>CM052898.1:13823449-13946024 GCA_028534135.1 Potos flavus
TCCCAGGACTCCAAGATCATGACCCAAGCCGAAGGCAGATGCTTAACTGACTGAGCCAGCCAGACACCCCTAATAATTCAATTCTTGTATGTTCCTTTGCTGAAGCTCTGACCTGCACAGTTTGCCAAGGCAACTCCAGCATTTCCGCCTCATTTACTGTGGCATCAACATGTCACATCGTCAAAGAACTCTCCCAGCAGGGTCAAGAGCCAGTGTCATGTGTCAAATCCTGAGTCACTGTGAGTGCCCTCATATCGACAAACACTTCCATGCCCAGCCTTTTCCATAGCAAGTGAAAATGCTCACAGTGCCCTTCTGCTCCTGTTTCCCCAGTGTCCATCAATACAGATGAGATGCAGCGTTCCGCTCATTTGGTAAATCAGCTATTTCCTCACCAAGGCCCTGCTGAGACCTGAACCTAGTCTGGCCTAGGGGTCATGAAGGGGGCAGCAAAGGGATTTGAGGTGGGCAGACATCTTGTGCGGAAGCCACTTCAGGGGGCCTTTGTACGGCCACAGGATAATGGGAGCCCGCTCTCCTCTTGCAAAGGTAAGGCGACTGCTTCCATAGATGTAGAGGTTTTTTAGGGGAAATTAGGGATTCAATGGTCTGTGGAAGATCCAAATATATGTTCCTGTCCTTGGTATCAGGGTCTTACTCCTTCAGTTTTAGTGTCCTAATTTAGCAGAGAAGACCTGCAAGTCTGTGCTTTGACATCCTTTTAATTCCACTGCCCTTATAATGAAATCCTGGCCTTAATTTTTGCAGTTTGCCTTCTTGCTACAAGAAATGAGGGTCTAGGGGCGCCTGGGTGGCTCAGTCATTAAGTGTTTGCCTTTGGCTCAGGTCATGATCTCGGGGTCCTGGAATCGAGTCCCGCATCAGGCTCCCTGCTCAGTGGGAAGCCTTCTTCTCACTCTCCCACTCCCCTTGTTTGACTCCCCTTGTTTGTGTCTCTCTCACTGTCTCTCTCTCTGTCAAATAAATAAATAAAATCTTAAAAATATATATATATTATATATATATATAATATATATATATATAAATAAATAAGGATCCTTAGGTGCCTGGGTGGCTCAGTTGGTTAAGTGTTTGCCTTTAGCTCAGGTCATGATCTCAGGGTCCTGGGATTGAGCCCCATGTCAGGCTCCCCACTCAGTGGGTAGTCTGCTTTCCCTTTTCTTCTGCCTCTCTCCCCCACTCCCGCTCGTGCTCTCATTCTCTCTCAAATAAATAAATACAATCTGGAAAAAAAAGAAAGAAAAGAAATGAGAGTCTATTTGAATGCTGCCATGGTGAGATTCTGGCTGTCAGAGCATGTCCATAAATTATGACTGGCCACACACCCAACTCCAGACCTTCCAATCACTTTCCCCACATATAGTTCAAATTCTAGAACTAATGTGTAAGTTAGTGCTTCACTTTCCATCTGTATCTCATCCCAGTCCACCACAAGTCTTTGCAGTGTTCCCAAATGTGGCACTTAACACTAGCAAAACCGTCCTCGCTGTCATCTGACCAGCAGTTGACATGTCACTATACTGATGGTCTTAGGATTGGTTCCCCCAAAGAAGATGCTGAGACAAAGACTTAAATGGCGTACTTTATATTGAAGATGGTCCCCGGGAGAGAAAAAAAAAAATGAGGAAGTGGGGAAATGAGACAAGGAAGGTAGAAAAGCCATCCACTGTGGCATTAATGACCAGGCCTATGCTCACTCCCACTGAGGGAGTCTCAGAAGTGGTGTGGAACAAACTCAGAATCATCCTGGTTCAGTATGGGAGGCTGCAACATTTCCCCCTCCAACTCCAATGCTCCAGTGTTTGAGGGGGACCCTCAGAAACTTTATTCCCCTAACGCTGGTCCTGTCTATGCAGCCAAGCAAGTTCATGTGGTACCCCTCAGGTCCAGAAAGCCTCAGGCAGAGAGAAGACGCCCATACCTGGGTAGATGACAGTACACTGGGGAAGCCCTCTAGCTTTACAGTTGCAGGTGAACTTGGGTGGGCCAAGGAGGTGGAGGGGGGCGACAACAGTGTATGTATGACACACATCTCAGTGCAATCAGTAGACAAATCAAAGGTTCCATCTCCAAAAGGACCATCAATGGAATTACTCTATTCCTCTTATTGGGGACCTAAGAAACTAGCCATATTGCTTAGAGCAAGTTCTGAGAATCACATTTTCTGCAAATCGTTATTAGTTTTAGGAAAAAATATTTTCTCATTGAAAAGTGTCTAACAGGACTCTTCCAAGATTCTGAGATCATATACGTTAGCTGTGGGCATTTCCACCCACATGGGGTAAGAGTTGCTGATTTGCTTTCACCAAGAAAGTGAAACTGACCAAACCGAGATAGACAGAAACATCTAATTATGGAGAGAAAAGTATGGGTTCTCCTAAATTGTTTTTCTGTATGAAAGTGTATCAGCCATAAAGTACAATTATAAATTTTTTAAAGGCTGATACTAAGAAAAAAGACCTTGGGAAATCATAGGTAGCTCCAAAAGACAGTTTAAATACCAGTTTGCTATGCGTGGGCAGAATTTTCCACCAGAAAAACAGTGAAATTAAATTTCAACGGTGGAGTAGATGCCACATGGAGAAATATGGCGAAACCATCTTCCCCTTCCGTAGCAGAGAGGTATCACTTCCCTTTGCACCTAGGCGAGCTCACCTGAGTGCCCATGGGCTGCCACACACAACAGGTTCTGTGTGTGACCCTGGGCCAAAGGAAGCCAGAGAAACTAGCCCATCCTGATGAGCGGAGTTATGGAATGGGCGGAGCGACAGAGCATCACTGTAAAGGAGCCCCCTTACAGGGAGGCATAGATAATCGCCCCCATTTTGCCAACCTTAGACTTCTCTCTTTCTCTCCCCCAAAACAACTACTCATTAGCCCTCACATTTTTACCGGTCTATAATTAAGCACTTTCCTAATTTGCCTATACCGTCTATAATTAAGCACTTTCCTAATTTGCTTATCTTCCCCCAGAACAGCAAAAGTCCATTTTCTTTCTAAAGCTGTTCAGTAAGGGGCAGTAGTCACTTGAGAAAGCCCCGTGGAGGCGTCCTCTGGAACTCCATGAGCTCATCAAATATTTTTCTGGAAAATGTAGATCTGTTTAGAAAAAGGCAGGAATAGTTTGGGACTGCCCAGCAGCACATACTATACATTCTCGGATATTTTGTCTAGTTCTATCAAGAAAAAATATCTAGTTCTACTGTGTTTTTTTTTTTGAGGAAGGGTAGGAAAATATGAAGCACAACTAAACCTCTTCAGCTTAGAGATCTGGATCCCTGACTGTCACTTCATTCTTCATTTATGTTGGATGTAACTCGTGTTTATCTTGCTTTTGGCTTATTGCTTCGGAGACAAATGAGTGTGTTTGGAATATGTCTAAAATTCACGTACCCTCAAGAGACGTAATTTTTCCCTACCTTTGTCAGCATCAGAGAAATGTAATGAAAAACAATCTCCCAGGGGCGCCAGGCTGGCTCAGTCGGAAGAGCTTGTGACTCTTAATTTCAGGGTTGTGGGTTTGAGCCCCACGCTGGGTGTAGAGATTACTTAAAAATAAAAATCTTAAAAAAAAAATCTCCCAACCCAGGGTACCTCTCCACAAAGGTAGAAGAAAAAGAAATTTCATTATTGAATAAGCATCAAGCCAGAATGTGTTGTGGCTCATCGGCAGTCGCGAAGAGATTACAAAGACAGAAAGGAATCTCACCCTTTTATATGGTCGAGCAGATACAATCCCTTACGTACATGTTCCCAAGATAGATAATAAATGACTAGGCACCAGCAAGAAGACTTGACAGCACGAATGATTACATAGTTCATCCTAAATTCATCTGGTAATGGGGTGACCATCCGTGTTAGTTCATTGGTTTTATACAAAGGAAAAATAAACTCTTATCTTCGTGACAGGAGATAGTTTTTCAACTGGGAGCAAGGTACCCACTGAAGGTAGGCTCCTGCCCTCCCACAGAAAGTGCGAGATAGACGTGTTCTCTCCCTGGATGTTTACATTTTTTTTAAAGATTTTATTTATTTATTTGACAGAGAGAGAGATCACAAGTAGGCAGAGAGGCAGGCAGAGAGAGGGGGGGAAGCAGACTCTCTGCTGAGTAGAGAGCCTGATGTGGGGCTCGATCCCAGGACCCTGAGATCATAACCCTAGCCAAAGGCAGAGGCTTTAACCCACTAAGCCACCCAGGCGCCCCTGGATGTTGACATTTTAAAGGGATGGCTCCCAAGTCTTTGAGAAAGACATTCCTGGGTCAGAAAGCTGGCAAGAGGCTTACTTGTTTGTTTGTTTTCCAGTATCATTAACATACAGTGTTCTATTAGTCTCTGGTGTACAATAGAGTGGGTCAATAATTCTATACATTATTCAGGGCTCATCACATTAGTGTACTCTGACAAGTCTTATTTAGCTTCTAAAAAGATTTTATACACTTCGAAAAGACAGAAAGAACTTACAATTGCAAAATTTCTCAAGTTAATGCTCTAAAAAAAAGGGAAGGGAAGGAAATCTCTTTGTTTATTTTCTTTCTTTTTTTTAAAGACTTTATTTATTTGTTTGAGAGAGAGAGTGAGAGAGAGTAGAGAAGGTCGTTGGGAGAAGCAGACTCCCCATGGAGCTGGGAGCCCGATGCAGGACTCAATCCCGGGACTCCGGGATCATGACCTGAGCCAAGGGCAGTCGACCAATCGACTGAGCCACCCAGGTGCTCTTCCTTTATCTTCGAGGGGGAAAATGAAGTCTCCTTTCTCATTCGTGTTTGTCCTTACATCAGGCGGGAACCCTTCCGTGTTAGCCCATGGTCGTTAGCAACCGTGCCGTTCAGAGTACTTGCAGTGCTCATCAGCTTAAAATGGATTCATCCATTCCTCTATTCATCGGATTATAATTAAATCTTACTTTTCCAGAAACAAGCCTGGACTTTGTTGGTTCAGAAGTGAGTTAGACAGATTCCTTTCATCAAAGAAATTATCTCCCTTGGAGGGGGAAAGACAATACATAGATAAACAAATAAATTTACTTAATTTATTTACAAGTGAATTACAGGGGCTGTTAAGGGTATGAAGACAAAATAGCGAAAAGGACCACACTTGATGGGAAGTGTTATTTTAGGAAAAACTTCTTTTTTTTTTAAATTTTAGGAAAAACTTTGTGTGGAGGTAGTATTTGAGCTAAGATGTGAAGGAAGAGATGGAGTTCTACAAGGGAAGAAGAGGGTCACAAGCAAAGAGAAATCGAGAAAAACTTTGAGATTTGGGGCCTGAGCAAGAGAATGAATCTAAGTGACAGTTACTGTTCATGAAGACACAGGGAAAATGTACATTGGAAGTTTGAGATACCTTTTAAACATCAAAGTATAAATGTTAAGAAGACAACAGGCTACATAGCTTTAAACTTGCCTTAGACGCCTGGGAAGGATATATAAATGTGGGAGTCATCAGGATATAGACCTCATTTAAACCAGGAATCCAGACACCCTTTTCTGGCTGTGATGGAGTGGATGGTGGTAGCCTCATGCTCCAACGAAAATCAGATTAAAAGGGAAATACAATTTTAAGAAATGAATCTGTATGGCATCATCAGAGAGCCACCTAGGGAACTAGGATCTGAGTGGGCAGATGGCAAAAGGAAGTGAATCCGAATGAGAGCCAAAATTCTTTATCTGATTTTTGCCTATTGGCACTGGGCTGTTAATAGCGGGAGGGAGCCTGAAAACCCAGGCCCACGGAGGTCTGGGCAGCGTGGTTGCTAAGGGTCAGGGAAGTAAGCAAAACAAAGATTGAACTTTGTGGATGGCAAGGAAGCCAGGACTTGGGTGGCCAATATTGTAAGGAATGGAGGCAGGAGAATGAGACCCCAACATATGATTTGGTTTCTCCTTCTTCTTGAGGCATTTGCCAAATTCTTGGACTGCACGGAGTCAGGGACAGAAAGCCTCTAAACATCCCAGAGTCTCTCAGGGCTAGAGAGGAAAACACCACATTTCAAGACCCAGCGAAGTATAGGGGCCCTTATAATTACTTTTTTAAGATTTTATTTGTTCATTTGAGAGAGGAAGAGTGAGTGAGGGAGAGTGCACAAAAGGGGGGGAGGGGCAAAGGGAGAGGGAGAAGCAGGCTCCTTACTGAGCAGGGACTCCTATAAATGCACTACACTTTTGGCTGGGACATCTCAAGATGCACTCCAGAAGTCACCAGGTGATCCAGAAGTAGATGGAACCTTAAAATGCGGCAAACCTGCCTCCAGGTCTCTCAGTCCTTTAGCAGATTCGGATAATCTTCCCCTGTCTCCACGAGGAAGTGAATAAATGCATTACTTAAATAGATCGATGGAACATAATACTGAATCCAGGAATAGACCAACATATGTTATAATCACCCGATTTTCAACAAAGCTGTCAGTGAACTATAATAGGGAAAGAGCCACCTTGTCCACGTGTGGTGCTATGTCAGATGGAAATCCGCACAGAAAAATTAATTCGCAATGAACTACAGACATAAATATGAAAGGCAAAACAATAAAGATCCAAGCAAAAAGGAACTTAGTGGTAGGCAAATGTACCTGAAAAAGGAAAAGAACAATTTGTTAAAGAAAGAATGGATAGGGGTGCCTGGGTGGCTCAGTCGTTAAGCGTCTGCCTTTGGCTCAGGTCATGATCCCAGGGTCCTGGGATCGAGCCCCACATTGGGCTCCCTGTTCCACGGGAAGCCTGCTTCTCCCTCTCCCACTCCCTCTGCTTGTGTTCCCTCTCTCGCTGCATCTCTCTCTTTCAAATAAATGGGTGGAATCTTACAAAATAAAGAAAAAGGAAAAATGGATAAACTGGGCTTCATTCAGAACTTCTGTTTATCAAAGTCAGCCCTGAAGGGCATAGGGGAGTTGGGGGCAGTAATGGAACGTGATCACAGTCGTGCGAGGTTAACTAGGTGAATTCACTGTCTCTTGGGCAGAGAAATGCTGGCTGTGCTAAGGGAGGAAAGGGATTATACTCGAAAGAAGCCCCAGATCCTAGTTGGCTTGTACCATCAGGATCAGGAGGCTGAATATTCAACACATCTCAGCTCTCTGAGCCTCAATGTTTCCCTCTTGTGGGAAGGAAATAGAGTAGAAATGTCTTCATTGGTCACTGGGAAGATTTAATGCTTAGAGCAGCGGCAGGCAGGTGGGAAGTTTCCAAAAACCGTGGAAGCTCCTGGAACATCTGGTGAATGAATGAAGGGACAGACCATGAGCTCTCCTTGTGCGGTTCCAGGCTCTCCTGAACAGGAGAGTCCCAGCCCCACCAAGGAGCCCACAGTTCTCCTGTTAGACTACCAGAGCCCTACCCCAGTGTCCCTCCCCTGCCTGGGTCTGCACTGGACACCCAGGTGTGCATAGCAGATGCCACGGGAGCCACCTGCCTTCCAGGTAACTAGCACCTCACCCGAGACGGTGGCTCTGACATGTGAGGACCTCAAGGTCTGTGGGCCACACGCCTTCTCCTAAGCCCATTCAAGGGCACCAAACCCATGACTATTTAATGAACACAAGAAGTTTCCATTCTTGCAGCCCTCCGTGCAGCTTCTAAACTCAATGCACGCAGAACCAATGTCTTATTGCCCAGACCCCTGTCTCCTGCAGAAGGCCTGATCTCATCACCTCACCTTCTAACTGCCCAGCCTCAGCACCTCTGTCTGTGGACCTTTCTGTGGACCCCGTGCTCTGCACAAAAGTGTTAGAACCTGCAGATTTGTTTCCCCCTGTTATGACTCTTGGCCCTGAACCTCACTCCCCATTTCCAGTATTCCTGCCTCGGTCCACAGCAGCCCTGTCGTGCCCCCAGGATCACCACGGGGCCCACCCCAATGCTATGGCCATTCTACAGACTGGTCAGGATGTGCATGATTATCCTATGCAGTGCCCAGACTTTACTCCCTCCCCGTGTTTCCAGGTGCTCCCATTGCTTTTCCCGTGTCTGTCCTTTACCTTGCCTCTGCTGGCTCCTGTGTGGCCTTAGGAGATCCATGACCTTCCTGTAAAGTAAGATTCAGTATGGGAGATTCATTCCATGCTTGGGTAGAGTGCAAGGTGGAAAAGGATCCTGGGGGTGGCTCAGGGCTTGGTAAGACAGGTGCAAGGACTAAGGCATGTTCGAAGGGGGTTGGGGAAGGGAGGGAGTAGCGGTACTCATGCCCTGGATTTGCAGGCTCTGCACCTGTGAAGGCCCATTCTGGCAGGAAACAGCCCCGGATTCCTCCCAAGGATGAGGAGGAGACTCTTGTGTTGTGGGACCTCCCCAAGACGTAACCGGTTGGGGGTGGGACTCCCTGCTGACCTGAGGCTTCCATACTTTCTGGATACTCGAAGATGGCCCCACAGGTTGGCAGGTAGGCAGCCAGCTACCCCCCCCCCCCAATGCTAATATTTCCTCTGCTATCTTTGTTCCCCTTTGGGGGCTTTCCCTGAGCACCATCAGCAGTGCCACCCAAGCAAGAACATGTACTGGTTCTTCTTCCCAAGGTTCAGGACGGATGAGTTCTCTTCTGGGACAAAGATACTCAAAACCAACCAACAGCCATTGGTGGAATAAACTTTTCCTTTTATTCCACTCAAATCCCTACAATGCAGAACAATGAGCAGGGGATCTGCTTAGGCTCCTGGATTGCTTTGCCTCCAAGTTTCTGCCTCTCTTTCTCTCTAGGCCTTTCTTTTTGTCTCTCATATTCTTTCTGCAGGCATCTCTCTCTCTCTCTTTCTCTGAATCTGTCCTCTTATACTTTTTTTTTTAAAGACTTTATTTATTTGTTAGGGAGAGAGAGCGAGCGAGTACAAGCAGGGGGAGCGGCAGGCAGAGGGAGAAGCAAGCTCCTCGCTGAGCAAGGAGCCTGACTTGGGGCTCAATCCCAGGATGCTGAGACCAGGACCCGAGCTGAAGGCAGCCAGTTGACCGACTGAGCTACCAGAGGACACATCTCTTGAGAGCCTGGCTCTCATGACCAGTGGGGCTTGTGTTCACAGGTTCAACAGAAAAGTAGCGAAGAAAGAAACAGTTTTCAACTGGCCAGCACCCCAAGGCTCAGCCCAGAGGAAGGAGATAGAAACATCCATCTTCTTCTGGAAAAGGTATATTTGTATGTGTTGGATTTTTTTAAAGATTTATTTATTTATTTTAGAGAGAGAGAGCGAGAGCACGTGCTCGAGCACAAGCAGAAGTGGCAGAGGCAGAGGGAGAGAAAATTTCAAGCAGACTCTGCACCGAGCGCAGAGTCCGACATGGGGCTCGATCTCATGACCCTGAGGTCACAACCCAAGCCCAACTCTGCCAGCCAGGCACCCCTATTTATACATGTTTAAAAGCTGCTGCCTGAAGGTCAGACTTCCAGCCAGCCTAAATCCAGTGCTGACCGAGATCCTCCTCCTTGAGACACTGACACGTCTTGGCACACCCTCAACGACTAGGAGCCGTAAAGAGAAAGCAGGTGACTTGGACAATCAGCAGAGTTTGGGAGACAAGCAAGAGATAGGGCAGGGTTGACTGATAAGGTTAATCTCCCACATGAGGCCACCAGGCCACTCGCCAAGACTGGGAGAGGTAGGTGACAATGCAGAGAGTCAAGGAACATGAAGAAACAGAGGGGTGTGTTCCAAATGAAAGAACAAGATAAAACCTCAGAAAAACACCTTAATGAAACAAAGATAAGTGATTTCCCTGATCTGGAGAAGAAAGCATGAACAAAGCGAGAATGCCTTGCTTACTTTCAATGTCAAGTTAATGCACATTTGTTGAATAAACACAGGGACCCACAGGCTGGAGGCAGGTAGAATGAAGAACCCTGATGTAATCAGAGGAATACATAATCAGAGAGAAAAAAGAAACCTAGAGAGAGAGAGAGATCCCGAGACACAGTTTGAAATCGCCATTCTCACCCTTTGGAGGGTAAGAGCAGGCAGCAGGCTGAAAATCAATTCTAACATTCAACGTCCTGGACCATGAGCTGGAAGGAAGCTTATCACCAGATTCCAGTCCTGTGTGTTGTGTTGTTTTGTGGATATTTTGTCCTTTTATTGATTCCACATTGGATAGGCTTTTAAAATTTTAGAGAGTGTAAGACAAAGGATGTATTAGAATTGAGTGCTTTTTGGCACATCTAATTGACATAAATATATTCTATCTATATCTGACATAAATATATACTATAATACACACACACACACACTATATGTAATTATAACTCATTCTGGGAAACTTAAGATTTTTCCCACAAGTGCTGTAGATATTTAGTTAGTTTTTGTTTTTCTTTAGGAATTTTCTGAATTTGAGGCTTTTAGAAAAAATTCCAGGGGCGCCTGGATGGCTCAGTCGATAGGCGTCTGCCTTTAGCTTGGGTCATGATTCTGGGGTCCTGGGATTAGGTCCTTTATCAGGCTCCCTGCTCAGCGGGGAATCTGCTTCTCCCTCTGCCTGCCGCTCCCTCTGCTTGTGCTCTCTCTCTCTCTGACAAATAAATAAATCAAATCTTTTTAAAAATTCCAGTATAATTAACATACGGTGTAAAACAGTTTCAGATATACATTATAATCATTCAACAATTCTAAACAGTACTCAGTGCCCATCACGGTAAGTGTCCTCTTAATCCCCTTCACCTGTTTCACCCATCCCCCCACCCACCTCCCCTCTGGTAACCATCAATTTGTTCTCTCTGGTTTTTGTATCATTTTTCCTTTGCTCATTTTTTTTGTTTCTTAAATTCCACATATGAGTGAAATCATACTGTATTTGTATCTGACTTATTTTACTTAGCATGATACCCTCTAGATCCATTCATGTTGTTGCAAATGGCAAGATTTCATTCTTTTTTACAGCCAAGTAATATTCCATTGTGTGTGTGTGTGTGTGTGTACATATTCCATATATATATGTATATATACATATCTTCTTTGCCCATTTGTCTATCGATGGACACTTGGGCTGCCTACATATCTTGGCTATTGTGAGTAATGCTGCAATAAACATAGGGTGCGTATATCTTTTTGAATTAGTAGTAGAAATACTGGATCATAGGGTAGTTCTATTTTCAATTTTTGAGCAACCTTCATGCTGCTCTCCACAGTGGCTGCCCCAGTTTGCATTCGAGGGTTCCCCTTTCTCCACATCTCCGCCAACACCTGTTGTTTCTTGTGTTTTTTATTTTAGGCGTTCTGACAGGTGTGCAGTCCCATGTGCTATTTGCCCATACATGAATATACTTGAAGAAATGTTTAGGATGTATATCAAGGTCTAATAAATTTGAACATACATTTTTGTTGGTATTAAAGTAGTAAATAGTTAAGAGCTTGCTCATTCATTTGAATTAGGTAAACCAAAAAACAGATTTTATTTATTTATTTTTTAAAGATTTTATTTATTTGACAGAGAAAGACACAGTGAGAGAGGGAACACAAGCAAGGGGAGTGGGACAGTGAGAAGCAGGCTTCCCACTGGGCAGGGAGCCCGATGCGGGGCTCAAACCCAGGACCCTAGGTCATGACCTGAGCCGAAGGCAGACGCTTAACGACTGAGCCACCCAGGCGCCCCCTAAAAAACAGACTTTAATTTTATAATCACTAAAATGGCATTATTCAGGGAAACTGACTTAGAAAGGACTAGAATTACTGATATGAAAGATACTGGAAGACTCCCTTTATCTCTCTCCTGAAACCAAAATTCTTTTCTTTATGACAATTTCTTTCTCTTTAAAACACATTCTCTTCAAACCAGTTTCCTATGAACCTAATTCAACAGAATGAAAAATGTGTCCTCCCATAGTTGTCAGGTTTATACTTGATGGGCCTGTCAAGGTGAAAGATTTTCCACTGCAAATTCCAAGGAAGAAGACATTTATCCCTGAAAAACCCAGTCTGGTTTTTGATAATGGAGTAGATAACGTTGTAGGGAAAACAGGACTTCCAAGAACTACTCCTGTGGGTCAGGCTGGAGGCAGCAGTTCAAGGAAAGGGGTCGTCACCACTGAGCCTCGCAGAGGAACTCAGAAAATATTGGAATCAGTCAAGTTCTTGGAAGAAAAGAATTGGGTCACGAGAGAAAGGTACCATCTGTGGGAGCCATCTCTGACGGGCCCTGTGCCCTTAGCAGGGCTTCTGTGGGCAAGTCTTTGTGGCCCGTGCTTTCTCCTCCCTCTGGGAAGTGGAGGTAGAAACCCAGGGGCTGCATTGGTGCTAGGAGATTGGCCCTGATGGCAGATTCCATGTCCCAAAATAGACATATAAACATGCCAAGCAGGCCGCCTGGGTGGCTCATTCGGTTAAGCGTCTGCCTTTGGCTCAGGTCATGATCTCGGGGTCCTGGGATCGAGATCCCTGCATCAGGCTCCCTGCTCAGTGGGGAGCCTGCTTCTCCCTCTCCCTCTGCTGCTCCCCATGCTTGTGCTCTCTCTCTCTAATAAATAAATCTTAAAAAAAAAAAAAAAGTGCCAAGCTGAATCCCTACACCGGTGATTTGGAACTTAAAGGGTGTCACACAGAGACTTAAATTTGGTGAATGTGAGCATGGCAGTTGGAAACTCCTAGATTTCTGACAAGTTCATCAGCTCCTAGAGCGGCCCCACATCCTACACTTTCAGTTCCCAGCACCAAAGAAGGTCTCGTGGAACTCGTTTAAACAATGAACACTAACAAGCAAGTGCTGGGAGGGGTGCCGTCAGCGGTGTGGATCTGGCCCTGGGGAAGAGGCCGAAGCGTGCACACCTGCGGCCGGTTTCTATCAGAGCCCGATGACCTATGGGTGGGAATCCTGAGCGCTGCAGACTTGGGCCAACCCTTTAAATTCAGAGCAGCTGGAGAGGAGACTGGATGGAGGTTCGGGACGTGCGAGATGGAGTTCCTCGTGCCTGATGTGCCGCTCTTGAGAATCTTCTCCTTCCTGGACGCATTCAGCTTGCTCCAGGCTTCCCGAGTAAACAGGGTAAATGCTCTCCACAAGCTGCTCTCTGTCAGACCCCTCTCCCCCCCAACCCCCTCCACAAGTCCTCGCACAGACCCCCTTCACACAGCCCCTCCGCGCTGGGATCTTGGCAACCCCAGCCTTGGACCCACACAGCCTCCCTCCTTGCTTACGTCTACCCTGTTCCGGCCCCTTCCTTCGGCTCCCACAGACCCAGGTCCCTGGATTTCAGCTGCCTCCCTTGACCAGTTTGAGCACCAACTCGCAGAATAGTGGAGGGTAGCCCTGGGTTTTGGGGAATTAGTCTCCTTCGTTCTGAGGGCCTCCTGTTTTGTTAAAAGAAAAGGACAAGTGAGTATACAGGTGTCGGTGTGCTGACCAAATGGCCCGTTTCAAGCCCCGGGAAAGCCACGTTTCTCCCGCAAGAATTCCGAGCACCTGTCTTCGCCACGAGGGGCCTCTGCGGTTACCATGTCGCGGTCCCCCCCAGACTGGGAGGGCTCTGAGGGCCAGGATGGTGGCTGGTTAGCCAATGAGGGCCTGGCTTCCAGAACAGAGGGGAGCAGAGGAGGAGCCAGCGTTTGGGTCCCGACTGCTTGCTTACCTCTTCCTTCCTCCCCCTCAGTGCTGGAACAGGCTCGCAGAGAATGACCAGCTATGGAGGTGAGCAAGGGAAGGGCGAGGCAGGAAGGCAAGGGTTACTTGGGAGGGAGAGGACGTCCCAGTGCGTACCAAGGTGGGCTGGGTGGGAGAGGCACGAGTGAGGCTTACAGTGAGGAAAGGGTTAATGAGACCAGCGCTACTGAGGAGGGAACTGGCTACTGAGGAGGGAACTGACGGGGGGGCTGCCTGGGGGCTGATGACTCTGTTTCCAGAAACCTGTGTCTGAGGAAATGGAACTTCTGGAGCTTCTCCCCGTGCCCACAGACCTGGAAGCAGTTCTTCCTCAAACAAACAAAGCTCGAGTACCGGATGGCAAGCGTGAAGCCAGAGGACTTTATCCTCAGAGAAGCAAGTGGGAACCTCGGTACGGGGAAAGGGGTCCCCTAGAGGAACACGACAGACTGGTTTTAAGAAACGTACTATTTTTTTCCCCCTGTGTCTTCATTCAGTGAAGAGCAAGAAAATGAAGGCTTAGTGGGACTGGGTTGCTGTGGTCACGGTCAAGGTCTCCCTCCATCTTCTCTTGTCCCCCACCATCTATGGTGCATGGAGAGACCAGAGTGATCTTTACAGGAGCTAAAATCGGGCCCTGGGACTTACTTTCTCCCAAGGCCTCCCGTCTCTCATAGAATAAAGATGTTAAACAAAAAGGAAACTGCAATAACAGAGCTTCTACCATTCACTTTATTCCTAGTACCTCTTTTAAAACTCACAACGGTTCTCTGATGGAGACCTCTTTTTTTTTTTTTTTTTTTTATGGAGACCTCTTTACCCCCATTTTACATGTATGGGAACTGAAACGAAGGAAGAAAAACAAGTCGGCCAGCATCTCGGGCCAATCTGCAATGGGAACCTATGTATGGATGACTCTAGAGCCAGCCTCTCCTCTTCTCCATAATTGTTTCCCAAACTCTCCTAGGAGGGTGCAGGAAAACTTAGTTATCTTTCCAGAGTCCTCTCTATTTCATTGGATCATCCCTCAACTATCTGGTGGCCCAGTATTGTCTGTGTTTCCTTCTAGGAATCTTAGGACCTATGGCTTATCTGTCAGGATATGGCCACGCAGTGGGTGGACAGGAGAAGTCAGTCATTTGTACGGTGTCGTCAAAGCACATACTGTACGCCTGGGACCTGCAGAAGGTGGGTCTGGCCAGCGAGGAGCACAAGGAATGCCTCGCCATGTCCATCCTGTTCCACAAAGGTGGCAAGTGCTGGGGGGAAATGGTACTTGGAATTGCAGAGACAGAGTTTCAGATTGGGTCTTCTAACTGGTAATCTGGGATCTTTCCATTTAGATGGTAGACACACAGAAAATTCACTTTTTAATGTACTTTTTTTTTTTTTTAAGATTTTATTTGTTAGCGCACACACAGGCAGGGGAAGAGGCAGGCTCCCCACTGAACAAGGAGCCCTGTGTGGGACCCGATCCCAGGATGCTGGGATCGTGACCTGAGCTGAAGGCAGAGGCCTAACTGACTGAGCCATCCAGGCGCCCCCTAATGTGTATTTCTCTATATAAATTTGTGCAGGGACTCACTCTCTTGGTAACGTGGGATGGCTGTGAAATAAACTTGGGCTGCTGTGCCTCTGCACAACGTCTACTTCTCTCTCTCAACTGTTGGCATTTGTTATGTTGGCTTTTTCAGAAAGTGGTCTCTAACTCCAATCACTTCCAGGGTGGACAAAGGTCTTCTACATAAGGACCAGTAAATGTAGTGCAAGAATCACGAGGTGGGGAATCAGAAGACTCCAAAGTGGGTCCCAAGTTATTGTATTTCTTGGCCTTCCCTGTTTGGGTTTTTCTCCTCCCTGTGAAAAGTATATAATGATATTTTTTCACACAGGGTCTTCTGAGGTATGTTAGGTAAACCCTTTATGCATATGTAAGGTGGCAGGAGAATGATAACATAAAAGTCTAGAAGGGACTCCTAAAGCTATACAATTTTTTAAAAAGATTTTATTTATTTGACAGAAGAGAACACAAGCAGGGAGAGCAGCAGAGGGAGAGGGAGAAGCAGGCTCCCCACCGGGCAGGGAGCCCCAATGCAGGGCTCGATCCCAAGACCCCGGGATCATGACCAGAGCTGAAGGCAGACGCTTAACCAACTGAGCCACCCAAGCATCCCTAAAGTTACACAGTGTTATATGTCAATTATGTTTCACTAAAGCTGAGAAAATCAGAAAGGTACTCTCTTGGATAATTTGCTCTAGGGGAAACCAGTCACCATGTCCCTGAGGACATCCAGGCAGCTGAGTGGAAGGTCCACTTGGCAAAGATCTCCGGCCTTCTGCCAACAGCCAACACCATCTTTGCAGTCCTGCGAGTGAACCACCTTGGCAGCTAACCTTCCGGCCTTCAGATAATTGTGTCCCCAGTCAACATGCTGCAACCGAGTGAGGAACCCGAAACCAGAGCCACTCAGTGACTCACCGCCCGAGTTTTGGACCGGCAGAAGCTGTGTGAGATAAGTGTTTCTTACTTTGAGCTGCTATGGCGTTTGTTAGACAGCAGCAGATAAGAGATTTTAGTACTACTTTTCTTAATTATAATTTAAGGTGTGGAAGAATCTTTAGAATCAGGCAGTGAGAAGAAGCTGGAGAAACTCTGAGGAGAGTTTGGGACTGAGGAGACTTAGCAGAAACCTAGAGGCTGCCAGTGAAGACTTAAAGGGAAATGTAAACAAGGATATTGGACACCGGAGGAAAAAAGGTTCTTGTTACAGAGCTGCAGAAAAATTTGGCGACATTGTCACCCCAGCTAATGTGAAAACAAGTGAATATATCCAAGGAATTGAGTGCTCTTGCCAAGGAGAATTCCAGGCGGAATGCTGAGTGCTGGCTGCTGCTTGCTGCTTGTAGTAAAACAAGAGAAGGGGGAGAGGATAAAATGACAGTCAGATAAAAGAGCCAAAGATCGCTAGTTCTGAACATTTGCAGCCTTTCAAGATGGCAAATGATGCCAATATTTAAGACGAAGACTCCAAGCAAGATCAATCCAGGGCAGTGTCAATAAACCACACCATAAAGGTGAAGCCAAAGGGGTGACCGCAAAATTCTTTCTTAGATCTCAGAAAGAACTAAGAGGTTGCCTCAGAACTGAGATCAAGCAATGGACCTCACAGTTTGAGGCCTCGTCCTCCGCAGCCGCGGCCCAGGGTGTCGAGATTCATCTCAAAGGCTTGTGGGTGTTGCTCTTGTCTAATGACATCAACTCCAGTGAGTTTCTTTGGAGACCCACAAAGTTTTTTCAGGGAATCATATTGGCAAGGATGCTGCCAGCTTGAATGTAAAGGGGCTGAAATATCGCAACAGGAAAAGAGGCCTTTGAATCCTGAACTTTCACAGGGAAGCAGCAGCCTGTGACACTACTCAGCTACGGAACTGGGCCACCGGATACGGACGGGGCAGGATAACTCAGAAGGCAGAACCAAGAGCCTGGAGAGTGGAGCCAAGAGTCCTGAAGAGTTTTTCCCGGGCCTTGAATCCTGATCAGCATACCACCAGCACGTTCTCATTGGATCTCAAATTTTCTGTGTAGCAGGGATTCCTACCCCTCTACCGCCACTTTCCTTTTTTTTTTTTTTTTTGGATAAGACTGTCTATAATGTTATCTTTACCTATGTTATAATGTCCTTGTATGTTGGGGATGGGGGTCAGACAACTTGTATATTTATTTCTGAGGTTTTCACATCAACATGAACTGAATCTAAAGAACCTCATCTCCTTAATGAGATCCCAGATTTTGCAATGATGCTGTAATGGTGAGCTATTTGGGGGCATGGGAGATGGCGAGCGTACTTCGCATGTGGGAGGGAGGTGAGTTATTAGGGACCGCAGGGTGGAGTGTGTCAGCCAGTCTCGAAGATGGCCTCAGTAGTCCTTGTCCTGCATTGATGATCCAAGGGAGTCCACTCCCACACTGAATCGGGCTGACCTTGGTAACCAGTTGGACATTGTGGAAATGATGGTGCATAACTTCTGAAGCTATGTCATAAAAGACACTTCTTCTCTCTTGAGTCATTGGCTCCTAGAGAGCCAGCCGCATTGTTATGAGGACTCTTAGAAAGCCCTACAGGGAAGGTCTGTGTGGTGAAGTACTGAGGGCTGCAGGTAGCTTAGCACCAACTTGTCAGCCGTATGAGTCCACCATCTTGAGCCTCATCCTTATGAAGCCAACTTCAGCCCCATAAGAGACCCTGAGCCACAAACCACCCAGCCAAGCTGTACCTGAATTTCTAACAGAAACTGAGAGAATAAAAACTTATGTTTTAACCATCCAGGTTTTTTTGGAGAGAGTTTATTTTTATTTATTTTGCTTATTTAAAAAAAATTCTGGTGTAGTTAACATTAGCTTAGTGTTAGATTAGCTTCAGGTGTACAATATAGTGATTCAGCAGTTCTGTACATCACCTGGTGCTCATCATGACAAGGGCACTCCTTAATCCCCATCACCTGTTTCCCCCATCTCCCACCCCCGCCCCTCTGGTAACTGTTCTTTATAGTTACGAATTTATTTTTTGGTTTGTCTCTTTTCTGTTTGTTTTGTTACATTCCACATATGAGGGAAATTATATGGTATTTGTCTTTCTCTAACGTATTTCACGTAGCATTATACCCTCTAGATCCATCTATGTTGTTGCAAATGGCAAGACTTAATCCTTTTTCATGTCCAAGTAATATTCCAGTGTGTGTGTGTGTGTGTGTGTGTGTGTGTGTGTGTGAGAGAGAGAGAGAGAAACACACACAAAAACCAATCTTTATCCATTCATCTATTGATGGATACTTGGGTTGCTTCCATATCTTGGCTATTGTAAATAATGCTGCAATGAACATAAGGATGCATAGATCTTTTCAAATTAGCGTTTTCCTTTTTTTCAGCTAAATACCCAGTGGACTTGCTGGACCATGCGATAGTTCTATTTTTAATTTTTTGATTCTGTTTTCCACAGAGGCTGCCCCAGTTTGCATTCCCACCAATGGGGCACAAGGATTCCTTTTTCTCTGCACCCTTGCAGACACTTGTTGGTCATTGCGTTATTGACTTTAGCCATTCTGACCAGTGTGAGGTGATATCTCATTGTGGTTTTGATTTTAAGCCACCCAATTTTGGGATGATTTATTGCACAGCAATAGCTAACACTACACAGGCAACCTGTTGGTGTTACGAATCAAAATGGTGATTACATCTGGGGAGTGTGGAGAAGTTAATAGAGCAAGTAAAGGTGGGCTTAGAGATAGTTATATGATCAATTTGTATTAACTAAATTTTACATTTATTTTTGTGTTCTTTTTGATATACTTCACAATTTTTTAAAGGCTAAAGAGAAGGGAAACTTTTATTTGCAATGTACAAGATCAATGATAGAATAACAATTGAGAGTTGATACTCTTTGAATTCCTACTGTGGACTAGGCAGAATTCTTTTTTTTCTTTTTTTTTTAAGATTATTTATTTGGGAGTTGGGGGAGAGGGAGACAGACACCCAAGCAGACTCTCTGCTCTGCGTGAAGCCCAACATGGGGCTTAATCTCACAACCC
This sequence comes from Potos flavus, assembly GCA_028534135.1. NCBI lineage: Eukaryota > Metazoa > Chordata > Mammalia > Carnivora > Procyonidae > Potos > Potos flavus. The sequence goes on from CM052898.1 coordinate 13,842,598, forward strand.
TGAGATCACAACCTGAACCAAAACCAAGAGTCAGATGCTTAACCGACTGAGCTACCCTGGCATCCTTAGGCAGAATTCTAAGAATATTTCATGTGCTGTGAAATGTAATACGACAGCCCTGTAAGAAGCCACAACTGGTAAGTAACTTGCTGAATGTAACACCTTTAGTAAGAGGCGGAACTGACTTGAGCCCAGAACCCTGATCATTCTTTATGCTGATCACATAGTGAGATCTTGCCTTTGAATATATTGCGATGTTCCTTTTTACCCCTAGAGAAAAGAGGTATTTCACTACCCCTCAAATAATTAAGATGCTTAGAATTTTCTTATTCTTTTCCCAGAAGCAAGAAATGGATCTGATTTGGAAGAGGCTTCCAGATAAACACTGGCAGAAAGAAAGGCCAGTAGGTGTGACGAGTTCCTCGCACACCCATTGTGTTCCTCTCGTTCTCTAGGGCACTATGATCTGGTCCAGCCCCGCCCAGCAGTCTAGCATCACACGCCTGGCGACCCTCCCTCAGATGCATCTTGCGTTCACTGCGGATTTGGAGGGAACTGTCAAGGTGTGGAATTGTCAGGATGAGGAAGCCCTGGCTACTCTCACCATGCCTCAGGCCTGTTTTTCCTTGGAAATCTGTCTCACAAATGATGGCCCCTTCCTGATGGTAAGTGAGCCCAGCACACCTGGAGAGGGCCCACCAAACAAAATGCCCGCTGCCTTGACAGGTGTTGTGCCCCCGTGACTGTCCCATCACTGTCTGTCTTCTTGGAGTCCTCCCTACCACAAACCCTGAGAGTCCACACATACCCACGAATGTTGGCCATGCAAACTTTGCTACCATCTTGGCCTTTGATATACCGCAAGTATGTTTCCCTAGTCATTCTTTTTTTTTTTTTGTCCGACAGAGGGGGGAGGGGGGAAGCAGGCTCCCCGCCGCGCAGAGAGCCCAATGAGGGGCTTGATCCCAGGACCCTGAGATCATGACCTGAGCCAAAGGCTCAGGCTTAACCCACTTAACCCACCCAGGCGCCCCTCCCTAGTCATTCTTACAGAAAAGAAAAAAAAGCCTCCCTGAATGATTTCTTATCCATGTCTCTTCTTTCAAGTGTGTGTTGTACAGTACTTGACCTTGGACAGGGATTATGGAGAGAAAGCTGTGGCTTTGGGAAGACACAAGAAAAAAACAGTATTGATGTGCTCTGAGTTACTATTCTTGAGAAGAGTGCTTTGGGACTTGGAAAGTTTTATTCTCGGGATCATTCTCACAATGCTGAGGCAGCTTTTCATCTCCATCATGGGATCGAAGAAACCATAGTATGTTTTGCAGCTGACAGTGCTGCCTTCTGTGGGCTCTAGGATTTCCTGTCTCCTTTCATTGACGTGGTGGTGGTGCTTTGGTTTCAGGTAGGCAACTCTGAAGGTGACATCTACACACTGACCGTGCCCGAGCTAAGGCGTGTCTCTAAAGTCAATGCATTCAAATACAGCGTTGACCTTCTACACTGCTCTCCCGACCAGAAATGGATCTTTGCATCTGGGACACATCAGAATATCTTGCCAGTGGTAGGTGGTGCTCTGTGCTTTAACTTTGGGAGGAGAGGGTCAAGCATTAGGAAGGTGGGATTTAGGACGTGTTGGAGAACCTGCAGAACTCAGGGAGGACCACGCATAGTGCTCCCTCCTCTCAAAGGCCACATCGCTCGTAGAATCCATTTTTGGAACTGAGAAACAATGTTCTTTGAAGTGATAGTGTCTAGTTGCAACATAATAATAATGAGTTAATGAAAATTTGCTCATGAAGCCTGAATCAGCCAAAGAGCTAGAGGAAGATGAGAGAGGTCTCAAGAAAGGAGGATCTTTGGTAACCTTGTTACCTTTTAGCTTTCCTTACTTTACTTTTATCCACTTTGGCTGGAAGGGACAAAGAAGTCCAGAAGTAAATAACATATCAACCTCTGAATATCCCTCTGAGAAAGTTTATGGCCGTTGAGTCCACCATTTTTACCACGTGGCACGTGTGGACTGTGCACCAGAGCGAGGAGCTGAGAGGAGGCAGCAAAAGCCGAACAGCCCTTGACGAGTTCTCCAAGAAATGAAGAATCTATCCAGCCAATGGCAGCTTGATCTGGGCTCCAATGTGGCCAGATGATTTTGTAACTCCGTGGCACGCCAGAAGAGCAGCTTCGGGGACTTTGCTCTCCGAGTGACCGTGACAGGCAGGAGAGGAAGCCGGTCCTTGGATATCAGAGACAAGGAGGGACTACTCTGTGCTTCCTAAGATTTAGAATAAAGCTTTGGCCACAAAACAAAGTTTTTTTTTTTTTTTTTTTTTAAGTAGGCTCCATGCCCAGTGTGGGGCCTGAACTCCAGACCCTGAGATCAGGAGTCACGTGCTCTACTGACTGAGCCAACCAGGCACCCCCACAAAACAAGGACTTTCAAGGAGGCTTTTCTGGAGTCGCTCCTGCCCTGACTGCAGGTGCACTACTCTCTCCCCAGGTGTTTCTCACAGAGAGCTTACTGAAGCCGGTGGAAGGCAGGAGCCCTCTGTCCCTCTCTCTCCCATTCTCGTCGTGCTGCAGGGCCTGCTGGGCCCCAAAGAGGACAAGCAGGATAACGGTGATGTACCGAAGAGGCTCTTTCAGAAAGACCGGATTTACCACCTTTGAGCTAATGGCCGAGAGGACGAGGGACAGAACAGACATCCAAGGTAGGCTGTGCCACATCGGAGACACGGTTTCTAGGCCCTTCCACCCTTCCATGCGTGTACTCTTTGGAAGCCATAACTCTGTGGAAAGGGGCAGGGGATTTCTTTAACCCGAGCCTGCGGGCCTCTCCCACCCGTGCTCTGACCTCTACTATGGTCCACCCGCCCCCCCAGCCCCTTGAGCAGGTCTGTTCAGATTTCCGTCCTGCTGTAGGGCCTGGATCCCAGAGCGGCCTCTGTGCCCCAGCTGTTACTGCCCGCCGCCCCCCGTTGCGGGGTCCGGGCACCCGTTACCGTGGTCCGTGACATGTATCTGTCACTGGCTTGCCCTTCGTCTTCCTACCAGACTGCGGTCCCTGAAAGGAGGGAGTGTGTTTTTTCCTTCTGCGTAAAGCTCTTGTGCGGACTCGAGGATGCCCAGTTTGTCCACACGGGTGTGTGTGTTTTGCACGAACACAGCCCATCAGGTTGCAACTTTCCTGTTGCCGCTTCACATGGAGAGTCCTATTTGGATGGGAGTCGGAGACGGAAATGTGATCGTCTTTGAGAGTGGGCCGTCCTTATTCCTCTTCACCATCAGCGGCCACCCGCTGCAGCGATTTGACGACCACCAGAGGACCATCAGCAACTTGTGGGTGGTAGGTACGAGCCTCCTCCGCCCACCGGCGCTCGGCCTCCGGGCCGCTCACCCCGGGTGTCCTTCCTAGGATTCTGTGCACGTCCTCACCACGTCCATGGATGACTCTCTGCATTTGTACATGTGGGAAGAGGAAGGCCGTTACCCGTACCTCAGGAGCTGCTGTCACCTGGAGCACGTGGGGAGTGACTTGGCGCCCAGCTGGTAAGCCCTGCTCCGCGACTGACCTTTCCTCAAAGATTTCAACTTTCCATATAAAAAAACAAAGGCACAGACATGTACTCCTGGGGCAAATAATACATGATATGTTAATTTTTAAAAAGGGCTAATAAGTGAGGTTTTTTAAAAAAAATGTTTGAGGATATATATATGTGTGTGTGTGTGTGTGTGTGTGTGTGTGTATATATATATATATATATATATATATATATATATATGTATAAATAAACTTATGTCCAAAAAGAGAATTGCTAGTTCTTGGAATATGTTCACAGCCCTTGCAGTACATTTCAAAAGGCTTTCCAAAAGGGCTCGCATTAGTTTGCCCACAGCAGAATATGGAACATTTATATCTTCAATATCCTGTCTTTACTTGTAAGGTTTGTACCTTTTTTTGAGTTCATTAGTCATTTGGGTTGCTGCTTCTTGTTTTTTGTTTTGTTTTGTTTTTTAAGGTTTTGTTTATTTGGGAGAGAGCGTGAGCATGAGCAGGGGGCAGGGGCAGAGGGAGAAGCGGGCTCCCCACTGAGCAGGGAGCCTGACATGGGGTTCGATCCTAGGATCCTGAGCTGAAGGCAGACACTTACCCGACTGAGCCACCCAGGTGTCCCTGGGATGTTTCTTTAGTGAGCTGTTTTGCTTTTTTTAAAGATTTTATTTCTTTATTTGACAAAGAAACAGTGAGAGAGGGAATACAAGCAGGGGGAGTGGGAGTGGGAGAGGGAGAAGAAGGCTTCCCACTGAGCAGGGAGCCCAATGTGGGGCTCGATCCCAGGACCCTGGGATCATGATCTGAGCCGAAGGCAGACACTTAAAGACTGAGCCACGCAGGCGCCCCAAGCGAGGTGTTTTTATCTCCGTTTTAGTTTTCTTGTAGACTGCTTGCCTTCATCTAAATTGTTTTTTTTGGGATTTTACATGCTATACATAGAGGTCTTGTCTTTTACATACATTGTTGTTTGTCCTTATACTGTTTATTTTTGGCAATATCTAACAAAATACAAATACATACATTCTTCGAACTGCTGGTACCACTAGCAGGAGTTTACTTTGACAGTAACCCTGCAACGATTAGAAATCCATTGGTTGTTTATTGCAACATGAGTCGTGATTGCCAAATGCTGGAAACTGTCTAACTGCCCAACATAAGAGACTGTTTAAATTACTACGGCATAGCCACATCATGGAGTATGGTGCAACCGTGATTTAAATCTCTGTGTTCAGATAAATTATTTCCAGTGTTTTTGAGGCAATAAAAAATTTTAATCCTATATAATTGACATATAATTATGCTTAGATTTTATTTTTTGCTCTTTCTCATATCTAATAAATCTTAGCCTACTCTAAGTCATAAATGCTTTTCTCCTTTCAATAATTTAAAAAAAAATTTTTTTTAATTTTTTTTTTAAAAGATTTTATTTATTTATTTGAGAGAGAGACAGTGAGAGAGAGCATGAGACAGGAGAAGGTCAGAGGGAGAAGCAGACTCCCCATGGAGCTGGGAGCCCGACGCGGGACTCGATCCCGGGACTCTGGGATCATGACCTGAGCCGAAGGCAGTTGCTCAACCAACTGAGCCACCCAGGCACCCTAATTTTTTAAAAATTTTTAAGATTTATTTCTTTGAGAGAGAGAGCACGAGTACAGGGAGGGGCAGAGTGAGAGGGAAAGAGAGAGAGAGAAAAGTAAACTCCCCACTGGGTAGGGAGCCAGGCGAGGAGCTCAATCTTGACCCTGAGATCATGACCTGAGCTGAAATCAAGAGTCAGGACACTTGACCGACTGAGCCACCCAGGAACCTCTCAATAATTTTAAATACCTCCCCTTCATATCACATGTTCCATACTGTGTAGCATTATGTCTTTTATCTCTCTAATTTTTTTTAACAATGCAAAGAAATTTTGTCTTTCCCCCAAACAGAATCCAGTTGTCCAACACAGTTTGAGTTTTGACAAAAACATAAAGTCTTTTACTCAGAAGTACAATCAAACCACAGAATATTTCCATCACCCCCAAAGTTTTCTTAGACTCCATTGCAGGCTGTGCCTCCTTCCGTCCCCAGCACCAGGCAACCACTGATCTGCTTTCTGTCCCTATTAATTAGTTTAAGTTTTCTAAACTATTATGTAAATGGAATTATATAGTATATATTCCTTTGTGTCTTGCTTCTCTCGGTGAGCGTGGTGTTTTCGAGATTCACCCTCATGGAGTGTATCAGTGTATCACTCCCTTTTGTTGCTGAGTGATGAGTGCCCCGTTGTAGAGATGAACCCCAGTTCATCACCTTGCCAGCTGAGGGTCATTTATGTTGTTTCTAGTTGGGATGAACATGTTTCCATATTTACCTAAGAGGGGAACTGTCGGGTCATACGGTATGTTTGACTTTATAAGAAACTGCCAAACTCTTTCCTACGGGGCTGTCCGTCTTCACGTTCCTACTTGGTATTGATCTGGTTTTGTTTTGACTATTTTACATTCTAATAGATGTGTGGCGTGCTCTCATTATACTTGTATTGTGTATTTCCCTAATACGTCAAGCAGCTTCTCATTTGCTTATTTGCCATCCAGATATCTTCTTTGGTGAAGCATTGGTTCAAATCTTTTGTACATTTTTTAGTTGGGTTGTTTATTAATATCGAGTTTTGATAGTTCTTTATATATTTGGAATAGAAATTTTTTATCAGATAAGGATTTGCAAATATTTTCTCCCACTTTGTGGTTTGTCTTCCTACTATAACTGTCTTTTCAAAGAGCAGTTGTTCTTCATTTTGATGACTCTCCAATTTTTCTTCTAAAATGATTGGGCGCTGGATGTGTATCTAAGAAATCTTTGCCTAACCTGAGATCACTAAGGTTTTCCCCTTTGTTTTTGTCAAAATTGTATAGTTTGAGATTTTACGTTTAAGTCTGTTATCCATTTTGAATTAAATGTTATATAGGGTAAGAAATAGATCAAGATTTATTTTTTTTACATACAGGGATTTAATTATTCAGCACCATTTGTGGAAAAAATTATTTTTTCCATTGAATTGCCTTTACATCTTTGCCAAAAATTGACCATATATATATGTGTGTGTGTATGTTAATATATGTTATATGTATATAAATATTATAGGTATATATGTTAATATATGTTATATAACATACATATTTTAATTTCAAGATTCTTTTGTTCCAAGGACCTATGTGTCTATCTTTTCTCTAATAACACACTACTTTGAAAGTGTAACTTTGTAGAAATTGAAAAATCTGATGATGTGAATTCTCTACTTTATTCTTTTGTAAAATTACTTTGGCTATTCTGTTTCCCTTGTTTTCAACATATTTCTCTGTGTGTGTATGTGTGTGTGTGTGCGTGCGTGTTTCTACCTATATTTTAGAATGAGTTTGTAAATGTCTACAAAAATTCTGCCGAGGAGGGCGCCTGTCTGGCTCAGTCTGTGGAGCATGTGACTCTTGATCTTGGGGTAGTGAGGTTGAGTCCCATACGGGTTTTAGAGATTACGTAAGGGAATTTAAAAAATAGAATTAGGGACTCCTGGCTGGCTCAATCGGAAGAGCATGCGACTCTTGATCTCAGGGTCATGAGTTTAAGCCCCACATTGGGTGTAGAGATTAAATAAAAAAATTAGAATCCTACTCAAACACACAAAAATTCTGCTGGAGTTCATAGTGGAATTCTATTGGATCTATAAATTTGGAGGGAAAATGGCATCTTTACAGTTGAGTCTTCTAATCCATGAACTTATGTCTCTTCAATTTATTTAGGTCTTCCTTATTTTATCAAGTGTTTTGTAGTTTTCAGGATACAGATTTTGCAAATATTTTGTAAGACTATATCTAAGTATCTAGTGGTGTGAGTGCTACTGTAACAATAATGTCTTCAGTTTTCAATTTTTCACTAATAGTATGTAGAAATATGATTGACTTTTGAAATACTAATTTTATATCCTGCAACCTTGCTAAACTATTATTCAAATAGCTCTTATTAATTTATGGATATTTTGTGATTTTCCATGTATACAATCATGTCATCTGTCAATAGACAGATTTTTTTTCCCCTTGTTTTCCAATCCGTATGTCTTTTATTCCTTGTTCTTGACTTATTGCATTGGATAGAACTTTCAGTAACAAGGGGTGCCTGGCTGGCTCAGTTGATAGAGCATGTAGCTCTTAATCTTGGGATCATGAGTTCAAGCCCCACGTTGAGTGTAGAGTTTACTTTAAAAAAAATAATAACCTTCAGTAACAACATCAGAGTGGAGAGCAGATATCCTTGACTTTTATAGAAAGTGTTGCATCTTTCACAATTATAAAATTCACTGTATGTTCTTGTAGTTGCCATTTATTAGGTTGAGGAAGTTCCATTCTAGTGTCCTGGTGTGCTGAGGGTTTTTATCATCAATAGATGTTTAAGTTTGCCAATGCTTTTCCTGCATCAATTGCTGAGCATGTGGTTTTTTTCCTTTTTAGATTGTCAACAAGACAAATTACAGTGATTGATATTTCTTTTTAAGATTTTGATTAGAGGGGGCGCCTGGGTGGCTCAGTGGGTTAAAGCCTCTGCCTTCGGCTTGGGTTGTGATCTCAGGGTCCTGGGATCGAGCCCCATGTCGGGCTCTCTGCTCAGCGGGGAGCCTGCTTCCCTCTCTCTCTGCCTACTTGTGATCTCTCTCTCTCTGTCAAATAAATAAATAAAATCTTAAAAAAAAAAAAAAAGATTTTGATTAGAGAGCCCGTGCATGAGTGGGGGGGGGGGCTTGGGGGGGCAGAGGGAGAGGGGGAAGCAGGCTCTCCGCTGAGCAGGGAGCCCAATGCGGGGCTGGACCCCAGGACCCCGGGATCATGACTTGAGCTGAAGGCAGACACTTAAGCGACTCAGTCACCCAGGCACCCCAAAACTATGAATTCTTTATTTTTTAAAAGAATTTTTTTAAAGGTTCTATTTATTTGAGAGCATACGTGCAAGAGAGCTTGTATGTGTGTGTGTGTAGGAGAGAGAGAATGCGCGTGCACAAGCAGGGGATTGGGGCAGAAGGAGAAGCAGATTCCCCACTGAGCAGAGAGCCTGATGTGGGGCTCAATCCCAGGACCCTGGGATCAAGACCTGAGTGGAATGCAGATGCTCAACTGACTGAGCCACCCAGGTGCCCCAACTATGAATTCTTTAATGGCTATAGTATCATTCAGGTGATCTCTTTTATGCTGAGTTCTGGTAGTTTGTGGTTTTCCAGGAATTAGTCATTTCATCTAACTTGTTCCTTTTAGTCTTTTACATATCTGCAGAATCTGGTGATTTCAACTCCTTCACTCCTGATACTGATAATTTGTCTTTTTTGTCTGTTAAATATATATATATAAATATATATATTTATATATAAATATATAAATCATTTATTTATTTATTTATGTGAGAGAGAGCGAACATAAGAAGGGGGTAGGGTCAGAGGGAGAAGAAGGCTGCCCGCTAAGCAGGGAGCCTGATGTGAGGCTCAATACCGGGACTCAGGTATCATGACCTGAGCCAAAGGCAGAGGCTTAACCAACTGAGCTACCCACGTGCCCCTCTTTGTCAGTCTTAATAGAGATTTATCAATTTTAATTATCTTTTCAAATAAATAGCTTTTCTTTTGTCTTTTTTTCTCAGTTTCATCTCTGTTCTTTCATTTTCTTCTTGCTTTGGTTGATTTTGTTCTCTAATTATTTTTTTTTTTTAATTTAGATGCATTTCCTTTTTTTTTTATATATTTTTATTTATTCATTTGAGAGACAGAGACAGAGAGGGCACAAGCAGGGAGAGAGGCAGGGGCAGAGGGAGAGGGAGAAGCAGACTGCCCACTGAGCAGGGAGCCCGACGTGGGGCTCAATCCCAGGACCTGTAGATCATGACCTGAGCTGAAGGCAGATGCCTAACCATCTGAGCCACATAGGTGCCCCTTGTTCTCTAATTTTTGAGGTAGAAATTTAGATTATTGCTTTGAGACATTTTTTTAAGATTTATTTAAGAGTGTGTGAGTGAGCCACAGGAGGGGCAGAGGGTGAACAAGAGGGAGAGAATCTCAAGCAGACCCCTTGCTGAGTGTGGAGCCCAACACAGGCCCACTCCCACAACCCCGAGATCACAACCAGAGCCGAAACCAAGAGTTGGTCACTCAGGTGTCCCAAGATCTCTTGTTTTTAAATATGAGCATTTGATGCTGTAAATTCCTCACTAAGCACTGCTTTGGCTGCAACTTACAAATTTGAACTGATTATATTTTCATTTTCACTCAGTTCCATATACTTTTTAAATTCCCTTTTCCCCTTTGACCCATGGATTGACTATTTTCCAGTTTTTATTTAAATTTCAGTTAATTGGGGGGCCTGGGTGGCTCAGTCCTTAAGCGTCTGCCTTAGGCTCAGGTCATGATCCCAGGGTCCCAGGGTCCTGGGATCGAGCCTGCTTCTCCCTCCCCCACTCCCCCTGCTTGTGTTCCCTCTCTCGCTGTGTCTCTCTCTGTCAAATAATAAATAAAAATCTTTAAAAATAAATAAATAAATAAATTTCGGTTAGTCAACATATACTGTAATATTAGTTTCAGGAGTAAAGACCCATGGGTTATTCAAAAGTATGTTAATCGTTCAATTGTTTGTATATTTTATTGCTATCCTTTTGATTTCTAGTTTAAATCAATTATAGAGCGCATACTCCATATGTTTTTTTCTTCTATGTCCAACCTTGCTTTATGGCCCAGGGAATAGTGTATATTGGTGAATATTGGATGTGTGCCTGAAAAGAATGCATACCCTGCTCTTGTTGGGTGGAATGTTCTGTAATTGGCAATAGCATCACCTTGCTGATTATGTTTCAGTTCCTCCATACCCTTCCTAATTTTTGATCTAGTGGTTCTATCAGTTATGAGACAAGATTGTTAAATTTTCTGATTATAAATGTGGATCTCTTTTCTCTTTAAATTCTATCAGTTTTTATTTCATGTATTTTGCAGCTCTGTTATTTGGTACATATACATTTAGTATTATTACATCTTCTTGGTTAGTTGGCCCTCTTATGCTTATGTAATATCTATCCTTGTCCTTGGCAATTTTCTTTGCTCCGAGGTCTGCTTTACCTGTTATTAACTTAGCTACTCCTGCTCTCTTGATTAATGTCTGTATGTGACATTGTTTTCCGTTCATTTACTTCCAATCTACTTATGTCATTATAACTGAAATGAGTTTCTTATAGACAGCATCTAATCGGGTTGTGATTTTTATGCACATTGTGCTCAGATCTGTCTTTCCATAGGTGTAATTAACTGATTTAAGCATTTGAGAAATGTGTTATTTCCTTCTGGCTTCTATGGTATCCAACGAGAGATCTGTCTTTCGAAGTGTTGTTCTTCTATAGATAAGTGTCATTTTTCTCGGGCTGATTTCAAGTGACTTTGTCTTTTGTGTTGGAGAAGGAGCCGTTGTGCTCCAGTTACCACGTACAGGTGAGGCGGTGGTCGTGGTAGCTCTAGGTGAGGTTTTTGTAACTGTGCTTGGTTTACTTTCTGCGGACGTGACAGTGAGGCTCTAACTGTACTTGACACAGAAACTGTAGGAGTAGGTGGACTTGGCGTGGGGGTAGTCGGGGTACTACCTGTGGGAACACTAGCTACAGTAGTCTCGATCGAACAGGTATCTAGTGCGCTAGACTGGCGGCTGAGGTTATGAGGGGGAGGATGAGAAGAGTGAGGGGGGTAAGGGCTTTCATTTGAGATGTTCTTGCTGGGCCACCCAAGGAAGAAATCTCAAGTTATTTTCAGTCTTTAGTTTTCAGAAATTTAATGTGTTGTAGATTTCCTTGACTTTAAACTGCTTGGGTTTGATGGACTTTTTTTAACCTGTAGGTTTACCAAATTTAAGGAGTTTTTAGTTATTTCTTGTGCCTGTGGTGCTTGAAGGGAAGAGAAAGGGCCGTCTCTACTCACCTTAGTGTGGGGGAGGAGACGGGCAGCAGGGCTCTACCTCAGTCTTTGTAGGGGAGGGGTGAAGGCACCAGCCTTGCTTGGGTTAGTGCCAGGCAGAGGTGGTCAACAGAACTCTACCCCACAGTTTCTGGACTCCTGGAGAAGAGGGCAGGAGTATCACCTCATTAATACAGGATGAGAATGGTTGACAGGGCCGTGCCCCACAATCTCTACATCACCCCCCTGGGGAGGGAGGCATGGCCTCGTTTAGGTATTCACCTGGAAGAGGGCAGGTATCGGCAAAGGGAACAGAATTCTATTTTAAAATATTCTCTCTCACTTACTGACTGGCTTAGTCAGTTAAGCATCTATGTGCAGCTCAGGTCATAATCTTGGGACCCTGGGATTGAGCCCTGTGTCAGGCTCCCTGCTCAGTGGGGAGTCCGCTTCTCACTCTCCTTCTCCCTCTCCCCTCCCCCTGCTTGTGCTCTTGCTAGCACTCTCTCAAATGAATAAAAAGAAATCTTTAAAAATATTCTCTCATCATTACTAAATAATATCTTTGACTTGCTAGATTATCTTGAGAATTCTGGCAGTATTATCTCAGCAGGTTGGGATTGCTATTCTTGCAATTAATAATCAGCATAACTGTGTCAGATCTGTGCCATCAAAACCAAATCTAAGAATAACTTCAGTGATCAAAGGACCAATTGATTTGGGAAGAATATCCATATCTGTGTCAGGTTCAAATTTAGTAGTATCAACAATGGATATAACTGCTTTTCCGTCTGTCCACTCACGATCTTGTTTTTTCTGTTGGCAGCTATGTCTCCAAGGCGATATGTGATAACATGAGCATAGTATGTGTGGTGTCCAGACTTCGTGAATCCAGCATTCTGGTGATGTATTCTTTGCATATGTAATGTGGAAACTAATGGAATTAACCTTGCATCATCTCTCTCAATGTAGTAAAGAGAATTCTGTTTGCAAACCCAGAATGATTGTTTAGTGATATAAGGAAAGAAGCAATGATTTAACTACCTAGAGTAAATCAGACACTGTAATAGATACTACAGCTCCGGCACTACACAGACAGAAGGCAGAGCAACCTATCCTCTATCCTTGCCAGCAGGGACAGTATAGAATACTAAGGGAGTCAAAAAACTGGTCACAAATCAATTCAAAAGGAGCTTATAGGGGGGGTGGGGGTGGGGGGTGGGGGGGGTGGAGCGTGACTTCAGATTGAGGCTGGTTTAAAAGTGAAGGCATCTGGGGCACCTTGCTCAGTCGGTAGAGCATGCAATCCCTGATCTCAGGGTTGTGAGTTCGAGCCCCATGCTGGGCGTGGAGCCTACTTTTTAAAAAATTGTAAAAGTGAAGGTCATCTGTGTTAGTCCATGTTCTCTAAAATGTAAGCAAAACATAAATGTATAGAAAAACACAGACGTCAATACTTAACAGCAGCTAGAAGCGACTCAGGATATAGATGGTAATAACAAATGCCCAAGAGGACTAGGAAATAGGACATACAGCAAAAGCTAGATCACAAGGAAGTTTCAATTCGCATATCATTACAGCCACTGTAATGGACATGAAAAAGAACTGCCCCCTAAGTTATATCACTGGTTCAGGATTCAGAGTTTGGGGAGAGAGTACTAATATGTCAAGCCTAAGACCCACGGGTCTGCTGTCCTGGCTCTGAGAGGAGGGGAGGACTGGATGAACGTGAAAGAGGACGTGATGGGGGACATAGTATTCTCATAAGAATGAAATCTCAATGGGAGATTTCTCCAAGGAGCAGGGTGGGTTTCTGGGCTATTAAAGTGCCCACCATTCCCTCTTCCTCAAAATAAACTCGAAGCTGTGACCAGTAGGATAAAGGAGAGGAAGGCAATGGAGGGTCTCTAGAGATGGACAAGGCTGGGTGGAGAAGCCAGCAGGAGATGCATCGTACAGAGCCCCTGACAGTTCTGGGACAGTCGCATGTTTGGTTTAGATCTGAATCAAAGTCGGCGAGGAGGAGTATGTACTAACACAGGGTGGGGGGTCAAAGCGTCAAGTCACACAGTTGCAGGATCCAACCCAAACATTTTGTTTTTTGCCAAAAGAAAAAAAAAACACCTATATTTTATAGATCTATGTTTTTTTTAAAGATCCTTCTCATTGTCATTTAAAATGAAAAGTGATTTAGATGTGGCCTAGCCTACACCTGCAACCAGGACCCTGTCCTATACCAATTTTACCTCCATCAAGAAAACGTAGCCGTTGTGACTAAGAAAAGCCCATGAGGCTGTTTTCTTGATTAGAATCGCCGTTATAAAGGGAGTATGTGGCAGAGGACATGGAGGTGGAAGATGAGAGAGGCAAACATCCGTGGATTATATGCGCATGAGTACAAAAAATGTAATCTGTCAAAGGAAACAGGAGTAAATAGGATCCCACAGCGCCTGTGATTTCTGAATAACTTAAGAGACAAAACTGAATTGCTGTTGGGCTTTCGTTTTCGGGGAAAAAGGTGGTCAAGATAGGCAGAGAAAACTTTCTACACACAGCACCAAACATTGTTCAAAGCTGCAAAGGCAAGAGAAAACCTTAAAATCTATGGTGAAGGGGGTGGAATTGAAGAGAAACCTTCTAAGCTGGGGAATGAAAAGGGGTAACTCCAGAAAAGTCAAGAAATGCTGCGTGCCTTATTCATAGAATTTTAAAGGACTCCACGACGGAGCACAAAGGCCCCTGCCAAAGTCAAGGTCAGGTCACAGATCTGTAAGGTCCTGGACCCTCAGAAAAGTAACAGTCCTTTCCTTGTAGGTAACTGAAGGGAAGTCTACCCCTTGGAGGATGATGGGGAGAGCCGCCTCTCTCAGCTTCAGGTATGGGTGGAATAAAAACGAAGAAACCATTCCCTCCAGAGAATTCTTAACCGTAACCACACTCTCCTTGGAGGTGGAGCTGACATCAGTCAAGGTCCCGAGACTAGACAGAGGTCACACACATTAAGGTACTTTGACCAAGGTTTAATAAAGGAACTACTCTAATTTGGGTTTGTGGTGAAAAGAATTCAAGAAGCCACAGAAATGATACACCTAGTGGCATTTTAGCCCCCACTTTTTGTAAGCATCCCTGCAGGGCGCTGGCGTCTACTTTTGACCTACGCTCGCGAACCGAGGCCAGGTTTTCTGTCTCAGCCACAGGAAGCGCCATGGGCGGGAAGCAGCTGCTGGGAGGAGTTAATCTGCCCCTACCTGTTACCTGGACGGTGGCGGCCTAGCCTAGCTGACTTCCTTACCGAAGGTGCACCGACTCCCCCCGCCCCCCCCACCTCTTCTTTCGGTGCCCCGGGCTGGCCGGTGCTGAAAGCCACCGCTACTGAGTAGGGGCTTACTATAGCTACAGAGAATTAAACGGGGCTATTCCTCTTATTAGAAGTCCCCTTCCAGATATCATTGCTTGAGTGGATACATCCAAGTGGTTTATAGATTTGACTAACGCGTTCGATTGAGTGAAGACTTTACCGGAGAGAGCGAGGCCTCCTCTCTAGCCCCCGTGTACTTCGCTCCGCTGCGGGCACCGGAGCCAATGGACCTGTTCCAGACACAACTGTGCAAAAGGAAACCGCAGGCCCCAGATGGTGTCCCTTAGGGTAAAGTATTAGGTCTTGGTTGGCAACTCGGGGCCTTAGCCTAACTGCAGTTTCAGCCCCCCAGAAATGTCACCTTTAGCCAGTCTCCACGGGACTTTCCTGATCAGCACCAGGAGAGTTACTGCTGTTCCCTGGAGGAGCACAACCTTGCCTAAAACAGTGGGTTCTTTGCTAATAATCTCCTCTTCCCTCCACTCCTTATCTGTCTTTAAAAACTCTTCCTTTTCTGTAGCCCTCTGGAGCTTTCCTTTACTCACTAGATGGAAACTCTACCCAATTCACAAATGGATTAATAAAGCCTCTTGGATCTCTAAAATTTACATGGTTGCATTTTTGTTATTTAACAATTAGTTGCCCTGAATGGGGTAGCACCATATGGGTGATTCCCAGGAGCCCAGCAGATGCCCTGCAGATGACCTTCAACTTTAACCCCTTCACTGTGGCCGAGTCTTTCCCTTCGACCTTTACCAGTCAACCACACGTCAGTGGCGAGTCGCCCTCGCCCCACGTGACTCGAGCGCTTGTTCGCACATCCTGCTGCCTGGGGGCGAACGACATTCCCCAGGTTTCACAGAGTAAGGGACACACACCGCGTATTGGTCTGCGAACTCAACAGATAAATCAGATCAATTCTCCTGGTTCTCTACTACTAAATGGGCAGACTGGCTAGGAAAAAAAAGGTTTTTTGAAATCCTTGTTTGTGACTTTACAGGATTCTGGATCCGGAGGATGCTTTATCACGGGCTCCAAAAACAGGCACAAGACCTGTTACCTCAAAAGCCGACTGGTGCCAAATTCAATTTTTATTTGGAAATGGCCCAAACAAGCAGAGTTTTAGTCATTAGAGCCTGTCTGCTTTTCCTACCGCCCACTGAAACCTTACCCACCGCTAAGCCAGAGCCCTATGACTATAAGCCCCAGGCTGCTGCAGTCATGGGGGGATATTTGACCCAGAGGCCCCCCCACCCTACACGCACACCTAGGCACAGGAGTCCCCTGCTCCCATCTCCTCCTCCTCTCTCCCTGAGTACCCTTGCCATCCTCCCCTCCTGGATGGTGGCCCCTGCACCACCAGCTTCCGACAGTCTCGCAGGATGAGGAACTTCCCCTCTGCGCCACATCCTCCAAGCACCTCTCAGTAAAGTTTGTGTGTGTTATTACCTCTTGTTCTTTTTCCTCGATGAGTCCCCAAATCCTTTGAGTCCTTATAGACAGACCTACATCCCAAATATAGAAAGAACTCTTAAAACTCAACAAGAAAACAACCCAAGTAAAAAATGGACAAAAGACTTAAACAGCTACCTCACCAAAGAGGATACACAAGAGGCCAACAAGTTCATGAAAAGGGCTCGACGTCACTAGCCATTAAAGAAATCTAAATTAGAACCGCAATGAGAGAATACCTATTAGGTTGGAGGGGGCAGGTGGGACAGTGAGACGGACAGTGCCAAGAGCTCGAGGATGTGGAGCAACCGGAACTCCCCAACACTGCTGGTGGAGACGCAAAATGCTCCAGCCATTTTTGTAGAGTTGGGCGATTTCTTATGAAATAAAACATGCACTTAGCATATCACCCAGCAATCCCACTTCTAAGTACCCAAGAGAAATGAAAACTTCTGATCACACAAAAGCCTATATATGAATGCTTACAGCAACTGTATTCATAATCACCAAAAACCAGAAACAACCCAGATCTCTTTCAACTGGTGGAAAGTACTCAGGGGCATCCGTCCAATGAGCTACTACCCAGCAATAAATGCAAACCAACCGTTGATGCACACAGATCTCTTGGACATCAGCGTTAGCAACGTTTTTCTAGCTCTGTCTCCTCAGGCCAGAGAAACAAAAGCAAAAATAAACAATTGAGACTACATCAAGCTAAAAAGCTTTTACCCAGCAAAGAAGGCCAACAAAATGAAAAGGCAACCTACTGAATGAGAGAAGATACTTGCAAATGATATATCCAATAAGGGGTTAATAACATATTAAAATTTATAAGCTATCCAAATAATATCCAAAATAAAAGAAGTTCTACAACACCAAAAAACAATCCAATTAAAAAAATGGGCAGAGGACCTGAATAAACATTTTCCAAAGAAGACACCCAGACGGCCAACAGACACATGCAAAGATGCTCAGAATCATTACTCATGAAGGACATGCAAATCACAACCACAGTAAGACATCCCCTCACACACGTCAGAATGGCTAGAATCAAAAAGACAAGAAACAAGTGTCGGTGAGGATGTGGAGGAAAGGGAACCCCCGTGCACGGCTGGTGGGAGGGTCATCTGGAAGACAGTCTGAAGCTTCCTCAAAAAATTGGAAATAGAAACACTATATGATCCAGTAATTCCACTTCTGGGTACTTACCTGAAGAAAACGAAAGTGCTAATTCAGAAAGATATGCACCCTATGTTTACTGCAGCACGATTTCTGATAGCAGCAGCCTTTGTCCATCGATGGCCGGACACATACAGACATACAGACACATATACACACGATGGATTATTACTCAGCCATAAAATCTTGCCACTTACAACAACAGGGATGGATTTGGATAGATCTATTATGCTCGGTGGAATATGTCAGATAAAGACAAATACCATATGATTCCACTCACACGTGCAATCTAAAAAATAAAACGAAAATGAGAAACACTCAGAAACACGGAGAACAAACTGGCGATTGCCTAACAAGGGGAAGCGGGTGGGGAGGATGGGCAAAATGGGTGAAAGGGAGTAAGAGGTACAAACTCTCAATTATAACTCACGGGGACAAAAAGTACGGCACAGGAAATAGTCAATGATATTGTAATACATTTACCGTGGTGAGCATTTCATAATGTGTATAATTGTTGAATCACTCTGTTGCACGCCTGACACATGTCTACTATACTTCATTTAAAAATAAAAAGCTTAACACAAAGATTTAAAAATCCTAAATATGACTCCCTTCAAATATAGGAACTAAAAAAACCCAAAACAAACAAAACAGGAGAAATGGACATAACCACTGGAGGCGAGAACGAGGGGAGCAGATAGGAAACCAAGACTGAATGACGAACGAGAAGCGGAGACGAACCTGGGCCTGGCAGGTCCCCCAAGAGACCCAAGGACCTGGTCCAATGATAGAGCTGGGGACATGGGTGTGGGAGGTGGCACAGGGAACCTCAGCGCCGCTCCCCGCCGGGCAAGGGCAGAGTAGGAGGTTGAAGCTGGGCAGCCTGGAGCAGCAGGAGTCCAAGGTTCCATCTGGGAGTCAGAAGCTGGTTCCAATCCTCCTTGCCGGGTGATCCTGAGCAAGTCACTCCCTCTGGATGGATTCAACCTCCCCCCACAGCTCTGTTAGTAGTTCTCTCGCTAAGCCGACTTCCATGACCTCTTCTCTGGTTTATGCCATCAGTTTCCCACCAGGAGCTGGACGGATCTGGCCCTTGACAAACACTTTCTCAATTAAATCCTGCCAGCTGCCAACTTGGGGTCCCATCCTGAGACACAGGGTCGCCACGTACCAGAACATTTCTGCCCTTCTCCCTAGAGGCCCAGCAAGTCAGGGGAGGCGAAACTCAAACTAGAATTCAGCTCTCCGGCCTTCCTGCCTGAGATCGTGGGGAAGAGATGAATTTGGGAGTCGTGACGTTTTCACAGTAGGTGCCTGGCCGGGAAGGTACCCAGGTTCCCACAGCATCGGTGAGCACCCAGCCCCGGCGCGTCCCATGGGCCCGTTACAGGGCTGTGCCCCTGCCACTTGAGGGGTGAAAAGGCTTCACTGGTCACTAACCTCTGCTTTGCCCTCCTGACACTTTGGTGATCGATCTTCTGTTTGAAACACTCAAGTTTGTTTTTGGCACTAGTCCGCTCACTGTTACAGGACTCAACTGCTTCCTTACATGTATCTCACATTTAAACCAGAGGTCAGGGTAGAGACAAGGCAAGGTTAACCCCTGAGCCCCAGCACTACTAAATTCTCATTGTGATTTTCTAGAGCTCCAGACACGGAAATACCCATAGCAGCCTCTGATGAAATTCCACATCGTGACCAGAAGGTGGCAGTATGCCACCATCCCAAGTCCCCAGCTCCCCAGGGGTCCAGCCCCCCAAACTCCCTAGACCTGTGGCTGCTGGGACAGCCCGAAAATCATTCTGCTTCAAGTACACGTATCAGCCAGGTAATCCAAACACTGAAAAATAAAACGCCCAAATTGCAATCATGGAACAAATTCCTTTCAAATACCAAGATGTTATCTTTGCCTTAGGTTTCCGGTAAATATTTGCAATGGGATAAGCCATCATCCTTAATTAGAACAGGACACTTTTAAAGGGAGATCCATGGAGCAGCACCAGAAGGTTTGGGTTTGAATTTATTCTGAAATGTGTTATCCTAAGGAAAAGCTGGGGGGTGAAAAGGGTACCGAATACCCCAGTGTCGGCGCCCAGTGAGAAGCCTGGGGCAGCCGAGGCCCACCCTGTGACCCCCAGTACAGCCGACAGCCATCTGTCAGCGCTGGCCAGGAGGATCTGGAGTCCTTCTGCCCACTCCCAAGGTTTCAAGTGGATTCCAAGATGATAACCACCATTTATCAGCAAAAATTCAGCTATTATACCATCGAGCACAGTTCTTTAAATACCAAAAAAGTTAATAAAAACACACAACTCCTGGATCTTGCCTGAACAATTATTCCAATATTTAAATTGGAGAAAGTTCCTTTACAATGGCAAGTCACTTCCTAAACTCCTGAAGGCGCCCCCAGCGAGAAACAAGGTCCTTTACACACTAACACGATTGTGGGAAATACCGAGCCACCAGAGTACGCTTTTGGCACCTCGATCAGAAACATTAGGAAGAGGCTGGTCGGTCTGGTTGACAAGTGCCTGACACTGAAAGTGTGGCCAGACCTGAGCGAGCAGTCACAGCTGTTGGAGCTGGAATCTCCGTGCTCAGCTGTGGCGCTTGAGTGAGGACTTAGACGATCCTATGTTATCACGGTAGATTCTTATTCTCCACCTTTATCTAGAACAATGTTCTGAGAAGGCTGGGACATGAAAGTGAATGACTCAGAGCACATTCAACCGTCGGCCCCCCTGGGCACGCGGGGACCTGGTTTCCTCCTTATGAAGCACTAAAGCTCCCAGGCTCCCAGATGATGGGGCCTGACTGCCGACCTCTCTGACTGCGATCCTGACCGGGACAGAAGTGGGGAGGGAGCGCCTTCAGGGCGGAGAACAGCTGCTGTGACTACAGTGGGCACAGACCAGTGTGGCTCCGGCTGTCTTAGGGGCAGGACTCCGAGATGGCTTTATTTAGGGCCAGAGAGGGAAGGAAGGGACTCCTCTTGGAATCCTATCAGCCTCGGTCTCTTCAAACTCTGTGAAGACCCGAGTACAGCCGCTGAGGCCAAGGGCAGTCTTACTCAAAGGGGCATCGACCCCCAGACCGACAGGCCCCGCCAGCAACACAAGACTTGACGGAGACAGTCTCGACACTGACCTCCAGCTACAAATCAGGAACCACCACCCAAGGTGGCCTTCACACGGCAGAGAGTTGGGTCGGAACCCCCGCCCCGGATCCCTGGAGTATCCAGGAGCCCCTTCAAATGTCCCAGGCAAGAGGGGTATGGGGAGCCAGCAAGCAGGAGTACGGAAAAGGGCCCCAAGACCCGCGGTGCCCGGAGTCACCTGTACTAGTGTCCTCCTCTCTCAGTTCCTCTCAGACGACGACATGGATGGCGGCCTGAGAACACTTGTGCTGCAGACAAGGCAGGACCCCTGAAGGGACTCAGACCCCTCCGCCTCGGACTGCAGGCTCCCCAGCCCATCCTGATGGGGTTCTCGCTGGAGCCTCACGTAAGGGTGACAAGAGCCGCCCCCCTCACACACACATGACCCAGGGTCCAGATCCCGCCTCCCACCAGGGGAGGGGCTGAGCCGAGCCCACACATCAGACGCCACGCAGTGTGTTATCTTTTAATGAAGAGCTGGGTCAGCGGGGCCACCACTCGCCCCCGGGCGCCTGCAGCCCTCACCACGGGCTGGCTCTGAGGCAGGATGGCCCGGAGGCAGCCAGCCCCGAGGAGGGGTCAGTTTGCAGCGGCCTAGCAAAGGCATTCCTCTCTCGGACCTAGGAACGTGGCAGCAGCAAGGCCAGAGGCAGCTAAACTGAGGTCAGGGACGGTGGAGGAGGACAGGACAGGAAGTGGGGCTCTCCTCCTCCCCCTCTGCATCCCAGCGGGATAGAGGCCAGTGTTCAGGAACAGTACGGTCTCTCCAGGGCCCGGAGGCCCTGCCAGCCGCTCTCTGGAAGCCCTGAGTCCCTGACTCCCCACAGACTGACGTCACACACAAAACAGCCCCGGGGTCACTGGGCTCAGGGAGCAGGCTGGGCCCCACTCGATCAGCCTCAAGGCCCCGGGCCTGCGAGGTAGGGCCAGCAGGGCCCAGGCCAGAGGCCCCGGGGACTGGGAGCCACCTTCCACTAACTCGGCTTCTCAGGCACTACAGGCATCTAAGAAGGTAGCTTCTCCCGCACGGTTCCAGGGCTGCCCGGGCAGGGCTGAGGCAACGGCAGGCCAGGGCTGGCCAGGTCCCTACAGGTCCGTGACCTTGTTCTCCACGGCAGCTGCGATCTGCTGGAGCCGGTAGCCCAGCTGCATCTTCTGAGCCGTGCCGTCCTCCTCCAGGGCAGTGATGATCTGCAACCGAGACCGGCCGGTTAGGGGCGCCCGCCGCCAAGGACGCTGCGGCACAGCGGAGGGGGGGGCGGGGGCCAGAAGCCCAGCGAGCCCCCTGACCTCCTCGGAGCCGGGCTGGTGAGGCCAGCATAGGGTTTTAAGGATTCGTGAGGTGAGAATGAGGTACTTTACTCAGTACTTAGCACTCACGGTAACAAGCATCTGCCTCCACCAGTAAGATCGCTCTGCGTGGAGGCCACCTGCACCCACCATGTGGATCTTTTCGCCACGAACCCCCTAGAAGCCCTGCTCCAGCCATCGTGGCTCCCCCTGCCCACCAGGCAAGAAGCATTTCCTAATCTCCTATTGCCAGGCACTGGACAAGGAGCAGGGACCCCGCAATGGGGGGCCCCATGCGATCATGCCCTCGGGGAGCTCCCTCACCCCACGCCCACAACTACAGAAGCACACATGGGGGCTGCTATGAGGGGCCCAGCAGAACCCAGGAGGGGCCTCCATGCCGTCCGCACGAGGGCACAGGACGCTTCACACTCAACCCCCACCCCCCCGCCTGCCTCCCTCACGCAGGGGCTCGGGCTGCTGGAGCAAGGCCACTGTGCCCGCATTCACATCTGTGCGTCCCTCGTTTGTGGAATGACTGTCCTCACTCTGGGCCTGTGTCACGAGGCAGGCTCCCCATCTCTAACAGCAGCAGCCACGCCGCAGGTGTCACACAAACACCTGGGTGCGTGATTCTGGCAGGCACCCAGCAAGCTGACTCGTGGGTGCTCTGATCTCAAGGCCCGGTCCAGGAAGGGCCAAGACAGCCCCCTCGATGGCTTTGCTGTGCCCGTTCCCACCCCCGGCAGGACTCTCCCTGCCAGCAGCACAGGCATCCCACAGAGGTGGCCATGCTCGGCATGCCGCCACCACCGACTCAGGAGGAATGTGAGTCAGGGCAAGGTGGGGGTATGGGGGGCAGCGGTGTGTCCCTCCCAGCACGTGTCCCACACCACCCCCAGGCCCCGGCAGATCCCTGGCAGCCCCGCCCCAACGCCTAGGAGCCCTGCTGCCACCGAGGAGCCCAGATGGAGAGGGCATGGCCAGGTTAGAGCACAGCCAGCATCAGGGCCCACCCTGCTCCGTGCCCGGGGGGACCACGAGTCCCGGCCCCACCCTCCATCAGGGCCCAGGGCTCTGCGCGGGTCTACCCACCTGGTCGTAGTACTTGTTGATGTACTTGTAGAGCTCATGCAGGGCTACTCGCGCCCCGAGGTCCCCAGAGTAGTTCTAGGGAGGAGACAAGAGATGAGAGATTAGGGGTGTCACCAGCCCCAGGACCCCCTGGGAAACGGGGGACGAGGCGGCAGAAGGGACAGGCGTTGCATAGGAAGCCCCATCAGCACACCGGGGCTCCCGGGTCTGCAGCGTGAGCAGGGCCCTGCCTCTCTCCCCCTGAGGCACCAGCTGGTGCCTGGGGTCCCAGCCAGTGGCAGGGCCCCGCGGGACAGGTGCCGCTCACAGGCTGTGACACAGTGTTGGTCTGCTCTGATCTCCCTCCTGTCTCCCGTGAGGTCACACCAGGCCCCTCTATGGGGCCATCTGGGAGTCTGCACCTCCTCGTCAGGGCCACGGGGCTGAGGTCACCTGAGCTGTGGAGCTCCTGGGGGGTCAGGTGAGTGCACAAAGTCCCCCCACGCAGCACCACCAGCAGGCTGTTGGTACTGGGTGTGGTTTATGGGCACATCTACACCCCCAAGGGCAGCAGAGCGGTACGGGGGCAAGAGCAGGCCAGCCTGGGCCATCCCGGGACTGAACCCCAGCCACCTGACTGCCTGGGACGCATCGTCCCCCGGCCCCAGCACGGCTGCAGGGCCCCCAGCACCTGGCTGAGTCAGGTTCAGTGGCAGCTGCCAGGACAAGCCCCTGCTGCTCAGTAGTGAGATGCTGGGAGCCCCTGGTCCTTATAGTGGCCACTGGAACTTTCTGCATTTCTGATGATGGGATATGTCCCGCCCCAACCAGCTCACAGGATTGCTGAGGTCCCCAAGGCTTCCTGGCAAAAGAGCGGGATCCTCACGGTGGGAGACCCATGCCCAACCCAAGAAGCAAAGGGAGGGCCGTACCCGAGACAGCTCAGCCAGGATGGAGTTCATCTCTTGATCACTGGCAGGGACGGCCTGCCTGATGTCTGCGTAGTACCTGTCAGAGACCGCGGGTATGGCGGCTGCTGGGTAAACGAGCCACGCCCATGCCACCAGGGCCCACCCCTGGACTGCAGCCATAAACATCCATCTGTCCACCCATCCCCCTTCCAGACTCATCGCCTCACCCTCCTACCTTTCCACCATCCGTTTGTAACGGGGAATATCTCGAGCATATAGAAGTTTGTTGATGGGGGAGTCCTGGGCACCAGCAGGAAAGAAAGAGGAGAGCCCCCTTAGGGTGACCAACTGCCCCGGTTTTCCCGTTTCAAATATCCCAGGAACCCCTCAGTCCCAGGCACTGGGACGGTTGGTGCCCCCAGCCCATTTCCTCTGCAAGGACCTCCTCCGCCCTTCCCCTCCATTGATGTCCAGCCTCTGCTCCTGTCACCCCAAGCTTCTCCCCGAATTATTCCATGGTCATTTCTCAGCTCCATCCGCCTCCACCTGCATCCAGCAGGGAGACGACGTGCAGGCTGGGAGGGTGCAGCGGCCTGTGGGGCCCTGGTGCTGCTTCTCCACGTGCTGCTCATCCCCCATGTAATCATCTTAAAAATCAGGAAACTGACCCAGCTATTTAGTAAATGGCCCCACACCACCTCACCCTGAGTGGCCGAGCTGGCACCTGAAGCAGGTCTCTCCGGTCAGAACCCACAATTTTAACACACCCAGATCCATCCCCTACCACTGAGGAGGGTTCCAGTCCCAGCTCTGGCCCCCAGCAGTGGGCTCTGGGCACTTCCGTTCTCGGCACCCGCTGCCTCATCCTGAAGCTGTCAGGAGGGGGAGGCAAGGTGGCGCCCCCCGTGTGAGCCGTGATGCATCCAGTCCCTGGGCCTGAGCCAGCCACGCATGCCTTCTCAGCAACTCTACGTGGGGGGACCCTTGGCATTCCTGGTTTGGGCTATTGCTGAGCTACCCGGCAAGCATTTGCACTTTTGCTGGGAAGGGGAGGCAGTATGAAGGTTGGGCAAGAATCCCGCCACCGTAGCACCCACCCACCATGGCCCCCGGGTCCTGGCGGGCCCTGTGGTTCTCAGTTCATTGTAGATGGAGTGACGGGAACCCACAGAACAACAATGGGCCCCACAAGGCAGCACTACAGAGTAGAGGCGAACATTCTGTTTCTCCCCAGAGGACTAGAGACAGATCTCTCCAGACGTAACAGGCTCCCTTCACGGGCCTGAGGAGCCCCCGGCCCTGCCTGCTGGGGGCCTGAGCAGTTGCAGCCATGAGCCCTTATCTGTCATGGGACTCTCCTGGCTCTTCCTACCATGACAACACCCCGTCACCGCCGCGTGCTACTGGACAGCTCTGGCCCGCCCGTCTGCCTCTCAGCTCCTCTCACCGGCACCTCACTCCACGCCTGGCATTCGCTGCCCCGGACTCTCCTGTCTACACTACAGTAGCAGGCAGACACCTCCTCCACCCTGTGTAGAAGCAGGGGTCACTTCGGATCCCTGGGCCTCTGGCTACAGCGAGCCCAGACTGGGAGGAGGGGAGCCCGAGGTGACATGGGGGGGCACCAGGTGGACAGGTGGCTTCTACGGTCCCACAACAGCTCCAGGCTGCCTGCTGGATTTGGTTCCGGAGGGGGTCGTCTGAAGACGGAGGCCCTGCTACCTCCCGGGGACAAAGCCCAGCCTGGGGCTGGAGTCACCGGCCTCCCCTAGCCCTCCTCCTTGACCTTCTCGGCCAAGCCCGGAATCTGGGCACACACAGCACTTCCCAGCCCCGGCCCCTGTTCCCCGCCCCCCATGCCCTCCATCCAGCAGGACCCACTCACCCGGCCCAGCTTGTGGTCGGCCAGGGTGCAGGCATCCATGAAAGTCTGCGCGATGACCAAGAGCACCGCGTCCATGTTATCAGACGTCTGCACGTCGAACACAAACTGCGGGTTTTTTATTATGTTGATCCAGAATCTCAGGGGCAGGCTGCAGGTGGGATAGGCGTGGCCGGTGAGCGCACGGGGGAGGCGGGAGAGAAGACCCCACGCGCGCCTGGCCCACCGGGCTCCAGCCCCTCCCCCCACCTGTTGGTCTTCCAGATGTGGACCGTGTCCTGGTCGGAGATGCCATGCTGCTGGGCCTGCTCATCCAGCAGGTCGAAGAAGTACTTGATAGCAAGAGGCACGGGGCGGCTGGTGCTGAGAATCACCTGGAAGAGGTCGTCCACAAACTTCTGCAGGGTGCCCTGTGGGGGAGGGGAAGCACAAGAGGAGGGGACCTCAGCCCCAGCCCGGCCTCGGACGCTCCGTGGCACTATGCTCGTGCAAGCCCCACACCACCTCCAAATACCCTAAGTAGCCATCCTCCCCCGCAGCCCCGACCTGCAGCCTGGCCCGTCCCTGACCCCAACCTCCCCCCCACCTTTCCTGCCCCACCTTCATGGACAGTAGGCGAGTCAGGTAGATCTCAGGGATGGCCTTGGCTCGCTCGCGCTCCCCGCCCCGAAGGCTGCCCCTCCGAGGCCTGGGGGGCTCCGGCTCCTCACTCGGCTTCACCAGGTGCCAGGGCCGGATGCCCCCCTCATCCACATCCTCCAGCATTGGGGTCCCTGTGCCAAGACCCCACAGCTCGTCACCCCTCATCAGGTACCACCTTCCCTGGGCCCCCAGGGTCCTGCCAATTTCCAGGAGCGGAGACACGGGTTGAGGGCTTCTCTAGGTGGAAGGGAAGTAGACGCAAGCCCACCCTAAGGTCCAGAGGACTTTGCCCATTACTGGGGACTGGGTAAAGCGAGGGCAGAGCACAGTGACTGGGTGGGGCTGGGGGTGGAGTGGGGGAGAAGACTCACGCTCTCCAGGGACATAATCCTGGTTTTCCCGGAGAACGTGCTTGGTGAGGCAGGGGACCAGGGCTACAGTCGCTCCGTCTGGGACCTGCAGATCATAGCCGGTGACCCCTCCACCAGCCCCACCTCCCACCCCTCCTCCCGCTCTTACCCCTCCCACCTTGTAATGCTGCAGGGTGTTCAGGCGCCTCCACAGACCCTGGACCTCCGAAGTCACATCCTCGTCGGAAAGAATGAGATGCCCTGCCACCCCAGACCGCCATTCTGTAAGAGCAAGGTGGGACTTGAGGGCTCCCGGGACACCCTTCCTGCAGGTGGGGCCTGCCGCCTCCTCCACAGGGAACAGGCCCACCATCAGTGGGCAGCCTCCCCCAACCTCTGCAGAGTCTAGGGTGGCCCCCTCACCACGTGAGAGGTTGTCCTTGCAGAGGGACTCCGCAGCCCGCTGCCGCCCCGTGCCCACTGAGCGAAACGCCGCCCCTGCAGGGCTGGGCCAGGGCCAGCCCAGCCTTCACTCCGGCTCAGGCCCCCAGGCTACCCTTCTCCTCCCCCCTCACCGACATCCAAGGTGCGGGGGTCTGGCCGCTGGGCTAGAGGGACTCCTTTATAAAGCTGGTCCAACATCTTCTCTTTGGCCTGGGAGATGGTGTCACAGTCCAGGACCTTCACAGGTACCCCCTGGGCCTCTCCCGCGCCAGGCCCCACAGCCAACAGCGCATTCAGGGTCTACGGAGGCACACACGGGAGCAGTCAGGCTCGGGCCGCACATGGGCTGACCAAGACGCGGGGACAGGGACAACCATGAGAAAGCCACTGCCCCTGACCTCCAGGCACCGAAGAGTCCCTAACTCTTGTCTCTTCACCGCCCCCGCCCCAGCCCACGGGACAGTGGCTCCCTCCGCTGTGACCCCAGCATCTAACACAGGGCACTAGTAAATGGGTGAATGGCAGGAAAAACAAGTGCACACAAGGCCTCCTTAACTCAGCGCCCCAGGTTCCTGGCTCAACTGGTCAGGCTGAGGCACCCGAGAGAAGCCTGCATGAGAAGCGGCGAGTCCCTGCCAGCCTGAGAGAGAGCAGGTCTGGTGGAGCCCGAATGAGACTTTCCCAAAGGCGCCCCGTGCGGGTCCGTAAGGAAAGGCCCCCACTAAGGGGAAAGCCACCTGGGTCTCACAGAGCTGGCCCCGGGCTTGGTGGGCACCGGTCAGGCGAACACTCAGGCGCTGGCCCAGTCCAAGGACTTGGACGGCTCCTCGAGTCCTGGCTGTGTCCACACCGACCCCACCCCAAGCCTGAGGTCCTGTCCTCCATGCCCTTGGCCTCGGGGACTGGCCCTCCCGCTGCTGTTCTGCTAGGCTAGGCTAAAGGCCTCTCCCCAGCAGCCAGCCGGAAGTCAGACCATCTGTAAACCAGACACGGACCTTCACAAGGGCCACCCACGCTCGTCCTTGCCAGGGCCTGACCCCATCGGGTGCGAACACGGCCACGCGCTCTGTCCCTCCCTCCCTCACCAGGGGACGGTACTCCACATCCTCTCTGAGAAGGCGGTTGTCATTCAGGGTGTATTTGGCTTTGCCAGTCACGCTGTCCACTGGTCCCTTGTCCACTTGATGCTTAATTCCCCGGAAGAGCATGTACAGAGGTTCCCCTACGGAGTCCTAGGGGAGTGACAGGCCGTGAGGACCCCCGGGGCAGATAACGGGCGGAACGGAGCTGGACGGGGTGTGGCCCACGCTGGGGAGGGGGACGGGCTGCAGAGGGCCTGAGGTGACTGACGCTTGCCGATGCAGGAGTGTCCGAGCCGCTTGGGGGCCGGAAGCTGTGTGGTTTAGAGCCCCACCCCGCCCCTGCCCCGTCCCCACCTCTTACCCTGACGAAAGTGTACAGGCAGATGGACATCCAGTTGGTGAGCAGCTTCTCCACCACGGTCTCCGTCCTAGGAGGACGGGAAAGGGCGGGGGCAGGACGGAGGGATGTCTGAGCCAAAGACCCCTCCGCCCCAGGGGCCCTGCCTTGGCTCCTGCCTCCAGCCCCGACAGCAACCCCCCGACCCCCCCCAACCCGGCCACACAGACCTGCGCAGCATGAGCTTGGGGTTCTTGGCCACGTACTGGGCCACCAGGTCACTGAGCAGGGTGCGGAGGATGTCGGTGAAGTACTCGAGCTTCCCGTGCAGCGCCACGGTGAGCAGAGATGCCACGTAGGCGCGGTCCCGAGCCGAGAAGGTGCGCTGGCCCTCCAGGGTGTGGATGAACTGGTGCCGGGGAGCCGGGTGGGGGAGGGAGGGGCCGATTCAGAACCCGGAGGGACAGAGAAGGGGCGGGGCCGGGCCCGGGGCCCCCATCCCGCTCCCCGCTCTGTGGAGAGGCCTGGGGCCTGGGGCGGGGCGCTTGGCACCTTGGTGAGGAAGAGCTTGCTGTTGAGCAGGTTGGAGAGCTGCCCCAGCCCCTGCTCCACGGTGGGGCGCCTGCTCTCAGGGACACCCAGGTCCCGGTGCAAGGGTGACTCCTGGTGCCCAGGGAAGAAGACCCTCTCGGCATACACCTTATACTCGAGGAAGGGGATGCCGCTGCCCAGAAGGTCACTGGTGAGATCGGTCATCTCGGTCATGAGGTCTGTGGAGCAGAGGAGGCCGGGTTGGGACGCAGGTCCCACGCCGTGGGAGGAGGCTTGGGCAGAGTCCTGGAGCGTCTTCCAGGCCGCTGCTCGGCAGCCTCACCTGTGAACTCCTTCTTGCAGCGGTCCCGCACACTGCTCTCCAGATTCTCCAGCTGGATCTGGACCTTCTTGTAGTCCCTCAGGGCCTGCTTGCTCTTCCTCCTGCTCAGCACCAAGGTCAGGAAGGGGGAGGCCGGACCAGAACAGAGCTCTTTCTGGTGCCCCGGGCCCAAGCCTGTCTACCCCAGCCTCACCCTGGCCCAGGCTGGCACCGTCTAACACGGCCATGCCCGGCCAAGCCAAGGCCTCGCCCAAATAATTTAGCCTGTCCCATCCTGGGCAAGTCCATCTCAAGTCTAGCCCAGCAGTTTAGTCCGGGGATCAACAAACTACAACCAGGCCAAATCTGGCCCACATCCTATTTCTGCCAATAAAGATTTGTTGGCACATAGCCACACTCGTGAGTTTGCCTCTGGTCTATGGCTGCTCCTGCTCGGCCACGGCAGAGCGGAACCATGGCAACTGAGGCCACCTGGCCCACAAAAGCCTAAAATCGGTATTCTCTGGCACCTTCCAGGAACGTTTGTTGACCCCTGGCCTCGTCTGCCCTTCCTCTCCAGCCACACCCCCCTCACCGCGCCCGCCCAGCCGCATCCAGCTGCACCCACCTGTATATGAGGACAATGATGATGACGCCCAGAGCCAGAAGAGAGGTGCCCACCCCCAAGCCCACCTGGGCTGCCATGGGAAAAGCCACGGGGCTCTCGCCATCGTACTGCACGTGGCCCAGGGAGAAGCGCAGGTTCCCCATCTGCACCTACATGGGAAGCCCCTAGTGAGCAAGGTTTCAGCGCGTGCCCAGGGCCCGGCCCAGACCAGGCCCACCTACTGACCGTGAACTCGGGCAAAGCGTCTGGTGTCTCTCGGAGGGCGTGGTGCCGGGGCAGGGGCTGCTCCATGGGGGGCTCACAGTACAGGTGGTGGCGGGTCAGCGTCTTCACCACGCAGGGGCCATCCCCTATCATGGCCACCACCTCCTCCTTGGACATCGCAAGGTCCAGATTCTCCCCCTGGAACACGAGGTCACTGATAGATCACTCAGAACTCTTCCCTAAGGGGAGGAGCTGGTGGTCACTCAGATCCCATCCCCCCAAAGGGGGGAAGGACGGTCCTGACACCCAGCCCCCTGGAGCAGGGCCGATGACGCCTCAGCACTCTTCCCCTGCGGGGGAGGCAGCCGTCCATCGCGTCTCCCAAGCTGCCCCGACCCTCTTCTGCCCTTCCCATTCTTCTTCTCCACATCTTCACTCCTCCAGAGCTAAAAATCTGGACAATATAAAGTCACCCTCCAGTCCTGCCCAGTTACTCACAAAGCCAGACCCCCTACCGTGTCTGCAGGCCCACTAGGTACGTGATGCTGGGCTGTCCACCTACAGCCTTTCGGGATGCCCACCTACTGCACGTGTCCGAACCCATGCCAAGGGCTTGTCCACATTGAACCAGGCTGCCAAACGGGCATCGGCCCAGGCGCCTACTGTGTACCATGCCCCGTAGCTACTGCGTTTGCCAGACCATTTACATACTGTCATTCAGACTCCTGCCACGGAGTGTGTTGGGACCCAAGCCCCGGCCAGATGCGGCAGGCTAGGCAGCCCCCACCGGCCCCTCAGCCCTCGCAACTAGAAGGGCGAGGAGCCAGATCCATCCCCTGGCTCTTGTTCTGCCGCCATGTTCCCCCACCCGACCACCCCCAGCAGGAACGTCCAGCAAAGTGAAGAGTCGTGCGGCCCCATGTGTGAGCGGAAAGGGTACCTCCACAGAGAGCACGCTCCCGGGCTTGTGCCGGAACGGCATGGTGGGGTCCTCGGGGTTGAGGGGCTGCAGAGTGGGGTCGGCCTCATAGGAGAAAGCTGTGGGGTTCAGCGTTGCGAAATCAAAGACCAGGTTGTCGAGGATAAATTCCACCCGGACCCAGGGGTCCTCAGGCAGGCCTGGGAGGGCAGGCGTGAGGCACGTCATGAGCTGAGAGGAGTTCACGTGGCACGGCTCCTCAAACTGGGGCAGAGTGAGGAAAGAAAAGGAGGACCCACTGAGGGCCACGCAGGGAGGGGGTCCGGCAAAGACAGGGGGAGAGCCTCTTTGGTACCCGCCACCCACGGCTGTGCACAGGGTGGGACGTGGGGTGACGCGGGGGACAGCTAGCCCCGAGCAAGCAGGGGGCGCCCGTGGGTCTCCTACGTGATGGCCGCCACAGGAAGCACCAGGGGAGCACGCTGTCTCCGGGATCACGCGGCGCCTCCGCCCGAGCCCCTGGCTAGGCTGTAGGGCTCTTGGGGCCACAGTCACTCGGATTCTTGGGGTCTGAACCACATCCAAATTCTGGCCACGGACCCATATCTTACGTCCTCCACTGCAACAGACCGTGAACCACAGGTGGCTTATGAGAACCAGCCCAGCTAGCCCTGCCCGAGCCACATGGCCCCTCTCCCCACCAGCGGCACGGAAGTCACAACCCCGCAGGAAGCCCTGTAACCCCTCCACGTCCTAGAGGTGTGAAGACACCCCCCCGCCACCCGCACATGCCATGCAGCTGTGCCCTCGGCCCAGCACCTGAGGAAACTCTTGTTGGGGCCAGCAGAGGTGACATTGGGGTCTGATGTGTACTCGAACTGGCCGTGTTGAAGCCTCCGCTCAGTGGCCCCAAACCACACGGCCACAGGAAGCGTGGCAGGCGTGGGGTGGGGGCTGGTCTCACACTGCAGCTGCTCGGCCTGCTGCTCCAGCAGCCTAGGGCAGGGAGGGACGAGTGGAAGGCGGGCCAGGACACAGGACCCACTCAGGCCTCCGCTCACCTCCCTCAGAGCCCACTGAGGGCTCCACAGGTGACCCTGGAGGCCACCTTCCCACGACAGCCCCAGCTTCGGGAGGGTCTGGCCGGCTTCTGCTTGAGCAGACCTGGTCCTCTCCCCCGCCTCCGCTCTCCCCAGCATCCCGCCCCTCTGTCTTCTCCCCGGAACACATGGATTTTGGCAGAATGAGGAAGCAGCCCTCACAGGTGACAAGGCTGGTCTCCAACGATGACTCGGAGGTCCTCTAGCCGCCCAGTCAGGAGCTTGGAGCCGTGCAGGGTCAGATGGGTGCCCCCGGCTCTGGGGCCCCGGGTCGGGAAGATGGAATGCACGTTCGGGTCCTGTGGGAACGGGGGGGGCGGGGGGAGAGATAGGCAGGCATGAGGCTGCACACAGAGAAGCAAGGGGAGCCTGAGGCAGACAGAAGGCTCTAGGCTGGGAAGCCTCAGGAGGGCAAAACCAGATGGGCTGGGGGGAGCCACCTCACCTGGTAGACAAAGTCGTGCTCTGAGACGCCGAGTCCTCTTCCTGGCACCTCCACCGTCACCGCGCCGGCCACCTCCCCCCCGCTGGCCTCAGTGACACACACGAAGCTGTGGGCACAGGGCAGGCTGGGGTGCCGGGCCGCACCAAGGGCCCCCTCAAACGGACCTGGCCGCCCCCTCCTTGCCCCGCTAAATCGGGTGTTCTTCCCGCTCCTGAGGTTGACAGAGATCCCCCTTGCTTTGGAGGGAACGCTTTATGGCACGCCAGGGGGCTCTGGCCTCTGAGACTTCATATTCATGGTTTCAGTCGTTCAAGTCCAACCCTGGGGCCCCCTCACGAAGAGGAATCCCCCTCTCTCTGTGGCACAAATTTACAAGGAGCCCCGGAAGGCTGGCTGCAGGATGAGGATGGAGCTAACACACGTGGCCTAACCACCACCGCGCGCGCCACTCCGCTTGCAAAGCGGTGGCAACTTGATTTCCTCATGAAAAAAAATGTCCCTGGAAGCCTCTCGTCCATTCTGGGGACAGATGGAAAGGGAAAGTGAGCAATCTCAGAAAATGCTGGTTCTCGGCCAGAAAACAGAAGCTTGGGGCAAATCAATTTCCCCAGCGTGAGGCTGGCAGCCGTGCGATTCCGTGACACGGTCACCCTCACTGCCAGCACGTTGGAAACAGAACCAGTGATGCGTAAAGTACCCAGGAGAGACTTTAGCCAGAGGATATTTTAATTTCTTTATAAATCAGTTTGCACATTACTTTAGTCTCGTGGTTCTAGAATCATTAACAGTCTGGACAATCACCTCAAGTTTTTGGTCATAACACATTGAAGGGGAAACCACATGCTCTAACAAAGTCTGATTTACTTTTTATTTTTTTAAAAGATTTTATTTATTTACTTGAGAGAGAGAGAGAAAGTGTGAGAGAGAGAAAGAACACAAGCCGGGGGGAGAGGCAGCAGGAGGGGGAGAAGCAGGCTCACCACTGAGCAGGGAGCCCGATGTCGGGCTTGATCCCAGGACCTCAAGATCAGGACCTGAGCCAAAGGCAGACACTTAACCAACTGAGGCACTCAGGTGCCCCCAAAGTCTGGTTTAAAATACAGATTACAAGGGGCGCCTAAGTGGCTCAGTCAATTCCAGAGTGTCTGACTCTTGATCTCAACTCGGGTCATGATCTCGGGCCATGAGATCAAGCCCTGTGTCGGGCTCCCCATTAAGCATGAAGCCTGCTTAAGATTCTCTCTCCCTCTGCTCCTCTCCCCCACCCCGACCCCACTGCCACTCACACATATGTGCGTGCCCACTCGCTCTCTAAAAATAAACAAATAGGGATGCCTGGGTGGCTCAGTTGGTTAAGTGTCTGCCTTCGGCTCAGATCATGATCCCAGAGTCCTGGGATCGAGCCCCACATCAGATTCCTTGTTCAGTGGGGAGCCTGCTTCTCCCTCTGCCTGCTGCTCCCTCTGCTTGTGCTCGAGCATGCACACGCTCTCTCTCTCGCTCTGACAGATAAATGCTTCCAAAAATTTAAAATATTAAAAAAATAAATAAAATCTTTAATAAATAAATAAAATATAGATTACCAAGATAAATAAATAAGTTAAATGAGATACAAATTACAGGGCCCCAGCATGGGCCTACTGAGTCCAGATCTCTGCGGGTGGGCACGAAGGACCCATTCCATGGTAGCTTTGGACAGGCTCTCTGGGTAAGCCAGACATTAAGCCGGGTTTGGGAGTTGCTGATTGTGGGTATCGCCTTGGGACTGTCCTGTGGGGGCACCTTGGGACCCTGCAACTGCTGGCCAGGCTACCATGGGCCAGAACCTCTACCAGCTGCAGGCCCTGGGAAGGCAGCCAGGGTCCCAGGGACCGGACTTGGCAGGCGGGCCACAAGTCCGTCGCCCTGAGGTGCCCTCCTGCGGCGGTGCCTGGGGCAGAAAGGGCAGCTGGCGGACGGCCAGCCCCCGAGCACAGCTATCTGGGATCTGAGACCCTTGCTACCACAACCATGTCCCTGATCACCGGAAAGTCAGGTGAGAACACCTGGACGAGGCCACCTGTCGGATCTAGGCAGGGACGGAGCTGGGTCCAGCAGTGACTCCCCAGCAGCCCAGGCCGGGAACACACACGTCTGCGCATGAAGTGGATGTGAGCGCTCCAGGGCCTCAAATGGCAACCCTTGCTCTGAGGCCCTGCGCCAGAAGCAGGGCAAGGGGGAGAGGGAAGGACGGATGAGGAGCGGGTGGGCGGCGATGCGCAGGAAAGCCCACCGGGGAGCCCGGGAGGTGTGCCGAACTCCCGCTGGTCCGGCCAGCTCACCTACTAGAGACCTCGTACTCGCGAACGTCCACAGCACAGGGCACTCCGGCCACCCTGACCGTGTCCCGCACGTCCTGCACGTGTTGGCCCAGGTTGGAGCCCCTGATGGTGACACGGGTGCCTCCATCCACGGGCCCGGTCAGCGGCTCCACCTGTTCCAAGACACAGACTTGGAACACCCTCCCGCCAGTCAACCCTCGGCAGCCCGGAGACGCGGCCCCGGCCCCCCTCCTTCGGGGCCCCTGGACCCACGGCACCCCCGCCCTCCCTCTAAAGGCGGCGGTGAGGAAGGGACGCGCCAGCGTTGCAACACACCGAGTGGATGAGGGGTGCGGGGCACTGAGTGGCCACAGCTTCGGTCTCGCCACAAGCCTCCTGGGCCACGCAGCGTGGGTGCTCGCCCTTGCACCACACACAGCCATACTGGGGCCTGGCAGTTTGGCAGCGGCTGCAGTCCCCGTGTCCCACAGAGCAGTCGTACAGCACCACTGGGGAAGGCAGAGACAAACATGAGAGGCGGGCGTGGAGGAGCCCCACGGCCCCAGAGGCCCCCACTAGCTCACCATGCAGCCCGTCAGCGCTGTCCACACGCAGACGGCCGGCCCGACGCAGAAACAGCCCCACGCGGAGCTCCGGCTGCAGAGCCTCATAGCTGAGCTGCGGAAACGGGAGCGGGGTCAGAGCCTGGGGCCGGCGGAGGCATCAGGCCCGGAAGGCGGATAGTCACAGAAAGGTCCAAAAGGACTAGTTGTGGGAGCACAAGGTCAGAGGCCAGAGTTGGGGTACAGGGACCCCAAGGCACACAGGCTCAGAGGCCAGAGCCGGGGTACGCAGACCCCCAGGATGAATGTGGCACAGCCAGCTGAGGCTGGTGGCCTGCCCGTGGCCAGCGCACCCTCGCCCACCCAGGCACTCGTGACTCGCACCTGGTGCCGCCGGCAGGTCACACGACACTGGGTGTCTGGAGGGGGCTCGCACTCGACCCGGGCCTCGACCACCACTTCGCGGCCCTCCAGCTCCATCACACACTCATTGTCTCCTGGGCTGTCCTGGGGGCAGACGACGCAGTTGGTGGGGCAGCTGGAGGAAGTGGGCCCAGTGAACCCCGCTGGGGCCCCTAGCAGAGCCCCCGGCTTGGGACTGAGGGCCGCCAAGCCCTCCTCCTGCGCTCCAGGGCTTGTGTACAGCTGGCCAACAACCAAGGAGGCCACAAGTCCACCTGCCACAGGACACGCTCACCTGGAAGAGGCGCAGGTTCCTGCCCAGCAGCCGGACCTCTCGTTCCACGTGCACCGGCATTAACGTGGAACCCTGGACGCTGTCTACACAAGGGCAGGCGCTCGCCCCCCGGTTCACCTCCTCCTGCACACACCAAGAGCAAGGCAGTCTATGGAGCCCACCCGGTCGACGCGGCGGCTCCCTGTGCAGAACCCAGGGCCCGAGGCCAGCGCGGAGCTGCAGAATCCCCCCTGCCCCTCGATCCCTCCTGAGGCAGGATCGCAAGGCAGGTGAGGGGCCGAGTCTGCCCTGTGTCCCCTCCCCTGAGGCCTCCTTCCTGGGCTGGGCCTCACCAGCTCCCAGAGCCCGGGGGTGTCGTATTGGTAGTCGAGGCTGGACAGGAGGATGAGGGGGGCGGGAGGGCCCTCGTGCTCAGCCGAGTCTCCATCACCTGAGAGGAGGGTGGAAGTGGAGAAGGCGGGCGTGTCACCCCCTGTCCACTCGTCCGCCTCAGGCAGCTCGCCGCCTTCCCTCGTGAGCCAGTCCGGGGCAGGTTTCGCGGAGCCAACGGCCCCTGGGAAAGTGGTGGCGGGAGCAGTGCCGGGGGGCTGGTCCAGGAGTGCCGCAGAGGGGTCGGCCTCGGGGCCGGGGTCTGCAGGGGCGGGGGGCAGTGCTGCTGCATCTGAGGGCGATGGGTGGGAGGCCGAGAGGTCCTCGGGTGTGGCCGTGGGTCCGGAGTCAGTGGGGGCGGGGACAGCGGTTCCAGGTCTGTGGGGGGGGTCGGGAGGGGGAGGTTCCTCATGGAGAGGTGACTCTGTGGAGGCGGAGGCGGGTACGGGACCAGGACCCGCCCCTGGCCCCCAGGGGCTCAGCAGGGAGGGCCTGTCCCCAGGTGTGACAGCTGAGGCTGTGGCTGTGGAGGGGGCCCCAGGCTCCACGAGAAGGGTGTCGGGAGCAGGGGTGACCGGGGCCTGGGAGGTTTTGGGTGGGAAGGGGGTGGGCACATCTGCTGCTGGAGGGGCTGGGGAGAGAAGCGGGCTCTGAAGGGGGAGGCAGAGAAAGACAGGAGGGGCCGCTCAGCAGGCAGGCGCGGGAGCAGGTGGCAGGCAGGCAAAGGGTGTGTTAAGAGGAAAGGAGACCAAGGGAAAGAGAAACAAAAACAGCCTGTTAATTCTCCAAAGGAGAGAGGGGAGGGCAGGCTCCAGGGGCGTCTGTGCTGAGGTGGGGCCTGAGGCCCAGACCTCCCCTGCCACTCAGCCACAAACTCCGGGGAGGGGTAAACCCGCCACACGCAGCAGCTCGGGTGCTCGAGACAGAGCCTCATGTGGGTGGGCAGGCACACAGACCCCGAGCCGTCGGAGACACCCGCACAACCCTGTGGGGCCCGGCTGGGGGTCCCGCTCACCTGCTGGCTGAGCACCATGGGCCCGGTGTCACACGAGGCCTTGTGCGTGCACAGCTGCTCCCAGACACACCAGTTACACCCCCAGTGGCTGCTCACACACGCCTGGCACCTGCACAGAGCGCAGCCATGGGGCGGGGGTCACCGCGGGGGAGCCCGGGGGCCGGGGGCGGGGGGGCGGGGGTCACCGTGGGGGAGCCCGGGGGCCGGGGGCGGGCGGGGGTCACCGCGGGGGAGCCCAGGGGCCGAGGGCCAGGGGGCGGGGGGGGGACTCACGGCGCAGACGGGCAGAGCTCAGTGACTGCTCCACAGTCGTAGACAGAGAGCGAAGCTTTGGCAATCACCACGGCACCGAACCTGAGCTCCACGCTCACAGACACGTGGTCTGCAAAGCAGGAGAGAGGGCCCGGGCTGAGGAGTGGGGTTCGCACCCTCAGCGGAGAGGAGCGCCCAGGGTCTGGGAAACACGGTCCACAGGGCACCAAACGGGCACTTGAGGGGACTCAGATAAAGGTGCTACTTTAGGGCTCCCAGCCCAGATTCACACCTCCCCCCAACTGCACCCCTTAGAGCAAGACGCGAGGAGGGTGGGGCTCCCGGGCCCCAGAGCTGGCCCCTTCTCTCACCCACCGGCTCCTTTCGGCAGTGCTGGGGCCTCCCTCGGGTCTGGGGAAGGGCACATCACACCGGCACTGGTCAGCAGGGCAGGGCTCTGGTGATCCCCAAATTGGCAGGAATAGGACTCCCCTGGCCACAGAGGCGGCAGGTCGGGCACCGACAGGAAAACCTGCCAGGAGAGGCCAGGACAGGCTGCTGGAGCCACTGGACAGCAGGCCAGGGGCTGTTTCTGGGGCAGCCGAGGTGAGCAGGCCGAGGGCTGGGGGGCCCCGAGCCTGCACAAATGCCCTCCAGCCCAGGTTAGAAACGGAGAAAGCAAGGCCCCAAGAGAAGTGACTTGTGAAAGGCCACCTGGTATTTGGAGCACCTGACAATAAAACACGAGGTCTTGACCCATCACCAGAGCCCTCCCTGTGAGGGACGTGCCCGCCCTGCTCGTTCACCTCCCTCCGCTCCTCTCGGCTGATGTTGGCAGGACTCATGGCTGCCACGTGCAGACAGCCCAGCTCGGGCTGGAAGCTCCACAGCCACCGCTCTGGGCCCTGTCCCCGTGAGCACTCGGAATGGCGACTGCACCTGCATGAGAGCGATGGGGAGCCACCTTCAGGGGCAGGGACACCCCCAGTACTGGGGACCTGAGCAGGATCCTCACATGGGCTGTGACACGAGGCTATGTCTGCCCTGACAGGGCACCGATGCCCAGAGTGGAGGATGGAGGAAGCAGAGTAAGGCGTCCAGGGGTCAGGGGTTGCAAGTGAAGGGTCAAGGACTGGGAATACTGGACAGGGCAATTATGCAGGTGTGGTGAGGGCAGGAGACTGGGGTTGGGGAATAGGTCAAGGGTCAGGAGTCAGGGGAGCACTGACCTGCCAAGGAGCACACACCACCCACAGTATGGGTCCTTGTGAGCAAGACAAGATGCACAGTCCAGGTGCTGAGCACAGGAGGCCACAGGAACCTTGAGAAGCTATGACGGTAATCCAAACACCAGTGACTCATGGGTGCCTGGCCGGGCCCCAAGGCCCCTCCCAGCAGCCAGGCCCCAGCTCCCGCCTGGCACTCACTGTGCTCTGGGTCATGACATACAGATGCTCAAAGGCCCCATCAAAGGTGAGGTCTCTGCTCACGGCAGACCCCTGCTGGATGTTCTGCGTGGAGTACGGGTGGCCACCACTCCCCGGGCCCAAGTAGACCTGAGATCAGAGACAAGTTCTGGGACCCAAGTCCATGGTCATAGACCCAAGGCCCTCTCCTCTCCACGCAATGAAGCAATTTAGAAGCAGAGTTTTCTCTGTACGGGTCATGCCACCCAGCCCTTGGGGAGGGGGTGGGGGAGGTCACAGGTAAATGCCACCCAGCCCTGGGAAGAGAAGCCTAAGTCATCTCTCCCAGCCTTCGGGCCAGGGGTGTGTCACAGATCCCTCATCCCGGCCCCAGGGGTCACAGGCGTAGCTCTGCCCAGGCTGGTCACCAGCAGCCTGTTCCCTCTAGACCCCGGGGGAAGGGCGCCTCCTGTGCACTCACCCTGTGCAGTTGCCCTTGACTGTCACCCAGGAAAGCAATGGTGTGTCCATCCTCCACAGTGACTGCCACAGCTGTTAGCTGAACCCCTGGCCATTCCAGAATGGGCGTGGCTTCCAGGGGGACTCGGCTGGCCATGGGGCTGGGCGTGTGATCCGAGCCACAGGGATAAGCGTCCAGGGTGTCCTACAGGCAACAAGACCAGTAAGGCCTTCCCTGGATATCCCAATCCCCTGGCCCAGCCGGCTCTTCCTAAATGATTCTGTCTTCTCTGCCGGGCCTCCTGGAACAGTCTTATTCCCTCACCCTTCTCTTTGGGAGCCCCTAGAAACCTTACCCTCACCCCAGTCTCTCTGCCGGCCCTCCTTGACATCACTCACAGCTGTGTCCTTAGCGTGGCCTCGGCTGCCCGGGACAGACTCCAGCAGCTCTTGACCCCACTCTTGATCCCCACCTGTCCGAGGCTCCACCTTCCCCCACCCCTGCCTTCCCCTGGTTTATGTGCTCAGTCTTCCCCTGGACCACTTGTCCAAAGCCTCCCAAAGCTTGCATCCTCCTGTCCAAGTCTGCTCCCCTGGGCCCCTGCCACCTGTCCCTCACTCAGTCCCCCTGGGTGTGGCTTCTTCCCTGTGTTACCCATCCAGAAGCTAGAGCCAAACAAGTCTCAATCTCACCTGCCTCCCTTGCTCAAAAACTTAAAACAGGGCCCGGCGCCCTACATTCTAGGTCCCTGCTCCATACCCTAGAATCCTCAGTCCACCCACACAAATACCACCTCCACACCACTGCTGGCTTCCCTTCGGACTCCTCGGGCCGCTTGCCTAGCTGTGACTGCCAGGCAGGGAGGAGCTGGGGCTCACCACCGGCAGCTGGGCGCAGTCCGAATTGACATCGTACTCAATGTAGGCCATCTCCGTGCCGTCCTCGGCGTGGCCCTCCCTGGTGTAGCAGGCATCTCGAGTGCGGTTAGCAAGGCGGTCCACCTCGTCCAGAGGGAAGGCACAGAGGGCAGAGGCTCCAGAGGCTCCAGCAGCGGCCGACGGAGGCCGGCCCACCGTGGGGGGCGCAGCCGAGGAGAAGGCTGCAAAGAGGACCTCCCCCTGGGCCACCTCCAGGGACGTGGCCACAGCCGCAGCCTGGAGCAGCCCGTAGCGGCCCCCCTGGCAAGCCAGAGGCAGCTCCACGTAGGAGTAGTAGTGCTGGTCCCGGAGGCACACTCGGGACACATAGGCACGGAAGGCTCTAGACTGAGCCTGCAGGTCCCGCCGCAGGAACAGGAAGTAGGCACTGGCCCCGCGTGCAAAGGCGCTCACAAAGTGGTGGCTGTACTCGGAGAGGCGGCCCACGGCCAACTTGGCCGTCTCCTCATAGGAGAAGGCAGTTTGGGGGTCCAGCGGCCACAGGGTCCGGGTTGTGATGGGAGGGATCCCACCCCCCACACCCCTGCTGGTGTATCCCCGCCCCACAAAGAGAAGGGGCTCCCCAGCCAAGCCCTGGGCCACCAGTCCCACTGTGCTGACCGCAGGGTCATTGGCGGCCACGTACTGGGTGTCCCCAGGGCGCTCGGGTCGCAGCAACAGCTGTTGGAGCTGCCCCAGGCGCCGCAGCTCACAGACCCCCTGGTGCACGCTCCCGCACACCACCAGGGCCCCTGGGCTCACCAGGAGCAGCTGGTTCAGGTTGTCGGTGGCCTTGGCTTGGGGGCACTCTTCGGGCATCACAGGCGGCAGGCATTCCCTGCTATCTAGCACGGGGCCCGTGGACACGGCAGCCTCCAGCTGCAGCCCAGGGCTCAGCTGGAACAGGGAGTTGCTGGCCCCTAGGTAGAGAGTGCCCGAGGTGGGATCCCGTGCCAGATGCTGCAGGTGTGTGCCGTTGGGAGTGAAAGCAGCCGGTGGAGGGGGCTGGAGGGCGAGGACCCAACCGGCCCAGAGCGCCTGGAGAAGAGCTGGGCCGAGGGCAGGCATGGTCACCTGGCAAGGAGAGAGATGGCGAGATGAGGGGATACTGGTGGGACAGGGCCATCATATTGCCAAGATGATCCTCCTAACTCAGGGAGTGAGCAGAGGAGACCGAGGCTTAGACGGCACTGTGGTCAGGGATGGCCCCAGGACCGCACACCAGCAAGGGGTCAGATCTTTCCTGGAAATGTCAACACTGTCCATTTTCTGAAAGCACTTTTGTCCCAGGAGACCTCCATCCCACCCCACCACCCCTTCGTCCTACACCACCCTGTGATGACACAGGGTCCCAGGGGAAGGGGCCAGAGGGCCAGAAACATCCTATCCCCGGGGACCAGAGCGGGGCGAGGCAGGAGCACAGGTGAGGGGAAGGAGCGGCCCAGAGCCCCCAGGAGGGAGAGGACTGCTCTGCACAGATGTCAGCTGCCTGGGGGGGGGAAGAGGGAGGGCAAGTTCCCATGGCCATCTGCATATTAGAGAAGAGCAAGAATTGGATGGAGGGCCTTTCAGGCCCCGAATCCAGAAGGAATCCACAGAACCAACGGCAAGATGAGGGAGGTTGAGGCTGCCAGGGCTGGGGTCTGAAGGACTGGACGCCACCTCAGAGAGCCCTAAGAAGAAGTGGGAGTCACACTTCTCCCAGGT
Source organism: Potos flavus (assembly GCA_028534135.1). Taxonomy (NCBI): domain Eukaryota; kingdom Metazoa; phylum Chordata; class Mammalia; order Carnivora; family Procyonidae; genus Potos; species Potos flavus. Next base: position 13,885,086 of record CM052898.1, read on the forward strand.
GCCTAGGTGCGAGGTCAGGCTCACCTGGCAGGGCCGGCTGGATCAGGAGACAACAGCATGACCTGTGTGGGAGTCACCTAGCCAGGGAGATAGCAGAGCATGAAGCTGGGGGCTGGGCTGCAGGCACGTGGGAGCCCGGGCTCCCCTTCCCGCTGCCCAGCCTGCCAGTGGAACTGGGCCCAGCCTGGCCCTCGGCCACCAAACACATTCCACAGGGGACGCCTCCTCAGAGCCCACACAGGGAGGGGGAGGGCAGCAGAACCAGGCACCCTCGGGGCCTGGGAAAGGGCAGCTAGAAAGGAGCCCTGCGGTTGGCAGGGCCCAGCCCCCCAGCATGTCCTTGTCCCTCTGCAGCCCCTTCTCCCTTCCGGGCACTCCCTCTTTCTCACCCTCTGCCCAAAACCTGCCAGAGCACCCAGGTCCGCACCCTCCCCATGGGCCGGGGGCTGTCCTAGTCCAGACCGACACCAGCACGTGAGCAGACGAGGGCTTGCACACCCCAGGAAGCACACGTGCTGCCGGCCCCGCGTGGGCACACGCACACAGAAGCACACAGGCCCTGGCACACATGCAAACGCATGCAGACGCAACGTGTCCACACGCAGACACACGCAGAAACACAGGCCACATACCCCCCCGACTCAGACACCTGCACAAAGACACAACCTCCTTACACAAGCTCGTACATTGCACAGACAGGCATTCCACACCAGCACATGTCACACCCACCCACATTCAGATACCCACACACATAGATTCATGCACACTTCCCTGGTTCGCGCCCTAAGGCCTACAGGGCCGCGGAAGCCAGCACATCTCTTGCTATTTCTTCTCCTGCAGGTCAGAGCAGAGCCAGGGCCCGGGATTGGGGCGGGAGGCTTGTCCCAGAGGAAGTCACCATGTCCGGCTGTGTTCCCCATCCCCAGGGCCTCCTCAGAGCCCGGGTGCCTGCTCTCCTCCCAGGTCCCCCCCTGTAGGCCCCCCGCTAAGGCCTGCCGGGGAGGAGAACACCATGGCAACACCATCTTCCCCAGCCCCGGGTCGTCCCCGGCCAGGAACACCAGGTCGAGGAAGTGCTGCTCCCAGGCCGGGAGATACTTTCCCTACTTGCCTCTGCCCAGGCCACGTTGCCCGGCCCCTCCCGCCACCCAGCTGCCAGGCTGTCTGAGGGAGAGCCTCCCTCGACCCGGGGCCGGCTCCTCCCAGCCAAGACCCCGCCAAGGTGCGGCTGAGACTGTCCCAGAGTGAGAAGACTGGGCCTAAGTCTCGGAGGGGGGTCCAGCAGCCTGGTGGGAGCAGGGGAGCGGTGGCCACAGCCCAGCTGGGCACTGCTCCCGAAATAGCTTGGGGGTTTCCATTTTTAGTGTGCGGAGAACAGGGCAGCTCTGTGGGAGCAGGAACAAGGCTGCCTCTGTTTGCTACCCTGAGGGGGTGGGGGAAAGGGGACAGCAGGGAAAGCCGTGAACCTAGGACTATGGCAAGACCAGGCGCCCAGGAGCCCCCCACCTTGTTTCCAAGGATGGGGGAAGAGTTTCTTCCTCTGGGAAACAGGGTCAGCCTGAGGATGGGCAGAGGCTATCTCCTGCACTCAGCTACTGCTCACTCCCTGTGGCCACCTCCTCCCAGGGATGCGCTAGGGGCAGAAGGTCCATAGTTACACCAAGAGTCACTCCATTTGCTTACAAACATTTGCTCAGAGCCTACTGTGCGCCAAGGTTTTCCAGCCCTCAAGGGGAAGCAACCAAGACACTCCCCAAATGTAAAATCACAACTGGGTCAAGTGGCCCACAGGAAAATGGAAGGGATCAGAATAGCTCCTGGCCGGGCCACAAAGGAGGCTGGAGGCTGAGCCACTCTGGGAATAGTGCCGGGCCTCTTCAGTCACCGAAGCAGCACCCTCACCCTTCCCCACGTACCACAGCTGGACAAGGGGGAAAAGAGGGGCAATGACATCTTCTCCTACCTGCTGGGCGCTCGAATTCACCTAACTTCTGCCACAGAAGGCCAGAGCAGCCCCCAGCCCCTCCAGGCTGCCCCTCCTACCTCACAGGATCTTCAAGCAGAACCAGAGCATATCTCTCTCCTGTCTTTGGGGCAGCCCCAGGCCTGAAGAATAAAGGTCAAAGCCCTCTAGTCCACGCCCTCTTCCATGTAATCCGTGCCAGGGCTCCCCCACAGATGCTGTTAGCTTCTGCTGCTCTGAACTGTGGGCTGTTTCACACTCCTCCCCTCTTGGAATGCCCACTCCCTCTCTATCTGCTTAACTCTGACTCCCAGCCATCATCTCCCAGCCATCATCTCCGTGGAGAGTCTCCCCTGTCTCCCCCAGGCTCGGTGTGGTGGGTGGAATGGACAAACCCAGCTACCATCCTGCTGTGGACGGCAGCTCTGCCCTGGGCTGAGCCTTAGTTCCGGTTTGCAAAATGGGAGCCAGGACCGCCCCGGCCATTAAATACGGAACAGTGTGTGCCTGGCATGAGTGGCACCAACCAAGGCCACTTTTCTCTCTGTTCCACCCTCCCCATTCTAGACTTGAAGCTCCTTGCAAGCAAGGAGTGTGGCTTTTGATTCAGAGATCCCAGCAACTAAGCCAGATATCAGCACAAAGCAAGTGCTCCTTAGACGTTGAAAGAACCCCCATCTCATTGCCAAGGAAATCCAGCCAGTGGGGGAGATATGGGGCCCACACCCCTCTCCAGGCCACTTGGCCTCTCAAAGGGACAAGCTGTCAGGCTCACTTTTATTAATAACCAGGCCAGAGCAGACTGTAAAGGCTGGTTTGGAGCCAGGCCTCGTGTCCTCAACTTGCAGGATCACCAGATCTCAGGCCTCATCCAAACTCACGGGCAAAGCCTAACCTGCCTGTACTGGGGCCCGGTGCCTGCCTTGAGGTCTCTTCTGGGCCCCCCTTTCTCTGGATCTCTTCAGCAGAGCCCACAGCTGCCTAACTTCTTTCTGCAAAGAGAAAGTAGTCCTAGGGCTGCCTTCACCAGCCAAAGCCGCTAGCAAACTCTGCCCTTCCACTGCTGGAGGGGTGATACCCAAGCCCTCATCTACCAAGTCACAGGGATCAATGCGACACTGGCCTTTCCTTCCCCTTCTCGGCTCCCAGCGTCCACCCAGCAGAGGAGATTCATTGACAGTGCTGTAGTGCACAGTTTGCCCTGCGGCCTGTGTGTTGAGGTGGGGTGGAGGGGCCCACCATTTATGCACCACCCACGAGGGCTCAGGAGCGCTCATCAATCACCCACCGCCAACACAAGGCTCACAGTCCGCCTTTGTCAGTGGTACCGAGCGTAGACTGGAAAGGCTCTTGTATACAGAGGGGGAAGCCTCGACCTCCCCATCGGCTCTTCCTTCCTCCTCCCTCGGCCGCAGGGCAAGGACCCCACCAGTGGTCCTGGGAGGGCGGGGAAGGGGCCGGCCGGTCCCGGCTGAGGCGGCGGCGAGGAGGGGGCGCGGAGGAGCAGCTCCACCTCCTCTGTCTCCCAATCGCGTTACAGGCGGAGCCGCCAGAGTTTCCCTCAGTGCTGAGAAGTGCGGTCCCAACTCTCAGGACCGCAGCTGCCCACCACTCCCCCGGGCTGCCCCTGCCCGGCGGCTTCAGGACCGAAGCTGCCCGCCTCCCCCCGGGGCCGCGCCGCCACCCCCGGCCCCCCCGCCCCGGCCCCGGGCCCCCGCACTCACCACCCTGCCGGGCCCCGCGGGAGGAGCGCGCCGAGGCGGGCGCCGGCCGCTGCGGGCTCGGGATCTGCGCGCGGCGGTCTCGCTGCCCCCCCCCGCCCCCCCCGCCCCGGGAGGTGGCTCCGGCGGCGCCGCAGCTGTTACCCGGAGACCGAGGAGCGGAAAAGCGCGCCTGCTGCCCGCCCCTCCCGCCGCGCCGCTGCCACCGCCGGGAACAAAGGAGACAAAGCCGCGTCGGCCGGGCCGGGCTTCGCTCCTTCCCCCCGCGCCCGCCGGGCCGCCCTCCCCCCGCCCGCCGCCAAGGCCAGGCCGGAAGCAGCCGCGAGAGCCGGGCGCGCGGCCCCGAGCCGCCCGGGACCCCGCATTCCAGCCCTGCGGGCTCCGCACTTGCCGAGGGCGGGGGACTCGACCCCTCCCTGTGGGGGCGCCGGCTGCACGGCGGCGGTAGCCACGGCAACGCGGGTCGCGGCCAGGCGAGCGGAGCGCGAGGAGCCGAGCCCGGAGCGCGGGCGGCCCGGCCCCACCCCGCCGGGCCTCACCTGCGCGGTGCGCAGGAACCGGAATCGCGAGCCCTCCTGGGCTGGGCGGGGCCGGGCGGGGGGCGCGCTCCGCACCCACAGGTGTGCAGCTACCGCGCCGCGCGGCTGCCCTCGCCGCTCAGCAGCTCCGCGGGTTCGCCGGCCTCCTCCGCCGCTCCAGCGCCGCGAGCTCCCGCCTTCCCTTCTGTGGCCGTCCTCCAACTTTCTTTACCTGAACTTCTTGGTGCCTGGTTTCTCCCCACCGCCCCTACTCCGGACTCCCTAACAGCCACCCCCTCCTTCCGGCCCCAACCTCTGGCTGTGCGAGAGGAGCACAAGCTTTGGGGTTGGGCCTGGGTTTGTGGCCACCACTAAGCCTAGTAACCTGACCCCCCCTACCCCCACCCCCCCATACACGCCTTATTTGCTCACCAACAAATGGAGGTGATGCCACACCTAGCCGGCTGTTAAAGGAGGGCATGCAGGCTGCAAAGTGCACAAGCAAGGACACATTTACTTCTCTTCCTCGCAGGCCCGTACCTGGACCCACCCCAAGCTGAGAAGCCCTGGGCAAGTCTGGACTCCCTCACTGGCAAATGTACCTGGGCCTTCCTAGGGAGGAACCGCTGGGCAGAGGCCCAGTTGTGCCCTCTGCCGGGCCCTTCATACACAGCCTGGCCGGCCCACTGCAAACTCAGGAGCCAGGACCTGGCCCATCCTGTTAGGACTTTGGCTCAAGGCACACTGGGATAGCCTCCTGGGAGGCAAAGTTTGTCACACACATGTATCGCCCTGGAAAACCCCAGAGTCTCCACAAGCTAGGGACAGCCTCAACCAGAAGGTCCAGGTCACCTACACTGGCTACTGTCTAAAGAGCCAACACCACAGGCACTCTCCTGCCACCTGCCACATCCCCCCCCATCAAGAGTCTGCCTTCACTCTCATCTACCCAACTCTGCCTTCCAATTTCTCTCTTACCAACTTCTCACATCATTCCCTTTCCTCCACCCCTACTTCTAGCACCTGGGTGGGTGCACCAGCACAGCACCCTTCCCAGTTCCCTTATCCCTGGGCTCTGGCATCAGAGACCCCAGGCCCTCCACCTCATTTTCCAACCTATGCTCCACCCCTCCCCCATACCCATCACCACCTCAGTCCCCTTGGCTTTCAGGCCTGTGCAGCCTGTGGGGGGTGGGGATGGGGGTGGAGGGGGCCCTCCCACCTACCTGGAATCCTTCCCTCCTCAAATCCACTTACTCACGTGCATACCCTTTAGGACCTACTTCACCCCAAAGGGGGACACAGGACTTCCAAACCCCACAACACCCCTCCTCTGTACACAGATATGGCACATCCTACCCCATCAGGAGGGTGAACATCCCACACACAAGCAGGGGTCATTTCATCCCATGCCGTCCTGAGGAACCATTACACAAAGAAAACAAGGTCAAGAATGGAGTGACCAAATGACCAAGGCACCAGGTGCTCAGAGGCTCACAGAACCCGTGGGCCACTTGGGCTGTGTTCATGGCCCAAGCCTGACCACAGGCTCCGAGGAGGGAGGGCACCTCACAGGAAACCCTACTGGCTCCACAGGCCCTTGCTGAGAGTGGGCTCCACACAGGCCCAGGCAAACAAGTCCCAGCCCACAGGAGCCCCTCCCCACAGATCTACATACCTCCACACTCAGGCTCAGAAAGGAGTGGCTTTTCCGGACCTGCAGGGAGGACAGAGTACTTCCTGGCTGTTCCTGTTTACTCAAGGACACACAAGGCCATCCATGGCCATTTAGCCCAGGAGGTCAAAGGTTGCTGTTCTCTGAAAAGGGACTGGCCAGGGGTTTCCAGGCAGTCCACCCATGCCCCCCACTGCACCTCCTACCTCTGGGAGGCCCCTCCCCATCTTTGCCATTTAGTTCACACTGCTGATGGGCCGAGCTCTGCCCGTGTACAGGCCGTCCCTAGGCTGTGTATGGGAGGACACCTAGCTCTAGGGGAATGGGGCTGCCCAAAGCTCTGTGCAGGGACCCAGACTGGCTACCAATCTCTGTAATTACGTCCCCAGCAATGTTTATCAACCATTCCCCTGATCCCCTCCCCCCTACACCCCCCCCCCCCCCGCTCTCTTCTGATCATCCCTCCAGTGTTAGAACCAGAAGGTTCCCCCCGTCCTGGCAGAGAAAGTAATCCAGAAACAGGGCAGGAACCATGGTCAGCAGTGAGTGTACTAGATTCCACTCACTGGAACCCCCCAGGCTATCTGACACAGGAAGGTCAGGCAACCAGAGGCCAGGCCAGGCAATCCAAAACAAAAACCCAGGCCTCAAGGATAAGTATATCCAACATGGTCTTGAGCTGAGGACAAGACCAAGCGGAGGTGAGAGAGGAACTAAAGGGGGCAACGATTACTGTCATTCCAGGCCCAGCCCTCGAATCCCAAATCTCAGTCTTCAACAAGAAAAACTCCGTCTGATGTAAGTTGCTTTAAGTAATACAAACCCAAAGACATTTTAATTGGACATTAGCATAGAGTTTTGATAATTAACATAAGTGAGCATTTTCCAGAAAGCAAAGTATGCCCCCCGGTGAGCCACACAGATGGTGCTCAGCCTCGGGGTGAGGTTGTGTGGACCCCAAAGGCTCACTTCATTGTTGGGATTCTCTAACTAAATCCATAGCCACACCTATCCCCTCAGGGCCTCCGGAGGAGGGTCCAGGGGCTAGCTGGCCCTGAACAGCATGTAGAGCACAGGCAGCACCGCCACAAATGTCACAGAGGTGACCAGCGTGCTGTAGATGGTGTTCCTGTTGACCTGGGCTTCTAGCCTCTGCTCCATGTCCGACAGCGCCAGGATCATGCTCCCCTGCTCCAACAAGGGGCCGGGCAGAGCCCCATCTGCGGGCTGCACCAGGCCTGGACGCACTGCAGCCTTTGCAAGCTGAACCACCTCAGCCGTTTGGCTGAACGTCTTTTCCAAGTCATCAAGCCGCTCTCGTAAACCCTCTAGACAGGAACGGACCTGCCTGGAATGGCTGAGCTGCTCTTTCAAGGCGGCTGAAAGGACATCTGTGTCTCTGTCTCGGGTGGGGGAAGTACCAGCCTGGGCCCCAGAGCTCTGCCCGGGCCCAGCTTGTACCAGGCCCCTTAGGTCCGCCATGAGGTCGTGGAGGTCCTTCTGCTGGAGGGAGTAGCTGGATGCCTGTTCTCGGATGGCCTCCTGGAGGCTCAGAGGCCCCTTCTGTGCCTCTAAGAGCAAGGCCTTCAGCTCTTGTAGCCGCACCCGGTTCACATAGGTGGAGCCAGCCACGCCAATCAGGGCCCCCAGGACTGACCCAATGAGGGACCAGTTCTTGGTCCTCTCCGCTCGAGTGCGCTCCTTCTCGTGACTTTCCCGCACAGCCGCAGAGAAGAGGGAGAACTTCTCTCGCTCTGAGTCCTCGGCACGCAGATAGGTTGCACGGAGCCTCTTCTCCTCCTGCAGAAGCAAAGCTGTGTCACACAGCAGCAGAGGCCTTGCGGCAGTAGCCACGAGCAGATGCTCCTGCGGCCCAGCCTCAGCCCGGCCCACACTCCGTTCTCCGTAAACCCGCCGGCTGACTGAAGGCAGAGTGAGCCCGGTCGGGGCAGGGAGCAAAGCGATGGGGGGGTGGTCAAGATGAGCCATACTACCTTCTACCCCAGCAGTGCTGGGTCTGATCAGACTATACAATGTGTCCTCTCTGGGCCAGTCCCTCCTCCATGGTGCTCCCTCCTCGGCAATCTGGGACCCAGATTATACTGCCCTAGACTGCTAACTCCAGGAGGAAGTGGGTGGAAAGGCTCCGGAAGCCGGGGGCCCAGTGGACTTTCTGGTTTACCTCCTCACCAGACCTCTGACCACAGACCAGTGAGGGTTCCCACCCTGCCCCACCGTGACCTGCCAGGCCAGGGTCCCTGCCCAGCGAGGAGGGGCTGCCTCGTGAGGTGCCTATACCTGCAGCATCCGGTGCTCCAGCGTAGCCAGTTCTAGGTACTGGTTATCCTCTCTGGAGACGCGGTCCAAGCGGTCCCTCACCTCCTTCAGCTTGGCCTGGTGAACTTCCAAGTCCTCCCGAGCCTCTCGGACAAGCCCTCGAGCCACCATGAACACTTTCTCTGCCTGCAGAGGGAACGACGGAGGCTGTCTGCCCTTCCCTCCACCCACACAGGCTCAGCTCCATTCCCAACGAGGCTGTGGCTGAGGTGAGTGGGGTGTTGGTGCAAAAGGGTGGAAAGAAGTCCCGCAGACACAAAATCCTGGCTCACCCAGCAGTCCTCAGAGTGCAGCCCCGGGCCACACCCGTCAGAATCTGCAGATTTATCCGTTCAAGTAGAAATAATGTGCTCCTAAGAAACTGGGAAATAACTAACGGCTGCACACCAAACCCAGCCAATTCTAGGCTGATACAAACCACAAAGAGGAACCCAGGTTCCTGAGCTGTTTCACCCATGTTCCCTTAGCTGCACCTCACAACAAGGCCACCAGAGGCATGGCTGTGGTCTCCGTGTTTCAGACCCAGAAACGCCAGCTCAGCCAAGGTCACGACTTCCAAGGGGAGAAACGATACAGTGCCTTGAAACCTCCCGCAGAACCCCAGGTTCCTGCCGCCTCACTAGCCTGGACTGCGCTAGGCAGGAGCAGCAACGGAGGTGACAGAAGGCGTTTCCATTGCCACCAAGGGCTTCACGGCCACAGGGAGCTCTTTCCAGCTCAGCGTATGCTGCTGCCCCGGCCCTGGGCCTCTACCTTCAGCAGGGCTGTTCTAATTCCACACAGGGCTTTGAGGACGCTGTAACGCCCTCCCCGACCCCAAAGAGCCCACGTGGGAAGTGTCCACTGGCCTAACGCAATGGATGTCAGTGGCTGGGGACTGACCCGTACACAGAAACCTGTTTTGGGGGTAGGTGAACACGGTTACACAGCGAACTCCACCCCAGGACTATCAAACCCAGGTTGTCATGTGAGAAATGAGTCAAATCCCTCTATGAATAGGAGAAAAGGCAAATGTGGGCCTGGCTTCCCAGCGCCGTGTGGCTGGTGATGATTTGTCAGCAGCCCGAGGCCACATTTCCCGAGTCAGAAGGCAGGTGCCCACCACCCCGACTTCCCTCCTCACCTCAGTCACGTTTCCCTGAGCCTCTCGAACCTCACTGAGTCCGACAAACTCTTCATATCTGTCCCACCAAGTCGTGGCCGTGGAGGACGCTCGCTGCCGCATGTTGTTCCCCAGGGCTCTTCCCAGGGCGGTGAGGCGGTGGTACAGCCCCAGGGCCACCTCCTCAGGTCCTTTCTCTCTGGGCTGGCTAGGGCCTGGGCTGCAGAGAGTCCTGATCATAAAGAGGTCCCTTCCAAGGAGGCCTCTCCGCACCAGCACTTGGGGCACACCCACGATGTGCCACATGGTAGACGCAGGGCTGCGCCCTGTCATCAGGAGATCTGTGGGGTGGGGGGGGGACGCCAGACAGATCAGCTCACAGCTGAGAAAGGCTGGGCCTGAGTCAGGGCCTAGGGGCAGTTCTGAACTAATGTCTACGAAGGAGTCCAAGCTGAGCGCTACTCCGTTGTGCCGGGGGACAGCAGCCACTGTGGTCAGGCTTCGGCGGGCGCTCCCAGACAACTCAGCGGAGAACACAGCAGGGAAGGCAGGGAAGACCATATTTAGGAGATCATGCCTCCCACCTCCCTCTGCGAAGCCGCCAGACGCTCTCATGCCACCCACCTTCCCCACATCCCCCAGTCTCTGCTGTGACTGTGAGAAGCCTTGTGCCCAGTTTTCTGATAACGTCAAAGCACATTCTCAGACGTGAGTTGTGCCCATGCTGACAAAGCCCCACAGAGGTTCATAAAGACTCCTGGGGAAACTGTGGAACTGAGGGGGGTTCAGGGAAAGATTTCTGTAAAAGGCTATCAAAACCAGCGGCCCAGACGCCAAGGGCTGCCACAGCACTGGGGAAGCAGAGTTTTGCTTATGTTCAAGGACATAGATCGTTCATGTCCCAAGGCAGAAAATTCCCTTCTCGGCTGTCCTCTGAGAAGGTAATTCCAGAAGAAAAACGAAACAAAACAGAAAGCCTGGATCTCTTTACAGAGGACAGCTTTTCTTAGGTTCACATGAGCCCTTCTCCTTTGTGCTCCGAGCCTGGACTCTCCAGGCTCCCAGCTCCATGTCACAATCCTCACCTTCCGTAAGCTTTCTCCCGCCTCTTCAACCTCAGTCACGCTCTACAGGTTAGGTTTCTTTAATCTTTCTCTTTTCGACCTTGCTTTGATGCTTGGGCCCCAACGACACCCACTTCTTGTTACCTAAAGCACAGGGAGGGGCGCCTGGGTGGCTCAGTGGGTTGAGCCTCTGCCTTCGGCTCAGGTCATGATCTCAGGGTCCTGGGATCGAGCCCTGCATCGGGCTCTCTGCTCAGCAGGGAGCCTGCTTTCCCCTCTCTCTCTGCCTGCCTCTCTGCCTACTTGTGATCTCTCTCTCTCTGTCAAATAAATAAATAAAATCTTTAAAAAAAAAAAAAAGAGCACAGGGAGGCTCCCATTACCCAGTCAGGCCTTGCCTGAGCCCAAGAGCAGCGAGGACGCTGAGGACCCCAAGAGAGGGCCAGGTGACCATGACCCATGCTCCCCGCACACCTGGGCCAGCACTCCCTCGCCTGGCCAGTGCCACCCCCACCCTCCCACAAGCCTTCAAGTACTGACTCTGGCTGTCAGAGTGATACCTGGTGGCCAAACAACCAGGCTAGAGAGAAAAGCAGTGAGAGTTATGGACAGGAAGACAGACTGGAGGAGTTCCGGGGATGAAGAAAGGGGCTTCTGGATGTAACAGAGACCAGGCCAGAGCAGCCCAGCCTCCTCCCCCTTGTGCTGTGCTTGGAGAAGCTCAGGCCTTCTAGAAAACAAAGTTGCTTGGGTAGGGACATGCCTCCTGCCCAAAGCGGGTCTGAGCTGAGAGCCACAGGAGGGGACATTCCTGTGACACTGCTTCCAAGCTGGTGCCGCACCCCAACTCCTGGACCCCATCCCTAAGGCCCAAGAAAGCACACAACATCCACGACCCAGGGGTAGAGCCAGCCTCTGAGGCCTCAAGGCCAGCACCCACTGCACTGAGCTGTGACCCCACAACAATCCTGCGGGGGTGGAGCCCGGATCAAAGCAAAGTACACAGACTTGCAGCCCCGCCAACCACAGCCCTCTCCTTTTCAGCAACACTCATCAGAAAGGGGTCCCCCTCAGCTGTCACTATTTCCTCCGCCCCCATTGTATCCTGATCCCACTCCACCTCGAGGTTGCTCCCCTGGGGGATCCCCCCGCAAAACTTCAACCTTCCAGATTCAGCAAGCGCTTCTCAGATTTCTTCTCCGAATCGCTGCAGCTTTCAACACCCTGTCTTTTGGAAGTCACTACCCCCTCTCAGCTTCCTCCAACCTTCTCAGTCTCCTTTCTCAGCAACTCCTCTACCAGCCGCCCACTCCTGGAAGCCAGGAGGGTCACCTATCCCTGGCAGCGATGACAGCTACATCCTTCTGTCTGTCCTGGTTTCCTCCCTGCCGCTCAGAGCCGTTCTTCACAACCTGAGGCTCTATTAACTCATCATTTCACATCCCTTGGTTCAACCCCCACCCCCACCCCCACGACAGCTCCCATCTCACTTGCCATGGACACCAGTCCCGCCAGTGGGCAACAAGCCCTGGTCCTCTCGACCGTTATCCCCTTCCTCCTCTCTGCCCCTGACCTCCGCTACAGGCACCCAAACACGCAAAGCCCAACCCTGCTGCTTCCTCCGCAGCTCCAGGCGGCTCACTCTGACTTCTAAGTCTTGGCTCAGAGAGCACCTCATGGCAAGGCCTTCCTTGCCCATTCCCTCCTGGGCCACCTGCTTTATCTGTCTCCATCAGACAACTATTTGCCTTCTTCACGTGTTGCCAGGCCCCTCACTACAACATAAGCTTGGTGACAGCAGACTTTGCTGTGTGAGGAAATGACTCAAGCTGTTCCTCTATTCCGGTCCCCCTCGCCCACCCAGCCCCGACTCCAGCCTGATTCTCAGTCCCTTCCCACTCAAACATCTCACAGGCCCTCAGTCAGCACAGGGAAGGTGCTCCTGGCAGAGGTGGGGCAAAGTGGAGACGCACTAGGGGTCGTCTAAAACCTGAAAGGCAGCCAGTGCAGCTGGAAGACAGCAGAGGAAAGGAGAATGGGCAGAGGAGAGGCTGACGAGGTAAACAGAGGCCACATTAATGAGGGTCTTGAGGGCCACATTCAGAACCTTGCCCCTCCAAATCAATTCTCCTGTTCTATCCAGATGACCGTCTCCTACCAACTGCCCATCCCACGAACCTCCATCACCTGTACTTCTTCCTCACGTGCGGCTGAGGGCTTGCTTCATTTTTCACTAAGAAAATATTTAGGGACGCCTGGGTGGCTCAGTTGGTTAAGCGGCTGCCTTCAGCTCAGGTCATGATCCCAGGGTCCTGGGATCGAGTCCCGCATCGGGCTCCTTGCTCGGCAGGGAGCCTGCTTCTCCCTCTGCCTCTGCCTGCCTCTCCGCCTACTTGTGATCTCTCTCTCACTCTCTCTCTGACAAATAAACAAATAAAATCTTTAAAAAAAAAAAAAGAAAATATTTAAAAATTGGAAGACAACTTCTCTGAACTCCTACCATACCTTCCCACCTGCCAGTGTCTGTCCAGTTTCCAACTTCTGTCTTGCTCTTCGGGATGAAGAATTCATGCTCTGGGAAGACCAAGCTGTGCCCCAGGTCCCGTGCGCTCTCCCCACCTGACGCTGCTCACTAATTGATCAGACATCCCTCCAGCAACAGCCCCACTTCTCTGCCCCTCTGTACAGCCAAACTCCTTGATGGACTGTCAGCATTCGCTCTCTTCAGTTCCTCTTCTCCCATCCTCTCTGAAAACCCTCTCTGATCCGGCCCTCGAAACCACCATGCCACCGGAAATGCTCTTGTCCAGGTCATTTCCACATTGCTAAATCCAGTGATCGGATCTCAGTCCTCCTCTTACTCGGCCTATCAGCAGCCTGGGACTTGTGCTACCTTCCTCCTCCTTGAAATGCCTTCTACACTCAGCCCCACTCATCTCCTGAACCTCTCCACAGAGAGTGCTGCAGGGCAAGGTCCTTGGAGTCCTCTCTCATCCGGTCCCATGGCTTTAAAAGCCATCTACTGGAATATTATAAAATTCATTATAGTGATGGTTGAACAACACTGTGAATATACTAAAGGCACTGAATTGTACAATTAAATAAGTGAATTGTATGGTATATAAATTGTATCTCGATAAAACTATTACTTTTCTAAAAAAAGTAATCTCTACACCCAACGTGGGGCTCAAACTCATGCCTGAGCCCAAGAGCAGCGAGGACGCTGAGGACCCCAAGAGAGGGCCAGGTGACCATGACCCATGCTCCCTGCACACCTGGGCCAACACTCCCTCCCCTGGCCAGCGACACCCCCACCCCCCCACAAGCCTTCAAGTACTGACTCTGGCTGTCAGAGTGACACCTGGTGGCCAAACAACCAGGCCAGAGAGAAAAGCAGTGAGGGTTGTAGACAGGAAGACAGACTGGAGGAGTTCCAGGGATGAAGGAAGGGGCTTCTGGATGTAACAGAGTCCAGCCCAGAGCATCCACTGGCTGACTGAGCCAGCCAAGTGCCCCCACACTTCCCCCCCTGCCAAAACCATTACTTTAAAAAACTATCAACTAAACTCCGATTTTTCCAGGCCAGACCTCTCCTGTAGATTCCAGGCTCATTGACCCAACTGCTCTATCCACGTCTCCGCTTAGAAGATTAATGGGGATCTTAACTTCCCTTCCCGACTTGTTTTTTCCACAGCCTTCTCCATCTTGGTTGATGGAAACTTCAAGTCCAAATCAGACCAAAATCCTCAAATCACCTGACATCCTTCTCTCCCATCGCATATCCAATCCATCAGCAAATGCTACTTCCTTTCTAAAACCAAAATCTCTCCTCCTCTTATCCTTGCCACTGCTACCACCTTGTCCCAGTGACTAACGATGTCTCCCTGCTTCTACTCTAGCCCCTACCGTCTATGGTCAACAGAGCAGCCAGTGGTCCTTTCAAAACACAGGCCAAACCATGTCTCTCTCTGCTCAAACTCTCCAATGGTTCCTCATTTCTCTTAATGTAAAAGCCCAAATTCTTTCCATGGTCTACAGGGAATCTACCTCCTGGCTCTCATTCTTCTCACTCTCCTCCAATCATATGGACCCTATTCCCCCCAGCTTTATTGACATATAAATGATATACAGCACGGTGTAAGTCTAAGATACACACATGATGACTTGATACTTGATAGATGTATATATTGCTAAACGTGTACCACAATAAGGTTAGCTAGCACATTGTTCAGGTAATTACCATGCATGGACTTTCTTGATATTGCTGGAACACATCAGGCTATCCCCACAGCAGGACCTTCAGGCCAGTGGCTTGCTATCTGCACTGCTTGCTCCCTTCTCTTTTCCAAGTCCTGCTCAAATGGCACTGTCATGTACTCCCACCCCAGCACTCTACTCATTCTGCTTTCTTTTTTTCCACCCACGTACCACATGACCTGCGATACGTATTTCTTATTTACTTTGCTTATGGGCTATCTCACCCACTAGAACGTCAGCTCTGCCAGGGTAGGCATTGTTTTGTTCACTGCTGCATCCTCAGTGCCTATAATACTATCTGCATATAGTACATACTCAACAAAAATGTACTAAATGAACAGAATTTGCAAAAAGTCACACCCCGGCTCTATTATAAAATCCAAACTTCTTCCGGTGGCCTCCCAAACTTTACGACCAGGTGATCTAGCCCCCGTCCACATTCTGTCACTTCCCTCCTATCTCCCTCCAGCCATGCGTGCTTTCCTAGGTTCCAGGAACGCGCGGAACTTCAAGGCCTCAGCACGCGCCCCTCTTTCTATCCCCAGTGCTTCCCCCATGCACAGTCCCAAGCCTGGCGCCTTCCGGCTAAGCGCCCCTCCTGGCTTCCGGACCCTCCCCCCGGCTAGCCAACCCCAACCTCGTACCTGGCGCCCCAACGCGGGAACTGCAACCCGAACAGAGCGCCCGCCACTCAGTAGATCTCTGACCCTTTAATGCCCGCCCCCAGAGTTGCTTCCGGCAGCGGGAACGCAACTTCCTGACTAGGAGCCAATCAGAGGGCCCGCGTGGCAGTATAGGCGCAGGGGGGTGGGAAGAGGAGCTCCGCTTCCGGTGGCAGGGTCTGGGGAAGGGGCGGCAGGCGCCATGTCCGGCCGCGAAGGTGAGTGTGCGGGGGTGGCAGGGCGGAGAGGGACAGGACCCGGCGGGGACTGAACTGAGCATGCTTGTGTCGCCCATAGGTGGCAAGAAGAAGCCCCTGAAGCAGCCCAAGAAGCAGGCCAAGGAGATGGACGAGGTGAGGGCAAGCGCGGAGGCGTGGGCGGGTGCGGAGGGACTGGGAAATTTGCCGGGCGTGAACCCCGTCTGCCTCTCCCTAGGAAGATAAGGCATTCAAGCAGAAACAGAAGGAGGAGCAGAAGAAACTCGAGGAGCTAAAAGCGAAGGCCGCGGGGAAGGGCCCCCTGGGTAAGTGAGGGCCGAGTAGAGAGAGCTCAAGCCGGGCAAACGTTCTGAGCATCAGTCTGGTCCATTTCCTTCTTCGTTGGTGAGGTCCTCGCGTCCGCTAAGGCGGACGGCCCCCGCCAGGCTTGGATTCGCAGCAGCGGGAAGGGGAGGGAGCCAGACCAGCTTTGGAAATGAAACCCCTTTTCACCCAGGCAGTGTGGTCTGTCTTTCGGGAAGCGGCAGAAATGGAAACACCGAAATTCATATATCTTAGACACAAATTCATAGAGTTGAATTTCCAAATATTGTCCGCTATTTCTTGCCCCAAATTCGTATTTCACTGCTTTTTTGCTTACAACATTTCTTGACTTAACTGCTCATATTGTTAATTCTAGTAAATTCTTTTGCATCCTGAGTCTTCACTTCAGGGTGCGGCTAAAGATAGAGCCCAGGCTCCTTAATGCGTTGTTGTGCTGTATACTGTTAATATAATCCCCCACCATTCTGCCTCTTTTCATTATGTAGAAAGAATTGCTTACATATCAAAATATTTTTCAAGCCCCACAGCCTGAACACTTTTCTGTGCTTCTTAAATGCTGTTTACGTTCATCAAACTAGTGAACAATTTCTTCTATAGTTATGTGTGCCCTGTGGGACCACTGAGCCACACGGGCCCTGGTGGAGCTAGAATGGTGGGAGTGTCATCCAGGGCTTCCCAAGGGCTTCTATCCCAGCGGGTTTGACTTGATTCACAGTGCTGAGATTCTGGTTATTGAGATTCCCTTTTGGATCGTGAGGTATTTTGTACCTTCCTTTAATCTGTGATTGTGTATAGGGACAAGGTCAATCTTCAGTGAGATCCTATACTACTTGTTTTTCATTGAAGATCTCATTTTTTAAAGGTTCATTTTGTCAGACATTTAGGATCTTCATTACTGTGTTAGGCATATTCAATTGTGTAACTAAGTTGTCTACTGTGTGCCAAATATATAGTCAAATGTAAATTGAATAAAATAAAGATATTGAGTAAACCACACCCCAGGATCATAATGTAGTAGCAATGTGTGATGTGGCAGTTGAGAATGTGGACTTGGATGTCAGACTGCCCAACGTGGAATCTTGGCCAGCCTATATCTTTCAACAACACCTAAGATTTCATTATCTGGAAAGTGGGTTGATGGGGGATGAGGATTAAATGAGCCAGTGTGTAAAATACTTAATAGTGTAGATCTAGGCCAGTGCACAGCCATTATTCGTGCCCCTGCCTCTTCCTCATTCAAGTATTACCCCGCATAGACTGTTGGTAAAGCCTTGTGCATGCTTGTATCAAAAAGAATGCCCAGCACAAGAGCTGAGCTTTCCTAGGATCCATATCAGGCCCCTGGCACTTCTACCATAAGGAGTATATTTTTCCTTAGCTGAGACATTTTTTTCCTTTTGCAGCCACAGGTGGAATTAAGAAATCTGGGAAAAAGTAAGCTGTTCCTTGTGCCCAAGGCAATGATGATCCTTAATTCCATTCCTGTTTAAACATCTGGATTCCCTGTCATAGCATCTGTTGCTACCTATAGCTGGAATGAAGTGCTGTCTTAGATCCTGTTGTACATTTAAGAATAAACTTTTGTAAAAAAATAAAATAATCAGTCATACAGTGGCTCATATTCTCTTTATTTCTTGTCACTCAGTCACTTCTGCCTTAGGTGTGAGGTCAGAGTGAACCTAACCCAGAATCCTGCCAGCATGTGCTCTTCAGTCTTTGTTCTATCCTGAACTCTGTGTCACCTGGAATTAAACCAATTCATTTGAAATGGTGGTTGTTTTTGTATCATTGTATACCCGATGGAATACATTACATGAGGTTAATGAAAGAATTTGTACTTTGGGGAGGAAAAAAGGTCTTTCTATGCTGATGTCCACTTTGCCATTTGCTGTAATGGAATTACTCATCTTTCATGTCAGGAGTCCACTAAGTGCATGCTGCACATGTACCAAAGAGCAATTCCTGTTGTCAAGGAATTTCTCTGGGAGAGGAGCAACATTAATACATACAATATGCATTATATAGGGAATAAAATGGGAAAGGAGAAAGAGTCCTAAAAGTTTCTAAGAACCAAGCTTACTCTGAAACCTCCAGGTCTGCATTTACACTAGGGCTTCAGAAAGGTCCTTGGTAGGTTCCCATGCCTTAAACCCCACATTCAACCCATCAGCAAAATTAAATCTGGCCTCGGCATACTTCCTCCAGTATCACCCCCACACCTCCTCCCCCATTCTGACCTAAAATCCCTCACCTGGCTTATTGCAATCACATCCACATTTGTCTACCTGCCCCCTACCCTTGCTCCCCTACAGTTTAATCTTCACTCAGGATGCAGAGTGTCCCTGCTAAACCACAAAGTTATACTTTGTCTCTTCTTGGCTCAGGATTCAGTGGCTTCTTAGAGCAAAAACAAGAGTCCCCACAATGACAAGTCACGCCCTAGAGGATCTGGATGCCACTGCCTACCTTCTGATACCATTCATTCCCCTGATCATCTTGAGCCACAAAGGTCTACATTGTAAGCAAGCTGACTCACTGTTTTTACCAACTCTTCCTTCTCCCTGTCACTTCTGTATATTGGAGACTGCCTCTCTTCCTTTTAGAGAATTCAAATATCATAGTGAGCTCTTCCCTTAGCACTGTATATAAAGTGGTAGTCCCAGTTGTCTGTTACCCTTTTTGATTTTTTCTCTTTATATTTGTTGATGATCACCTTTGACTCCAGGAGTAAACTGGGGGAGGCAGAGGCTAAATGCATATATATTGAAACAATTTAGAGGCACAAGTCTGGATTTCCTCTCCAGGCTCTTGATATCACTGGAAATTATGCTAATAATGCTAAGCTTTCTCTGATCGTGTGTTTTCAAGGAGGGCTCTAGAACTAGTCGGATTTTGTTAAGTCAAAACAAGGTTTTTAATAGATAGGAAAAGGTTTTTAATAGATTGAAGCCTGTTTTATGACTAAGGTACTTGACATTAATGTGGGGGGCTCCTCTTTCGTCCTCTTCTGGAAAGTTGCACAGCCAGCACACTTTGGACTTCTGGCATTCCCTGTGGAGCTGAGAACTCCCAAGATCCAGTCCCAGCACGCTGCCCTGCGAACAACTCCCAAGATGCACAACAGCACAGTGTTGTCTACTACTCTATTTGGTGGAACCTACTCCTTCCTGACAAATGAAATACAATCCTATCTTCACAACTCCAGAGACCTGCAATAATTAAGACTTACGAGTTTAGGGGCACCTGGGTGGCTCAGTGGGTTAAAGCCTCTGCCTTCGGCTCAGGTCATGATCCCAGAGTCCTGGGATCGAGCCCTGCATCGGGCTCTGCTCAGCAGGAAGCCTGCTTCCCCCTCTCTCTCTGCCTGCCTCTCTGCCTACTTGTAATCTCTCTCTGTCAAATAAATAAATAAAATCTTAAAAAAAAAAGCGTTCAACATTTGGGCCTACTGAGGGAACCTACTAGTCTCAAAACTAAACTCAGGTATTCAAGACCTTCTACACCCTGACAACCATCTCCCTTTCATTGACTGTTTCCATAAACATTCTTAGGACGCTTACAAGCTAAGTTTGGCACTGAGTATACAAGGGTAGAGTCTTACCTCTGTTACTCTCTAACACCCTGTTCCTGCTAACTGTCCCGCACACTACTGCTGCCCAATAAAATCCTGTCAGGTGCACCAAGTCCTGCTACTCTTTGAAGGGTTACCTTTTCTCTTCGCCACAGATAACACCTACCTGGCATTTGTGTGGCCTCCGTGTCGGTGTTGTATTCTCGTCTGAGTAGACTTGAATGCCAGTCTCTTTGCTAACTCAGTAACTTCCACTCAAACTGGAGGGCAGCCCAGGTGCCACTTTCAAGGGGCCTTTCTTGACCTCCTGAGCCTCCTCATTCATTGATCTGCGCTTAGGACAAAACCACTCAGGCGCCATCAGAGAAATGAATGAACGCCAACAGCCTGAACAGTTAGTTCCCACACTCTCCAAAACAGGCACACCCTTCTCAGGATCACCCCTTCTCCGTAGACCTTTCTTCTCCAGACCTATCTCAAATACACACACTCAAAACATTTACTCTTAAAGATACCTCCTCACAAGAGCTGTATTCATACTCTTCGCCCAACCCCACTCTCCCAGAGGCCTCCTCAAGAGGACCTCTGGGTATGTGAGAGGTGAGTGCGGCGGGAGGAAAACAGCGAAGTCGCAGAGACCAAACCTCTGAACGCTGCCTCTCACGTTTCACAGGTGTACGAGTGAATGTCAGGGCCGACTCCAGCGCGGCTGTGGGGAGGAGGCGCAGAGCCACCCGCGCTGTAAGGCTGGTAACGCCGCTGGTAACGCGGATCACGCCGCACACATCCCGCCGGAGACCCACGTAGACCCAGCCACCGGTACCAAAGCGCCCAGTAGAGCTGGGCTGGGGGGCGGGGCGCCACCGAGAAAGGCCCGCACTGAGCGGAGCACGGCGACGCGTTCGGATTAGGTCATCCTTCCGCGCCCGCTGGCTGGCAGCCGATTGGCCCGTGGGCTCGGGGGCGTGGCCCTAGCGGCTGAGGCGAGCGGCGGCGCGCGGGCGGTTGGTCCAGCGATCCCGCCTCGCGGCGACCAGGCCTTCCTCGGTGCCCTCGGAGACTGGCCGGCGGAAGCATGGCTGGAACCCCCGCGCCGGGCAGCAGGAGGCGGAGCGGGCTCCCGGCCCCTAGCCCTGGCCCTCCGCCCAGCACCGGGCACCCTCCGAGCAAGCGAGCCCGGGGCTTCCCCGCGGCCGCCGTCCCGGACCCCGAAGACCCGTTCGGCGCGCACGGGGATTTCACTGCCGACGACCTGGAGGAACTCGACACCCTCGCGTCGCAGGCCCTGAGCCAGTGCCCGGCCGCTGCTCGGGACGTGTCCAGTGAGTGCGCCTCGGGGCCTTTCCCCGGAGGGTGGTGCAGACCTCCCTGATGGCTGTGGCTTCGAACTCCACAGCGACCGCTGCCCCGGTATCTTGCACCCACATTGGCCTGCTTAAAATATAGGAATGGCTTCATATAAGCAGTGGTTGTACCTCAGAAGGTCTTTTGATTTCGGGGAGAAATGTATCAAGAATGTCAAACAGCCGATTTGAAATACAGAAAATTAGGTTAACATTTTACTTTAGTTTATAAAGTTTGGGCCATGAAGTTCTTGGTTCTAAGCAAAGATCCTTGGAACACGTCCACCACCATCAGAATCATCATACCTACACATGGGGACTCATTCTTGTGACAGGTTTGGGAGGCTTTAGATCTAATGAATACCACTGCACCCCATCCCCCCCCCCCGCCCTGCTTGGGCCGCAAGAACATAAGAGGGAGCCTGGCCGGGGCAAGAGCTGAAAGAGATTTATTCTTTTATACAACCAGTGAGTTGTACTAGGTGCCCAAAACCTCAGGAACTGCAACATACTTAGCAATTAACAAAAGACAAAAAACCTCCTTCCTTCAGGAGCTTACATTTCTAGCTAGAGAAATGTATGAATTCTTGTGGAGCACACAGAAAGAGAAAAGTTTTGAGGGCACATTGCATCTCTACTTGGATATCTCACAGGTATCTTAAATCCCACAATTCACCTCCTGGAAACCCAGTCATTCTCCAGTGTTGCCAGCGTGGCACCTGGCAGAGCAGACATTCAGAAAATGTTCATTAATGACTAAATGTTCTGTACAACAGTGACTAGTACCACTCTCCATCAGGTGGCACAAGACAACAATTCCCTTTCCTTGACCATCTAATTCCTCTCCAAATCCTGTAACTTTACCTTCTTAATCCATCTCAGGAATCCATCCTTTTTGCATCATCTCTACCATCTCCCTGATCTATGTTACAATCACTCCTTCCTTCTGGACAATAATCTGCTAAATTCTCCCTGTTTCCAGTCTCGACTCCCTATAAGTCAGACTTTACACCACAGCCAGAGTGATCTTTGCAGAACTCAAATCTGGCTGTGTCTCACACAGATAAAAGTGCACATCCCTACTGAAGCCCTTTAATGACTTCCCACTACCTGTAGTATGAAGATCAAAGTCCTGGAGTACCTGGGTGGCTCAGCTGGTTAAGCCTCTGACTCTTGATTTCAGCTCAGGGTCATGAGATCGAGCCCCACATTGGGCTCTGTGCTCAGCATGGAATCTGCTTGTCCCTCTTCCCCTGCTCCTCTCCCTACTTGTGCTCTCTCAAATAAATAAATAAATAAAATCTTAAAAAAAAAAAAAAAAAGATCAAAGTTCTTAACATGGCGGGCAAGGCCAGTATGGCCTGGCCCTTTCCCACTCTCTCTGAGTTTGAGCTACACTACCTTCCTTCATTTCTTGAATTCTCCCTGCTTCCTTACAATACATAAATTGCACATTGCTGTTTCTTGTACACAGTATTCTTCCCATCCATTCCTCCATTCCTCCTCATCTGCTTAAATTCTGCTTATTCTTCAACTCCAAGCTCAGTCATCACTTTCTTGGAAAGACTTCCAGTCATTCCTGTTGGATCAAATCCCCCTAGGATAGGCTTTCCTATATTTGTTCTTTTGTGCAGCTCTTATCGCAGTTGTAATTTTGCATATGTGTGAATATTTTTGAATGTCCTGTAAGCTCCATAAGCGTAAGGACTGGATCCATTATGCTCACTGCTGTATCTTTAGAGACTAGATTGTGCCAGGTGCTCAGTAGGTATAGGTGTTGGTGTCGGTATAGGTGCTCAGTAAATATTGTTGAAAATAGATCACCAACTTCTGATCAGTGAGGTCCCCACAACATCTTTTCAGCCTTCAGATGAGACTCTTAAAATTGGGGGGTGGGGAGTGGCAGGATCTTTTATTTCATAAGGATCATTTATGAGTTTGAATCATGTTCTTAGGTTGGAAAATAACTATACTGCTTACTAGAACTTTCTCTAATTTGCTTTCAAGAGTGATTCTTTTCAGCATTGACTGACAAAAGTGGGAAAATGTTGGGTCCTGAAAAGTATATGGGAACTGTTTTTTACAGATGTTCATAAGGTCCCCAGATTAGATGGGATGTCAAAAACTCCTGCAGGGAAAAACAGAGAATTTGTTCCAGTTAAAGAGAATTTTGAATTAGAGGTACTTCAGGCACAATACAAAGAACTTAAAGAAAAGGTAAGTGACTTAACTTGTGGTTCTTATAGCTAACTTATTCACTTACGCATGTGTTATAAAGCATTGTACAGTAAGATATGTAAAAGTTTTAAAACAAAAGTTCAGGATTCAGCCCCACGAAATGGAGGAAGGCTGGGGAAAGAAAGCCAGAAAATTCAGACTGAAAGAAACCAAATCCTGAGATTCCTAACAACTAGGCAAGAAAGGAAACAGTGTACACCAGATCCAAAAAGAGATACAAACTTTCTGTCATAGCACTGAGACAAGTTTATAACGTATGTCTTATACAGGGGATACATCATAATGTTTGCTGTTTTCATTAGCAGTTTTACAAAAAAGCAGACATCATTTATATGACCATCTGTAAGTCCTTAGGAAAACTAGGAACATAGTGTGAAATTTTGGAACTGTGAAGTGTGTGACCCAGATTGTTTAATACTTTTAGAACTTACAGAATCTGTATGTGTGAATGACAGTGTCCTTAAGCTATCTTGCTGAATGTCAACTGTTCCACGATTGGGCCAAGCAGACCATGGTGACATCTAGTTGGGATGGATATATTTGAGGACTTCTGGCCTATAGAACGTGGTTTACATGTGCTTTTTCCATCTCCACAGCTATATGTCGAAACAAGTACATATATAACTTACCCTTGTAAGCTTTTCACAAGATTGATTTGGGATTTACAGATGAGAGCAATGGAAGAAGAAGTCCTCATTAAAAATGGAGAAATAAAAATTTTGCGGGACTCACTTCATCAGACAGAATCCATGCTAGAGGAACAGAGAAGATCACATTTCCTTCTTGAGCAAGAGAAAACTCAAGCACTTGGTGACAAAGAAAAGGAATTTTCCAAAAAGGTGACCCTGACCTTTTTTTTTTTTTTTTTCTGGACACAAGCTTTGCCTGCTCACTGAGTTCTTTTAGAAGCAATGACCAAAGTGTCTATAAATCTTCCAGGAAGATTTCCAGTTGTTTGTCTTAAATACTTTCTGCTATCAGTTAATTACATATACTTTTCTTCAGGCTCTGCATGTGGTTTGGAAAAGGACTTAGAAGAAACTTCTTTGCTATGGTAGTTATGATAGTTGGTCTTGGCAGGAACAAATCAATAGCTTAGACTTTCCAGAAATAGGCTTAAGTAAGAGCTTTTTTGGCAGGTTAGAAACTCAGTTGACCTAGCTTAGGCCAAAAGAAAATGTACTGACTTCCATAACTAAGTCTGGGAAAAAACAGGTGTGCGGGGGCCTTGAATGACTCAAGCCTTGCCACGACTTGTCTTTGCTGTCTACTCTATAGACAGGCTCCATCCTTGTGGTAAAGGATATGTTCTCCAGCAGCTCTTGGGCCCTATTTCATAGCTCCAAAGCAGACTGAATACTTGCCCCTCCCTCACCTCAAGGCTCTCATTGGTCCGACCTGAGTCAGGTGCCTGTCCCTGACCCAGTCACTGCAACCCCAGAGATGATAGCTCCCGTTTAAATCACAGAGGTAAGGAAATGATTATTTCTCGGGGGAGGGAGATGCTGTTCCAGGGAGAAATTAGTAGGTGTCCATACATAGCTCCATTATCCTTCAGCACTTTCCAAGGCTTCATTCTCAAGGACATGGGTCTTATTCTGCCATTCATGCAGCAAATTAGCAAACTTTAAAGAAGCACTAACCTGTGCCCAGCACTAACAGCAGTAGTTGTCTCTCCACATACATGATGGAAGAGCCACGGAGTTGTAATGAGACCAACCAGAGTTTGAATCCAGGCTTTCTCACATGTGAGTGGAGACCTCAGGGTAATGACTTAAGCTCTGTGACTCATTTCCATTATCTGTTCCAGGGAATAACCAGAAGGGTTGCTGTAAGACTTAAGCAGCCCTGCACTTGCTGGGACAGGTGCTGTGACTGGTACCATACTTGGCACGGGGTGCGCCCAGGGAGTCACAACAGTTACTGTTGGCTGTAGGCCGGAGCAGGTCTCCCCACACCGCGTGGGGTTTTGGCAAAATTTCCAAATACTCTGCCCAGGCTTTCAAGAAGACCCGGAATCGTACACCACTACGTTCATCTAAAGGTCGACATGTCGCTGTGCGATAAGGCACCTTGCCAGGCTCCAGGCTGGGCAGTTCACGTTCATCCTTCCTATTTAATCCCCCCAACCGTGAAGCCAGATATTTGTATTACAGATCAGCTAAAGTTTAGAGAGGCTGAGTAAATGGTATCTGAACCCTCACAAACTACCTCGTGATAGTTCAGATCAAAACGTCTTTCTAGAATACCATGCTGGCTTTCAGGAAGAAGGCTACAGCTTAATAGAAAGGACATTTGTGTCACATCAGACTTTCATACTTATTTCTTATGGTTTGTTTTTGTTTATGAGCTTGAGATTTGAAGCCCAGAGATAATTGATGGGGTCACCAGGAGTATGTTGCTTTTACCTTCCAGCTCCAATCATTGCAGTCTGAACTCCAATTTAAAGATGCAGAGATGAATGAATTAAGGACAAAGCTTCAAAGCAGCGAACGAGCAAATAAATTGGCTGCTCCCTCCATTCCCCATATCAGGTAATGATGGTGCTGGAGGGAGAGTTGTTTTGCATAGTTTATAGAAAGTATGAATAAGAAGGTCAGGCTAATCTTGAATGAAGGCTATTTAAACGTTGCCATTTGAACAGAGATCCTCTTTCCTAAAGGCCTTGAAGGTGGTTTAGATCAGGTTTGAAAGGTTTGGCGCATCACAGCATAAAGGCCTCACACTTTAGGAGGGCTTCCTCTCTGTAGGACTTTATACTCAGGACTAAAAAAGGCTAGAAAGATGCTCTCTGAACTTTTGGGGTGCCCAGTCTTCATTTTTATGTAATTTGTTTCAAATAACTGATTTTGCCCCACGTATAAGCGTATTTCGGTCCCAACTACTTGGAACATTTTTTTCTAATTTGCTGCCCTGGGACCTTTGTCCAACCATCCAGCCTTTGCTGCAGATGTGATCAGCTTGTTAATGGTCTTGTCCTGCCCCCTGCCTGCCGGAGAAGTCTGGCACACAGTTGATACCAGCCTTGAAATTTGAACAGTATGGATCAGGGTGTCTTTTTCTGGTATTGAACATTCTGCTGCCTTTGCTCATAACGGGCAGGGCGTGAAATTGAACTCTTCTTGCCTTGCCTAGTCCAGGTCAGACAGGAGAGCAGAGGGGGTCCATCTTCACCTCTTCACACATCTCTGACAGAAGGGTCTTGGCGTTGTCTGATGTGCTCAGAGGGTTAAAACTGCTTCTCTAACACAAAAGACCCCGGCACTGAAGAACTGGCTCAGTTTTCAAGTTGCAAGACACGACATGCCTTTTAATAGACACTCTTTCTACTGAAAATCTTTCAATTCAGCCCCTGGGGACTATTGAATAAGAGGTTGTTCCACATTAAAAAGATATTTTGGTGGAATTGGAAACAGTAATAGAATTAAGGCCAGTATTTTTGGGCGATTAGAAGAATACGGAGATGAAAGAGGTTTTCAACAATTTGGAACAAAATGCCTTGAATTTTGCACTGCTATCCTGATAAAGAATGACAAATATATAACAGATAAAACCTTTGGTCAAAGCACCTAGACACAAAAAGTTTAACACTTGAATAAGTTAGAAGTTTTATAACCAGGTATTTTAAATGGTTTTAGCAGAATCATTACTTTGCTCTCATAGTTAACTTTTTCCAGTCCTAGGAAAACCCCTTCTGTGGCTGTAAAGCCAGAAGCATGTTCTCCACAATTTGGAAAACCATCTTTCCCTACAAAGGAGTCTTTTAGTGCTAATATGTCCCTTCCCCAACCCTTCCAGACAGAGCCAGGATACAAGTCCCTGGTGGGCAGAGAGGGTAAGTCAGTCTGTCTCTCATCCATTGCTGGGTAACCAATTATTCAAACTCGTGGCTTAAAACAACAATGGTTTTTCTCCTGGTCCTGTGGGACATCAGTGCTGACAGAGCACAGTGGGGATGGTTTGTCTCTGTGGAGACGGCAATCACTGAAGGCTTGTCTGGGGCTGGAGGATCTGTCTCAAAGTGGCTCACTCACATGACTGGCAACCGAGTTCTCCACATGTGGGCCTCTCTACAGAGCTACTTGGGTGACCTCGTAACCTGGTGGACGACTTCCTCTAGAACTAACCAACCAGAGAGAGCCAGGTGGAAGCCAGCCCTTTTATGGCCTAGCCTCAGAAGCCCCATAACATCACTTCTGCCACATTCTGTTTGTTAGAAGCCATATTCAAGGGGAAGGAAACTAGGCCGCACCTTTTGAAGAGAAGTGTCTCTAGAATTTGCAGGCGTATTTTAAAACCTCCCCAGTGAACATCCATTGACATGCCAGAAACACAGTCAGTATACAGGAACTTTCCTTTTCTTGTATGAGTTCCTGTTTTCCATGAGGAAGGCAAAAATATGAAGGTTGTTGAGTTGCTCTGACTCTTGTTTTAATCCAAGGTTGAGGAGGTGGAACAGTTTCTATTTTAAACTCATGATGGGTCTCCTGGCTGGTCCAGTCCACAGAGCACACAACTCTTGATCTTAGCGTTGTGAGTTCAAGCCCCACATTAAGGGTAGAGTTTACTTAAAAAAAAAAAAAAATTAAAACTCGTTATGTTCAAGAGTTTCTGATATGCCTCTGCTTTTGTGCTCAAGTTTTGATTCACATTTTATCTAGTTGTAGAGAATAAGAGCCACAGTCTGGGAGGTGACCCCATAAAGCAAGAAGAATCTCAGAAAAGTCTTATTGACAACTGGATGCAGAGATCAAACACTCAAGGTACCAGAACACCCACTCCTCGTCCAGGAGGCCTACACAGCTCCGGTTGTCCTCTGCGGTGCTACAATAGAATTGTCTTTGAGAACCAGCACCCCAGGCAGTCCTTCAGAGGGTCCGGGGGCATGGTAGTCTGTGACTTAAGCAGAAGACTGTGAAATAGAAGGGGCCAAAGCAGGTATGTCCCAGAGCCCTCAGCACCCACAGGGATCTCAGTGGGGCTTAAGGGCAGCTTAGAGGACAGTTAGCATCCAAGGAACCCTCACTTTTCCTTCTGAAGCCTTAGAAAAGGCCTCCCTTGTCAGAACCTTCTAGAATTACCGTGTCTTCTGCAGGTTCCATTTTGATAAACCTTCTCCTGAAGCAGCCTTTGATCCCAGGGTCATCCCTGGGTCTGTGCCACCTCCTGAGCAGTTGTTCTGAGGCTCCTACCAGCACCCTACTACAGCCACCAGGGCTGGGCAGGTAAGCCTCAGGCTCCTAAAAAGCTCATTTAGGAAGGAGTTTCCAGGAAGCAAGTCTCTTTCTGGTCCTGGCCAGCCTGAGAGGTCTAGGTGCCAGTGGCGGGGGTGGGGTGGGGGTGGGGGGATGCAGTTTGGGAAACTAGAGAATTTGGCTGGCAGGTTTACTGAAGCCCTTGACCTTGTCTCCATCTCACACTTGTGTGTTTCCTTTTGTATTTACTGCTAGTACCTTGACTGGGATTTCAAGCCTGAGGACCACAGGTTCTCGTGATGGGTCATTTCCCCTCTTGGCCCTGAGAGAAGCACAGAACCTGGCACTCACTGGATTGAATCTGGTTGCCCGGGATGAAGGCTCGTGTGATGGAGACCCAGCAGAGGGAGGCAGAAGGGCCTTCCCACTCTGCCAGCTTCCTGGAGCTGTGCATCTCCTCCCCCTGGTACAGTTCTTTATCGGCTTACACTGCCAGGCTCTGCAAGATTTGGAAGCAGCCAAGAGAAGTGGAGCGCCTGGGGACTCACCGACACGTTCCTCCTGCGTGAGCTCCGGGGGAGAGGCCAGCCTTGAGGACTCACTTTGCAACCTGGAAGGCTTCTCTGTGGCATCCCTTAGTGTTCTTCAGCACCTGGTGTGCCACAGCGGAGCAGTCGTCCACGGATTACTGTCCGACGCAGGGGTGGATTCTGCTGCTACGGAGGGAAACCAGAGCCTGGTTCACAGACAAGATCATGGGGATGTGTCCTCAGCCCCAAAGGGGCTTGCCAGTGACCAAGGCCAGCATCCACTACTGAAGATGCTTCTTCACCTGTTGACTTTCTCTTCTTCAGCAACAGGTCACCTTCAAGCCAGTGTCCTGAGCCAGTGTCTTAAGATTTTGGTGAAATTAGCTGAAAATGCTTCCTTTGATTTCCTGCCCAGGTATAACACGGCATGGGGTCATGATTCTTTGTGGGTCTTACCTGACCTCTTGAGGTCTATCCCTTGGCCCTTATACTTTGCCCACATCTTGACTTATCTATACTTCTCAGTGCTAAGCCTTGGTTTTACGTTCTGAGGCTTCGTTCAGGGAGTTCTGAAGTGATGGAAGGTGGGGCCAGGTGGTAGGAGAACCAAGAAAGTGATTTAGGAGAACCAAAGAAGTGATTTATTTGGCTTAATTCTGCCTCTGTACAGCAGGTAAGCAAAAGACACATGTGATGAAAGAAGGCTTTTAGCCGCTATGGAAAAGCATCCTGTCCCCAGGACAGACAAAGGCTGAACCAAGAGCCTTGAACCTGGGCCACGGATCAGGTGAAGACCGCAGATCATACCACATTTAAGTCTGGTGGGGTTCCCTAAGGAAGCAGAGGGGGTGGGGTAGGTCTGTAGCCCGTAAGCTGACCTTGCTGGGAATCTGCCCATCATCACCGTGCCCCACTCTGGCACAAGCCATAGGTTACCTGCTCCTCTTCAGGGTTGTGGGTAGTGGTTGTAGAGTGAACCTAGCTTGTGAACACTGTAGTCGTAAATTCCTAACTTGGAACTTCCTAAATTCCAGAGCCTTAAGACTAGGAGGAACTGTAAACACCAATCAGCCCATCTCCCGTCCAATAACCTTATGTCCCTCTCGGCACGCCTCCAAGAAGCCAGTTCCTATTTGGAGTAACTCCACTGGCTGTACTTACCTTAAGCTTTTAGTCTCTGAGCTTAGCATATTTGCCTCCTAAAAACACTTCTTTCCACTTGAGGATATTCTAGCTGGTCTGGTCCATCCTAACGGTAGCCCTCAGAGCCAGACACAGTACTGTAGTGTGGGCAGCACGATGGGTTCAGAACTGTCGCCCACGTGGCTGGCACAGAGCTAGCTCATAGGGGCCGGTTGCTTGTTTCATAGGTGTCGAATGAACTCCAGGAACCACTTTTTACCAGTCTTCTTGGCAGATGGACCATCATTCCATTCCTGCTGAGCTTGTCCACAAGAACATGAAAAAACAGCTATTTAGGGGATGCTTACTATAGACCAGACAGATGCCTTCTGTTCACCAGCTCATGTGACACCGTCAGAGCCCTGCATCCCCACACCTAGCTCGGAGCCTGGCTCGCTGTAAGCACTCGGTGTTGTATGAATGTGAATGGAGAGAGCACGCTGGGCAAGTTTCAGGCCAGTCTCCTTGACTTGCCCTTGATCACGGTCTGACACCACCTCCCACTTGGGGCTTCTCGTCAGAACTCCTACATCCTTGCAGGCTGAGCCCCACTACCACACAGCTTCCTATTCACCTTGGCGCAAAAGCGAAGGACGTGTGCCACTACGGCTCTAACGCAGTGTGAAGGCAACACAA
Organism: Potos flavus; assembly: GCA_028534135.1. Taxonomy (NCBI): domain Eukaryota; kingdom Metazoa; phylum Chordata; class Mammalia; order Carnivora; family Procyonidae; genus Potos; species Potos flavus. The sequence goes on from CM052898.1 coordinate 13,915,622, forward strand.
GCAGCCAGGCAGCCAGCGGTCTCCTAAAGGGCATCTTTGCCCACCCGGGCTTGAGAGCAAGTCATCCCCTCAGACCCATATCTTCCTACCATATCTGGTGTAGCCATAGGTCATTCTTGGGTACTGGGTCATTCCCGGGTAGTGGGATGGCAGCAACTTTTGAGCAAAGAGGGCTCATCCCCAGCTTCAAACAGAACAACAGGACTGTTCTCTCTTGTGTGTTTGGGGGCTCTGAAAAAAATTTTTTAAAAGAAGGCTGATGCTATCCAAAAATAATTTGGAAACCACTGTGTCATATATAAGGATGGGTTTTTCTTGCAGATAGTTTCAGGGACTTTACATGAGGACTAGAGACCAGTTCTAATGATGAAATTGAGTAACAACCAGGTTAAATCCCAGTTTCCCACAAAGTTCCACCCTCCCTGGCAACTGAAAGCATGCAGCTTATCCACCGCACAAGATCTGCTCTAAAATGATTTCACCCCAAACTGAGAACTTGCTTCCTAATGGCATACTGAGGAATATTCTTAACTCTTGGTGGTGTGTGCGGAGATGCTGCAGATGCAGGAAGGGGGACATGCAGAAGTGCCCCTCTCCCCACCCAAAGGTTGTGTGGGTTGAGCAAATGACGGTTGTCTTGGGACTTACTTCCTAGTTCCCTGTGCCCAAGAGACCTGGGGGAGAGTGAGACCAGATCCCCTTACCCGTGCACGCTCCAAGGGGGCACCTGCTCCAGTCTGGTGATAAAGGATCTGGTGTTTTCAAAAATGGTCTGCTTAGCAAGCGGTATAAAATCCAACCCTAGCCAAGTCTGCATTTGTCACTTCTAGAACCTGGCCACTCCTTGGGTAGTGGGCTCATAACATTCTCTCACACCCGAGTTAAGATCTGCCTCCCTATTTGGGAGCAGAGGTGGGAAAGCTCCAGGAGCAGTGTGGAAGCCAGGCACCCCAGGTCCAGGGAGGCAGCTGCCATCTACAGGTGGCGCTGTGCCTGGTAAGGGCCTGTCCTCTCTAAGCCACAGCACTACGGCGGTGGAGGCTACTACCCACTCGTTCGCAGGAAGCTGATATCCTAGCCAGCAGGCGGTGGTCGGCTAGCACTTGAACCCAGGTCTGAACCACAGCTCCTCGCATCGCCCGCTCAAAATGTCTGTTCCCTCTGGTGAAAAGCGAGGGTGAGTTGTGGGATTGGGTTACCAGCGTCCCCCCTCTCTGGGCCCCCGTGCTGTAGGTTCCAGTGTGTGTTCCGCGTGCTGCCACAGTGCCTCAGCCCCGAGAGCCCCCTGCCCAGCGTGCTGCTGACTGTCGAGCTCCTCTCCCTCCTGGTGGACCACGAGAAACTGGCGCCCCAGCTCTGCTCCCGCTCAGGTAGAGCAGGGCAGGGAGCAGGCGGCGGGGCTGCCGCTGCAGGCTGGCAGCGGGGGTGGGGGCAGGGACAGCTCAGAGGCCTCCTGAGGGCTTCTGCAGCTTGTGCCCTGGGCTCTGGGTCAGAAGGGGGCCCTGAGTGAGAGGTGGGGCGTCCTTTTCAGAAGGCTGTCTCCTCCTGCTGCTGTACATGTACATCACGTCAAGGCCTGACAAAGTGGCCTCGGACACACAGTGGCTTCAGCTAGAACAAGAGGTAAAGACTCCAGAGCCCCTTCTGTGACCCGCACACCACCCCACCCCACCCCACCTCACCTCAGGGCCACTGTTCCTCCTTCTGGGGACAACGGAGCTTTCATTCATTTTGGGAACAAGATTTTACCTAGCTGCTAACAAGGGGAACTCAGTTTGGGGGCTCCACACTACACAGAAGCAATACAGGTAGACCCCAGGGTGTCCTGGAACTTGTCAGAGTGGCCTGATGACTGGTCCCAGCCTGGCTTTGGGGCCTGGAGGCAGGTGGATCGCTGGTGAGACACAGGTGTTAGCCCTGAGTCTAGCCTGGGAAGGCCCCACGAGACCATTTCATGGCTCCCACTGTATAGACAGGCAGTTGCTAAGGCAACTGGAGCACATGTAGGAGAAGTCTTAGAAAGCCCTCACTGTGATCAGGGTCTCATTCAGCCACAGATCGAGCAGTCTGTTTTTGTTCTAGGCTGTGTGGCTCCTGGCTAAGCTTGGTGTGCAGAGTCCCTCCTCCCCAGTCACTGGCTCTAACTGCCAGTGCAACGTGGAGGTGAGTGCACGGCCAGCGGCCTGGCAGCTCGGTGGGGCGTGAGGTGACCCTATGCAGGGACTCCCTGCCCCTTCTAACCCTCGTGCCCCCCCTCAGAACCCTCCTCACCTGGGGTGGCTAGGAAGGGTACTGTCCAGCCGAGCAGGTTGGTAGGGTGCAGGAACCCCGAGACCCGGCCTCAGTCTTTGCCGTCCCCACAGGCGGTCCGAGCACTCACGGTGATGCTGCACAGACAGTGGCTGACAGTGCGGAGGGCCGGGGGGCCCCCGAGGACGGACCGGCAGAAGCGGACGGTGCGGTGTCTGCGGGACACGGTGCTGCTGCTGCACGGCCTGTCCCAGAAGGACAAGCTCTTCACTGTGCACTGCGTGGAGGTCCTGCATCAGTATGACCAGGTGATGCCAGGGGTCAGCATGCTGATTCGAGGGCTTCCTGACGTGGCAGACTGTGAAGGTGAGCCGGCAGGAGGACCCCTCCCTGTCCAATCCATACGCAGGGTTTCCCTGAAGTTCACGGACAGGTCAGACTTCCTGGCCTTAAGTCAGCGGTCTTCCCTCCAGCCTTTGCTGGCACTGGGGTCCTACTTGCCTTACTGCTCTGGCTCCTCTCTGAGCATAGCAGGCTGCCTTTTGCTTGTATCTGTTGAGTTGGCCTGGCAGAGCCATGGTTTTTCCAGAAACATCCCTGTCTGAATTGCCTTTGTATCACTTTGCTTGCAGTAGCTGAGGGAGCAAGGCCTGGGCGTGGAAGGGACTGGTTAGTTCCCATGGGCGTGGGGGAGGAGCGGTGGGTCTTCCCCCCACCCCGTGCCCAGCACCTCCAGGCCTTCACCGCAGAACCTTCTTCTCTCCGCTCAGAGGCAGCCCTGGATGACCTCTGCGCCGCTGAAACCGATGTGGATGACCCTGAGATGGACTGCAGCTGAGGCCACTGCGCACCGAGCCACACGGTGGCGCCAGAACCACGACTTTACCCTCCACATCAACTGATTAAAAGCAGTGAAGGGCTGTTTGAGAACACGCCAGCCTTGTGAGGTTTCCTGAGTCTGATCTGTGTCGGCTGAGTGGGAGGGATAGAGCAGGAGCCAGACCCAGGGAAGGCTGGGATCCTTCCCGGTGCCTGGCTGGAGTTGAGACCTTGTCCCCATGGTAACGAATCTGCCCTGAGGAAGGAGCCCGGCCCTGCCCTGCCCGTGGAATTGTCCTGAGTCATCGCTTTGGGCTGAGGCCCTGTGAAGAAACCATTGCGCGGCCAGGCAGGCGGCAGCAGGCAGCCCGGGCCTACACCAGGGAGACCTGAGAAAATGGGGCCAAGGGGAGGGTGCACGGTGGCCGCAGCCGGGGTTCCTCGCTGGCTAGAGTCCTGCTGCTAGCCTTCCCCGAAGGGCTGGGCACCACGGCCCTTGTCCTGCCGGCTGGCTTTCATGGCGTGAGGGCTCTGATGCACTGTGCCAGCCAGCAGGCCCACAGCCGTAGGTCAGAGGCCTCTGGGGAGTCATGGGGTTAGTGCTGGGGAGGGACAGACCTGGCTCGCTGACAAGCAAGGCGGGCCTCGCTCAGGACAGCCCATAGGCGGGCTCCCACTAAGTTTCACTTCCCGCCACTGCTGCCGGCAGCAAGAACCAGCTAGACTGCACCCCCGAATCATTGCTGCTGCCTGCTGCTTGGTAAGTGTGGACCCTCACGGGGATGGGGCAGGGTGGGAAGGCCTCACCCCCAAGCCAGGCCCAGACTAGGTGGGTGCTAGGGGAGGAGCCAAGCCTTCCACCCAAAACAGACAGTTGAGTTGGTTTCCCACTAAGGAACCTACCCCACCCTCTCTGGCTTCCTGCCCTGGAAACGGGTCAGGTCCTGGAGCTCACGCACAGTGCGGCAGTGTGACAGTGCAGGCCTTTGCGGAGAAGGCGGAGATGTGCTGAGGTGCCCCAACCCCACCCGCCTCAGCTCTTCCCACTGGGGCACTTATACACCCACTCCCCACCCCTGCTCCTCCCCAGGCTCGCTCGAGGCAGGTACCCAGCATGGGCTCGCAGGCCCCAGCCCCGGGGCCCGTGCAGACCCTCATCTTCTTGGACCTGGAGGCCACTGGCCTGCCTTCCTCCCAGCCCAAGGTCACGGAGCTGTGCCTGCTGGCTGTCCACAGAAGTGCCCTGGAGAGCTCCCCCGCTACTCAGGGGCCTCCCACAGTGCCCCCGCCGCCCCGGGTGCTGGACAAGCTCTCTCTGTGCGTGGCTCCAGGGAAGGCCTGCAGCCCAGAAGCCAGCAAGATCACTGGCCTGAGCACAGCCGTACTGGCAGCACACCGGCGTCTGCGCTTCGACGCCGACCTGGCCGGCCTGCTCCGAGCCTTCCTGCAGCGCCAGCCACAGCCCTGGTGCCTCGTGGCCCACAACGGCGACCGCTACGACTTCCCCTTGCTCCAGGCGGAGCTGGCCGTCCTAGGCCTTGCCAGTGTTCTGGACGGCGCCTTGTGTGTGGACAGCATTGCTGCCCTTAAGGCCCTGGAGCACGCTGGCAGCCCCCCAGAGCATGGCCCCCGGAGGAGCTACAGCCTGGGCAGCGTCTACACACGCCTGTACGGGCAGGCCCCCCCGGACTCCCACATGGCCGAGAGTGACGTCCTTGCCCTGCTCAGCATCTGTCAGTGGAGGCCGCGGGCCCTGCTCCAGTGGGTGGATGCACATGCCAGGCCGTTCAGCACCGTCAAGCCCATGTACACGGTCACAGCCTCTGCTGGAACGAACCCAAGACCATCTGCCACCACGGCCACCAAAGCCCCGGCTAGAGCCAGGGACACTAGTGCCAACCCGGGCAGGGGCAGGAAGCCCAAGGCCGTTCCTCCGGTGGAGGGCCCTGGAGCCTCACCCAAGGAGGCACTGCTGGCCCCACTGGGCCTGCTGGCCTTCCTCACCTTGGCAGTAGCCATGCTGTATGGGCTCTCCCTGGCCACACCTGGGCAGTAGGCCAAGAGGAAAGTCTGATAATAAAGACCCCCCCCAGCACTGAGTGGCCACTCACCTCTACCCTCCTTGGCAGCCTAGAGGAGCCCCCTGCACCTCTGCCCACACTCAGGGACCTGGGGAGGGGGACACGGAGGGTGGCACAGTCTGTCCTTCACCCTCCCTGGCAAGATGGTCAGACGTCTGAGCCCAGGAAAGACGGGGAAACATGGAAATCCAAGAGTTGGATGAAGACAGGACATGGCCTAATGCCCAGTCCCAGCACCCACGGCTCTGAAGAAAGAAGGCGGCAGCCCCAAATGTTTGCATTTATTATAAACAAAGGTGCAGACCCCAGACTCTCAGAAACACAACAAGTACAAAGCTGAGACAGATCTGGTGAGACATTAACAGAGGGAACACCGAGGTATTCATGTCTGGGCCAGAGCAGCCACCGAGGGCCCCCTTCCACCTTTGGTCCAGGCGGCCCCCTGGCCCAGGGGCCCTAGGTGCCAGGACACACTGTGGACTGGGGTACAGGAGCTGGCTATTCTGTGAAGCTGGTGTCGGGAGAAGCAGGGCCTATCAGAGGTCTGCCGGTCCCTCTCCACTGGGGGCCAGTTTCCCTCCAGGACCCAGGGGGTCCAGCCTCACAAAAACGATCACATACATTTTGAAACAGGAAACAGGCAAAATGTTTGGCTAAAAGGAAAACAGAAACACTGCAGGGAGGACACCTGAGTGTGCAGGTGGATGGAGGCCGCCCTGTGGAGGGGGTTGTGGCCAGCCAGGGTAGCCAGAGCCTGGGTGGACGTGGCCCTCCGGGTGGTGCCAGGGAGGATGCGGGAACAGTCCAGGCAGACCGCGCCCGGGTGGGTGAGCCTCTGCCTCAAGTGTTTCCGTCTCAGGAGGCTGCCCACCCTCTGCTGGGCATGGCACAGGCTCTGGGGACTGTGGGATGTCTGCTTAGCCAAGCCCCAAGCCTCACCCCCATACCATGAGGGCTCTGGTTCCTCGAAGAGTACCCCACACCCTGGGGACAGGCCATGGCCTTGACCAATGGCTAGCCACTCCGCCCCAGCCAGAACACACGGGCACATTGCCCACAAAAAGCCTCACTGTGCTGGCATGACGAGCCCACCGGCCCGGTCTCCCTGGGGCAGTATGGGAAAGAACTCCCACCCCAGTCTTTGAATTTTGAGATTTCGAAAGAGCACAATTTCAAGTGAGGAAGAGAATGAAGTAGGGTCCCAGCAACTCTGGCAAGGACTGCTCCTCACCATGTTGGCATCACAAGAAGCCTCATGTGCAAATCAGACACAAACACCACACACGGAGAGAAAAAGACTGTGCCTCCATACCCATCCTCTCCCTCTCTCTCTCTCTCTCTCTCTCGCTCTCTCTCTCTCTACACACCCACACACACGCACCCCAAGGGGCAGCCAGAGATGCAGGGACAGGCTCAGGGGACTGCCTTCGGGGGGTCCATGTAGGCCGGGTTGTAAGGAGGCTGGCTGGCAGGGTAGGGCATGGCTGCACCTCCTAAAAACAGAAGAGGACACCGGTTGTTGTGAACCTGGAGGGCTGCAGCGCGAGGGGACAGTGGCAGGAGATCCGGGCGGCCAGGCAGGGTCGGCGTTGGCAGTGGTACTCACCAGCCAGTGTCTCGTGGTACGCCGGGGGGCCCATCGGCTGGGCAGGGTAAGGCGGGGGGTACTGTGTTGGGTATGGTGCTGCTGGCACCCCTGGCTGCGGGGGCATGGGGTGGTAGCCCTGGTACGTCGGTCCGGGGTAGCTGGGGGGCACACTTGGAGGCTGAGGGTAAGGAGTGTGCACCACCGTCGTGGCCGTGGTGGTGGTGACCACCGCTGCAAAGAGAACCCCAGTCAGGACCTCTGCCCCCCCTCGCTCCAGCTTAGCCAAGCCGGGGCCCTGGTCAGCACCCCTCCCCAGCCCCTGGGCTCTGCACCTGCACACCCAGGGTCCCGGGGGGCCAGGGAGGGGGTGGGCATGCTTACGACGTGGTGGCCGGCGGCACATCTTATAGAGATAGCAGCAGGAACAGGTGAAGCAGATGATGACGGTGACAACAGAGAGCACGAAGATGGTCAGGCCGATGGCTACCGTCGCCCCAAACCTGCCAAAGAGCCGGCCATGACCCAGGGCCTCTCTCGCCCCGGCCCCGGCGCAGCCGTCCACACCCCACCGTTCCCAGGGGCACCCTTCTTGCTGGAGGAGACTCTGGGCCACACAGAGCGACTTCCAGGTGAGGCCGCTCAAAACTCCTTCCGACCGTTTCCTCAGTGTAAAAGGGGGTCGTTTCGTGGGTGTAAAGCACCTCACCCAGGGTCTAGCCCTTTTGTCCCCACCTCTTCGAGGGTCTCCCACCACACCCCCATCTTGTACGCCCCACCCACTCAGCAGCCGGTCCTCGGGCACGTGGCTCAAGCCAGTCTCTGGGGGCGACACCGACCAGCTCACGGCCCCTGGGAGCCCACACTTCAGTGCAGGAGGCAGATGTTGAGGGAAAATGGAAGCACAAGGGACAAAGGTGGGGAGAAACCCCAGGGGAGCAGAGGCCAGCGTGGCCAGAACAGTGAGGAGAGGCGCGCAGGGAACACAGCCTCGCTGCTGGCCGCAGAGAGGGGCTGCAGGCCCCCCAGAGTGACAGAGAGCCCGCTGGGTGCCCAGCATGTGCCAGGGGGTTCGCATACAACCTGGGCTCCCACGCTCTGGCCAGGAGGGCAAGTGGGTAAACACAGAGCCACGTGGCTGATATGGGGGTGCTGGGGCTAAGCTTGCCTTCTGGAAGAGGAGGCCCCCCGCCGGATGCCAGCCCCGCAGCAAGGACCACAGCAGAGCTTTGAGAAGGGACAGGCCCTGGGCAGGAAGTTCACTAAAACTGACTTTCCAGGGCAGACGGAGTCCCTTGCTCTCCTCCTCTGTTGCCAGGGACCAAACTCTAAGAAAAGGCACATTCTTGGTGACTGCATCTAGAACATTCAAACGTGGAAGGAGGGGCACCTGGCTGGCTCAGCTGGTAGAGCAGAGACTTTTGATCTCTTGATCTCTGTGTCTGACTTCAAGCCCCACCCACGCTGGACGTGGAGCCTCCTTAAAAAAATAAAATGGGGATGGAGTTTGGGGAGCTATGGGGCCTCCGCCTCCACTGAAGGCCCAGGGGAAAGCGGGGGGGGGGCACCCCCCCCCCGGCCCTGGGTGGAGGGGCTTCCCCTCACAGTCCAGAGGGGCAGCACCACCTCAGCAGGGCCCCACGCAGCCCAGCCCGGGGACAGGCTAGGGACAGACCTTTCACACCAAGGACTCCAAAATACACAACCGCATTCACAAACCCGAAGCCACTGGCCACTGGGCGTCACCTGCCTGGAACTCACAAGCTCCTCCCAGACCCACTGCTGCCCCCAAGGAATGGGGACACACACACACACACAGTATGGCACCCAGGCTCACCCCATGTTAGCCTCCGCCTTCACTCTCGGGCTTCCAGACGCCCTGGATTTCCCCTCTTCCCATCCTGGGCCACTCAGTTCCAATCTCCTCCCCTTTCGAGGAAAGGAAAGCAAATCTTGGCCCTCCCCATTCCTGACGTCAGTGACAGGAAGAGCAACACAGAGCTCTTAAAGACACAGCAAGGCCCAGCGGCGCCAGGGGGCCCCGGAGCAGGGAGGGAAGCCAGGGCGGTGGTCCGGCCTCGCCTGGCCTGACCTGGCCTCGCACCATGGCTGTCCACCCTCCTGCCCAGACGCTGCCTTGGGATCTGAGGTGCTCCGTCTGAGGGCCTGAGCCACACTGCTGCTCAGCCCGCCGGCCCTGTTACAGCTGGCCTCCTTGATGGGCACCTTCAGTGATCGAGGTCCACCAGCAGCCCCGGGGGCCCCCCCGGAATGACACACGAGTCCCCTCAGCTCCCCCTCTCCCAGCAGCGCATGCTCCAAGCCACTAGCCTGCCTCGCCAGGATGACGCAGATGCCTCTTCAAGTGCCCTTGGCCAACCTGCCAGGTCTGATCATGTCACCCCTGCTCAAAAGCCTACTACGGCTCCCGTAGCTCTTGGGATCTCCAGGAATTTATTTGATTTATAATTTACTTGTTAAACTTTGTGTACCTGGAGAATCTGGCTGGCTCAGTCAGTAGAGCATGTGATTCTTTTTTTTTTTTTTTAAGATTTTATTTATTTATTTGACAGAGAGAGAGATCACAAGTAGGCAGAGAGGCAGGCAGAGACAGAGGGGGAAGCAGGCTCCCTGATGAGCAGAGAGCCTGATGCGGGGCTCGATTCCAGGACCCTGAGATCATGACCTGAGCCGAAGGCAGAGGCTTTAACCCACTGAGCCACCCAGGCGCCCCAGCATGTGACTCTTGATCTCAGGGTTGTGAGTTCGAGCCCCACACTGGGTGTAGAGATTACTTAAAAATTTTTAAAAATCTTAAAAAAACCCTGTGTATCTATGTGTACTTTTCTGTGTGTGTATATACACATACATATGTATATATATATACATACATACATATATACACACACGCATATATATGTACATATATGTGTATATATATGATAGTTGACAATAAAAAAAATCTATGATTTGTCTCACCAGAGTAAAACTTAAAATAAGACAAATTTTAATCTTTAGTTAATAAATATTATATAAAACCGATGAATCACTGCCCTCCACCTCTGAAACCAATAATACATTATATGTTAACTAACTGAATTTTAAAAAATGAAATTAAAATTTAAAAAAATCTTTAATTAATAAAGTCTAAATAAAATAAAACTTGTGTGGTCTGGAACTCCCACCTTACCTTGGTCTCTGTGCTCTAGCCACATTACCTTCCTTTCAGCTTTTCAAAGCACCATGGTGTATCTGACCTCAGGGCCTTTGCATATGCAGTTCCTCCTGCCTGGTCTGCCCTTCTCTTCCTCCCACCTCCATGTAATTAATTTCTGTTCACCCTTCAGAACTCAGCTCAAAATACCACTTCCTCGGGGACATCTTCCCTGACCATCCAGATAAGTTCAGGCTCCTTGATAAATGCTCTGACGGAACTAAATTCCTGTCTTCCTCAGTTTAAAAACACACACTCTGTGTGAGCATTTGATTAACATGCATCTTGCCTCCAGCCTGTGGCTTCACAGAGGCACAGACTGCACCTGCTTGGGGCCATCACTCTATCTCCAGCACCGAGCACACAGTGTGTGTTCAATAGGTATTTGATGGATGAAAAAGTCACTCAGAGACCCCATGGGCAGCACCTAGTAGGGCCACCAGGCATGATGCTCCGAGGATGGGTAATATTTGAGGGGTGGCTGCAGAGTGTGGCAGGGGCCTGTGGTACCCATGTGTCAGGCAGAGGTGACCTCATCCGGGTCCCTGTGCTCTGACCTGGGGCCTCATTCTTGCAGAAACCAAGGAGTTACCCACAGAGGGAGATGTGGGGTTTTTTCCCCCCAGTGAGGCTTCCCCAGAGCTCCCAGCCATGGCCTGGGCAGCACGGGCTGGACCCCAGCAAGGAGCCAACACTCCAGCGGAGAAACAGTGCCCTTGGCCAAGGGGGGCAGCACACAGGTGTGTCATTGGTGACCCTGCCCTTCCGTCTGCTTCCCGAGCCCTAACCCTGTATAAGGCAGGTGCTGAGCGAGACACAGGGGCGCTGATCAGAAGGCAGGGAGGGAGAGAGGGGACAGCACGACTGCCGTCACCCGTGCTCCCCAGTGGGCATGACAGCCGGAGCAGGAGGCAGCAGGCACCCCCAGCATGCACAGGGGCGTGCACACCACCCACCAGAGCCGGTTCTGGGCGTACACCTCAGGCAGGAATGGGTGCTCCTGCGCTCACCCAGTCACCTCGCTGCGGCCACCAGCCCCGGTAGCCTCTTCTCCCAAGCCCCTGGGGGACCTGGTTCTGCAATGTCCCCTCTGTCCCCTCTCTCAGCTCAAGTCTCCACCAGCACCCAAGAAGCCCTTCCTCACCCTGACTCCTCCTCCAACTCCCGTCTCACTCCTCACTGGTTCGCAGCCCAGTCGCTCCCTGAAGCTGTCCACATGCACTTCACCCTGCACGTTTCCAGCTCACTCTTCAAATGCTCCTGCCAAGGGTGCCACGGCCACTGTGGTAGGGAATCCACATTTCTAATACCCCACAGCCCACACATCTTTCTCTTTCCTTCTGCTTCTCTGAACCCTCCCTCGCAGCATCTCCTGAGGTTCTCCCTCAAATGTTGCTGACCCTCAGATTCAGTCCTCAGCACACTCCTGCCACCCAACCTGAGCCCTTCACCCCGGGCCCCCGCCTGGTCCCACATCCTCTCACAAGGCTGGACCTCCCGTCCCGTCACCAGAGGACAGGCCAGCCGCCCCCTCCCCGGGCCACTCACTCCCTAGCAGGCAGCTGCTGAATGACAGTCTCCAGCCTCCCCCCACCAAGCCCAGTCTCCCTCCAGCCTCCCAACACCTGGGACTGGGAAGCCATGGCCTCCACCCCCTCCTGGCCTCATCCCCCGTGGAGCAGTCAGAATGGTCTCCTTCCTAAACACCGTTTAGACCAGCACCGCCCAGAACTCTCCACTGTCCTCAGGACAAGGCCCACTCCTGGGCTGCCCCAGGCCCACACTGGCTGGACAGCAGGAGGTCCTGTGGGGCCGTCAGAGAGCCCACAGTTCTGGGACTCAGCCAAGGAAGGGCGCCCTCGCATGTGGAGGGAGGGGCCAATCGGGGTGTCAGTCTCCAATCAGCCAAGGGTGCAGGACCCACCCGGAGCCCCGCGTGTCCTCCTCCCAAAGGGCAGCCAGGCCTGGGCAGATCTCCTGAGAGGGGCTTCAAGACCCAGCAGGGCAGAGGCAGGCAGCTCGTGGAACAGACCCCACCAGGAAAATACATGCGGGGAGGCACACTGACGCCACCCACATGAAGGGGATGTCACAACACCTCGTCACCACGGCAACAAGACAGAGCCAGAACCTGGCCAAGGGAACTGAGGTTTGGGAGACTGCCTTGTTCTCTGGCCCCTGAGAGAAGGGCCCTGACACAGCAACCATGGCTCGCAGGCCCTGACACGGGGACCGGGCATATCAGTTGTCCCAGCATCTTTACCATCTGCCCCACCATCGCCCCGTCACGGTCCCCACTATCACCCTGCCACCATCGTCACCATCACCATCACGACCATCATCCCATCCCCATCACCACGGTCACCCCGTCCCTGTCACCATCTCCCCATCGCTGTCACCACCATCTCCCTGTCACTATCATCACCCCATCACTATCACCATTGCCCTGTCACTGTCACCACCACACTGTCACCATCACCATCACCTCCATCACCATCACTCGTTCCCCACCAGTCACCAGTGCCCACCCCATCACCTAGGTCCATATGAACCCCCTACCCTTGGCCTTTCAACTGTCAAGCACAGCCCCTGCATCCCCAGTCCACAACAATAAGGACTGAACTTTCCAACATAAGGAACAAGGGACCCGGTGGTCAGCTACTCTGGGGCCCCACTACAATGCCTCTGTGGCATCCCCGTCCCCACAGCCCTCACTCTAGCCCACTGAGCCCCCTGTCATCTCCACCAGGAAGATGGACCCAGCCTGCAGGTTTTACTTACCCTGACATGGGGTCACTGTCCAAGCTGGAGCGAAACCTCAGCGCCGAGCCCAGCTGCTCCCGCGGCTCTGCACCGGCAGACGCACTGAAAAGAGGAAACTTCATGATTAACACACCCAAGCCCCACCAGCGCACCAGGAACAAACACTACCTCAGCACACACACAAAATGCACAAGAGCCAGTCCTGCACGGGCCACAGAGGAGTCCTCGCGGCCTCCTGACGACGACTATCACGCACCCCAGGATCTCAGGCTACAAGGTCACACGTTCCTCTCAGGTGGACCCGGAACCTTCTCCAGTAGAAACTACACGTAAGGCCACAAAATGAGGTTCCATCGATTTGAAAAGATGGGTATTACACAAAGTTGTCTTCTCCAACCACAATGCCATGAAGTTAGAAATCAGCAAGGGAAGACGACCATGCCACGAAGTGAGAAAAGAAATGCTGAACATAACTCCCACCTTGAGAAACTAACACGGTACCAACAAAACAAAACAAAACAGGGACGCCTGGGTGGCTCAGTTGGTTAAGTGGCTGCCTTCAGCTCAGGTCATGATCCCAGGGTTCTGGGATCGAGTCCCACACCGGGCTCCTTGCTCGGCAGGGAGCCTGCTTCTCCCTCTGCCTCTGCCTGCCTCTCTGCCTACTTGTAATCTCTCTCTCACTCTCCCTCTGACAAATAAAAAAATAAAATCTTTAAAAACAAAAACAAAAACAAAACAGAATTGTGCATTAATAAGAAATTATAAAGTAAATTAAGAAATATGTAATATAGGGCGCCTGGGTGGCTCAGTGGGTTAAAGCCTCTGCCTTCTGCTCAGGTCATGATCTCAGGGTCCTGGGATCGAGCCCCCCATCGGGCTCTCTGCTCAGCAGGGAGCCTGCTTCCCACTCTCTCTCTGCCTGCCTCTCTGCTTACTTGTGATCTCTCTCCTCTCTGTCAAATAAATAAAATCTTAAAAAAAAAAAAAGAAATACGTAATACAAAAATACAGATTCAAAGGGGCACATGCATCCCGATGTTTGTAACAGCATTATCAACAATAGCCAGACTACGGAGACAGCCCAAGTGTCCACTGACTGATGAATGGATAAAAACAATGTGGTATATCAGGGCACTCAGGGGGCGCAGTTGGTTAAGCGTCTGCCTTCAGCTCAGATCATCTCAGGGTCCTGGGATTGAGCCCTGAGTAGGGCTTCCGGCTCAGCAGGGAGCCGGCTTCTCTCTCTCCCTCTGCCCTTCTCCCACACTTGTGCCTGTGGGCACACACAAACACACTCTCTCTCAAACAAAAATATAAAAAAATAAAATCTTAAGAAAAAAAGTAGTATATCTATACAACAGAATATTACTCAGCCATCAAAAAGAATGAAATCCTGCCATTTGCAATGATGTGGATGGAGCTAATGTATTATGCTAAGTGAAATAAGTCAGCCAGAGAAAGACAAGTATCATATGATTTCACTCATATGTGGAATTTAGGAAACAAAACAGATGGACATGTGGGAAGGGAAAAGCAAGAGAGAAGGAGAGAGGGGGAGGCAAACCATAAGAGATTATTTCTTTTTTATATAAAGATTTTATTTATTTATTTGACAGAGAGAGAGATCACAAGTAGGCAGAGAGGCAGGCAGAGAGAGAGAGGGAGAAGCAGGCTCCCCGCTGAGCAGAGAGCCCGATGCGGGGCTCGATCCCAGTATCCTGAGATCATGACCTGAGCCGAAGGCAGAGGCTTTAACCCACTGAGCCACCCAGGTGCCCCGAGACTCTTAACTATAGAGAACAAATGAGGGTTAATGGAGGGGGGGTGGGGTAGATGGATGATGGGTATTAAGGAGGGCACTTTTTAAAAAATTTTTTTTAGATTTATTTATTTATTTATTTGACAGAGAGAGAGAGACACAGCGAGAGAGGGAACACAAGCAGGGGGAGTGGGAGAGGGAGAAGCAGGCTTCCCAATGAGCAGAGACCCCAATGTGGGGCTCGATCCTAGGATCCCAGGATCACGACTTGAAGCAAAGGCAGATGCTTAACGATTGAGCCACCCAGGCGCCCCAAGGAGAGCACTTTTTATGATGAACACTGGGTATTGTATGTAAGTGATGAATCACTAAATTCTACTCCTGAAACCAATATTACACTATATGTCAACTAACTAGAATTTAAATAAAAATTTGGAAGAACAAATAAATAAAATTGTGCCAAGTGAAAAAAAAAGAAATTAAGAAATTAGCAAAACTGGGCACCTGGGTGGCTCAGTTGGTTAGGTGACTGCCTTCAGCTCGGGTCATGATCTGGAGTCCCAGGATCGAGTCCCACATTGGGCTCCCTGCTCAGCGGCGAGTATGATTCTCCCTCTGACCCACTCCCCTCTCATTCTCTCTCTCTCTAATAAATAAAATCTTTAAAAAAAAAGAGAGAGAGAAATTAGTAAAAGTGGATAACAAAAATACTACAGGTTAAAATTCATGAAACACAGCTAACGCAGTTCTTAGAGGGAAATTTATTATCTTTTTTTTAAAGGCTGATTTATTTCACAGAGAGAAAGAGAGTGTGTAGGCAGGAGGAAGGACGGAGGGAGAGGGAAAGAATCTCAAGCTGACTCCTCACAGAGCACAGAGTCTGATGCGGTGCTCGATCTCACGACCCTGAGACCATGAGCTGAACTGAAATCAAGAGTCAGATGCTAAAAAAAAAAAAAAAAAAAAGAGTCAGATGCTCAACCAACTGAGCCTCCCGGCTGCCCCAGAAATTTATTTATCTTTAAAAGTAAGATGTTAAAAAATAATAATAATAAAAAAAATAAAATAAAATATAAAAGTAAGATGTTAAACTCAAGAAGGTGGGGAAAAGCAATAGAGCCAATCCCGCAAATAAGGAAAGGATTAATAAAGGGAAGCACAAATATAAAAGAGAACCACCACGACAAAAAATAATACAAAAAATTTAAAAATCCAAAGTTGGCAGGCCCTCTGGCAAGACTCATCAAGGAGAAAAGACAAAAAAAGAAAAAAATGCATAATAAAAAAGAGGAAAGAACTACAGGTACAGCAAAGACTTTAAAAGTAATAATTTCAGGGGCGCCTGGGTGGCTCAGTGGGTTAAAGCCTCTGCCTTCGGCTCCAGTCATGATCTCAGGGTCCTGGGATCGAGCCCCGCATCAGACTCTGTGCTCTGTGAGGAGTCAGCTTGAGCACTCTCTGCTCAGTGGGAAGCCTGCTTCCCCCTCTCTCTCTGCCTGCCTCTCTGCCTACTTGTGATCTCTCTCTCTGTCAAATAAATAAATAAAATTTAAAAAAAAAGTAATAACTTCAGGGGCACCTGGGTGGCTCAGTCAATGAGCAATTGAACGTCTGCCTTTGGCGCTGGTCATGATCCCGGGGTCCTGGGATCGAGTCCCACATCAGGCTCCCTGCTTAGTGGAGAGTCTGCTTCTCCCTCTGCCAGCTGCTCCCCCTGCGTGTGTGCTCTCTCTCTCCGTGAAATAGATGCATAAAATCTTTTAAAAAATTGTTTCCCTCTTCCAAAAAAAAAGTAGTAACTTCAGGAGTGCCTCGTTGGCACAGCTGGTTGAGCATATGACTCTTGGTTTTGGCTCAATTAGTGATCTCAGGGTCGTGGGACCAAGCCCCACGTTGGCACCGTGCTCGCTGCAGAGTCTGCTTGAGACTCTCTCTCCCTTTCCCTCTGCCCCTTCCTACCGCCCTCTCTCTCTCTCTCACTCTAAAACAGATAAAGAATTTTTAAAAAATAAAAATAAATAAAAGTAATAACTTCACTGGCTAGTATCAAAGAGACAAAATACAACACGTACTGGGGAGCAGGTGGAGAAACGGGAGCCCTCGTGCACTGTTAATAGGAATGCAAACTGGTGTGGCCACTGCAGGAAACAGTATGGAGGTTCCCCCCCACTAGTTAAAAATAGAAATACTATATGATCCATATATAAGCAATTCCATTTCTGGGTATTTAACTGAAGAAAACGAAAACACTAATTTGAAAAGATATGTGCACCCCTATGTTCACTGGAGAGTTATTTATAATAGTCAGGATATGCAAGCAATCTAGGTGTTGATTGGTAGATTAGTGGAAAATGAAGATGTGACACACACACACACACACATACACAGAGGAATATTACTCAGCCACAGAAAGAATGACATCTTGCCATTTTCAACAACATGGATAGAGCCAAAGGGTATGATGCTAACTGAAATGAGACAGAGAAAAACGAATACCTTTCTGTGTGGAATCTAGCAAACAACAAACCAAAACAGAGAGAGACTTGGGGTGCCTGAGTGGCTCAGTGGGTTAAAGCCTCTGCCTTCGGCTCAGGTCATCTCAGGGTCCTGGGATCGAGCCCCACATTGGGCTCTCTGCTCAGCGGGGAGCCTGCTTCCCCCTCTCTCTGCCTGCCTCTCTGCCTACTTGTGATCTCTCTCTCTCTCTGTCAAATAAATAAATAAAATCTTAAAAAAAAAAGAGAGCGAGAGACTCATCAATACAGAAACAAAGTGGTGGTTACAGAGGGAGGACAAGCTGGGGGCTGGGCAGGTGAAAGAGGTGAAAGGGATTAAGAGGCACAAATTTGCAGTCATAAAATAAATGAGCCACAGGGATATAATGTACAGCACACGGAACACAGGCAATAATATTGTAGTAACTTTGTATGGTGACAGATGGTAACTACACTGATTGTGGGGATCATTTTGTAACATATTAAAATACTGAATCACTATGATATATACCTGAAACTAACAGAATATTGTACATCGACTATACTTTGATTTAAAAAAAATAACAACAATAACCTTCTTTGGATTCTGATTTGAATAAGCCACCCATGAAAAGGCACTTTGGAACAAGGGGAAGCAACTAAAGATAGACTGGCATTGAAAATTATTAATGAATTACTGTTAATTATGCCAAATGTGTTATTGAAATAGGGGTTATGTTTCTTTACAAAGGACTTGTTTGTACAGATGAAAACTAACATTTAAGGAGACATTTTTTAAAAGATTTATTTATTTATTTGAGAGAGAAAGAGAGCAGGGGAAGGGGCAGAGGGAGAGAGAATCTCAAGCAGACTCCCCACTGAGTGCGGAGCCCAACTCAGGGCTTGATCCCAGGACCCTGAGATCATGACCTGAGCCAAAATCCAGAGTGGGACACTCAACCCACTGAGCCATCCAGGCATTCCTGGGAGAAATTTTTATGACGTTTTAATTTTTATTTTGTTTTAAAATAATCAGAAAAGGGGGGGAGGAATATGGAATAATAGTGTCTGAGTGTTGGTAACTATGGAAGCAGGTGATGGATATGTAGAGTTATTATATTATTCTCTCTGCTTTTGTATATATTGAAAATTTCCAAAATTAAATGTAAAACAGAATAAAATTAAAAAGCATTAGCAACAACTATATCCTAAATTTGAAGGAAAAGTGAAGCTGAGGAGAAAATACTTTTTAAAAACCAGTGTGCAGGGGCACCTTGGTGGCTCAGTCGTTAAGCACCTGCCTTCGGTTCAGGTCATGATCCCAGGGATCCTGGGGTCGACCCCTGCACTGGGCCCACTGCTCAGTGGGAAGCCTGCTTCCCCCTCTGCCACTCCCCCTGCTTGTGTTCCCTCTCTCGCTGTCTCTCTGTCAAATAAATAAATAACATCTTTAAAAAAAAAGACCAAACAGTGTGCAGGGGCATCTGGCTGGCTCAGTTGGAAAAGCGTGCAACTCTTATCTCGGGGTCATGGGTTTGAGCCCCACATCGGGTACAGAGATTACTTAAATAAAACTTTTTAAAAAATCATTGTGTAGGCTTTGGTGAGCAGTAACAGAGCAAAGGATACCGAGCTGGTGTGTGGGAGGCTGGAAAGAAAGATCCATGGAAGTAAGGCTGGCATCTGAGGCCCTGTTCTCTGAAAGTCTCAGGTAACAGAGATTAGACCCAGAGTCCACCAGGTGGGGAGGCCCCAATGAGTCCCACTCACTGGGGATGGGACCTCAAAAGCTGCACCCCAACACCCCAAGAAGAAGGGAGGAAGTGAGTAGACAGCTCAGCTTCTAATCCAAGTCTCTGTCTGCATTTAGGCCAAGATGGTTTTTTTTTTTAAAGATTTTATGTATTTGTCAGAGAGAGAGACAGAAAGAGAGAGAGAGCACAAGCATCGGGAGAGGCAGGCAGAGGGAGAGAAGCAGGCTCCCCACAGAGCAAGGAGCCTCACTTGGGACTCGATCTGAGGAACTTGGGATATGACCTGAGCTGAAGGCAGATGCCTAACCGACTGAGCCACCCAGGAGTCCCAAGCCAAGATGGTCTTAAGAGTGCTGTGACCGTGGCAAAAGCAACACAAATTCTCCCTGGAAGAAGTCCTGGGCTCCAAATTTCTACAATCAATTTTGTAAATGTAATATCAGGCACACTATCAAAAAGTTTCAGAAACACTAGGACACGAGAAAACATGAATACAAACAGCAGAGGCAACTGACCACAGAAATACCCACGGGGCCTCAAATATCGAAGCCACTCACATTCAACGCCAACACATACAGTTCCAAGGTGATGAAAGAAAAAATTGAGCACTTTAGGAGAACATGAAATATAAAAGAAGAAACAAAAATTCGAGAACTAAAAAGCAAGACAACGGGGCGCCTGGGTGGCTCAGTGGGTTAAAGCCTCTGCCTTCACTTCAGGTCATGATCTCAGGGTCCTGGGATTGAGCCCCGCATCGGGCTCTCTGCTCAGCGGGGAGCCTGCTTCCTCATCTTTCTCTGCCTGCCTCTCTGCCTACTTGTGATCTCTCTGTCAAATAAATAAATAAAATCTTAAAATAAATAAATAAATAAAAAATAAAAAGCAAGACAACAAATTCACAATTTATTAGACACAGCTGAAGATACAATTCATAAACTGGAGGATAGGTCCAATACATGTAGATTAACGCTCAGAGACACAAAAAGACAGTAAATGTAAAGACAGAAGATGGTGGGCGAAATATGAAATACAAGAGGTTTACAAGAGGTCTTACATATGTGTAATTAGGGTCCTAAAAGGAAAAGAGTGAGAAAATGGAGCAGAAGCAATCTTTAAAGACATAACGGCTGCCAACTTTTCAAAACTGAAGGAAAAAAAACCAACAATTCGAGAAGTACTCTCTCTCAAATAAATAAATAAATAAATAAAATCTTAAAAAAATAAAAAGTTAAAAAAAAAAGTAGTCAGAAGAAACATGTCGCTTGCAAAGGAACAATAATTAACCTGTCAACTGGTTTCTCAACAGAAACAACAGAAATCAGAAGACAATGGAATGGAATGGGACGACTGGCTGGCTCAGGTAGAAAAGCATCTCAAGATCATAAATTCGAGCCCCACGTTGGGTGTAGAGATTACTAAAAAATAAATAAAGAAAAAAGAAAAGACAATGGAATGAAAGCTTTAAAGTGCTGAGAGAAGCTGACAGCTGCCAACCTAGAAATCTATAACCAGGAAAATATCCTTTAAGAAGGCAGGTGAAATAAAGACATTTTCAGAGAAACAAACACGGAGAAAATTTGACACCAGCATACCTGCATGAGAAGTGGAAGGAACCCGATCTCAGCTGAGGCTTAGAGAGGTAGGAAGCAATAAGAAGCAGCAGAGAAGACAGAGATATGGATAAATATAAATAAATATTCACTGTCAAAAACAATTAAAATACTTACTGTCTTTGAGGTTTACAATAGTGTTACGAGAAACAAAAAGGGACATTATACATGATAAAATGAACACTTCTTCAGAAAGTCAAACCAATCCTAAATATGTATGCACCTAATAACAAAGCATCAGAATTCATGAAGCAAATATTGACAGAACTAAAAGAAGAATAAACGTATCTGTGGTCTCTCGGTAATCGATAAAACAAGCAGACAAAACCAATAAGGACGGAAAAGATCTAAACACTGTTATCAGCCAACTTGACCTAACTGACACTTCTAAAAGCACTACACCCAACAATGCAGAATATACCATTTATCAAGTTCATATGAAACATTTACCAATGTATAGTATATGTTGAGTCATAAAATGAATCTCAATAAATTTCAAAACACTTAAATCTTAAAAGAAAACAATACAATGAGGTCTTACCACACATTCACCAAAATTACTAAAATTAAAACCTTCTAGGAAATAGAAATGATCTAGATCTTGACTGAGCTATTATATGTGAGAAGTATACATTTATTAAAACTCATCAAACTGAAACACCTGTGCATTTTACTATATGTAATTATACCTCAATTTTTTAAAACTAATTTACAACGCCAAGTTTTCAGAGGAGGCACAGCAAACTAGAACTCTCGTACATGGCTGGTAAGAGTGTAAACGGTACAATGCAAGAAAACTGTATCTGCCAAAGCTGAACATGTACACCCAATGACTTGGTAATTTTACTCCTAGATATTCACCCAAAAGAAATATGTTCCATTTAAATTTTTATTTATTTAAGTAATCTCTGTCCCCGACGTGGGGCTTGAACTCATGACCCTGAGATCAAGAGTTGCACGCTCCTCTGACTGAGCCAGCCGGGAGCCCCAGAAATATGTTTCTTTTAAGAGGCACCAAGGTGAGGCGTCTGGGTGGCTCAGATGGTTAAGCATCTGCCTTCAGCTCAGGTCATGATCCCAGTGTCCTGGGATTGAGCCCCACATCAGGCTCCTTGGTCAGCGGGGAGTCTGCTTCTCCCTCTCCTGCTGCTGCTCTCCTTGCTTGTGCTCTCTCACTCTCTCTGTCAAATAAATTAATTAAATCTTTTTAAAAAATTTAAAAAATAAAAGGCACCAAGGAGGGGTGCCTGGGTGGCTCAGTCAGTTAAGTGCCGAATCTTGATTTCGGCTCAGGTCATGATCTTGGGGTCCTGAGATCAAGCCCCGAGTCAGGCTCTGCACTCAGTGGGAGTCTGCTTAAGATTCTCTTTACCTCTCCCTCTGCCCTCCCCCCAACTCATGCACACTCTCTCTCTCTCAAATAAATAAATAAATCTTTAAAGGGCACCAAGGATTTGTAAAAAAAAAAAAAAAATAGTTCTTAGTATCACTATCAGATTAGCAGAAACCAGGGCGCCTGGGTGGCTCAGCCATTAAGCGTCTCCCTTCAGCTCAGGTCACGATCCCAGCGTTCTGGGATCAAGCCCCACATCGAGCTCCCTGCTCGGCAGGAAACCTGCTTCTCCCTCTCCCACTCCCCCTGCTTGTGTTCCCTCTCTCACTGTCTCTCTCTCAAATCAATAAATAAAATCTTTTAAAAAATTTAAAAAGATTAGCAGAAACCTTCCTTAGTCTAATAAAAGTTGTCTTTAAAAAAAAATACAGCATGGGACGCCTGGGTGGCCCAGTTGGTTAAGCGGCTGCCTTCGGCTCAGGTCATGATCCCAAGGTCCTGGGATTGAGTTCCATATCGGGCTCCTTGCTCGGCAGGGAGCCTGCTTCTCCCTCTATCTCTGCCTGCCTCTCTGCCTGCTTGTGCTCTCTCTCTCCCTGACAAATAAATAAATAAAATCTTAAAAAAAAAAAAAAACTACAGCAAACATTATTTTTAATCATGAAATGATGAAAGCCTTCCCCTGAGACAAGAATGCTACCTATCATCACTCCCAATCAACACTGTACTGGAAATCCTAGCCAGTGCAATAAAGCAAGAAAAATTAATTAAAAGTATAAGAATTGGAATGGAAGAAATAAAACATTAATTACACATGATGTGACCATTTTTGTAGAAAATTCTTAAGAAGTTTTGATTAAAATCACTCAAATTAATACATAAATTTAGTAAATCTCTGGATACAAGGTCAATTTATTAAAATGTATTACCTTTATATCAGTAAATAATGAGAATTTTAAACTATACTATTTACAGTACCATCAAAAAGATTAATTATGTAGGGGCACCTGGGTGGCTCAGTGGGTTAAAGCCTCTGCCTTCGGCTCAGGTCATGATCCCAGGGTCCTGGGATCGAGCCCCGCATCAGGCTCTCTGCTCAGCAGGGAGCCTGCTTCCCCCCTGTCTCTGCCTGCCTCTCTGCCTACTTGTGATCTCTCTCCTCTCTGTCAAATAAATAAATAAAAATCTTAAAAAAAAAAGATTAATTATGTAGAAAAAACAGATGCAGGGAAACTATTTCACAAAATTCAAAATCCTTTTAGGACTAAAAGTCCACGCAAACTAGAAATAGAAGGCAACTTCCTCAATCTGATAAGGGCACCAATGAAAAAGCTACAGCTAGCATCAGACCTAATCCTGTATGTTTTCTCCCTAAAACTGAGACCCAGACTGGAAGATCTGCTCTCACTACTTCTATTCAACATCGCACTGGAAGTCCCAGCCTGTGCAACAAGGCAAGAAAAAGAAATAAACGAATACAGAAGGTAAAAGAAGTAAACAATAGAAGGGAAAAAATATGGAGTAAGAACAAACCAAAACAATATGGTAAGTGAAAAAGAAAGAGATACAGAATAGGAAAGACCAATAAAAGCGCAAAATAAGATGGCAAATAAAATCCCAGAACACCAATAATTACATTAAATTTAAATGAAATGCTCATGTATTTAAAAAAAATTACTGGAACGGATTTTCTTTAAAAGACGCATGTAAAAATATAAGGACACCAAAAGGTGTTCGCTTCCAGTGAAAGGGTGGATTCTGATCCATCAGAAATCTAGGTATGGCTGGCTGGTATGTAGCCCGGGGCTGCCATTCCCATGAACACCTTAGAAGTCCTTAGTAACTACATACATCTCACTGACCTGGCAATTTGCTCCCATGTATACTTCCAAGAAATTCTCACATGGTTCCATAAAAAAAAGGAAGGAAATATAGGAAGATGCCCAGAGCAATAATCTATGGTAGCAAGCTTAGTACTTGCACCCCAGAGAATGAACCACAGGGGTGGGCACAGGCCAGATGCACACGGTGCACACATCTTACAAACACTGAGCCGAATGCAAAAAGTAAGGTAGTTCTTTGCATCCACAAGACAATGTAGACTTTCCAAAAATACAAAGTAGCTCTGACGGTAGACCATGCAACTCTTGATCTTGGGGTTGTGAGTTTGAGCCCTATGTTGGGTGTAGAGTTTAAAAACTTTAATTTAAAAATCAATCAATCAATCACCAACCATGAAAAGGACATACAGACTGGTTGCTTATGGGGTAAGAGGGAAATGGAAGGGACATGTGAGATTAAATATATAGGATGGTACGGGCTGGTCTTGCCCAGACCAGTGATGATCACCTGCCATGAGCTGAGAAGTTGGACCACCTCCACTCTCTCTTTCCCTAAGATCAAACACAAAAGAAACACCGATGTGGCAAAGGGAGACCTTGCTTCCAGCCCCTGATGGAATGCAAACCCACTGGCCACACCAAGAGGACACGGGCATGGCGCAGGGTGCCACGTGAGCTCCTGGGCCCACAAGACGATACCTACACGAGTCACACACTACCCCCCACCAGGTGCCTGCACATGCTACAGGGTACATTGGACCTTGCTGGTCCAGGTGCATACCCAGGGGTGAGCCACAGGCCCGGCTGAGGCCACCAGCCCTGGGAAAACTGCTCAGCCCAAGACGGAGGGAGCTGGGTGAACTGGAGCCCTCGAGGGTTGTGGAGAGAGGGGCAAGTAAGCTCTGGGGGAGGCTCCCCACCCTCACCCCCACCCCTGGTCCAGTGCTCTACCCTCTTGCGAGGGCTGAAAGGCCAGAAGGGCAAGGCTAACTTCTCCTTCATGCACACTCCTGCTGGGCGCAGGCTCAGGCCTCCCACCCTGCGACCACTGCACCCACCTGGCGTCAGGCCCGCCGCAGCTTTCCTCGTTCCCCACAAATTTCTTCAGCTCGTCCGAGCAGCAGTATTGGTTGTAACAGTTGCCGCAGCAGAAATCAGGACAGGACTCAGGGAAGAAGTTGCGTCCACGGGAAGCCACACACACCTCACTGAGGGCTGGAGCAAAGCACACTTGTTCATCCGGGGCCACAGGGCCAGGCCTCACGCCAGATCTCAGCCATGTCCCGCGCAACGCAGCCCCTTCCCCAGCACCGCCAGCAGGCACAAGCATCTGGGGAGTCTTTGAGCCACCCTAGTCACTGGCCATCTCTAGCCGCAGCCCCCATCCACCTTGCCCTCTCCCCTGTCCCACAGCAGAGGCACCTAACCGGGCTCCCTCTCTCCCCCACCAGCCACTTGCTGTCTGATGGAAGACTGGCCTTCCTAAGTGGGAGTTTGGTGGGGCCACTTCCTGCTCACGGGCCATCCCGGGTCTCCACTGCCTCAGGATCAAGTCCAGGGTCCACAAAGCAGGGGCTGGACTGCCAAGGGCTTTGATGGTCACCCCAACTTTCCAGCTCTATCCACACTCGGCCTTTACTCCCTCTCCTCACCACTCAGCCACAGCAGCCTCAGTCCCTGCTAGACACGGGACTGCAGGGGCCTGGCACGCACAGAACACACCCTCACGCCAGGCCCGCCATTGGCCATGGTCATACCCACCATAAATGTCTGCGAAGCGCTAAGCCCGGGGCTGGGCCTGCAGGTGCCCAGAAAATGTTTATGCCACGGGTGGCCAGGGCTCCAAGGCAGTGGCACCACTTCAAGCCCCGGAACCATTACAAGGCTCTCAGCCAGAATAGGGATCCAAAGACCTTCCCACAGGCTGGGGTAAGGACAGAGCTCCAGTATTCCAGGTCATGCCGAGAGGACCTGGCTGACCAGCGTGGGAAATGACCCAGGGCTTTGGGAGACCACAGGCTTGCAAACTTCCAGGAAGATGCTATAGCCAAATGTTCCCATGCATCCTTAGG
Source organism: Potos flavus (assembly GCA_028534135.1). Lineage (NCBI taxonomy): Eukaryota > Metazoa > Chordata > Mammalia > Carnivora > Procyonidae > Potos > Potos flavus. The sequence goes on from CM052898.1 coordinate 13,941,180, forward strand.
CTCCATGAGCAGAGATCTAGTGCCCAACAGCAGGAGGGGGGCGGTCCCAGATTGTGCCTGGACAGACCCCGAACAGAACACCCAGTCCAGCAAGACCCAGATGATTATGGTAGCCTGGTGATAGGTCTAATGATAAACCCTAAAGTATGGCTATGTCGCCTGGAAAACGTCCCAGCCCAGCACCTGGACTCTGGGGACCCAGATTGGCCAGAGCCCCAGGGCAGAGTGCCGTGTCTGGAGACCCAGCCTGGTCAGTGTATCACATACAGAGCGAGGCCCAAAGAAGAGGCACTGAGTGACCTCCTTGAGAAGAGATAACTAGGAAGGGGCGGGGGGCGGGTGAGGGGTGCTCTGATCTTGGCAGGTTCAGGCAGAACCCTGCTCTGGGCAAAGCTGCAGGCACGGAGGACCTGACCACTCCCAGGCTCCCCCTAACCAGCTGTCCGTCTGACCGTAGGTATCAGCATGGCCCGCGCTCCCGGAAACTCAGGCGGCCCCCCTCCAGCAGGGTCCTCTCAGCCTCTAAGCGGGGGACGAAGACACACACCACTTGCACTGTTTGGGCCAAGAGCCCATGACACAGATGCTCTTCTGGGCCCCAGACACGCTGGACGAGGCTTGCCAGATCTCACTGGACCAGGGACCAGGGCTCCACCTTCTCACTTTCCCACCCCAGGTCCCCAGATTCATCTCAGCCCCCCCAGGAAATAAAGCCCTTTTCCTCAAGGAAGCCACTCACCCCAGAGGGATCGCTTGGCTTCCGCTGGCTGGGCAAGGGGCTGTTCCAATTCCTACCCTGAAATGGCCCCCAGCCTGGCCTCCTTCGTCTGTGAATCATCAGTGTACCATCAACACATACAGTGGTGTTTCCTCCAACCCGGGAGGCCAGCCTCAGCCGTCTCCAGGAACACAAGGGCCATGGGAGCAGTGGGTGGGGGAGCCCAGCCAGCAAACAGAGCTGGAGGAAAGGCCTCTGATGGAGGGGGCCAGGCCTCCCTTCCCGCCCGAGGCTAGGCTAAGGCCAGGCAGGGACTCCCACCCCAGGCCCTGGGGACCCAATCCCTCGGATCATCTGAGAGAACACAGACTCCACCGCTGCCCCCATCACCCAGGGCACAACAACGGTGGCAACTTCTTAGGGTCTGTTCAGACACAGAGGGGTGCTGACTGAGGTCAGGTCCTGGGGCTTGGTTGACTGCCTCGGGGTTACTGGGGGTGGGGGACACTGTGGGGATGGTGCTGCCTGGGCTCACTCTAGGGACGTGGCTGCCCCCTTCCCAGACACACTGCCTGCCAGACAAACTGCCCCCACCCCCAAGGCTCACCACCTGGAGGCGGCAGCAGAAGCAGCAGCAGCAGCAGGATCCATGGCGTGGGGACCCGCGCAGCCATGGCGGGGCGGCGGACGGACAGAAGGACAGACGGATAGAAGCAGCAGGCGTAGAGGTGCCGCGGCAGCCTCAGCGACCCAAACGGCCACGGCTTCCTCGCCCCGCCCTTGGCGGCCTGTTCCGGGAACCCCGCCCGGAGGAGGGAGCAGAGGGGAGGAGAGCGAGGCCTGGGAGGGGGAGCGGACGCCCCTCCCAGCCTCCGAGCCAGGCCCACGTCCAGGGGCCACGCGGAAACTCCAGCCCGTTCTGGAGGCGGGCGGCGCCTGGCGACCCCGACGTCGCCTTCTGTGCACGGGATACTTTCCGCCCTCTCCCCTCCCCCGCGCCCTGGTTCCTAGCCCTTGGCCCGGAGGGGTGTCCTGGGAGGGGGGGCGGAAATCTGCATTGAACACTTGGGAGGCGGGACACAGGGCTTCCTCGCGGCAGGGGGGGCCCTCTGGTGCCCAGCGGATCCTCACTCAGGACTCAGGGGGATCCGGGGACCAGGTGAGGTGGTGAGAACAGTGCCCAGAGCAGACCTGGGCACACAGCAGGCACTCAATAAATGCCAGTGGGCACTCAGTAAATACCTTGCCCAAAGACTCTAAGGAGGCTCCACCCCCTCGACCACTGGGTTGGCGTCTATCCCCGCAGTCATCCTACCCCTCAGCCCAGGCAGGCTCATCCCTCCTCTCAGGGCAAGCCGGTTCAGATGGGCTGCGCTGAGGATGGGAACTGGCAGCTCCCAGGCACACTTGGCCACCTCCTGGCTCGGAGGAGTCCGGCTGGCCCGCTTTCCTGTCTGTCCCAGGACCACGTGCTTACACGAGACTCCTTGAGATGGGGCAGTGGCTACCCGTGGCCCTGCCACTCACTGTGGGCCAGGGGTCTTGGCAGAGCCCGGGAAATGGAGAAGGAGCCCGGCCTGGACTCTGTTCCAGATGCTATCCCAAAACATCATAGACTCCGGCGCTTATAAACCACAGTTCTGCCAACTGGGAAGTCCAAGATCAAGTTGCCAACAGATTCTGTGTCTGAGGAGCTTCCGGGTTCACAGATGATTGTCTTTTCCCTGAGTTTTCACTTGGCAGAAAGACCAAGGGACCTCTCTGGGGCCTCTTCTCTAAGGACACTAACCCCCATTCACGAGGGCTCCACCCTCAAGATCTAATCGCCTCCCCGAGGCCCCACCTCCAAATACCATCACCTTGGGGTTAGAATTTCAACATCTGAATTTGGGGAGGACACAGGTGTTCAGTCTATGGGTAGCATTTTTTCACCCAGGGTTTCTGACCTGCCGCCCACCCCACACCTGGCACCATCGTGCTCAAGGCAGAAAACATGACACGTCGCGCTGACTGACTGGGCACTGAGCCCGGGCATACAGCCTGTGTCCTGTCGCGTGTTTCTCTTCTGAGGATAAGGGCATCGCTGGGACTAACAGACCGCAGAGGACAACCTGGGAGGTCCTCAGTGCGGTTCCCCAGGCTGGGGTGTGAGAAGAAGGAGGAGACGGCTCCTCTCGGCCACCACCTGGCCGGGAAGGGCTCAGGACTTGGCACACAAGGCGGAGGCACGGCTGTCCCCAGGCAGAGTGAACAGCCCTCCCTGACACCGTTCAGCCTCGTCCTGCCCCCTCAGCAAGACAGTCAGAAGCTGGACACAGCCCAGGTCCCCCTTCCCCAAGGACAATGGCCATCACATACTCCCCTCCATGCGCACATGTCCAGCCTTCTGCCTCCCACAGACTTGGTCTCTCTTCATAAGCCAGTCCCTGCCCCCAGCAAAGCTCCTAAGAGTTGTCCTTTCTTACGTCCTGTCACCTGTCTTTGGCCTCTCTGCTCTGACACCCCCACCTCTAGGGGCCGCTCCCCTGGCCTCATCCTCCCTGACCTCAGGATTGGGGTCCCCATGCCCTGTCATCTTCCCACACCTCACAGACAAACGTGGGAAACCTCCATGGGGGGGTCCGGTGAGGGCTCCGTGGCCCACGCAGAGCTGTGCGCCGACAGGAGGGGCTGGACGCCAGGACAGCCATGCCCCCGACAGGCATGTGTGCACGCGAGGGAGGAGGACACCAAGCCTGCAAAGCGGGAAGTGCTCACTTCCACAAACCGCCTGGGGAAATCAGCCCCTCCGAGACGGAAACCAAAGTCCCTGTGCCAAACGTGGGGGGGGTCTCAACAAGATTGAGGGTCCTCCAATCCGACTCTTGATCTCAGGGTCGTGAGTTCAAGTCCTCCACTGCATGTAGAGTTTACATTAAAAAAGTGTATTCAACAGGATTGAGGGTCCTACAGGCAGGACACATGATGCAAGGACCCAGACCAGCTGGACTAGCTCAGCAAAAAAGTGCCAGGCCACGTGCGTGTATGGGATGGAGGCGCCAGGCAGCCGGGGCTGTTGGGCTTGAAAAGCCCCCCCCCCTTGATTATAAAACCTAACCGGCTTATTTAAGCCTCTGTAGCAACCTGTTTATGTAAGATTAAGGTACCCCTCCCTTCCTTCTAACCAGCTTATTCGGCTTCTGTAAAACTTTGCTTGCGACTATGACGCACCCCTACCCCCACCCTTCCTGATTACAATGGACTTCCCCGCTCGAGTTCCCCGCTCAAGTTTGGGTAAAAAGGCGGGAACCAATTAGGTCGCGCCAAGTACTCCATTTTTAATGTCAGCCAATGAGAGCTTGGAAAACAGTGGAAAGCCCTGAACTTGTTTGTGCTTGTCTATAAAAGGCTGTACAACCCATGACTCGGGGCCTCTTAGCGTCACCGCTTGCGAGTGTGCGGAGGACCGGGTCCGGACCCGCAATAAATGATCTTTGCTGTTTGGCTTTGACTCTGGACTCTGGTGGTCGTCCGTGGGGGTCCCGAAATCTGGGCACAACGTTTGGGGGCTCGTCCGGGATCCCCCAGCCCACCAGACTCTCAGTCAATAAGATCATTCCTACGATCGATCGGTAAGTGAGCCGGTTTTGTCTTTGTGTTGTCTGTCTGTTGTCGGCGCAGTTTCCGTGTTATCTGTCCTCTGTGACTTTATGATCTGGTTTTTCCTCACTAAGTCTGAATTTGAATTTGAAACTAGTAAAAAGCCCTGGCAGATGCGCTATAGGGCCACTAGTGGGTCATTAGGAGACGTCCTTCTGACCTGTTGGGGATCACAATTGTGGCCCGTTTGACCGGCCGCACTCACGGTTTGGAACGTGCTCGTGCATTTTGTTGGGGATCACAATTGTGGCCCGTTTGACCGGCCGTCGCGGTTCGGTACAGGCTTGTGAATTTTCTCTTCGTCTTCTATGTCTCGCTAATCAGTCTTACTTTCAGATTTGTTGCGGCCGACGCCGGACAGAACTTGTTCTTTCCATCACGAATGACCCCGACCTCCTTCCAGCTGGAAGAAGAATCCCACCTCCACCTCTCCGGGCCTACTCTTCGGCCCCTCGACCTTTTCACTTTTTCACAGGTTTCACGATCCT
>CM052898.1:13946524-14094641 GCA_028534135.1 Potos flavus
CTCACAGAGGTCCCTGCCCTCAGCTCTCTCCCAGCCGGCTGGGCCTCTCAGAGTCCCTGTCCAAGCACCACCGTCCAGGCCCTGCGGACTCCCTGAACGGCACCTCCCTAGAGCTCCTGAGCCTCCACAGACAACTCACACCTGCCTCCCCAGTACTACCTGGTCACCCAGGCTGGTGCTCGACTCCCCCCACTCTGCCACTCTCACCTCCAGAACATTCTTTTCCTCACCACTGACCCAGCTCTGGTCTCACCACCTCTCTCCATGCTTCCAGTCTTGATCTTCCCAAAGAATAAATCAGTAGCCACCCCCCCACCACCACCACCACTCTAAACCCTGCAAAGACTCCCCATGGGTCTTAAGGTAAAGTTCCAATTTCAGTCCCAGCAATAAAATGGGGCTTCTCAAGCTTCCTGGCTCTGCAGCCACCACACACATCCCCCTCACCCTCTCTGACTCACCCTTTAGGTCCCAGTTTAAAACACCACCTCCTCCAGGAAGCCTCCCAAGATTTCAAGTCTGAGTTAGGGCTCCCCTCTATGTTCCCACAGCCCTTGTGACTCCCCAGCCCAACACCAAACCCTGGGTCATGTGGGTGTCTTCTGCTACTCTGGGGGTTCAGTGAGGCTGGGGTAGGGGTCTGTCTTCTATAACCAGCGCAAGGGCCATGCACATGCCAGAAAACTGAAAAAGGAAAGACAGGATCCCCTTCAGCCCACTGACCACTTTCCCCAGAGTACCAGCCCTGAATCACTCCCCTAGGGGATGGGCTGCCTCGGTGCCCCCAGGCCTCTGTGCTGCCCACCGTGGGGGCCTGTGGCAACAGCCTGTCTTGACTTTCCTTTCCGGGTCGGCCCTCCACCCTACCCTGTCCTGGGGCTCCCTCTTCCTGGGCTTCTTATTGGGCTTGGCAAATAGAAGGCACAGGTAGGAGGTGGGAGAATGTGTGGCTGGGGCTGCTCCTCCCCTACTCCTCCTGCCGTCATCACACCCCACCCACAGCCACTCCTCCCTCCCAGGTCCCTTTCAGGCCGTTTGCTGAGATATTAAGTCTTTATCTAGAGGGCCACAGGAGTGCAGGACTTGAGAGATCCCTCTGGTGGACAGATTACAGGAACTGAAACAGGGCCAAGGTGTGGGCCCATACTGGGTTCGGGTAACCATTCCCCATTTTGCCCCTGCAGGCCTAGGGATGGAAAGGGCTCCCCCCCTTTTTTTTAAAGATTTTATTTATTTGAGATAGAGCGAGAGACAGAGTGCAAGCGTGCGTGCGCGCCACACACACGCGCGCGCGAGCGTGAAGGGGGGGCAGAGGGACCGAGAGAAGCAGGCTCTCTACCCAGCAGGGAGCCCAGTGCAGGGCTTGATCCCCCCACACCCACATCACGACCTGAGCTGAAGGCAGACAGTAAACCAACTAAGCCACCCAGACACCCCGAAAGGGCTCCTCGAAGTTAGGCCCCCCGGTGCTGCCCCAACCTAGGTGGCCCCTAGAACTTATCTACAGCCCCATAAACAGCCCTTGTATGGAACTCTTCTGGAACACCCAGCCTGACGAGAATGGGACCTCCACGTATGCTGGGTGGCCAAGTTGGGATGGGAGTTCCACGTGGGGCCGGCAGCCCAGAGCCACACCCAGTGAGGCCCCGAGGCCCAGTCCTGATGGGTGTGGGTGGCAGGGCGCGGATGGGGCCCATCAGCCCAGCACTGAGCCTCAGGGACAGGAGGGGTGAGTGCTGTTAAAGAGAAAACCGCAGGCCCAGAAAGGTGCCCCTCAGACCGGGCTCCCAAACCAGGGCTTGATCCCCAATCTAATTGGGGTTTCAACCTCCGCCAGAAATGTGGTCTTAACCGGTCAGTCGGGAATTTTTGATCAGCGCCACTGAGTCTGCCACCTGCTCCTCTCCCACCCCTCAAAGAAAGATGAGGTCATCTGCATGATAAGACACTTGGCTTTGCTCCCCCCCCCCCCCGCCCCCAAAGCCCGGAGGCCTAGAACAATCCTTTTCTTTTGCTAATAACTTTCTTGCTTCGACCCTCCTGTAGAAACCCTCCATCTGGTCCCACTCCTCAGAGCTCCCCTCCACTCCCAAGGTAGAATGCTGCCCAATTCATGAAGTGTTTAATAAAGCCAATTAGAGCTTTACATTTTACTCAGCTGAATTTGCGTTAATTACCAATGCTAAAGTAGAGGTCCGGGCCGTTTCTTTTCACTCAGCACCTGGGCCCCTGTCTTCCACTTCAGAAGGCAGAAATGCCAGATATTCACTCGCCCTGTGTCCTTTGCCCTGGGGCAAGGGCCTTTGTCCAGGCCCAACCAATCAAACGTACCCTCTCTGGAGTTCATTCGGGGCTGGCAACCGGCCGGCCCGAGGACCGCAGCAAGCCTACTTCGCGGGGCCGGGGCCGCCTGCAGTGTCTGGGCCTACGGGCACACAGGGACACACAGAGCTGTGATTTGGGCTGGAGACAAAGCTGTGTGGCTCTGTGTCTTGTCCTCTAGCCCCCTTGGTGGCTCTGGCAGCTACACAAGTTCCTTTTCAGAAATTCGCCTTCTTTGATTAAGTTGGGCAGAGTCCCATTTCCTGCGACGGATAGAGGAGTTGTCCCCAGGGACGGCAGGAGGTGTCCGGACTGGACATTCGTCTGGTGGGAGCTAAAGAAATCCAGTTTGGATGAAGGGAAAGGGCTCTAGCTAACCAGGCAGGCTGAAACCCCCATTGGGGGTGTCGTTTAATACAGAAGAGATGCTCTTTGGGGCGCTTGGGTGGCTCGGTCTGTTAATAAGCGTCTGCCTTCAGCTCAGGTCATGATCCCAGGGTCCTGGGATCGAGTCCTGCATTGGGCTCCCTGCTGAACAGGGAGCTTCTCCCTCTGCCTTCCACTCCCTCTGCCTTCCACTCCCCCTGCTCTCTCTGTCCCCCTGAAAAATAAATAAAATCTTTAAAAAAAGAGAGAGAGTGAGAGAGATGCTCTTAGTCTCTGCTTTCTGGCACCAGACCTTCTAAAGCACTTGGAATGTACTGTCTTTTGGATGCTAATGAGAAGACTCCCCGGCAGGAAAAGGCATACCCCCTAATAGGTTCAGGACTGGGTGGGGGGAAGCAGGTCACCAAAAAGACCAAACCAGGAATAGAGGGTAGAAACTTTGAGCCCGAACTGGTGAGGGGGTGTGTGTGTGTGTGTGGAGATTTCACTTCTATCAACGAAAGGCCAATGATTTTTTTCCTTCTGGATCATCAGTGCCAGCAATAGCAAATTTTCTTTCCTTTATTTTTTTTTTCTTTTCTTTCAAAAAGAAAGTTTTAAAGTCAAAACATCGTTTTTTAAAAATTCTAATCCAATGATTTTATGCTGTAAGTAACTTGGTTTCTAGGGTCTTTGAAGGTAAAATCTCCCGTCCCCCACTTCTCCTACACCCGTCTTTAAACTTACAAAGGCCAATGATTTGATCAACGGTGCTTCTGTAAGAAATCTCCACCAAACCCCCTGCATAGTGAGTTCAGGGAGCTTCGGGAGCTGGGAAGGCACGAGCCCTTGGGTATCCTGGAAGCTTCCTCCCCCCAGTACCGCGTCCTATGCATCTCTTCTGTTTGGTTGTTCCTGAATCGTATCCTTGTTTCATAAACTGGTAAATGTAAATAAAGTATTTCCCTACATTGTGAGTGAGCCAGTCCAGCAAATTGCTGAATCTGAGGAGGGGGCTCATACCTGACGTGTGGCCACCTGGTCAGAAGTTATGCGTGGCCCTCTTTGGACTTGTTGCTAGCAGGTGAAGTAAGCTCAGTCTTGTGGGACTGAGCCCTCCGCCTGTAGGGTCTGCACTCCCTCAGGAGTTAGTGTCCAAATTGAATTGAATTGTTAGACACCTAGGTGCTGTGGGAGAGTCAGAGAATTCGTTATTGGTGTGAAAACCGCCACCAAATTTAGTGTCCGAAGTGGCGTCAGAAAAGAAGACACCACAGGTAGCCCCTCACGTGAGGAACCCACTGAGGACTGAGGACGGGGTGTGGGGAGGCCGAAGGCTTCCCCTGACAACGGCGCGCGAAGGGCCTCAGAAATGCCCGGTGTCAGGTGGCTGCTTCCAACAGGGTCTGATTCTTAGCTGCTGTGTGTCGAGGCACAAATGACACTTTCTCTGCTTTGCAAAGGAGCCTCCTGTCTCCTGCGGCCCTGGGCCGAGGCAGCCCATCCTCAAACCCACAGGCTGATTCTGTGGCTTCCCAGTTAAACACTGATTGAATTCACAGCCTCCCTAGATCTTTGAGGGGAACGGAACGCTAGGCACTGCTCAGGTCAGAGCACTGAGTGTGTGCACAGTGACACCAGGAAACACTCTGCAAGCCCACATCCGGTGGCAATTGTCACCTTCCTTGACCCGCTGGCGTCACCCGACATGGCGGGCCACTGTGCGCTCCACCCACACTCCCCACACTGCTCCTTCCCATAGCCCTCTTCTGGCTCTTCATATCAAGCTGTAACGTGGGCTCCCCAGGGCTCAGTCCTCAGGTGTCATTTCTTCTCTATTTAACCTTCCCCTTGAGCGCTCATCCAGTGCCATAGCTCTGAGTACCCTCTACACACCGATGATGCCATTTCTTACCTCCGGCCCAGGCCTCACCTCCAGAGGCCAAGATGCAACTGTCCCCCCAACGCCTCCCCTTGGATATCCCTGGCATTTAATCTGAATGCGCCTTCAGTTGACCCGTGGACGTCCAGCACCACACTGCCCCCTGCAGCCCTTCCCATGTCCACACCGGCGACCTCACACCTGGGCATGGCCTGTTTCTCATATGCCTTCATCCAAACCAGCAGCCAAACCTGGCTCTACCTTCACACTCCAGGCAGAATCCGACTACTTCTCAGCAGCCCCGACACCAGTGTCAAGTTCTCTCACCCACATTGTCACAGCGGCCTCTGGACAGGCCCCCCTGAAGTCCATTCTGGAATCAGCAGCAGCCAGAAGGACCCTTTAAAAATGCTCATTAGGGGCGCCTGGGTGGCTCAGATGGTGAAGCGTCTGCCTTCGGATCGGGTCATGATCCCAGGGTCCTGGGATCGAGCCCCGCGTCGGGCTTCCCGGTTCAGTGTGGAGCCTGCTTCTCCCTCTCCCTCTACTGTTCCCCCCTGCTTGTGTTCTCTCACTCTTTCAAATAAATAAATAAAATCTTTAAAAATATAAATAAATAAAATAAAAAATAAAAATAAAAATGTTCATTAGATTAAGTCGCTTGGCTCAATGTAGGCTCCCGTTTCCAAGGCCCCACATCGCCGGAACCCCGTGACTTCTGACCTGGTTCTTCCTCCTCCTCACTCCTGCTTCTGCAGCCCCCCAGCCTCCCCTATGTTCCTGGAACTTACCTGGCACAGCCCGCCCTCAGAGTCTTGCACTGGCTGGAATGCTTCCCGGCCTCCTCCAGGCCTTCGGTCACCTTCCAGTGAGGCCTTCTTACACCGCCTCTGTCCCAGCGCCCTGTGAAGTGATTCTCTGTGTGTGTGTGATCTTATTTCACTGCGTCTACCACCACTAGCATGTCAGCTCTGTGACAGCAAGGGCTTGTCCGTCAGGCTGACTGCTCTGCCTGAGACCTCGTGAGGGAGTTAGTTTACCAGGGGAAGCCGACTCTCCTGCCCCTCTTCCCAAACTCCTTAACATCCCCAGTGCCTTAAACTGAAGATGGGTTCCCTCAGGGCACCTGACGGGCTCAGTGGGTGGAGCACCGTATGCGACAGTTGATCTCAGGATTGTGGGTTCAAGCCCCACGTTGGGTGTAGAGATTACTTAAAAATAAAATAAATAGGGGCGCCTGGGTGGCCCAATGGGTTAAAGCCTCTGCCTTCGGCTCAGGTCATGATCTTGGGGTCCTGGGATCAAGCCCCGCATCGGCTCTCTGCTCAGCAGGGAGCCTTCTTCCCCCCTCTCTCTCTGCCTGCCTCTCTGCTTAATTGTGATCTCTCTCTCTCTCTGTCAAATAAATAAATAAAACCTTTAAAAAATAAAAAATAAATAAGTAAATAAAAAGATGGATTCCAGCATGTCTGGAGGTCTTATTACAAAGTCAAACCCAGAGGGGAAGGCTTATATATGAAAGGAATTGTTAAGATTTTGTTTACTTTCCCTTGGTCACAATATGGAGAGTATGTGTGAGGAAGGATCCAGGTCCTGGGCCAAGGAGATAAGAACCGAAGTTTAGACTGGGCTGAATTTATCAATACAGGTGCACTTGCCAGAAATCTGGGATTTCACGCGCTGGCTTGAGCGACGAGGGGTCGTTCTGTGTGTCTGTTTGGTTGGCCGGAAGGAAAGCCGAGTCTCACTAAATGCAATCGAGATCCTGAAAGTTCCCTGGTCTCATGTAGAGGAAAGAATCCAAAGCCTCAGGAAGATTCACTCATTGATTGAAAACAAATGTTGGACTGAGTTTCCCAGACAACTCTCCCAAAGATACGCCCTTCCCCGTCGTTTAGAAGTTCATTGCTGGGGCGCCTGAGTGGCTCAGTGGGTTAAAGCCTCTGCCTTGGGCTCAGGTCATGATCTCAGGTCCTGGGATCGCGCCCCGCATCGGGTTCTCTGCTCAGCGGGGAGCCTGCTTCAGCCTCTCTCTCTGCCTGCCTCTCTGCCTACTTGTGATCCCTCTCTGTCAAATAAATAAATAAAATCTTAAAAAAGAAAAAAAAGAAGTTCATTGCTGAGGGGAACTTCTTTGAGAAATTTGTCTGCTAGGGCAGCTGTAACACACTCAGGGGCTTAAACGACAGAAAGTTCTTGTCTCACGGTTCTGGAGCCGAGGTGTTGGCAGGGCCGCGCTCCCTCTGAAGGCAGCGGGGAGTCTGGATGAGGGCCCAGTCTACTGCAGTATGACCTCACCTCAACTCAGTACATCTGCAAAGATGCTTTTCTTTTCTTTTTTCTTTTCTTTTCTTTTCTTTTTTTTTCTTTCTTTCTTTCTCTTTTCTTTTTTTCTCTTTCTCTCTCTCTCTCTTTCTTTTTAAGATTAATTTTATTTATTCAAGAGGGAGCACGAGTGGGAGCGGCAGAGGGAGAGGGAGAGAGAATCGCAAGCAGACTTGGCGCTCAGTGTGGAGTCCCACGCAGGGCTGGATCTCACGACCCTGTGATCACGACCTGAGCCGGACGCTTACCCAGCTGCACCACCCAGGTGCCCCCAAAGATTCTATTTCTAAATAAGGTCACATTGTGAGGTATTAGGGGTTAGATCTTAAATGTATGAATTTTTTCAATTCAACCTTTACTTAATAAGCACCATAGTCACTGTTCTCCATGTCGGGGATTCTTTTTTTTAAGATTTTATTTATTTATTTGACAGAGAGAGAGAGAGGCAGAAAGGGAATACAAGCAGGGGGAGTGGGAGAGGCAGAAGCAGGCTTCTCATGGAACAGGGAGCCCTGATGTGGGGCTCGATCCCAGGACCCTGGGATCATGACCTGAGCCAAAGGCAGATACCTAATGACTGAGCCACCCAGGCGCCCTCTCCTTTTTTTTTTTTTTTAAAGATTTTATTTATTTATTTGACAGAGAGAGAGATCACAAGTAGGCAGAGAGGCAGGCAGAGAGAGAGGGGGAAGCAGGCTCCCCGCTGAGCAGAGAACCCGATGCGGGGCTAGATCCCAGGACCCTGAGATCATGACCTGAGCTGAAGGCAGAGGATTTAACCCACTGAGCCACCCAGGTGCCCTCCTTTTTTTTTTAAAGATTTATTTGAGAGACAGAGAGCGTGCGCACACACGCACAAGCCGGGGAGGGCGGGGGGAGGCAGAGGGAGAGAATCCCAAGTAGTCACCCTGCTGAGCTCAGAGCCCAGTGATGCAGAACTCAATCCCAGGACCCTGAGATCATGAACTGAGCTGAAATCAAGAGTCAGACGCCCAACTGACTGAGCCACCCAGGTCCCCCCTCCATTTTTCACTTTTAATAAAATAGTTTTGTTCAAACAACAACGTGCCCAGCCCCACGCATGACTGGTCTAAGCCAAACACGCCAACACTCCACTTTGCAAGTCATCATTGTATTTTCATTTATTAATATATAGTATATAATTATTATATTATAAACATAATTCAAATGTTGCTGAAACCTAGGTCTTTTTTTTTTTTTAAGATTTTATTTTTAAGTAATCACTACACCCAACGTGGGGCTAGAACTCACGACCCTGAGATCAAGAGTCACATGCTCCACTGACTGAGCCAGCCAGGCGCCCCTGCTAAAGTCTATGTCTTTGCAACAGCATTTCTTTCTATCCAAATATCCTCTGACCCTAACATCCAATGATGGTCATTGTTTCTTAGCAATCCAAAATGCTACACAATTTTTCAATATGACGAAATATAATCCCTGTTTCAAGGTTGTGGTAGAACATTGGACCTGAAGCAAAATTCTCATAGTGTTAAATCTTATTCCTTCTGCTGTTGCTTGCTATTAGAAATCTTTAACATCTTCTCCCAAAAGTGCTGAGGCCTCTCAGGTCAGGTGTGCACCCAGGAACTCAGTGTCCAGGGACAGGGTGAGGACTTTCAAGTTGTCCCCTAATCTCACCCACCAGGAAGACCATCACAGCTGAAATCCCGCTGAACTCGGGGATGAAGCCTAGGGGTTTCTGTCACCCTTCATGACACAGCTGGGTAAGGCAGAGCCATAGCTATTGGCAACACCGAACCACCCAGAAGCAGCCCGGCCACAGCTACCGCCATCCCGACACACTGCGAGAGGTGCAGATGGGCCCCCAGCATGTCCAGCCCCATCGTGTCCACCGAGGAAGAGTCCTGCAACTTGCCCTCCAACAGCCCAGCCCCAGGGCAGGAGGTACGCAGAGTCCAATGAAGTTCTGGGGCAGGGGAAGGGGAAAACCCTGCCCCTGTCACCATCTTCCCCAACCCAAAGGCAGGCAACAAAGAAAACAGGCCAGAACCAGCCAACACGCCCCCACTTACAACCTCCTACAGCCCCTCTATCCTTGACCCAGCCCCTGATTCCATCAGCTCCCCAAAGATGCCACCATCTGGGACCCACAATTTTCCCTTAATGGTCCTCCACCTCAGATGCCCCTTCACACATCTGCTTCCTGCTCAGGGGCGAGGACCCAGAACCCTAGGTTGGCCCAGAGAAAACTCGGCTCTGTCCCTGCCCATGAGCACCAGGCCTAGGACTCACTCCAGGGCAAGAAAGTTTCCTCTCCAGAGAGGGGTAGGCATGGGAGTGGTGCCTGGACGGAAGGTCCTAACACAGACCTATGAGAGACCACAATGTGGGAGTCTGCAGAACCAGCTGGAAATATCTCAGAAATGGGGAGATGGCCACAAGATACAACCTTAAATTCTCATTTTTAATTTATTATTATTATTATTTTAAGTAAGCTCTAGGCCCAACATGGGGCTTGAACTCACAATCCCGAGATCAAGAATCACATGCTCTACTGACTGAGCCAGCCAGCGCCCTAATTTTTTTTTTTTTCAAGTATTTATTGCAAAGAATGCTGGACACAGTGTGACGTGTGGCTGAGATCCACCAACCGCCACCCATTCCTGGGAGAATGGGAAAATGTCTTCGACACGAGCACATCAGCCGTCGTGGATAAAACCCAGCAGCCAACCCAGCGGGTTGCTGCCCATGCAGAGACCACTCCAGGCCGAGGCGGAGAGGAGCTGCCCCAAGCCATGCCATGCCCCCAGATTCCCTCTGCCCTATTCCAGTCCTTGTAACCCTCTGGGTCCAGCAGCTCCGACTGCCCTCTGGGCACAGAGAAAAGGCCTCGCTGCTCGTGCCTCAGCCAGCCTGAGGTCCTGAAGAGGTGGGGACATCCAGACGTACATGCCACCAATCAGAGACCCACCATGGCCAACAAGCAAGCATGTCCAAGTGACCAAGTCACCAAAACTCTGGGGGACATGGAAACAAGGGCTGTAGTCCCCATGTCCCAAAGGCAGCGGCATGGTCGTCCAGTCCTGAGTCCAGGGCTAGGGGCTCTGGCAGGAGGAAGTCCAGAAGCTCCTGCCCCAGCCCTCTACCGGTCTGTCCACGGCCACTGCAGCACCTGCGGCTGAGAGACGACCAGCTGGGGCGGGGGCACGCGCTCCCCTCAGGGGCAGGTGGCACCTACAGGCTGCAAAGCCCTGGGAGGCTGGGAAAGGTGGGCTGTTCCGCCAGGGAAGCTTCCAGGTACAAGGTGGGCTCGGGATCCTGGACCAGGACCCACCTTTGGACAGCAGGACCCACCTTTGGACAGCAGGCCCCCCGACTACAGAGCCAGACACCACTTCACGCAGCCTCCCGACTTGCCGGCCAGGCCTCCTGCCCAGCGACAAGATGCAGCCTGGACCCCCTGGCCAGCCTGCCTCTCTGGGCCCAAAGGAACTCAGGGGCGTGTGACAGATGGCAGCACCCCGGGGTGGTTTCCACGCCAGGCTCCCACACACGGGAAGCCGAAGCTGCACCATGCTGGGAAAATCCTCCCCTGGGCAGGGTGCCCTGGCTTCCCTGCCTTTCCCCTGCTCGGTCTCACAGGCGGAGGGCAGTGAACGCCAGGACAGGCTTGTTTCTCTGAATGGTTCACAGCAAATGCATTTCTCGGCCCCCAGGGTCTGCTCATGTGTGGACACGGGCAGCGATGGGAGGAGAGGTAGCGAGGGGAGCACGCCCGGGAGGGGAGGGCGAGGCGGGATGGCAGCCTCTCCCTCGAGCACCTGGGTGGGCACTGGGAAGGGAGCTCACACGACCGCCCTGACTTGACGTGCTTTCACCGGGACAACCGTGGGGCAGGGTGGCCTGGGCCCCCCGCTCCCCCAAATGTTCCAGGGTATGCACGATCGAGAAGGGGTGACCACAAGGGCCGCGCTCCCTGCGGGCTTCTGCTGAAGTGAGCACGCGGCGCTGACGAGCGGCTCTCCGGTTCCCGGCGGGGCAGGACGGGAAGGGCACCCCCTCTCAGCCAGGGCCGCAGAGCTGAGGGTCCCACACAGAGGAGACAACTGGGGTCGCCAGGTCCTCCTCAGCCGGCTCGGCCGCGGTGGGGGCCTCACAGTGCGGGCTTTCTGTTCACATGTTTAGGCCTTCATACCGCATAGGGCCCCCAACCGGGGAGAGAGCAGCTTGGGGCTGTGACAGCAGGACCGGGCCGTGGGGATACGTCTCGCCAGCCCCGGGCAGATGCAGTCTGGCCAAATGCTGTAGAGCAGCCTGCCGGGCACCGCGCCTAACCCTGTCACCATCGACAAGGGAACAGGGGGGCCGGTGCACGGGCTCTGGGATGTTCCAGCAGAGAAGCTGTCACACGGGCCCGGGGGCCTGTCATGACCGCACCTGCCGAGATCAATACCTGCCTGGGGGTCGCAGAGGAGGAGACACGGTCACTGGTGAGCAGGGACCGTGACGAGGGCTTCCTCCGGGGGCCTCGAGATGTCTACATTCTGCAAAACACACACATATGATACACAGACCATTCACTCTGTGGCGAGAACAGATCGACAGCCACTGTCCCGTTGTCTACTTCACTCATCACTGCAGCCCTCTGGGTTCACATACTCGGCCCCCGGGAGCCCTGGCTGTGGGACTCCGACCCCCAAACTTCCCTAAGAGCGAGGGCTCAAGAGCCTCTCCACGGGTGAGTGGGTGGGCAAACACAAGGAGTCACAGGCAGGGGACGAAGGTGCCTGCGTCCTGCTTGTTCACGGGACAGGCAGTACCCAGAACGAGGCCATCCCACCTCCTGCCTCAGGCCTGGGTCACCTGGGAGGAAACAGCTGGCTGGGGGCTCAAACCCTCACCAGTGGGGGCAGGGAAGGGGACCCCGCTCCTCGGGGTGCCCACCTCCTGGTCTAAGTCTCGGTGGGCAGGTGTCAGACGAGGCCCCAGCAGCCTGTGGACCCCTCCTCGTCTGCGGCCTGCTCTGTCCTCTCAGAGCCGGGGCACAGGGCACCCTGGACCTCCCGAAGCCCTCAGCTACAGACGGGCCGCGCTGAGCCACAAAGCCCAGCCCCTTCCACCGCCTGCTGGGCTCAGGCCTGAGGAGTAGGAGGCCTGACACTGTCCTCAGCTCCACGAGATGGTCCTATGAGCCCCCCAATCCTGGGGGCCCATCTTCTGGATTGTGGGCCCTCACAACCATCACCTGCTGAAGCAGGTCACCTGGGGCCACAGTGATGTGCCCGGACCCACAGGGAAGAAGACACCGCCCCCGGTGGCCCACCACTGGGTTCACTGAACCAGCCACTGAAGGGGAGGGGCAGGTGTGACTCTGATGAGGGATGGGGCAGGCTCTCGGCCTCAGTGGAAGAGGCAACCAACGTGGCAGAGAGACCTCCCATGGCCATGGAAAGGGGTTCTAGGCACTACTTCGAGGAGCTTCTATGTTAAACGAGGCACTGGGGGAGCACAGGGTCGTGGACTGCTCTGCAGCAGGACCGTCTCTGTCCCAGCCAACACACTCTCTGAACCTGCATGGCCCTTCCCCCAACTAAGCACATATCGTTTTAATTTTTAAAGGTGCTCAAGTTGGAAAGGATGCTCATGAGGCCTGAACTTGGAGGTGATCATGGAAGATTCCCCATCCGCCCCCTTGTAGGCCTCCTGCTTCTTTCCCAGCTGAGACTCCCTCTCCCCTGGCTCAGACCTCTACGGTAGGGCTGCTGGGAAGCCACCATACCCTGGCTCGGGCACTTGCGACCCTGGTGGCCCAGCTCCAGGGGCTTCCCCACTCCCAGGGCAGCACCCTTGGGAAGGCCTGGCCCAGAGCCGTGGCCTCGCCCTGACGACAAGACAGCAGGCTTGGCAGAGAACTCAAGCTCTCTCTGGCAGGCACCCCAGCTGGCCCTGGGCCTGGAAGATGCAGTGTCTGGATACCCCTGGGGACAAGCTCGCCACCCCAGCAGCAACCCCGTTGCTACCTGAGGCCTGTCCCGGTGTGTGTTCACAGCCATCACGTTCAGGAATATGGACTCCACTTTACAACCTGCCAAAGGGAAGATGTAAATCCATTTCTGCTCCTGGAGCCATAGAGGGTAGAAGCTTCTCTCCGGTGGGGGCCGGGGTATCATAGAACAAGGTAGCCATTCTCAGCCTCATCCGGGTCCTCCCACCTTAGGCAGCTTTGGGGAGCACGTGAGGAAGGCCGAGGCACCCCTCAGGCCTGTGTTTACCATGTGCCACCATGCAGCCTTGGTGAGAAGCCCAGGCAGCCAGGAGGGCCTCACTGAGGACACGAGCCGTCCACTGCCAGGGCGGAGAGCCGTCTAAGCAGCCCCAGGCCGGAGCTCTGCATGGAATCGTTCCGTGAGCCTTGGGGCCCCCGAACCACTCACAGCCCGAGCATGCCACAAACCCAGGCCAAATCCACACCACGCCAGGGGCTCCGTGCAATGGGGATGAGGGGATGAGCACACAGGGGCCTGATGTCATTGGGCTTTCTGGTCGTTCTCCCAAGGACACGACCCCCTGAGGGGTGCCTCATAGTCTGTGCTGAAGGTGAGGAGCTGAGACCCAGGAGCTTACGAGGTAGCCTGAGGTCCCTTGTGGGCACAATGAAAGGCAGAGGTGGGACTCAGATGACTCCGCCCTCAAAATACTCTGAATATTTTAAGGCCCAGGTTCTGGGGGCTGTGGGGCTTTGTGGGGGTTTCAGAAAAAAACAGTAGAAAAGCCCCTCATGCAGGCGGGTGATGGTTAAGGATCGCTGGAAAGGCTCGTGTGGCCACGGAAATTAAAACCAAAAAAAAAAGGAAATTGGGAAAGGCAGTGGGTGAACAGAGGAGGAACAAGCCCCTAATGGGATTTTCAAGGGAGCTGCAGAAACACTGTGGAGCCCCGTGGAAAGCCAACGTCTGGCAAGCAGGCGAGTGTGCCGGAAGCTTCCTTACCGTACGCCACGGGGGTCAGCTTCAGGACGGTGTGCAGCGGACACTTGAGGTAGGGCAGCTGCTCTGTGGACACAGACAGGCAGGGCTGGCATGCCAGGGACGGCCACGGAACAGTCCCTCTGCCTCCCTCACATACACACCCCCCACCTCCCCGGGGGCCGGCCCGCACCTGCCGCCTTATCAAGGAAGTAGGCCAGGAGACAGCGCATCACAGCCTGGTGACAGATGACCAGCACATTCTCTTGCCTTTCCAGCTCCATGATGACAGGCTCGAGGCGCTGGACCAGGTCCTCGTAGGACTGCAAAGACAAGCGGGAAGGGTCCCTCAGGCCCTGCTCCAGCGGTAGTAACGGAAACATTCTGGGTGGCAGGCTACGGCCTCCCTCCCGGAGCCTCACTGTTCTGGGAGGCTGTGGCTAGATATCCTCCAGCCTGGCACCCCGGGGGCACCAGGGTCAGGGGTGGGCAGCTCCAGGCTAGGGCCTGCCTCTGTAGGACAGTGAGATGTCCGGCTTGAGAGGGAAGCTGGGAGGGGAGAAGAACTGGCAGCCTGGGAAAGAGATGTCATCTTCCAGCCCAGGGCCAGGTCCCGGGAGGACGGGAGGGCCAGCCTGGGCCTCGGGCTGCCTGCAGAAGGGGCCATCTCCCTGCCCACCCACGGGGGCCCTCGGCTGAATCCCCCGCTGCTGGCATTCACACACTGGAAACTGAGGACTGGGAGGAGAGACGCAGCGCCCTTCCAGCCCATGGCAGACGGAACGCACTGTGGGGGTGGGAGGAGCAAAGAGCCCCCAGAACTTGCTGGAGCATGATCCATCGCCATGCCTGAGGGCCCAGGAACAACGGTCCTCACTGTCGGCCTGCCCTGGGCCTCCCCTGGGTGCCTCGAGGTAGCCGATGGGGGAGCCCTTGGACCAACCCGTGGGCCCTGAGGTATAGAGACTTCTCCACCTGGAGACCAAGCCCTTTTTGCACACAGTGAGCGGCCCTCAAACCACACACCCCAAGCTGGAGCCGGAAGTGCCCCCCGCAGGCTGACGGGGAGCGGTGCCCTGTAGTTTCGGGGGAATCCTAGATCAGTTCTTTTGGTAACTGTAATCTCCCTGCCAATCTCGCCCACTGAGTTCTCAAGTCTGAACAGGCTACTGCTTTGCTTCTTTTTACGGTTATCTGGGTTGGTGTTAAATCTGAGCTCTGCCTCACAGCGCGATGTGGGGAATAATTAATGCTCCCCAGAGCTGTAATTTTCCTGAAGACAGTATAGCATGGGGGCCAGGAGCCTGGCTTCTGGGGTGGGGGGGGCAGCTTCTGCAGGTGTCCAGGTGTCCACGTATGTGTGTACACACGTGTGAGTCTGCAGGGGTATCTTTACTTGGCCACTGCCCCAGGCCACCTCCCAGAAGTGGGAGATACCCGAGTCAAAGGTGACTGACTTCTGACCTGGGGCCTGGGCTGAGGCAGGAGGTGGCCTGAGGGAAGGTGTCTGAGCACATGGCTTCTCGTGGCCACGATACAACCAGGGAAGGTCTTCCTAGGTCTGTATTCAGGGCCCTATGTCCGGAGCCACGGGGAGGACATGACCCCTGTGATACCCCGGGGAAGGGGAAAGGCAAAGAAGGGGAACATTGGGGAGCAGGGATCCAATGAGTCTCAGAGTGGGGAGTCCCAGTGCAGCCCAACGCGGGTGGGGACTGCGGCCTGGGCACCATGGCCGGGAAGTGGCAGAGCTGACATGCCACCTAGCCTGGCCTAGCTCTGAGGTCAGTCCCCACCTGCTGCCCACGCAGCCTCCACAGAGTCCCGAGGGGGTCCTGGGGCAGACGGCAGGGGGCAGCTGGGGCTAAGCCCCCACATCCCACCTACCTCCCCCTTGGGGTACCGGTACCGGTACTTGTCCTGGTCCCGCAGGGCAAATTCCAGTGGATAATGATCCTGAATTTCTTCGTAGGTCATCTCCTCACAGACGCCCTAGGGAGATACGGAGGTCATCACATCTCCCACGCCAGTCCCTGTGTCGGGGGCAGGGGAGAGGGCAGGCAGAAGGGACCAGGTTTACGGGGCATTTCCTGGGGCATGGGGGTCCCTCCCAGCCTGGAGCTTAGAACCCCTCTGGGAAGAGCAGGCCTGTGGGGACACTGAGCAAGGGGGCAGCCCCTCGTTTGTAAAGAGCTACCAGAACAGTCTTTTCCATCCATCCAGTTTATGCCATAAAAATAAACACAGGAATGTTAACTAGGTGTCTTCCCTTGTGTCTTTTGTTTTCTGTGCAGTAGAAATATGTATTCTGAGTTATGGACTGTCATACAAGCTATAAAGCAAGATTTCACTTGTGTCCTTCGACACACACACACACTCACATGTAGCGTGGATTACCTTCTATAAATGCTATTTTTTAAAAAAATCCAGCAGGGAAGAACACTGGTTGACAACACATAAGTGTGGTTTAAGGGCCCTGAGAGGGGAAGAAGCCATAAAATGTCCTAATAAAAAGTTGCTGGTCTCCACCTTTGTTCTAAGTTGTTTTCTAGACAAAGCCTTGGGGCAAAGGTGTCTATTAAGGAAAGGCCAAGAGAAAAACTTTTAGCTGTAAATGTCTGCATGGGGAAAAAAAAAAGAAGAAGAAGAAGAAAGATCTCAAATCAATAATCAATCTTCCACCTTAAGATACTGGAAAAAGAAGAGCAGGCAAAACGCAAAGCAAGCAGAAGGAAGGAAGTAATAAAGATCAGAGCAGAAACAAATGTAACAGAAAACAGAAGACAGAGAAAAGCCTTGGAAGCAGAAGTTGGTTCCTTGATAAGATTGACAGAATTCACAAACCATAAATTGACAAGAGAAAAAGCTCCAATCACTATGATTAGGCATGATAGAGGAACATGACTACCAAGCTTCCAGAAAGAGAAGAGACCGTAAAGGGCTACTATGAACAACTCCGTGCCAACAAATGAGATAACTTACATGACATAAGAAAATTCTGAGAAAGACAAACCATCTTTGTTGAGTCAGATGTGTCCCTGCTGGAAGATACGTTTAAGTCCTAATGCATGGTACCTGTGACCTTTTTTTAGAAGTAGGGTTCTGGGGTATCTCGTGGCTCAGTCGGTTGAGTATTTAACTCTTAATTTTGGCTCAGGGCATGATCTCAGGGTTGTGAGATCGAGCCCCGTGTGCGGCCAGATAAGGGAATGAAGCTTGGACACTTGCTACCACAGGCATGGGCCTTGAAAACATGCTAAGTGAAAGAAAAAAAACCACATACTGAGTCACAAAAAAAACACATAGTGTATGATTCCACTTATATGAAACATCCCCACGAGGCCAGTCCACGAAGACACAAAATAGATTAGTGGTAGCCTCAGGCCGGGGGTCGGGGTTGGAAGGAAAGGGAGGGATGCGGTCAGGGTTGCTTTTTTGGAGCAATGAAATATTCTGAGATTAATTCTGAGATTAATTGCTGCACAGCTGTGTGACGATACTAAGAACCACTGTATTATACCCGTTAGGTAGGTGAACCGTATGGTATGTGAATTATTTCTCAATAAAGCTGGTATTTAGGAAAAAAAAAAAAACAAGGCCATGAATTGTGGACTGAACTAAGGGAAAAAAAAAAAAAAAAATCCCAGTGTTGAAATAGAAGGCTAGCCCAAGGCTGTTTACCAGAACCCAGGAAGAGCACAAAGATAAACACAGAAGGATGATGACTAGATCACAGATACTAAAAAAACTCGAAAGATAAAGAAGAGAATCCACAGCATCTAGGAAAATAATCAGATTAACTACAAAGGAAAAAACAAACAAACTGGGGCGGCCTAAGGCTTCTGTGCAAGGCCCCAGAGGCCCAGTGTTGGAGCCGCACCGAGTCCCTGCAGGGCAGACCCCGGCGCCCCAGCAGGCTCGGGGAGACCGAGGGAGTGTGGCCGCCGGCCCCCATGACTCCCAGCAGTCCCAGCTGATGGGAGCCGACAAGACGGTCAGAGGAGCTATAAGAGGGGTCACAAAAAGTGCTTACCCTTTTCAAGAGCTCACCAGTTCTCCCCCAAACTTCCTCCTTCCACTCAGTAGGTAAGTATTTATTGAGTCCCTACCATGTTGGGCACAAGGTAGACACAGTTCCTGCCCTCACGTGACCCAGAACCCTTCCAAGGGGCCGGAACCCTGGAATGGTCCTGGACGCTCGTCTTCTCAGTTATCACTTCTATCCCTTCCCCACGTCGGTCCCAAGCACCTGGTCCAGTTCCTACCACAGGGCGGGCTGGCGTAAATAAGTGAGTAAATGAGTAAAGGGCCTGCAAATCCATCTAGTCCTCTTTCTTGCACGGCTGCCAGCCATGTTCTAGATGTCCCCTTACCAGGCCACTGCGGGGGCCTCTCACTGGTCTCCCTTCTCCAGCCTGTCCCTCTGCCTTGCCCCCAACACCATTCTCTACGCCAGCTGCGGTGACCTTTCTACAATTCAAATCTGATCTCATTACAAGCCGGCACTTCAGGCAATGGTGGCCTAGCTGGTTTCAGAACAGTCCTCCAGGGAGAGCAACTGGAAAAGCCAGACAGGAAGAAAAAAAAAATTTAAATCTGCTTGATGTTATCATAGAGCCACAAGGCGGAGAGGCCGTGAGGGGCCGAGGTCTTGGAGAAAAGGGAAGCCCAAAGAGGGGAACCTGATACATGGGATCATTTCTCCCTTTGGGGTTTTGTTGCTTTGAAAGTGGCAGTTGAAAGGATAAGAAGCTGGGGGTGGAGGAGATGGATGAAGGTGGTCAGAGGGTACAAAATTCCAGTGATAAGATAAATAAGTGTTGGGGCGCCTGAGTGGCTCAGTCCGTTAAGCATCTGCCTTCGGCTCAGGTCATGATCCCGGGGTCCTGGGATCGAGTCCCACCTCGGGCTCCCTGCTCAGCGGGATCCTGCTTCTCCCTCTGCCTGCTGCTCCCCCTGCTTTGCTCTCTCTCTCTCTCTCTCTCTCACACACACACAGATAAATAAAATCTTAGATTATATATAATCTCGTCTCCACCATCAAAAAAGATAAATATATATATATATATACAAAATAAATATAAATATACATTAAAAAAGATAAATAAGCCTTGGGGATATAACGTACATCACGGTGATAAAATTAACAATACTTTGTTGTATATTTGAAAGCTGCTGAGGGCTGCCTGGGTGGCTCGGTCAGTTAAGCATTCGCCTTTGCCTCAGATCATGATCCCAGGGTCCGGCATCGAGTCCCAGCATGGAGTCCCGCATCGGGCTCCCTGCTTAGCGGGGAGTCTGCTTCTCCCTCTTCCCCTCCCCGCTGCTCGTGCTCTCTCTCTCTCTCTCTCTCTCGCTCTCTTTCACTCTCTCTCAAATAAATAAACAAAATCTTAAAAAAAAAAAAAGAAAGAGGGGCACCTGGGTGGCTCAGTGGGTTAAGCCTCTGCCTTCGGCTCAGGTCATGATCTCAGGGTCCTGGGATCGAGCCCCACATCGGGCTCTCTGCTCAGCAGGGAGCCTGCTTCCCCCTCTCTCTCTGTCTGCCTCTCTGCCTACTTGTGATCTCTCTCTCTGTCAAATAAATAAATAAAATCTTTAAAAAAAAAAGAAAGAAAGAAAGTTGCTGAGAGATTAGATCTTAAAAGTTCTCCTCGCACACACACAAAAAATATGTAACTATGGCAGGTGACAGATGTTAACTTATTTTAGTCATTTCGTGATATACAGCTATACCAAATCCTCGTGTCGTGCACCTAAAACTAACACAGTGTTCCATGCCGATTGTATCTCAATAAAACCAGGGGCGTGGGGCGGGGGAGGCAGGGAGGAGGAGAAGCCAAGCAGGAAGTAGGGATGAGTGGACAGAAGCCTGGCCGAGCTGGCGACCATCTTGGGCTGAGGGGCCAAAAACAGAAGCTTGGGCCCACAAGGTTTTCCCTCAGAACCTTACAGGCCACATTCTAGGAGAAGGAGGAAGACCTGAACGTTCAGCACTGTTCATCCAAAACGTCCAGCTCCCAACCAAAAATCGGGAGTGTATCCGAAATAAAGAACTCCTAAATAAAGAACTCCTAAAAATCACCAAGAAAAAAAAGGCAGGCAATCCAGTCTGGGAAGAAAAAGAACAAAAGACCTCACAAAAGATATCCAAATGGCCAAGAAACAGAGTAAAAAACTGCCATAATTAAAACCGTGTGATACTGTAAATCATACTTAATATAAAAGTAGGTGAAATAAATCAACAGGGAAAAGATAGATGGGTGGTTATAGGTAAGTGAGTTAACTGGGGAGAGATCAGTTTTTAGGGCTTATGTTGGAACACCAAAAGAAATTTTGGTTGGTCGAGATAGTTAAATTCAAAAGAAGGGAAAGGGGAGGAATCCAATCCCTAAAAACTCAAGGAAAGTGAAGGAGAGAGCTCCCCCGGGGCCTCAGCACAGGTGCCCTGGCTGAGCTCTGCTGAACCCAGGAGCACCAAGCAGCAGAGGGCGGGGGCACTGGGAGCACCGAGCCGCAGAGGGCGGGGGCACTGGGAGCACCGAGCCGCGGAGGGCGGGGGCACTAGGAGCACTGAGCAGCGGAGGGCGGGGGCACTAGGAGCACCGAGCCGCAGAGGGCGGGGGCACTGGGGCACCGGGCGGAGGGCAACGGCATTGGGAGCACTGAGTAGCAGAGGGTGGGGGGCAGTGAGGGCCCGAGGGAATGGTGAGCAGGCGGGGACGGTGAAGACTGGGCAAGAGAGGGGAGGGGACTGGGGGGCACCAAGCAGCGGAGGACGGGGGCACTGGGGGCACCGAGCCACGAAGGGCAGGGACTGGGGGCACCAAGCAGTGGAGGGTGGGGGCACTGGGAGCACTAAGTAGCGGAGAATGGGGGGCAGTGAGGGCCCACGGGGATGGTGAACAGGCGGGGACGGTGAAGACTGGGCAAGGGAGGGGTGGGGACTGGGGGCACCGAGCAGCAGAGGGCAGGGGCACTAGGGGCACCAAGCAGCGGAGGGCGGGGGCACTGGGGGCATCGAGCCATGGAGGGCGGGGACTGGGGGCACCGAGTAGCAGAGGGCAGGGGCACTGGGGAGACTGAGCCGCAGAGGGCAGGGACTGGGGGCACCGAGCAGCAGAGGGCAGGGGCACTAGGGGCACCAAGCAGCGGAGGGCGGGGGCACTGAGGGCATCGAGCCATGGAGGGCGGGGACTGGGGGCACCGAGCAGCAGAGGGCGGGGGCACTGGGGGCACCGAGCCGCAGAGGGCAGGGACTGGGGGCACCGAGCAGCTGAGGGCAGGGGCACTGGGAGGGCAGCAAAGGGCAGCTGATTACCGCGTCGATCTCGTTGAGGACCTTCCACTGCTCATATGGCACACCCAGGGCCTCGGCTGTCTGGATGGTCCTCTTCATCTGGCTCGTCCAGACCTTCAGGTCCTTGATGTTCTGATCACGGATGAACTGGGCCAGACTCCTGGCGAACTGAAATGTATCAGAAGCAAACTCAGACCCACAGACCCAAGGCGGCCCTCCAAGGACCACGAAGCCCCAGGGCACAAGTGCGTCATGCCCACCCAGCCTCAGAACGCAGAGAATTGACCTCTTGAGAACACCCATACCCCCAAGTGCTGTCCTTATGCATTCTCTCCAGACCCTCCGTGCAGTTCCAGTTGTGGAGCATTCCGCCCCCCGCCATCGCCCACCTCCCGACCAGGTGGCCTGGACCACATGACGTCCCCACAGAGGACTGAGCATCTCCCCCGGACTGCAGGGCAGCCGTCAGCTGCATTGCAGGGACTTAGGTCACTCCCATAATGGCGCGCCTCTCCAAGGAAAGGGGCTCAGCTGGTGACGACTCGCATGGAAGCCAGAGATCCAAGCGTGGTGCTTGGTGACTTTCCCTACATGACAGCAACAGGCCAGACTAAATGAAGCTCATCCACCTTGATTACACATGGGCTACGAGAGCCGGAGCCCAGGCCCGCCGGACACACGCATACACGCACCTGGCTGCCCACAGCTCCCCCCACCACCGCCGAGCACGCCAGCGCATGCATGCACATACGCACGCACGCACGCACGCACGCGCTGACCTCCCTGCCCCGGGGGGACAGGCCCGGGTCCCCGCCGATCCGGCCCTTGAGGTTGAGCTCGCTCTCCCCGTGCCGGCAGAGGTAGATGGAGCGGGGGGTCACGTGGATGTTCATGAGGTAGTACACGATGCGGCTCTGGATGTGGTCGGCCACCCGGTTCACCACGTAGCTCTGCCCCACGTCCATGATCTTGATGTAGGACAGATCCCTTTCCAGAGAGAAGGGCGACAGAGGGACGTGTGACTGCGACTGCGCCCCCGGGGGCTCAGCACCCCCCAGCCATCGGAAGCAGCCGCAGAGCTGTGCGCTCCGGACCACCGGGCTTAAGATCACCACACACGGGACGGGCAGCGGGTGTGCAAGTGACGGGGTGAGGAGGGAGCAACACAACACGTGGGACATCCAGACAGACCCCGGGAGAGGTGCTCAACACTTGTCAAGTTTCCAAAAGGTGACATTCAAAGGGTCAGTCATACCCATTGTGACCGTCACCCCTGCTCTGTGGCCCCCGGACCCCGCTGGCCTACCTCTGAGCTCTCAACGCACAGTCTGGAAGGTGAAGAAGAATAGTTTTTTCCAGGCCTGGCCTGGGGGTAGCTGGCAAAAGCTCCTTGCCTCCGCTCCCCCCGCCAGTCACCCCCGGACCTGCCTCTCCTTCCCCCAGGAAGCCCCGCCCCTGTACCCCAGCTCGGCCACTTCCCTTGCTCACTCCCTTGCTCGGGCTGGGCAGCGGGGCAGTTGGGAGGACACGTTCATCTGTTTATGTTTTCTGGGTGTTGGGGAAGTAGCAGGAGGAAAGGCGGGGTTTCCCAGGCACCGAGCTCTGGGCTGGCCCGGGGAGGCCCTCTGAAGGTTCTCAGCTGAGTTCTCACGGTCTGGCCCGAGGGCCTGGGTTCAGGTTTAGGGTTGTTACGCAGACACCAATAAAAACAGCAACAACATTAACCGAGGAATCCAACAGGAGTGGCTCCAGCCGGTTAAGCCCCTCTCGTGCAGTCACATCACAGAACCCCGAGAACCACTGTGCTGGGGTGACTGGAGAAACATGAAACACCACAGGGGCCCGGGCAGCAGGTGCCGGCTGGCTTGGGCTGGCCACAGAGCCCGGCCAAGGAGACTCAGCCAGTGTAGGAACTGTTTGGTAAAGACGCCCAGAAATCATCCCTCTTCCAGGTGCTTGTTCCCCTTGGTTTGTACGCATTCTTGCATGATTATACGGGACCCACGCCCAGGTTTATAATCCAGACTTTCACTTAATGCTACATAACTTACCCTGTCCCCTGTGTCGTGGCTATGATCTGTGACTATGCAATACTTTACCAAGGGGTCACCATGTTACTGACTTAACCACTGCCCCCACTTAGGCTGTTATACAGAAGTTGGCGAACTATGGCCAACAAGTCAAATTCGGCCCACAGCCTGTTTTTATAAATAAAGTTTTATTGGAACACAGTCATGCCCATTTATTGACATATTGTCTATGTCTCCTTTGCACTACAATGGCAGAGTTAAATACTTCAACAGAGATTGTATGTTCCCAAAGCCTAAAATATTTGCTACCTGACCCTTTACAGATAAAGTTTGCTACTGTAAAAGCCTCAGCTGAATGCCCCTTGTGGGCCTAAAGACCCCTCCCCCCCACCCAACACTTACTCCTGCTGGGTCTGTCATTCCAGAAGGAGCCCACAGAGCTAACCAGCAAAGGCCACAGCCAGCTGTGCGTAGGCAGGATCTGGGCGCTACTCCCACCCCCCACCCCCGCCTCAAAACACATACTGCGCACTTACAGAACATGGAATGTTCGAAAATGCCGTGTGGGAGGACCCTCCACAATGAAATTAGGCTTGACTTTATAAGGTAATAGCAGAAAATTCTTTTCTTTCTTCCTTTTTTTCTTCCTCTTTTCCTCCCTCCCTTCCTCTCTTCCTTTCTTTTTAGTAAGCTCTACGCCCAATACAGGGCTTGAACTTACGACCCTGAGATCAAGAGTCACATAGAATAACAGAAAATTCTGACTTGCAGAGCCCCAGATAAGGTAATAGGGGTTCTGCAAGTCACCTCTGGCCCACAATTTCTGCCCGAAGGAAAGAAACAAGGCCAGACCATCTCTGCCTGTTGGGGTGGCCCTTCACCAGCCGAGCGGGACCCCCCTCCCCGCCCCCCGCCCCCCATCATAGCTGCAGGACATGGTGCTCTCCTCACTCACCTGTCCAGGTCCTCATCCAGCGACTCGTACGAATTCTCATAGCACTCAATGCGCCGCATGAAATCTTCCGTGGCCTTGTCACTATCGTGGTTCACGTAGTCAGGGCTGCCCAGTTTCACTTGCTGCCGGACCAGGCACAGAGCAAGGACACGTGAGGGCTGGAGGCCAGGCAGGGCCAGAGACCAGGGAGAATGCTGGGCAGGGCATGAAGGGAGGCTGAGCCAGAGGCCGGGATAAGGATGGGGGCATGAGGCTGGAGGCTGGGAGACTGGTTCGTTAGGAGGAGTCTAGCAGTTCCCTGGTCTTCGTTCCCACACTAGTCCCAACAAACTATTACTGGGCAGCCTAAGGTGGGAGTCCTCATCTTTGTGGCACAGCGGGAGGTGAGGCCACAGGGACAAAGAGCCTGGAAGCCCCTTCCCAGCTGAACCATCTCCCCCAACCCAGATGTTCATTCCTTGGATAAACAGGGGGTAGGGGAGAGAGGTCAAATCTCTCTTTCAAAATATAAACCTCACTTCCTACCCCCACTCCCTACCTCCAGAGGCTGAAGGTCCTCTCCCACTGTCCAGGGGATAATGAGGGGGAAAGGGAGGGGAAGGCAAGAGGAGGGAGCAAGAGTGAACGCCCCCCGGCTACACAGCCCTCCACACAAGCGGTGCATGGGAGTCTTTGATCACCTGACCTTGCAATGTACGGGGCCTTCCCCCACCACCCCCGATGTTCAAGCAGCCCAGAGCAAGGCCGGCCTAGGCACCAGTCCAAACCTGCAGACGGACCTCGCTGTCCCATGCCACTTCCACTGTATTACTATCCCCCCCAAGTTCAGAGACACCACTCACCACGATATTAGCAGCTATGACCTCAGGATCCACGCAGATGGACTCCACAAAAAAGGTCTACGGCAAGGACGAGGCCGGGCAGGAGGGAAGGAACCCCAGACACATTCAGGGCGCTGGGCCTGGCTCCACGGAGCTCCCACCTCCCTGAGGGCCAAGCTGACCCCAGGGCCCTCCTTCTGGGGGTGGGGACAGACTCGAGAAGCCCCGAACCAAACCAGGTGCCGCCCTACCCAGGACCCTCCCACGGGACACCCACCTCCCCGGAAAGAAAACCCCAGGCAGAGAGGAAACAGCAACGCCTGTACCCCCACATCCACTCGGGAGCCCACCGGCCTGACACCCACACACATCAGAAGGCTGTGACAGGGGCCCGGGAGGGTCCGAACGTGCCACAGCCCAACTGAGGAGGGGAACCAAAGACGCCTCACCTTGTAGCCATTCTGTTCCCCAAAATTAAAGATGGTCGCTCTCCGTTCTCGGGTGGTATTGGTTGCATCAAAAACCTAGGACCCAACCAGGGTTAACTCGGACTCTGGCCCCAGAGCAGGGGGGAGGCTAGCCAATGGCAGCTGCACAGGGACTGGCTGCTGCCCAGGCCACCCGCCTGGCAGGTCTCCACGGGGCCTGGGCCGGGGCTCCCCTTCCTTGAGGAATACACCTCAAGGAAGCTGGAAGGAGCAGGTGCCTGTGCTCCCGGCAGGCACTCAGTCCGTGCGTGGCCAACAGGACTTCCTGTAAAACCAGTTAAACATGGAGTGCGGAACCTGTTTATTGCCGCTCCATCCTGAGACTCCGCGAAGATGGGAAAAGAAGAAAAAAGAGAATGGGAGAGGAGATGTCAACAGAACTTTGGGGACTGACTCCGAGAAACAGAGAAAACCAAACACAAGCCCTCGGCCAGCAGAGCACACCACCTGTGTGGAATGGGGAACATCAGGAAGGGGACCCAGGTGTCTCTGAGAAAAGGGATAAGTGTGCAGAGGAAACGGGGGGGGGACTGCCTGGTGGTGCAACTAAGAACAGTTGGAGCCCAGGCCCTCTCCCTGCCTCGTCCAGCCAGGCTGACCCGCCTGGGGCCTGTCCACGTGCCCTCAGGGGTGACCCACTCACCCGCATGTCTAAAAGCAGGTTTTAGGGCATCACCTTTTTTTTTTTTTTAATATTTTATTTATTTATTTGTCAGAGAGATAGAGAGCACAGCAGGGGGAGCAGCAGGCAGAGGAAGAAGCAGACTCCCCACCAAGCAAGGAGCCTGATTCGGGACTCGATCCCAGGATCCCAGGATCATGCCTGAGCTGAAGGCAGATGCCCAACCGACTGAGCCACCTGGGTGTCCTGAGCATCACTTTTTTAAAAGGGCATTCAACCAGGGCTCATGGGATGCTCCAGCAAAACCTCGACCGTGAAAAACAGAAACTACATAGAAAAGAATAAAAGGAACGGTGAGGAAATGAAGATGGGACAGGGAACGGAAAGAAATGTCAAGAAAACCTTACAACCATTATCTAAAGAAAGATACAAAATACTGTAGAACCCCAAAACAGAAACAGAGTTCTAAAACACTGGAACACCCAGAGATAAGAAATGTAGAATTTAGGGGCGCCTGGGTGGCTCAGTGGGTTAAAGCCTCTGCCTTCGGCTCAGGTCATGATCTCAGGGTCCTGGGATTGAGCCCCGCATCGGGCTCTCTGCTCAGCGGGGAGCCTGCTTCCCGCTCTCTCTCTCTGCCTGCCTCTCTGCCTAGTTGTGATCTCTCTCTGTCAAATAAATAAATAAAATCTTTAAAAAAAAAAAAAAAGAAATGTAGAATTTAGAAATTGAAATGTGATCACAGAAATTCTTTAAAAATGCAACCGAGTGCTTGTATGATAATGTTGAGAAAGTCTCCCTGAAAATAGAACACAAGTGACAGAGATAGGAAACCAGGAGGGAAAAAAAAAGATAAAATTAGGGCTCAGGTCCAGCATGAAATCACCAGGAGCTCCCGAAAAAGCAACTCAGAAAACTGGGAGTGGAGCAGAGAATCAATTGTCAGAAACAGGTGGGGATAGTTTATCAAAGTAATAACATGACAATTTCCCTGACCTGTTAGAAAAGAGTTTCGCATTGGAGCGGGCGGCCCTGGGACCCAGCATAAGGGAGAAGACCCACCACAAGGCCCTAAAGTTCTCCCAGAGAAAAGGCCATGAGCAGCCCCAGTTCCCACCAAGAGATGAAACTTTTGGGAAGATCAGCAAATCAAACACCATCAGGCTTTTCCACACTACTCTAGAAGCCATATTACAACAGAGCAATGTTGTGGAAATTCTAAAGGAAAAACACTTCCCACCTAAACCCAACCATCAAATATGAGGATAAAAAAAGACATTGTCAGACACGCAAGATCTCATGTGAGGTCATTCCCAAGTACCTTCCTTGGGGAGCTACTAGAGGATGTGCTCCAACAAGACAAGTCAATAAACCAAGGAAAAAGAAGACATGGGGTCCAAGAGCAGGGCTTCAACTGGGGAGCCAGGAGGAGGGAACTGCCGAGACCAAGAAGGTGACTGAGCCAGGAGGAGCTGGGGAATTGAGAGCTGTAGGAAGCACACCTCCAAGAGGAAAAAGGAAGGAAAAAGCAGTTCCTGGGTTTGACTGCATAGGGTGAGGGGAGGGGACTTTCCCACAGACACTCTGGCTCAACCTTGTCCCACCCACCCATCTGACAGGAGGGACCAACACGTCATTGGAATTCCATTACCCAGGATTCAGCAGGTTCCTGGAACAGCCACTAAATGTGGGGCAGGATTCTCTCCAGCCCAGGGGAAATCTCATTTGCTCAAGACTTAGGTAACATGATACCACATATGGTGACCAACAATGTGAGTATTCAGAAGGAAGTCCTACTGGGTCAAATGCAACCAGAAGGCCAGAGGGAAATTCCCAGCACACATCCAGCCTCTGGCTTCCTTCTGTATAGTGGCTATAGGCTTCCTCCCAGGAGTTGACTCCTAGGAGTTGCTGGGGCCACACACACCCTCCCCTCCCTGCCAGGCACCTGACGAGCAGAGGGCTGGATGTAGCTAGGCTTCCCACACATCACTCCCAGAAACCACTCACCGCCACATGGCCCCCCTCCTCACTGAGGAACCGCCGGACGTCCCGGAGGGCTGCCAGTGCACACTGCCTTCAGAAGAGAAAACACAGGGTCAGCCCAGCACCAGCCCAGCACCTGACCCTGGCTGTAGGAGGGAGGGCCCAGCCCCTGGGGCCCCTTATCTCCTAAAGGTCTCTCTCTCCTTGAGGTCATTTTCAGCACTTTTGCTAACTCTGCTCCTATAAGCGGAAGGCTATGTGCTTCTAGCCACTGGGGATATTTTTTTGGTAAAGATTTTATTTATATTTATTTATTTGTCAGAGAGAGCGAGAGAGAGAGAGAGAGAGAGCACACAAGCAGGGGGGAGCGCCAGGCAGAGAGAGAAGCAGGGTCCCCTCTGAGCAAGAAGCCTGATGTGGGACTCGATCCCAGGACCCCAGGATCATGCCTGAGTGGAAGGCAGACGCTTAACTGACTGAGCCACCCAGGCGCCCCTGGGGATATTTTTAAAAATACCGCTTTTTTGCACTTTCTCTTCTCAACTCATTGTGTACAAATCCAGGCTGCCATATTGCCATATTCATGATTTCTAATTGTCATGCATTTCCCCTGATTATTGAAATAAACACTTTTAATTTTTATTTACTTATTTTTTTAAAGATTTTATTTATTCACTTGAGAGAGAGAGCACAAGCAGAGGGGAGGGGCAGAAGATGGAGAAGCAGACAGAAGCTGAGCAGGGAGCCCCACCTGGGGCTCTATCCCAGGACCCCGAGATCATGACCTGAGGCAAAGGCAGGCACTTAACCAACTGAGCTACCCAGGCGCCCCCAAAATAAGCACCTTTTTTTTTTTTTTTAAAGATTCTACCCATTTATTTGACAGAGAGACACGGCGAGAGGGAACACAATCAAGGGAAGTGGGAGAGGGAGAAGCAGGCTTCCTGCTGAGCAGGGAGCCCAATGCTGGGCTCGATCCCAGGACCCTGGGATCATGACCTGAGCCGAACGCAGAGGCCTAATGATTGAACCACCCAGGCGACCCCCAAAATAAGCACTTTTAAAACCAGATGGTTCCTTGTGTGTGTGTTGGGGGCTGGTGGTGGGGAGAGAAAAGACACTGTTGCTGGCCCCCAGGGCGACATTACACTCAGTATTCCATTTGCTTCCTGGAAGAGAGACCATGTGAAACTATCCCTTCTGGAGGAGGGTGCTCTATCTCTCTGCCTCTTGCGCCCATGTCCACAGACCCTCCAGAAGGCAAAACCTTCTCCATGACTGACCATTGACTATACCGCCTTTCAGAACATACCGGCCTTTTGGTTTGTTGCTGCAAAATGGGCGGCTCAATGTAAGGATCTCCCTCATTCTATCCCTTTCTCCTCTAACGTCTGGAGACAGACAGATCACTCTGGCCTTTTATCAATTACCTGCACTTTCTTGATGCAAGAATAAAGTCTGATGTTCTTCCATTTGTTTGATCTTAGGATTTGGTGCCCAAACCCCCAGCGCATCCAAGGACAGAGCTATGGGGCCTTTCAGCGGCCGGGCCCCAGGGCCCGAGCACAGAGGTGCCAGCCAGGCAGAGCAGGGGGCCGCCCGCTGGGGTCAGGGGCAAATTGGTGGCACAGCTGAGTCCAGATCCCCGGAAGAAGCTCTGCTCCTCTGCCTCTTTGTGACCTTTCTGCGCCCTGGCGGGTCTTTCGGTTAAAACTTTAAAGAGCTCTCTTCTGCCCCAAAACCCTGAATTCTGAAAGTCCAGGAAACGCATTGTTGGAACCATTTCCGGCCAGCCACTTGAGTGCCCCGGGTCCTGGGCTAAGATCGGTGGGTTGCTCTGGCTGAGGCAACACCAGGTAAGGGGGATCTCGGGGCTCCAGTGGAGACGTGGGACCAACAGCCCGGGAGTCTGAGTGTATGGGGGTGTGAAGCGCGGGCAGTCTTGTGGGACTAAGCCCTTCGCCTGTGCAGACGGATGCTAACTCCAGGTGGACCGTGTCAGGACCGACCTGAATGGGATTGCTAGACACACGTGCATGTGTCCACAGGTGCGTGTGCATGCGGGCTCATGTGTGGTAGGAGACTGAGTGCGCCCGATGGCACGTGTGTTCACGTGACTGGCACATGCACACGTGACCCTGCGTGCCCTTTCCTGGACCTTCCACCTTCCTGTCAGGGAAAGACATCAAAGTTGTGTAGCCCCAGGGACCTCAACAACAGGTGGTCACCTAGGTCTCTGGGCAATCTAGCCTTCTCTTCTCGGGCTTCCCATTTTAAAAAAGTCTGATCCTTTGTTGCCGATTACCTGTGGGACATTTTGGGCTGGTTGTTGGGAAATGGTCCTGAAACCCAGGGGCCAGAGCGAGCCTTTAGACCCAGGAGGGAGGGTTTCTAGGAGCAGCCAGAGGGCCTGCCTGCAGGGAGGCACCCGTGAACCCGCCCCAGCTTCTCCTGCTGGGGCCTCTGTTCCAGCTGGGCCGCCCTGGCCTCGCTCCCCTCCCCAACCTCTCCAAGTCAGGGTTTCCCCATCTGAATTAATCCCAATACTCCTACCTTCGACGGGAGGCCTGAGCCGAATTACTGGTGGGCCCTGGCAGGACTCGCTCCCTTATTCTTCCCACAGACACTCTGGATTCAGACAGGCCTGGCTTCAGATTCAAACCCTGCGTGATCCCAAGCAGTACCATCACTTTCAGACCTTGCGTCCGCATCTGGGGGAGTGAGGTGACACCACCGGCCCCACGCAGGGGAGGGCAAACTAGCTAGTGGGTGCCCACAGCTTGAAGTTGTGGTAGAATTGGCACCGGATACAGCCTCTGACCTACTAACCGGGTAACACGAGAAAGAGGGACACAGTATGGGCTTAGATTCAAGTCTGGGCTCTGGGCGGTAACATGTAATCTTGTGTGAGACTCCTGAGCCTCAGCTTCCTTACCTGTCAAATGGGCAGGAGGAGTGACAACGGGCAGCATGCACCCAACACACAGCGGGAGTTCAAATATCAGCCCCTCCCTTTTGTCTGGGTCACCAGAGGGTCCGGCCTCCAGTTTTACCCACGTTCAGCCATAGGCCTGAACGTCAGACTCCCCTTCCCTTTCCAGGTGCTGCTGCACCAGGGCCAAACCCCACCATGGAGCGCTCTTGCCCCCTGGTGGCCGGAGATGGACCAGGCAGCCTGGTATCCAACCCCGGAGCTTCTGGCCTGGAGCTCTAGTGGATTTGGGGAGGTCATTAGAGCTGGGCCAGTCTTTGCTAAATGCCCGACCACAATGGCTGGACCCCGAGCAAGGGCAAGGAAGCTTCTTGATCCCTCAGCTGACACCTGCCGAAAAGAGCACAGATCCCCAGACCACCAGTTGGTGTTCTCGGTTCAAGTCTGAATGGGGCGGGGAGGGAAGGCAGTAGGGTATCGCACGCAAATTCCCATCTCATGAATGAGGAGGGTGAGGTCTGAGCCACAGGAAAGCAAAGCCAAGGCCTGTCCTACACATGCCAAGAACATGCCAACCACATGCCAAACAACCTCCAAATATACAGTTTATCCCAGGGCAAGGGAAGGAAGGGTGCAGTTCTAGGCCCAATCCTTCTAGCTTTGTGAGAAAGTGCCAGGAGGTGGTCCCTCTCCCACTCTGGCCCATCCCAGAGGCTGTGTCCCTGCACCCACTCGGGCCCCTCTCCTTATCAGAGGCCATGCCCGTGGAGGGCCTGGGGTCAGCAAGGGAGAGGTCTCTGCAGCCGGCCCATGACCTGCCCTAGCTGAGTCTCCTCCATTTCTCTGAAGCTTCATCTTCCCCTCCCATAGGATGTCCTTACTAAGGATTCATAAATCCCAGGGAGGGCCAGCCACCAAGAGGCCATACACCTGGGGCGCCTGGGTGGCTTGTTAGGCTAAGTGTCGGCCTTCAGCTCAGGTCATGATCTCAGAGTCCTGGGATCGAGCCCCACATCCGGCTCCTTGCTCAGCAGGAAGTCTGCTGCTCCTTCTCCCTCTGCCCTTCCCCATGGAGCATGCTCTCTTTCTCTCGGTCTCAAATAAATAAATAAAATCTTAAAAAAAAAAAAGAGACCCCCCCCATATCCAACACATCCCCCATATCCAACACATCCTGCCAAGTCAGGGGACCGGCCCTGTCACAGCCCAGTGGGGCAGAGCAAGGCCAGAGTTCAGGGGCAGCTGGGCACCTGGGCTCCAAGGTCTCCTCTGTAAACACACGTAATCACACACATACACACACTCACTTCCTGATCTTCAGGCCCTCTTCATTGTCTGGAAGGAAAAACTCAAAAGACTTGTATGTCTTGACCATGTCCCGGCGATACTGGCCAACGTTGAATTCTGGGGGAAAGAAAGGCTCAGCTTTCACACAGCAGCAGCCCTCCCCAGTTCTTGACCTTGACCCACCCCAGGCCAGCCTCCTCTCTTCCCCTCCCTTCCCCCACAAAACCCCAAGGCCCCCTAGGAAGCCGAGGCCAAGTCTCACCGCGGGTGGGCACGCCGATCCAGTTCAGGTAGCGAGTCAGCTTCTTGGAGATGTAGGTCTTGCCCCTGGCGGGCAGGCCTACCATGACAATGAGCGTTGGGCAGTTGGTCATGCAAACTGAAAGGCAAGGAGGCGGTGTCAGATAAGGGCTTGGATGCCTCCCAGTGGGCCCCTCCCTCTGCTCTGGCCACAGGACATCGCCACAGGACATCAGACGGGCCTGCCAGGCCTCCTGGCCTCAGACCCTGGTCTCAAGCCCGCGCTGGCATAACCCTGCTGCCCAGGCCTGTCTGGGCTCCAGCAGCTGCGGCAGAATCTCGTCAGCCCTTTATCCTGATGGGCACTGCGGATATAAAGGTGGACCCGCCCCGCCCCTGAACGAACAGGCAGACAGAGCCAAAGCCCAGGGGCAGTTAACGCCCATCTGTCATCCCGGAATCCACACCCAGCCCCGCACAGCCTTTCAGCATTCCTGCCAGCACGGTTCCACAGCTCATCCTCCCCGCTGGGAATTTTGCCTCATCCGGTACAAAGCCCAGCTCAAAAACTGCTTCTTTGGGGAGCCCTGCCTCCTAGCCACCTCCATGATACCCCGGCACACTCCCTTGATCCCGGTCACCCCACCCGTGGGTCTGCCCCCTGCACCTGAGCACTTGGAGCGAGCGCAGCCCTGCGGTGTCTGAGCCATTCAGGATCACGCAGTCTGGCACAGAGCTGCTGTTTAAAAACTATGGGCGTGGGGGCGGGGGGGGGGGATGGCCTCTCAAAATCCCCCAGGGTGAGTGCCACAAGGGGCTGAGACCAGAGACCCAGACCAATGTCCACGAGGACTGTTCCTTGCACAGCCCACCCGCCACCATCCCATGTGCCGCCTGGTCAGTGCGCCTGCTGGAGAAGTTGCCGAGGCCAGAGGTGGGGACGGGTCCGGACACAGCATCCCCAAACCCTGGCCCACTGGGACAGGTACCAGGACAGCAGAACTACTGGCCTCGCGTGACCCGGCCCAGCTTTCAGTGTGGCCTCACCGCAGAAACCTTTGAAAGTTTCCCTTTCGCCGTCCCCAGCACCTGGGCCACATGAAACCACAGCAGGCAGACAGGTGGCCCATGTGGGGACCTGTCACTGCCCCTCCTTTGCCCCCAGGGGTCTGCAAGTGCCTTCTCCTGGCAGCCCTTCTTGGACAGCTTGCTGGGCCCTACCCTCACTGGAGCTGGAGCACAGAGGCCCAGGGGCAGCCCCGTCTGGGGCTCAGGAGTCAGGTCTGGGTTCCCATCCGGACTCTGACAATGACTGGCAACTCTGAGCCTTGGTGTCCTCACCTGTCAAATGGGATGAGAATCGCTCAGTGAGGCCCTGGCATTATCTCCAGGTAAAAGCCAGACCATGTCTGGGAAGCCGTGCCACCTGCCCCGCCCTGAGACGCTGGTGCACCTCGGGACCCACTGCCCTTGGGACCTGGGGGGCAGAGGCACCTGCCCGTCTCCAGGCAGGCCCTGCAGAGAAGCAAAGGGCCCTGCTTGCCAGCTGCAGTGCTCCTGTACCTGACCTTTGGGCAGATGTGACCCAAACTGTGAGCCTCAGGGGAGGCAAGGAGAGCCGACGGGGAGCAAGAGGGAACTTGCAGAAAAACCTCAGCATTGGCTAAGGTAAGAGAAAACCAAGTTAAGCAAGGCCCTGAGTCCTGAGGGCCAGTGACACTGGGGCCGGGGCTGTTTGCACAACTGCAGGCCAGGGCTCTCAAGCGCCAAAGGGCAGTGAATCAGCCACTAAGCACGGTGGGAAGTCTGCATACCCGGCCTGCTCCCCTCCTCCCACTGCTCCCTGAAGGGCTCTCCCACGACCTCAGGAGTGGGGTTCTACACCCCCTTTTCACATCTCCTGTCTTCCCAGAGACAGCCCTGGCCTCCTCTCCCAGTGTGTGGTGACAGGATTCCCTCCCTGGCCCCACGCAGGGCCACCTGTAGGAGGCAAGCAGGGCAGTCAACCAGGCCTGGGAGCAAAACAAGAGCAATAAATTACCTATCAACGCTGTTCCTCAAGATAAGCTCCCAAGGAAATGACCCAAAGAAAGCTCAAAGTACACGTGTATTTGCAATAGCTCTGCTTACAACAGCAAAGCATAAGCAAGCTAGCAGAAGAGGAATTGCAAACCGATGCCCACAAGAGGGAACACACTACGGGACCTGAACAGAGAGCATATGCACCAGGGGAGCTGGGGGTCTGGGCCCCTCGAGAGCCTCGGCACTGGGCAATTAGACAGCAGAAAATGAGGCTTATGCGCCCAAGCAGATTTGCAGACATGTCCATTCAACTTACCTCGCTGGTTCCTTTTCCTATAAATTTGCTTAGGGCCGCAAGAGCCCTAGGAATCAAGAGGCCCAAGACAAGCCTGGTGCTATCCCATGATGACTATCTGGTGGGCCACCTCAGGGGAAGCCACAAGTCCTGGAGAAGGTTCCAGAACTGCACCTGCTCCCACTTCCTTGGGCCAAGCTGGGGAAGGGAGAACTCTTTAAAAGAAAGCAACCTAGCATCACTGTCCTGTTCCGAGGGGACAGAAAGTTATCTCCCCTATTGTCCTGTGCACATTCCAGTCATGTCCTTAGCCAAGAAGTTCCTGCTACCTTATTGCTAATGAAAGCTATCACAACCGCTGTTCTTTCCGGCACACTCCGAGTCCTTTCTTCAGCCCTTGCCCCACCTGCCCCCAGCGCTCCTCCAGGGCTGAGCTGAGGGGTCAGTGAGGAAGAAAGGCAACAGGTTCCAGGCCCTCATGTGTAGCCTGAATATCACCAAAGGAAGAATGGCTAATGGAGAGTAGGGGTGGGAGAGGCACAGCCAAGCAGCCTCTGGTGCCCTCAGGGGCCAGGGACTAGACGCCAAAGACAACCCACTACACAGCACAGACCAGCCGTGGGCTCCGTGTCCTCTTCTCTATATAGCCCTCTGATCAGGTGAACTTCCACCCATCCCCCCCACTCAGGTCTTCACCTGTCCTTGTGGTCTTCCACCAAGTTATAAGTCTACCATGCAGGGGGTAAAATGCTACATGAACACAGGCTCTGGGGACTGGGGGTGCTGCCCAGCCAGGTTCCATGTTCACTCATGCCTTACTCCCTGCTGTGAACTCAGGGACCCTCGCCCGGGGCCCAAATCCCCATACAATCTGCAGGTCTCGTCTTTGGCTTCTTGGGTGCCTCCTCCTCCAGGAAGCCCTCCTGTGCTGGGCCAGTCCAGAGTCTCGCCTACCGTAACAGCCTGAAACAGTGCCACGCACGAGCCCCTGTGCTCAGGCCGGAGCCATGTTTTCACCACATCCTCGAAGCTTGGAGAAACACAGGCCCCTCCCCACCGGGCCTCAGCATCTTTGCCATCTGGAATGGAGGTTGACTCAGAGCTGATGCTTCAGTTCCCAACTCTGAGGTACTGAGAAGCAAAGAAGGGTGGTGACGAAAGGACAGCATCACCTGCCACCACTTTTCAAGCATCTTCTCACGAAGAGGCTCACAGCAGCTCCTGGGAGCAGGGACGATGACTGTCTCCATCCCAGATGAGGAACCCGTGGCCCAGAGGGTCAGCTCCTTGCCCAAGGTCACACAGCTGAGCAACAACGCAGCTTGAGTGCCCCTGCCTTCAAAGCCCACGTTCTGACTTCTTGCCCTTTATGTAATAACAGTGGCCACCCTCTCGTTAGGACAACACAGACTGGCTAGAAGCATAAGAGCAGGGGGTCTTGGCCTCGGTCCCTCCAGAAAAGTCTGGAAGGAGGGCTGGCTAGGCAGTCGCCATTGCCTCTCAGGACTGAGTATTGACTGGAAAGCCATGGCCCCAGGCTAAGAGCCTGATCACCACCTCGGAATCCCACCAGGACCTACATCGTGGTCAGAGCCATGACCCACCAGAATGCCTGGTCAAAACCATGGCTGCTCCCTAACAGGACCCAGTGTGGTAAGAGATACACATAGCCCACCCACAAGACTTACATCTTGGTCAAAGCCAGCCCGCAGGCTGGCCTCAAAGCCAAACAAGAACGGAGCATTCTCCCCTCCCTTATCACACCCAAGCAGAGGTCAAGGAGTTCAGAGAGACCTTAGCAC
The DNA here is from genome assembly GCA_028534135.1 of Potos flavus. NCBI lineage: Eukaryota > Metazoa > Chordata > Mammalia > Carnivora > Procyonidae > Potos > Potos flavus. The sequence goes on from CM052898.1 coordinate 13,983,147, forward strand.
ATCACACAATCTCCTGATCTCCATTTCTGCATCTGTACCCAAGTTGGACTAGATGTTCTCTGAGGTCCTTGCCAACTTGCAAATTCATTATAATGTTTGTTACTCCTAAAAAAAACGAACAAAAAAAACTCTTTTTTTTCTTGGCAATAAGAGGTTGCAGACTCATTTGAGGACAAGCAGAAAGTCAAGTAAAGTGGATTAAACACCGGGATCCTGGGAAAGGTGAGCCCCTTAACAATCCCACGAATTTCAGCACGTCTCCTGGACATTTCCCCCTCTAACTTTACCATTCGCCCACGACCCCACCTGGGTGCATATACCCCATGGACACAAACACCGTGTTCTCACCTTCTCCATCCTCAACACAACTGCACTTCCCTGAAATTCCTCCCAAAGCTTGGTTTTAGCTCCAGAGGTGGGTAGTTAAGGCCAAGGGGCGCCTTCCTCCCACTGGAGGACTGGCCCACCTTCGGGCCCCTGGGCTCAGAGAGATCACGCGATTTCCATAAGGCCCACACAGCTCAGACACGGCCCACGCTCTCTGGCCTGAAGTGAATGGCAGAGGGAGGCTCTGAACCCTCCCCTGGCCTGACCTGGTGGGTACAGACTTGTGCGCTTCCCGGAGGTGATGGTAGCCAGACCCAGCCCCTAGCGAGGGAAGACAGGGCCACATACCTGTCTCCGCCCCCTGCTCTGCTACACCTGTGCCCGGCCCTCGACCAGTTCCTGCTCCACTACCATCAGTCACGGCAGCCTCACCTGTCCCGGGTTCCCCACCTGTTCCTGGCCCAGGCCGCCGGATCCACCCATCCCCGTGCACCACCCTCCCCTTCTCCACGGACCCCGCCTCACCACGGCGCTGGCAGGCGTGCAGAGCGGGCCGCCCATTGCTGTACGGCATCCAGATCTTCTTCAAGGGGTTCTGGGTCAATTCCCGTGGGGACGCCATACCCGCGACGTGATGAGTCGGACTGCGCGGCTTCCGACCCGGCAGCCAGGCCACCTCGGGCCACTCGAGGCCCCGCCCCTCGGCGCCGCCCCTCCTAGAGCCGCGGAGACGCCACTCCGGCTTCTCGCAGGCCCCGCCCCAGAACGAGTAGGCCCTACCTCAGCTGAAGAGGGCCCGGTCTCCGACCACGCATGCCCAACTCGCCTACCAGCTGGTTTTGGACCGAGCAGGCCCGCCCTTCACGCGGGGATCGAGGACGCGCATGCCCAGCTCCCCAAAGGCTCAAGGCCGGGGTAGTGCCGAACCTGCAGGGGATGCACGAGCCCAGCACGCCCGTCGGGACCGCGCAGACTTGCATTGGCCTCATCCACAGCCTTGCCCGCAGGCACCCGGGTTCCGCTCACTGCTACCACTGATCTGGGGGGGGGCGGGGGCGGGGGCGCAGGAGGGAGGGATCTGCATGCCAAGGGGCTGCGTCTGCTTGACCCATGGGTCTCAGTTGGTCAGGACCAGTCTGGTGGCCCCTGTGTTATACCAGTTTCAACCTCTGCGCCCCCCAGCCGGGCGTCCCGACCCTCTCTCGAGCCCCAGGACTCTTCCTCGCCCACTGGAGTGACCGGCTCAACCATGCGGGAAAATCTTTTACCTCATGGACAGGGACATCTCAGAATTGTTTCCTCTTTTAACCTTGGCCGCTGGGGAACTCAGGCTAAACTCCAGACCACCCAGAGCACGTGAGCAGAACCTTTTAACCAAGCTCCCTGGGGACTCACTGAGCCCTGGCAGTATCTTACTGCCAGAAGTAAGAAGTATCTTACTTCCTCCAGAATTTTCATGTTTACCAATTAAATTGTAAATTTGCATATTTACAAAATGATCCTCCGTCTCATCATCAGGAAAATAGAATGTGGGCATCATCAACCTTACAGGATTCCGGTATAGATTAAATGTGTCAGTGTCTGAGAAATCCATTCTGAAGCACATTAGTGATATCATTTATATTACTTATCTCCCTCCTGTCTCTAAGAATGCAGTGGAAGCAAAGGGCACGGGAGAAATCCAGAAGTTCAGGAACCCTGGGTCATTCTCCTTTGTCTCCTCAGCCCAGCTTCTCCCAAGTTCTGCACACTTTCCGTCCTGGGGCCCCCAATGACACTGCTCAAACCTGGGTCACACTGCCCTCTAGCGATATCCTCCACAAAAGCCCCAAACAGGATCATGGCACCCTCAGGTTCTCTCTGCCCAAAGTGTGTCCGGCCAGGAGCCAGGGCTAGGGGCATGGAGAACGAGGCTCCGCCCAGCTCACCCCAGGTGCAGCACCCCCTCCTTCTGACCTCCCTGCCACATACTTGTCTCCACCTAGCACTTCAGAGCCTGGCAAGGACCCTTCAGATAATCTGATCCAGATGTCTTGCCCCTTCTCAGGAGATGAAGGCTCAGGAGGCAGAAGCCCACCTAGACCCTCCCTGAAACCAGCATTAGCCACCCACTCCAGGAGGAATGCCCTGCCCCAGCCAGTGCTGAGCACTTCCTCCTTCATCCTTCCTCTGCAATGTCCACCCCCCACCCCCAACCTCACACAGAGGCAGCTCTGAGCACACCCGTGGGCAGGTCCTGATGAGCAGGACTTGTGACAACCCGCCCACTTTCCTACTTCTCCAAAGCCACTGATTCTGTCCCTGACACAGGCAGCCTTGCTGTCTGTCTCCTAGCCATTGCCAAGGCCATCCTGGGGCCACCTTGACCTCAGAGACCTTGTCGCCACCCGCCACACCCTGTCAACCCCCAGCACTTATTGCAAAAGCTACGTGCTCTAGCATCCACAGACACCTAGCACTCCCTCCGGCCCGCCCATTCTCCTCCTCAGCCGTCCTGGGATGTTAGTCAAAGGCTGGGGGTAGGGGCTAGTCAGAGCATGGCAGGATGCCAGAGGCATTTCTAGGAAACTGTCCCCACGCCCAGACAGTCTGAGCCGAGCCTCCCAGGAAGAGCCGCGGCTCTGTACCTCCCACTCTTCCCCAAACAGTCTGACCCTGGGCTGATCCAGACACACCTTCCCAAGTCCCCACATCCAGTGGGAGGTCACAGGTTACCAGCAGGAGGAGCGTGGGGCTTCTCCCCCAGGCCAGAGTCTACCTCGGCTCTAAGGATATTCTTCATCTCCCTGCCCATTTCTCGAGTAGGAAACTGAGGGAGGGGAGCTCCAGGGTCACCGTGCCAGCTCACAGTGCAGGATGGACTCAGATGAACTCCCAGCCCTTCAAAACCTCACCTCCCACGTCTTCCATGTCACCACATTTCCCACCCCTGTGCCTGGGCTCTGGATTGCTCCCTCCGGTGCTCTCTTGGCTTTCTGTTCCCCCAGCATCAGTGGATGCCCAATAGAACAGCCAGTCTTCATGGCTTTTCCCTCCTTGGGGCCATCCCAAAGTGATGGGGTGGAAAGTGTACTGGGATGTCAGCAGGTGCTGGTGTGGGACAATGGGCTCAGCCTCCCTGCTCCTCCATGAACCTGCCTGGCCTGCCCGTGGTTGGCTCTAGTGGTGCCCTCTGCACTGACCACAGGACCTCTCTCCAGTGTCCCTGGCTACAAGCTCTAGGGTGGCTGAAGTCCTAGATCCTCAGTTCTCACTGCTCAAACTCTTCCCCATCCCTGTATCTGCTGGTCAGTCCTGGCCAGACCTCCGAGCATAAAGGCCCAGGGACCTCAGTGAATGCCACGCAGACCCACATGCCCATGCATGGAAGCATGCACACACAGCCCCACGTGCACGCACACTAGCAACCCAGGCCTGCACGGACACAGGCAGGCTGCAGGGGCCTGCTGCTCTCTACTGCCTCCCTTCCCCTTTATTTCCCTCCTCCTCTCCCCTCTGCTGCCACTGGGAGGTTCAGGGAGTTCCCAGGAGTTCCAGCTTCCTCTGGCCACTTCAAGCCAAAGATCATCCCCAGTATCTCCCTGGGCCCAGAGCTCACAGGGGAGGTGAGGTTCCAACTTGGGGGTATGGAGCCATGTGACGGAGCAGCCTGTGGACCGTGGCCTGCACTTGCCGATTCCAGCTTGGCACAGGGCACACAGTAGGTGCTCAGAGTGACTCAGGGCCAGCTGAGGCACACAGTAAGGGCTCAGAGAGGTTCATGACCAGGACAGAGCACACAGCAGGTGCTTAGAGCAGCTCAGGACCCACATGAGGCACACAGTAGGTGCCCTAGAAATGCTGGTTTAAAGGCTAAAGCCACTTCATATGAAATATTTCCCAAATGAGCCTCTGGGCCTCCCCAAAATGATGTGTGACCCCTGAGGGGGGACCTGGACAAACATGACCCCTCGGAGGCCAGCAAAGGGCAGAGCAGGAGGGCCCCAGGCAGCTCCAGCTGGCTGTCCCTCTCTCTGGGCGGGAGGAAGAAGCTATTTATAGTTCCCCCTTGGCCCAGCCCCCCCACTCCCCTGTAAGGCGACAGTGTTCCCCCTCCTCCTTGCCACTTACAGGCTGATGCCCCCTCAAAGCACCCCTACACCTAGAGAGACCCCCCAACACCCTCGCACCTCTTCCAGCACCACCCCCACTGCGCTCTGGTCTTTCCCCCAGTCCCCTCCACCCTCTCCCCGCCGCCCGTGCCTACCCCGCCTGCTGCTCCCTGACCCGGGGTCCGTCAGGGCGCTGCCTCCCTCCTCGCCTCTGTCCATCCTGCAAGCGAACTGGCCCCGGGCCGCCGCCCCCTGCAGCCTGGAGCCGGGCAGCCCCGCCCTCCGGGCGCCGAGGGAGCTGCGGTGTGCCCCGTGTGGCCCCGCCTTCCCAGCCCCGCCCTGGGCCCGCCCCCCAGGGCTGCTCACGACTTGAGAGATCAACAGTGCCCCCACCCTAGGCAGCCATACTCCCGCCCGTGTGGCCTCCCTCCAGGGCCCGAGCAGTCCATACTGCCCAGGGTCTGCCCTTGTCTCCAGCCAGAGCTGTCTACACTACCTAGACTTTCTGCCCCATCTGCAGGCAAGCCTGTCCACACTGTTCGGAAGGTCCGTCCCATCTTCAGCCCTGCAGTGGAGCTGGCGGTGTAAGATTAGGGAAAACCTATTCCTTCCACACCAAGGGACCAGGTTGGTGAAATGGGGCGGGAGTGGGGGGAGTGGGCAGAGGGGCAGCGTACCCAGCCGTAACTCAGCCCTTGACTGTCCCTGCCTGGGTGCACATGACTGTGATCCTCATTCATCCCATTTTCCAGGCATGACGTTTATTGAGCTCTTTTCTGCATGCCAGAACCTTCGTGTGTACTGTCACCAGGTGCTCACAAGAAGCCCGGTGGCATCACTCTGCTCTCCAGAGGAGGAAGCTGAGGCTTGGAAAGATGAGCACATCTGCTCCGGACAGTTCGATGAAGGAGGTGCAGAGCTGAGCTAGAGTCCCAGCAGTCTGAGCCACGTGTGTCCAGGGGCCACGGCCAGGTGTGCAGGCGCGGGGGTGGGACAGTGCCTGGCTGCGCGTTGAGCGTCCTTCATGCTGGTTTGGGGGACAAGCCCCTGTCCCTCGCAGGCCCCCTCACATGCCCTCACCTTGCCCACACACAGTCACGGCTGTCAGAGCCACAGAGACGCAGCCACCCATGCACGCCTACGCCTGCCACAGGGCAAGGCTGCCACAACCACAGACTTCCCGCATCCGGCCACCCGGGCCTGGAGATGCCCCTGACGGCCCCTTCATCTGAGGTGGGTGCTGCCTCGGGGAGCACAAGACATGCGTGTGCCCCGCCATGGGCACCTCCCTGTGTGGTGACCTGTGGGGGGCGGGGCAGACCTACAGGTCGGGTCTCAGGCGGACTGGTCTCAGATAACATGTCGGGCTCCCGTGTTGAGGTTCCTAAAAGTGGCGCAAGAGTAAGCACACTGAGTGTCCAGATGCTCTTTGACCGTGGGGCACCCAGACATGGCGAGACTCCACCCAGCAGTGACATTCTGCCGTAGTGTCCAAGCTGTCCAGACATATTGGAAGTCTGCGGGGCTCCGGGCGTGGCAAGACTCCATTTGGCAGCCCCCCAATCTGGCAACGTCCAGGCTGTCCAGACACACCGTGGCTCTGAGAGGTACTCAGCTGTGATGTGTCACCAGCCAGCAGTGACCCCACAGGGCAGTGGCCTGGTGCCCCATGCCCGGATGTAGTGCCACCCTGCTCTGCTGCTGCCTTCCAGGTCTCCTGATCCCGGGTGGCCCCACCGTTGTGACCCCCGACCTCCGGCTCAGCGGCGGCCAACGTGGGCCAGGATTCGAGCATTGGTGGCAGCCCGCTCCCTTGCAGCTCTGGCCCGGGCCTGCTCCAGTAAGATCTGCAGGAGGCCAATGGGGACATCCAGCGAGAGGGTGATGCGGGGGCCCGGGCGGGGGCCAGGGCTGGGGTGGCCCCAAGCAGTGGAGGGGTCTGTGGTGCTGGCTGAGGTGCTCTCCGAGGCCACGGGGCGGGGAGTGGCCTGGGAAGTGTTCTGGAAGGCTGGGAGAGGGGTCGCAGGGACAAGCAGGGCCCTGCCCGATGTCAGGACCATCAGCACCAGCAGAGCCCACCTGGTCATCGCGTGGTCGGGCTGCGAGGAGAAAAGAGGCTCAGGGCAGGGGCTCTGGGCAGCCGTGGCGCATAGATGGAGACAGATGGGGAAAACAGACAGACAGAGAGGGAGACTGAGGGAAAGAGACAGAGATTAGAGAGGCCAGGCAAGGGAGGGAGAGAGAGAGAAGAGACAGGGATGAAAGGACAAGACAGCCAGAGTGAGACAGAAAATCAAGACAGAGCTAGATAGAGCAGGGGCCAAGGAGATAAAGAGAACACAGCTGGATTTAGATGTAGAGATAGAGATACACTTGGGGAGGGGAAGAGGAAGAGGGAGAAAGAGGAGAGGGAGGAGGCAAACCAAATAGAGGGAGGCTGGAAGAAAAAGAGGCTGGAACCACCCCAGACACCGACAACATGATAAAAATAGGGATGCAAAGGGGCGCCTGGGTGGCTCAGTCAGTTAAGCATCTGCCTTTGGCTCAGGTCATGATCCCAGAGTCCTGGGATCGAGTCCCACATTGAGCTCCCTGCTCAGCAGGGAGTCTGCTTCTCCCTCTCCCTTTGCCCCTCCCCCTGCTCGTGTGCACGCACACTCTCTCTCTCAAATAAATAAAATCTTTAAAAAAAAAATAGGGATGCAAAGACAGAGAGAACACGAAAGGGCAAAAGGGGAGCGTGAGTTCTGAGGGAGCTTGCCACAGATCGAAGACAAGGAAGAGCAGGAATGGGGTCTTCAAGGTAGAGAAGCAGCCAGAGACTCCGAGGCCCCCTCAGGTCCAGAGACCTCCACCAGCCCAAATCCCAGATCCACTCCGCTCCCAAGGCCCTGCCCATCCCACCCAGAGCCACCCCGGTCCTACCAGCAGCAGCCTCCTCTGGGGCAAGGTGGGGCCGCCGGGGCTGCCCGAGGCTGGGGCCAGGCAGTGCGGTGCTGTGGTCTGGCCCTCTGCCCCCGGCACGGCCCATTTATCTCTCTCAGCCCCCTGAGGTAAGAGCTGGGGCATGGCCCCTGACGTGAAGCAGCCCCCCACCTCTGACTCATCCCTTCCTGGGGGGCCGTGAGGACGTGTCCTCAATCCCCACGTGGTCTACTCCTTTTTGGGGACAAGTTGGGGACTGAGGGTGTCACAGGACAGTGACCAGGGCCGGACAGAGTGACTCTGCACCCATGCAGGATAGGACTGACCTCCCAGGGCAAACCCAACCACTGCCACCCCCATCTCCCCAGAGAGTCACAACAGGGGCCTTTTAAAACAGCAGCTTTAATGCCCCCCCAGAATCAGCACCATGTCATCACAGGCCTGGGTCAAGGGGCGGGTCAGATGCAGTCACATCTGCTCACCGCCCCCGGCCACCCCCACACTGAGTCATCTGCTCGGGGAGGCAGGAGCCACAATGGGGGTTTGTCCACAGGGGGGAAGGCTAGACCCACGGGACCAAGTCACTGAAATAACGGACACGCTCATGCACGCTCACGTGCACACAGGCCTCTAGCACCAAGGGGGGGGACAGCAGGACTCCTCCAGGGGACGCTGAATCTCGGCTGGTCATCTAGGCCTCAGCTGCGGGCAGCACCTGGGGGGGCGCGGCAAGTGGGGAGCGTCTTCAGCCACCTGGCCTTACCCAGCACGCGGGCCCCAGAGAGGCACCAGGCAAAAGATCAGTGGGGCAGCTGGGGGCACGACAGGGGTGGGGTCTGACCTCACGGAGAGGATCCTCACTCAGGTCCCCGGAGGAGGGAGCATGGTGGGGACCCCACAGCTAGGGTTCTCTGTTCAGCCCTATGGGGGTTTGTCCCAGGCCCCCAGTCTGAGGGGGCTCCCGACCCAGACCCCAACCAGGACCTGATCTGGGTGGGCTCAGTGTCCAGGCTCCTCTTGGGGTGGAGGAGTAGGCCCATACCTGCTGCCTGGTTCTGGACCACGCGGGGCAGGCAGCGGTGCTCACAGGCCTCACGGGTCCCGAAACGGTTGGCATTCCCTCCACAGCCGCCATAGACAAAGGGGTGACAGGCCTCTGTGCCCCCTGCCACCACCCGATGGTACCAGCGCAGGGTGTAGGCCGTACAGGAGCCCTCGTCCAGCGGAAGCAAGCAGGGGTCTGTGGCCAGTGGGGGTCAGGGGGTCAGAAGGGGCGGTGGCCGTCAGAGAGGGACTGGGGGTCTGCCGCCCCTCCCTGAACCCTTCCGGGCCAGCCCCCGCTCTCACCAGCGGTGTCCCGAGGAGCTTCAGGATCCTGGTATTCCTCCACGGAGTACTCAGAGTATTCGTACTCATCGTCCTCAGGGGGCACCTGGCCTGCACACAGGGTGGGGTGTCCTGGGAGCGCAGCCACCGCGGGGCCACATTCATGCTGCCCAACCCTGGCCCTGGGGGCGGGGCGGCCAGCACTGGTCTCCCGCGTGTGCGCGGTGTCTGCGCTGTGCCCTCCGTGCTGCCCTATGCTTGTGGCACTGCCCCGCACACAGGAGCAATGCCGCATGGGTCTGCGCCCCACCGCACGGCCCCCTTCCTCCCCCCGGTCCTGCTGTCCTCACCTTCCTCCTCCGCGTGAGAAACCCGGAGCACAGGCACAGGGTGCAGCTGGGGGCCCGCAGTGTCTGCAGCATAACTAGGGAGGGGTCCTGCAGCAAGGGGCACAGGGCCTTGGGGTCATAAGGGTGGCCACCCAGCCAAGCCCCTGCTGAGCAGACCCAGGCGATGGGCACAGGAGGGCCTGGGATGAGCAAAGCTCCGGGAGCAGAAGATACCAGAAAACTACTCACGTGATCCAGAGGCGATGAACTGGCCCTGGCAGGCTGGAGAGGGCAGGGCAGGGCAGGGAGAGAGACAAGGACGGAGAGAAAGAGACAAGATGGAAAAGCGGCAGGGGGAGAGACAGAGGGACACACCCGGGGGGGGGGCAGAGATGGACAGAGAAGGGCCGCAGGAGAGAGGGACAGAGAGACCGACAGGGGTGGGGGTAAGAACGTGTGGGAAGCAGAGAGAGAGGAAGGGAGAGAGAGGGGCGGGCGTGGAGAAGGTACGGGAGCAGTCAGACAGAGGGACAGGGGCCGACAGAGCTTCACTCTCTGACGCCCACCAGGCTGCTCCCACCTCCACCCTCCACGCACGGCCACACTGGGCTGCCAGGGATCCTACGGGAAAGTCCTGTCGGCATGTCTGTCCCGAAGCACAGGCGTCCTTCTGCCTTTCTATCCATCTCCGCCCATCTCCTTGACTGCTCGAGCCCCTGCCTGCCCCAGTCTAGGGGAGCTGGGATGGAGTGGGAACGGGACCCAGGAGGCTCCGAGCTGGGCCGCACTCACCGCAATGTTGACTCATCTCCTGACGCACCAAGCCTCGGATGTCACCCTCCTGGGAGCACAAGGCCACAGAGGATCATGAGGCACCCATGGATCACAGGAGAGACAAGAGGCACGTGATGCAGGGAGCGTGGAGAGACAGCACTGAGTCAGGGGCCTAGGCCCAGGGGGTCAGGGTCCTGGATGCAGGAGGTGGAGGCCCAGCCCACCCAGGCCCACACTTACCGTCAACGCAGCTTCTCCCTTCTCCCCACGGGGGCCGGGGGGCCCTGGCCGCCCCTATGCACAACAGATGGGACTCGGCTGTGACCTCTGGTCTTAGGGACACCAGACCCTACGCCCAGGAATCCCCACTCACCTGCTCTCCTCTCTCTCCAGGGGTCCCAGGGGCTCCAGGGGCACCCACCACTCTCTCTCCGGGGGGCCCTCGCTCACCCTATCAGACGCAAGGACCGAGAGAGCAGTCAGAGGCAGTGGACGTCAGAAGTCGGGAAAGTTGGAGATCACAGGTTCAGAGATTGGGGCAGGGGCACTGGGGATGGGCTTGCAGGGTCAGAGGTTAAGGGAGGTTGGAAGGGCCAGGGGGGTTCAGGGGTCAGGAGTCAGAGTCAGAGCTCTTTACCTTCTGCCCCTGAAGTCCTTCAGGGCCTTTGGGACCAGCACTGCCAGGTGGCCCAGGGGGACCACTAGAGCCATCACTGCCCCGAGGACCTGGGAAGCCCCCGATTCCTGGGAGCCCCTATGGAGAGACAGGTCAGGGTCAGTGATCAAAGCCCCCAAAGATGGACGCCCTTCCAGAAAGGACAATTTCCTTAGCTTACCACGACCTTGGTCTCAACTTACCCGCTCTCCTTTCTCGCCCTGGTCACCCTTGGATCCTGGCTGCCCATCAAAGCCTCGATCACCCTGGGAACGGAAAGGAGCATGAGAGACCGTCTGCCTTGACCTCCTCAGCTCAACGGCCATGAGCCCCTTGACCCAATGGCCACAATCTTCCACGCCCCAAGCACCTGTGACCTTACCCTCCCAGGACCCTCAGTCTGCCGTGCTCCCCGTGACCCCGAATTTACTGTCATACCCCTTGCCCTAATTCCACCTATTTTCTTTATACTGACACTCCAGCCTCCCCCACTGATCCCATAGTTCTGATGCACATCTCTCCACTTCACCTCTCATCCCTTAATCCTAAATCCCCGCTGTGACCCCAACCTAAACCTCAAGACCAACCTAACTCTACCCCCCAATGTCCCAACCCTCCACAACCCTTCTGACATGAAACCCCCATCCCCCTACTGCGATCTCCCCTGCCCCATTCTGACCCCCTCACATCCACTGCTGAGAGACCCCTACCTTGGGACCGATCAGGCCCTCCTTCCCAGGGGCCCCCGACTGGCCCGGCACCCCCGGCTCCCCCTAGAGAAGAGAAAACATGAGCTGGGGGCCCTAGCCCACCCATCCTCTCCCCACCCCGGGTGCCCCACACTCACCATATCTCCCTTGCGTCCTGCCAGCCCGGGGCGGCCCGGGAGACCAGCTTCTCCCTGCAGGCAGCAGGTGGAGGGGTCAGACATAGGCCCAGGTCCCGCAGCCGCCCACATCCCCATCACCTCCGTACCTTATCTCCCTTCTCTCCATCAAGGCCACAGGCTCCCTTTACCCCTCGGTCACCCTGTGGGGAAGAAGCAGATAGAAAAGTCACTTCCAGATACATCAACTTGTAACCAAGCCCCTGACCACGTAAGCACTTTCCAAATTGGCTTCAGCCACTCTAACCTCTGACCTTCCAACCCCTAACCTAACACCCCACAGTCGACCCCAGGTACCCCAACATCTGACCCCAGATATCTGACCTCCGACCCCAGATATCTTGCCCTCCAATATCAGCACCCCCTGCCCTGACCAGGAAAAAACCCCAGCGCCCCTTCCCACCTTGAGGCCCCGGGGACCCATGAAGCCAATATCTCCTTTGTCTCCTCGGACACCAGGGGCTCCGTCCTTTCCTGGGGATCCCTGGTGAGAAGAGGGGCCAATATGAAGTCAAGGAAGTTGGGGGGATCCAGGGGAATCACTCTGGATGAGGGGAACAGGGACCATCACGGGGCAAGAGTCACTGCCGGAGGCCAGAGCCACCGGAGGGCCGGGCTTCCCAAGGGCAGGGGTCACCGTGTGGGATCATCACGGCAGTTACTGTGAAGGTGGGGGCCCCTGGGCAGCATGAGGACACCACGAGAGCACCAGTCACTGTAAGGTCAAAGGCCACCGCATGAGGACGGGGGCCCTGTGGGGCAGGGCGTCTCTGTGGGAGCAGGGGCAACTTACCGGCTCTCCTGGGATCCCTGCAGCGCCCGGCTCACCCTGTGGGAAGCACAGATGGAGGAGGGCAGCCCTTCGGTGTGACTGTCCCCATGCCTCGCGGGGACTCCCAGGTCGCACACAGATCCCATGAGAACACACACGCGGCCAAGAGTGAGGGAGGCTGGAAACCCTCCAACGATCAGAGGACACCCACAAGACAGATGTGTGTGATGGGTGGTTCTGGGTCTGCACCTGGGGTGGGGCTGACCTTGGGTCCTGTGAGTCCACGAGCTCCCAGCAACCCGGCTGAACCCTTGTCACCAGGCTCTCCTTTGGTGCCCTGTGGGTGTGACCGGGAGGGGGGTCCCAATCAGGACCAGACCGGGCTGGAGGCTTGGGGTATGACTGGAACCTGCCAGGCGAGGAGAGCTGTAGCCAGAGCTGCTCGCACCCACTGCCCCCAGCGGGGCTCAGTTCTCAGCCCAGCCTCTCAGATCCGTGCCCCCCCTCCTACCACGGGGCCCCTATACCCACCTGGAGTATCCCTGACCCCTGAGAAGCCCCTTGTCTGTTCCCAGAGGGCCTCTCCTTGAGCTACGTTCCACAGATCTCCCTGGTGACCTCACACGGAGGTCCTCGAGCCCTCTGGAGAGCCCCCATCCTCTCAGCCATCCCACAGAGTCACTACAGCCTACTGAACCCCCTCCGCTCTGACCCTCCCCCAAAGCCCCCGATCCTCCCCTCCTATCCTCACAGACCCTCAACAGAGCCCCCACAGCCCACTGAAACCCTCTCCTGACCCCATACAGAGTACCCCACCCTCTTCCCTGTACCTTTTCTCCAGGGTTCCCACTGTCTCCACGAGGTCCTCTGTCACCATCTACGCCTGGAAGCCCTCGTTCGCCCTGGGTCAGGGGTCAGAAGTCAGGGTCAGGGGCTGGAGGGTCCTCACCGTCTGAGCTTGAGCTCTCAGATCCCCTGGCCCGGCCCCCAGAGGAGCCCCTCCCACACCCAAGAGAGACCCAGTCTGGACATGGGCCAGACCTACTCACCATGTCCCCCTTGGCACCCCGTGGCCCTGGCAGCCCCACAGCCATGGCTCCGTCACCCTGAGTGGACAGGGGGCAGTCAGAGGAGTCCAGAGTACCCTTAGTCGCTGCCTCTGCCCTCCCCCCTGCCCACACTCACCTTGTCACCCTTTAGCCCTGAGGCTCCGGCGTCGCCCTGTTGGGCGGAAGAGTGTGAATCTCTCCAAACCGGAGGGGTTCCAAGTCCTGAATTACAAGATCTAGCCCCACCCCTGCCCAGCCCAGGGGCTTTTCCCCCACGTCCTTACCTTCTCCCCACGCTCGCCCCGGCTGCCCACAGGCCCCTGTATGAGAAGAAGACAACAGTGAGCTAAGGGAATTTGGGGACATTAGTGGGGAGACCATTCAGGGGGCAGGGGAGGACCCAGGGGTCCCAAGGGAATAGGAGAGATAAAGGGCCAGAGAGTACATAAAAAGTGCCAGAGAGCTACACAGAGAGTGTCCCAAGGGCACAGAGGGCACAGGCAGGGGACCGAAGCCACACCGCTGGTGCTTTCCCCAAGGGGACCCACCATGAGTCCTCGGGGTCCCTCTGGGCCGGGACGGCCATCTTCACCCTGGATGGTGACATTAAGTTCATTGACTCAGAAGTTGGAAATCAGAAGTGAGAGCTGTGCTGAAGGGAGCCGGGGCTGCAGGGTGGGACATACGTACCCGGACACCTGGCTCCCCACGCTCGCCGCGGGCCCCGGGCAGACCTGCTCCAGGGTCTCCCTGGAGACCGACAGGATACCGGGGATACGCAAGGGGAATCGGTGGGGGTCAGAGGGGCACAGAGAGGGTGACGGGGGGTCAGGGGAGGCGGGAGGGGGTGACGGGGGTCAGTGGAGGTTGTAGGGGTGACGGGGGTCAGTGGAGGTAGGAGGGGGTGATGGGGGTCAGCGGAGGCAGGAGGGGGTGATGGGAGTCAGTGGAGGCGAGAGGAGGTAACGGGGGCTAGTGGAGGTGGGGGGGGTGACGAATACAGGGGACCCGGCAGCCTTGTCCATCTACCTTGTCTCCTTTGAGTCCAGAGGCCCCGGGCGCTCCCTGCGGGCAGAGTAAGGCGAGGGTTCCGTGCCCCTCAAAGGCACACGCACACACACCCAGCCATGCACTGTGTCCCAGTCCCCACGTGCAGAGACGCCAACCCACAGGAATCAGACACCTGGGACGTTGGGGCACTTCTACTCACTGTTGACCCTGGTGGTCCAGGTGGCCCCAAGGGACCTGGGGCTCCCTCTCTCCCGGGGAGACCTGCCAGACCCTACCGGAACAATGAAGGAAGGCAGCAGAGGGTGACTTGGGGACCTTCCTCCCCCTTGGCCCCTCCAAGACTGGGAGCCCCCGAGGCAGGGCCGGGGTCCCTTCTCCTCACCTGCTTACCCACTACCAGATTCAGAGGTCCTGGAAGTCACCAAGTCTCCCAGCACGCTTACCCGCTCTCCACTGGGGCCTGGCTGACCCGTCTCTCCTCGAGGGCCTGTCTGGCCGGGGAATCCGACAACGCCGGGAGCACCAGGGGGCCCGGGGGGGCCCACATCTCCCTGGCACAGAGATAGCAAAGGGGGGAATGGTCCCCATGGGCTCCTTCCCAGAACTAGCCCCCAAATGCCATCTTCTTCACCCTTCCAGGGCCCTCCCTGCCCACTACCCACCACCGGTGATGGGGCATCGACTTACCTTCAGACCTAGAGGACCAGCTGGCCCAGGGGGGCCCTGGCCCCCGACTCCTGGGTCACCCTTCAAGGGAAAGAAGGGTCAGATCAGGCCCAGGGAGTCTCAGGAACATGACCTCCAGCAGAGACACTTTAGAGACACATACCTTATTACCCTTGAGTCCAGGAGCCCCTTTCTGACCCTAAAAAAGTGAAATAAACAGTACTTAAGAGGAGGAACATGAACCCAGAGGTGAGACGAGACCCAAGAGTATTCCCCAGGCCGCTCAGATGTGCTCCTGGAGACACGGGACTCAGACAAGTACTCAAGGACTGACTCACAGGAGCTCAGAGGTGACCACGGCCTCGTGAGGGCACCGACAGAGGCAAGCTCAGATGGGAGCCCAGATACAGGGGACTTTGGGCGTGACTACAGACACGTAGTGCTCACACAGGAGCAGAGCCCCGGGGACCTCAGCTGTGAGCACAGACGGGAGATCCCAGGAGCATGCCAGCGCAGGGAGCCGAGACTCGGGACTCCAAGGGGCGGGGGACCCGGGAAGCATAAGCAGGTGACCAAGGAGAAGCCCCCAGGACCTGAGCCGTGTCCTGAGCCCGGGGGCAGGGGACAGGAACCACACTCATGTGCTCAGACACACTGAGGAGCAAGAGACCGGCAACAGGCACAAGGAAGCAAAGACGCCCCCCTCTTCCCCCCAGGAGCGTGGAAGCCGAGATACTTGATTCCTGTGCGCCCCCAGGAGCAGGATCCTGAATGCTGGAAGGTGCACAGGCCCGGGAATGCGGCCTCAGGTCCACGACCGTGCTCCTCCTCCCAAGCTCAGACTTGCCCAGGCCCCAGACTCACATCTTCCCCAGGGTCTCCAGGCTCCCCTGCACGGCCGGCTTCACCCTGCACAGAAAGGGCAGTAAGGGCGTCTAGCCACCTGACCTGGCCCCCCTCAACCCAGCACTCCGGCCCCAGGGCCCGGCCCAGCTCACCTTCTCACCCCGAGGCCCTGGCAGTCCTCGGTCACCTTTGGCCCCCTGTAGAGAAGGGACAGGAAGCAACATGGGCATCAGGCTCATTGAAAGAGGATATTCAAGGAAGGAGGCACGAGGCTGGGGTCACATGTGACCCGACGGATGGAAGCTAAGGGCCACGAGGATGGGCGAACGATGCTGTTGGAGGCTCGACACTCACCGGCTCTCCCACCAGGTCTCCCGCGAGGCCTCCAGGTGCTCCCTGATGTGGGACAAGGGTCAGGGGGATGCCTTGGCCTCCAGCACTTGGCCCCTCCCCCCAGGCCTCCCCCACACTCACCTTCTCTCCCTTTGCTCCAGGGAGGCCGACCACAGCCTGTGGGGAATGCCCAGTGAGTTACCTCGCCCCCTGCCTTCTCCCCGGCCGCACCTGCCATCCCGGAGGGGAGGCCGGCACTAGACACGGTGAGCCACAGAGGGTCGGGGTCAGGGTCAGGATCACCTGTCCAGGAGCCCCCATGGGTCCAGGCTCTCCTTTAGGTCCAACAGGGCCGGGCAGACCTGGTGACCCCTGTGACAGAGCAGAGTGAAGGACTCAGGGCCTCTCCCTGCCCCTAGCCCCACGGCCCTGTTCTCCTCACCCTCCAGGCACAGGCACCCGTCACAGGCCTGAAGCGAGCTCCCCCCGAACACACACCGGCACGCCAGGAGCTCCTCTGTCCCCATCTTTTCCACCGGCACCATCACGACCTGGGGCTCCCGGCTTCCCCGTCTCCCCCTGCGAGGGAGGAGCTCTGTCAGGGGCCTGCCCGCGGACTCCTGACCCCTGGAGCCCGGCCTCGACCCCCAGGACTCACCACTTGTCCAGGCAAACCTGGCGCCCCCTGAGGACCCTGAGGGAGACAAGTCAGATGTGAGGGGGACAGGGGAGAACATGGGACCCAGAGGGCAGGACACGGTGTCCCTACAGCAGGGACTTCACTCACCACCAAGCCTGAAGAGCCAGGAGGGCCGGGAAGTCCCACAGCTCCAGTGGGTCCAGGCAGGCCCTGGGAGAAGGAAGAGTTCAGGGCGAGGCCTACGCACCCGGCTCCCGTGGCTCTCACCCATGAGCTGGGCCACTCACCCGTCCCGGTGGTCCCGTCTCTCCGGGCTCCCCCTGCCAAAAACCCAGAGACCGTATCACCCACAGAAGGACAAAAAGCTCCTCAGCCCCTGTCTGTGAGCAAAGGCCCGAGGGAGGGGACGCCACAGTGCTCAGCCCCATTGCAGGTGACGACATCCCTGGTGTGGACCTTGGTCCGATGATCCTCCTCTTCCTTTTAGCCACACCCCCACATATACCCATACTCACCTTCAGGCCAGAAGGACCCTGGGGTCCTGCAGGACCAGCAAGACCCTAGAAAAAAGTAATAAGAGCAGGGGACAGGGGTCAGAGTTGTCTGCCTGGGCTTGGGGAGTCACACAAATAAGGCCTGATTTATCAGTGGGGACCGACGCCCAGCCCACCCCACCAGGCAGTGGTCTCCCGTTGACTCACCGGGGCACCGGGTGGCCCAGGGTCTCCATGGCCACCCTGTTGGAGAGAAAAAGTCAGATGAGGGGGAGCCAGTGCCACCCCCTCCCCAGGGAAACTCAGGGAGTACCACCCCCTGTGGGATGGGGTAGGATGGGGGCAGGAGCGGGGGAAGATTCTAGGATACTCACCACTGGGCCAGGGGTCCCCCTCGGACCTTGCAAACCCTGGATAGAGAAGGGGGCTGCTGAGCCTCACTCTGGGCCTCGCCTGGGCCTGCTCCCACCCTCTGGAGGCCTTTGTCTAGGGAGCCCACCTGTAGGCTGCCACTTCCCCCCCAAGGCATAGATCAGCCCGCATCCTGCACCCAGGGACTGCCCCTCAGGGATAATACCTACTGGCCTACACACACATACACACACACACACACACACACACACACACGATGTCATGCATCTGCACTCACACCCGGACCCGAGGGCACGACAACCCTGTCACCGGTGACATGTGCCCAGAGCAGCCGACACACGGCAGAGAGTGGCTGTCCCTGGGAGCCCGGGCCGGGCTGTGCCTGCCACCACTTACCGGCTTCCCTTCGGGTCCAGCCACCCCACGCTCTCCTGGTAGGCCCTGGAGAGAACAGATTTAAGGCCACGTGGTCCCTCTTTGTTCCCCCATCCCAGCCTTCCCCCAGACAGTCCCAGGCAGTGCAGACTCCAGGCCAGACCGCACTGTAGGAGCCCGGGGCTGGCCCGGGAGGGGGCGGAGGGAGGGCCTGTGGCGCAGACTCACCGGGCTGCCATCAAGACCCCTCTGTCCGGGCTCTCCCCGGTCTCCCTTGATGCCCGGCGTGCCCTGCAAGCAGAAAGGCAGGTCCTGAGCCCTGAGTCACTGCCGTGCACCCATGTTACACACCACCCCTCATGGGCTCCCCTAAAGGAGTGAGAAGCACAGTGCAGGGCGGTGAGGGGGCAGGCCTCACCCGGTCTCCCTTGGGGCCTTGGTCGCCGTCACTGCCTGGCTCTCCCTGTAGGGATGACATGTCAAGCCAGGCCCTGGTGCCAGGGCAGAGGGTGGCCCCCCAACTGACCCACACACTGACCTTGGCGCCCTTGAATCCAGGGGGACCTTGCACTCCAGAGAGTCCCAGACCTGGCTCCTCCCCAGCCACCTACATGTACAAAGTCACAGGGCAGAGAGGCATCTGTCACAGAGGCATGGAGGGATCATCCCCGCTCCCAGGATCCTGCAGCGGTTTGGGTCAGAGACACCACATGGAGCTTCTGGGGCCTGAGTTAATGGTGGCCTCCTGGTATCAAGAGTCACAGGCCTAGGGCAGGGCCAGGCTGATCACCTTGGGGCCAGGGGGCCCGGGAGGTCCAGGGACGCCAGGAGGGCCGTCTCTGCCCTGCGGAGAAGAAGGAAATGGCAGGGCCGCTCCAGCACAGCTCCCAGGCAGTCCTGCCCCGGAAGCCCTCCCAGCTCACCTGTTCTCCGCGTTCTCCTTTCTCTCCCCGTTCTCCCTGAGATGCAAAGAGCAGGGTGGCGGCCATGGTCATGGGGTGCCCAGCTCCTCCGGGGCCACATCCCCAGCCCTCCTTGGCTCGCCCCACTCACCCTCTCTCCTGGCCTCCCTGCCTCCCCCTCCCCGCCAGCCCGGCCTGGGAGCCCAGGAATGCCAGGCTTTCCAGGCTCCCCAGCAAGGCCGGGAGGTCCAGGGGGGCCCCTCTCCCCAAGGGCCAGGCCTGGTGGCCCCTGAGGGCCAGGGTCTCCGCGATCTCCCTTCAGCCCGCGTTCTCCAGAAAAGCCGATGGGGCCCTGGGTGAACAGAAGAGTGAATGTGTGGCTAGCTGTGCAATGACGCTGTCCCCAGGGCGCCCCTGTCGAGCCGCGGACATACACACCTCCTTGCCAGGGGCGCCCGGCTCGCCTGGCTCCCCCTTAGGGCCACGGCGCCGTTCAGACATGGGCAGGAAGCTGCCAGAGCTCTCATCCCAGTTCTCCACGATCTCCCGCAGGGCAGACGTCTGAGTGATAGCAAGGGCTTGGGGAAACAGGGCCTGACCCTGCAGCCACCCAGGCCCCCGACTCGGCCACGTGGGCACCATTAGCCCTGTGGGGCCTCCATGTGCCCCCACTCCCAGCCCCCAAACAACCTACCTTGATGCCAATCGTTTCCAGCAACCGCTCCACATTCTGGGGACGTAAGCTGGGGTGAGGGGCGGCCCTCAGAGAAGCCTCCATACCCTCTCTCCCGGGCCTCTGGCCCACAGGACCCTTTAGCACTGGTTGAGGGGGCCCGAGGCCCTGGAAGCCCCTCCCTGTCCCCATTGCCTGGCTCCCCGAATGTCGACTGTGGGAACCCCAGGAGGGCAGGGGACTGAGCGCACGAGACAGAACCCGTGGGGCCTCGTGGCAAGGGGGAGCAGGGAGGGTGGCTCCCTCACGCCTGCGGGTCCCGAGCTTCACTCACCCCCACGCTCCCGGGATCTCCTCTCAGGCCGCGCTCTCCGGGGAGGCCCTGGAGACACCAAGAGACAAGCTGCTGGACCCAGTTTCTGGGGGGAGTGTGTGTGCCTAGCTGCGAGCTATGGCTACCTGGGCACGTGAAAAAGGTAGGGACCTCACCTGTTCCCCTTTGGGTCCAGTCTCCCCACGGTCACCCTGAGAATGAAGAATGATCAGGTGGGAGAAATGCCCTAACCCTGCTCGGCCCTCACCATGCCCCCGACCCACCGTATGCTCACTCACCTTGGGGCCTGCGTTTCCCGGAACCCCAGGAAAACCCTGAGATAGGACAGAATACAAAGCGGTCACACAGGATCACGGCAACCCCGGGAGGGTGTCCGGCGGGAACATGACGGCCCCTGTCGCTCCCAAGTCCTACAACTCTCCTCCTGGGTACTCACCTGGCCAGAGGGGCCCACCTGCCCTGGGAGGCCTGGGGGGCCCTGGAGTCCTGGGCTACCAGGAGCTCCACGCTCACCCTTGGGACCATCGTGACCCTGTGGAGGACGCAGCCAGCATCAGGACCCCGAGACCCCGGAAAAGAGTGGAGCTGGACACCGCAGAGTCAGGGTCCAGGGTCAGATTGCAGAAGACTCCGGCACTCACCTCTCTCCCGGGGGAACCCAAATCTCCCTTCTCTCCCTGAGGAAGACAAGGGTGCTTTAGACAGGGCCCTAATCTGAGGCCAGTGCAGACTCCAAGTGAGGGGCCTTACCTTCCTCCCGTCTTCTCCAGGGTCCCCGGGTTCTCCCTGTGGGCAGAAGATCCACATCAGTCCCCAAATTCACTTTCACTGCTGTCTGGCTGCAAGACACCGGTGTGGCAGGTCTCGGATGACCGTATGTCTGGGCCGGAAGTCCCAAGCCTCCGTGTGTCTCGGAGCAGGGCCTGTGACCATCTGAGTGCGCTGTGGCACTCGGAGGGCACACCTACGGGGCTCTGCTCACCTCGCAGGTAACCGCCATGGCCTCTGTCTCTGGCTTTCCAGATGTAAGTCCACATCTACACGCCTCTGGATGTGTGCGTGCGTGTGCACGTGTGTGTGTTCACGTGTGTACCCGTGCATGGGTCTGTCTGTGTGTCCTGGCAGGTGACGCTTAGTATGTGTCTCAGTCTGCCTGCCTTCACTCATGTCTACATACGGCCACATACACGTGTACACAGGACGGACATGTGTCCGCGTGTCCCTGGTGCCCTGAGAATCACCTGTATGTCCCAGGATCTGCCTGCAAGTCTTGCGTGTGTTATCTCGACACATGTGGCTATACGTGTACAAATGACTGTGAATATGAATGCATGTGTCACACGCCAGAGTCTTGGACATGCGTCTCACCATACTTCAACGCAAGTCCACATGCAGCCCGGGTTTCACATATGTCTCGGCACACATGTGGGCCAGAGGGAGGTGTCTGCGTGCCAACACGTCTCCAAGTGCCCCTGAACGCGGCTTCACACCAGTACGTCTGCGCCTCTCCGTCTGTGCCCCTGGCTGTGTGTGGTCATGGCAGCTGCCAGCCCATCCGGGCACCAGTCAGCGCGGCCCCACGGCTCACCATCCGCGAGGCTGCATGTGTCTGCACGTGGCCGTGTGTTTCAGGGAGTATGTGTGGATGCATCTCAGCAGGGGTCTGTGCGTGTGGCCCGCGTGTGTCTGCACACCTGGGCTGTGTGCACACGTCCCTGTGTCTGCTCCGGACACTCACGTTTTTCCCGTTCAGGCCGGGCTTGCCGTCCTCTCCGGGCTTGCCCTGTGGGAACAGATCAGTGATCAGGAGTAAGGGCCTGGGGGGAGGGCAGCAAGGGGGCGCCCGGCTGGCTCAGTTGGCAGCGTGCGACTCCTGAACTCAGGATCACGTGTTCGAGCCCCACGGTGGTGTAGAGATTACTGAGGTCATTTGAAGAAATAAGTAAATAAACTTAAAAAAAAAAAAGGGTACCGTGAAATCTCAGTCTCACCTGGGCTCCGGGGGGGCCAGGTGGGCCAGGGGGGCCGTGTTCTCCTCGGAGTCCCGGAAGCCCCTGGAAAAAGTCTTTGCTAGGACTGAGAGAGCCACTGAGAGAGCCCCCAAAGCACACCCGTGGACTGAGGAGGACCCCACTAAGATCCCCCTTGAGGGTAGAGACCCCTAAAATTTGGAGGTTTCATTGCGATCCCCTGAGGCAGAGACCCCATTGGTTAGGGGTTCCCGGCTAAAACTCCCCAGGGAAGAACCCCCAGGACTTGGGGGACTTCCTCAAACCCCCAAGGTGGAGAAGGTCAGAAAGCTGGACCCTGCTAGACCCTGCCTGCCAGGGACTGAGACCCTCCCAAGCACAGGGCTGGACCAGCTCCCGCCGCTCCCGCTGATGCCGTGGTGTGAGGACCGGGCTACAGTTCATGCCGGACCCCCGAGCCGCCCTCCAGCTTACATCTCCCCTCACTTACGTCTCTCCCTGGGTCTCCAGCTTTGCCCGTAGCACCCTGAGGAGAGACTCAAAGTCAGGGAGTCTGCAGCGATCGTGGGCTCAGGAGGACCACTCGCTGACACGGCCACTAGTTCCTGTGAACCCAGGGCCCGCGAGGCACTCACACCTCCCGCCCAGGCGGGCTCTAGGAGAAGCCACACACACCCCATCTGGCCCCAGAGCTCATCAAGACCAAGAAGACCCAGGTGAGGCTGGGGTCACGTGAATAGGGAAGGGGAGGACGTGACCAGGCAGTGACCGTCACGACTCACGTGCAGCCCGGGGGGGCCAGGGGCTCCTGGTTTCCCATCTAGCCCACCACGGCCATCCAGGCCAGGCGGACCCCGGTCACCCTGAGGAAAACAGAGAGGTAAGGGGCCTCGAAGGATAAGATAGAACTAAGAGCCTGGCTCACGGCTGAAAAACCTCCCTGCCCTCTCACCTTCTCTCCTGCTGGGCCTCGGACACCTGGGTCCCCCTGGGGAGAACAAGGTCAGGTGAGAGGTGAGGGTAGGAGGAGGCCGAGGCTGCTGGGGCAAAAAGCATCACTCACCTGAGGGCCTGGGGGCCCCCGAAGTCCACTGACACCCTGAGGATAGGGGGAGGAAGAAATCAGACCAGGCTTTCCCAGATCCACACCCCCTCAGGGGATCAATCACACTCACCCTCTCCCCAGAGGCTCCAGGGGGGCCTGGGTCACCCTTGGGCCCTCGAGGACCCTCCTGTCCACGGTCCCCAGGTTCTCCCTGTGGCAGAGACAAGCGTGTTGAAGGAACAGCCCTAGGGCCGCAGGCATGCCCATCGTGGAGGCACTGGGATGCTTCCCGTGCTCTGAGCCCCACTCCACCCACAGACCCTGATACCTTCTCTCCAGCTCCAAGTCCCGGCTCCACCTGTTGGGGGAATGGCCAGTGAATGGTTCAACAAGGAGAAGTGGGGCCAGTGAGGGGCTATGGGATCTACGGAGCTATCAGGAGGCCATGCGGGAAATGGGAGCCATCCCATCCCACTGGAAGGAATGAAGGGACATCATATGGTGCCAACAGGGGCAGGCAAGGGAGATGACAGAGGACCAGACTCAGGTCACCCCTTACCAGCCGTCCAGGGAGTCCTGGGGGACCCTGGGAAAGGAAATGATATGGTCAATAAGGAGCCCTGAGATCCCAGGGCATGGCTCAGCTTTGCCCCAGCCTCAATTCGGCTCCTAGATTCCCTGAAGCACCCCAATGCCAACCCCCAGAAGGCAGATCGGGCCTGGAGGTGGCCATCAGTGCTCCCCACCTTGACCTCCAGGCCCCTTATGTGGCCACTGACCAGACCAAACATGGGAAATCTCCATCGCCCCAGAGCCCAGGACACTGGCACTACTCACCGGCTCCCCACGGTCCCCCTTGGGTCCAGACGGTCCAGGACTCCCCTGCAGAAAGTCATGGTGTCAGGGTCATCAAGATAGGTGGCAGTTTCAGGGAGTTTGGGGAGCAAACAAAGGACTCCTGGGGATCCCGGAGGCCTTTGGGGGTTGTGATGAAGGGGTTCCAGCAAATTGTAAGGATCTAGCATTGTAGGGTTGGGCTGGGAACTGGATGGTTGAAGTTGGGGTCAGGGGTCAGGGGTTAGGACTCACATTTCGTCCATCCTCTCCAGGATCTCCTTGGTCTCCCTTCTCACCCACAGGCCCCCGAGCTCCAGGTGCCCCCTGGGAAGAGCAGCTGGCCTGAGATAGGTCCTCCCAGCATGTCGCAGGCTTCCCATGACCCACCCCCCCATACTGCCCCAGGTTCCCATCACCCCCAAACCATGCCAGAGTTTCCCATCACACCACGCCTCCCTCCAGACTCTCCAGCACCCCCTCACTTCGCCCTGCCAGCCTCACCCGAAGGCCACGCTCGCCAGCTTTTCCAGGCAAACCTGGGTCACCCTGGTGATGGAGAGAAAGCCACACTGAGCAGGTGGGTTGGACTCAAACTGACTCGGGGAGAAGGGGCAGAGAAGGGCCTGGCCCCAGCTGGACAGCAGGCAGGGGAATGGATTGGACGACCTGGTGGAGCCCCCAGCCCAGGAGGATCCTAGTTCAAGGGTAGAGGTTCGGAAATCACAGTGGGAAGGAGTCTCACCGGGGGGCCCTCGTCGCCTTTCTCTCCAACTTCACCCTGTGAGACAGGAGAATCAGCCCCGGTCCCCAGATCCCCCCGACACCAACAACACCCTACTCCCCTGTCCCCCAGGAACCCCCTCCCCCAACTCCAGCTTTCTTACGTCTCGTCCTCGGGGGCCGACAGGTCCTGGGGGGCCAGGCCGTCCAGGGTCTCCCTTCTCTCCAGGAGGGCCCAAGTCACCCTGCGGAGGAGGCAGAAGCGAGGTGATCGGGACGCAGGTAGCAGCCAACCCTTGGGGGATGGTAACCCCAGAAACCTCCAGGTTACCCAAGGTCACAGGTACTCACTGGGGGTCCTGCTCTGCCGGTGAGGCCAATGGGACCCTGCGGGGTATGGAAGGTGGGTACGGGAGTCAGTTGGGGCTCCCAGGTACTACCTCATCTCCTTCTGTCACGCCTCCCAATCCCACCTTTACTCACCCGGTCTCCAGGGTCTCCCTTGGGGCCAGGGTCTCCAGGAAGAACCGAGCCGGGTGGGCCCTGTAGTGGGAGGATCAGAAGTCAGGGAGCACAGCCTTCACCTGCCCTACCCCCCAAACACTTTCCCCTCACTCACCCGCTCCCCTTTGACTCCCGCCGCTCCTCTGGGCCCAGGGGGCCCCACATCTCCCTAGAGGTGACAAAAGCCATCAACCATCAGCATCAGCCCTAGGTTCCATGAACCACAACCCCGCCACCCCGATCCAGCAATCCTGCCCCTCAGGGGCCTCCAGCCAGGCCCTGTGACCTTGATCTCAACCCCACGTCAGCCTCCTTTCCCTCTTGCCAGAATTACCTTCTCTCCTTTGGCTCCGGCACCGTCAGGTCCCTGAAAACAAACAGGACAGACACGCTTGGCCCCACCTGGGCACCGCAGTACTATGACTGATTGGGGATGGGGTCATATCAAACTGCGAGTCACAGAGCTCAGTCTCTGTCCCGAGGTCACAGAGTCACGGCTGGGAGCCAGGCAGGGGTTACACGGAGCCCATGACCCGTGTGACGGTCACAGGGTCACAGGTGACGGCCAGGAGTCAGGAGATGTGTTATAGCATAAGGAGAGTCACAGAGCCCTTGGCCTGCCCAGGGCCCCAAGGTGACGGGTCCCGGCCTGGAACACTGGTCTACAGGCAGGCCAGTGCGCAAGGAGCCGCGCCCAAAGCCCCATCCTCCCCTTGCTCACCACTGCAGGGTCCCCAGGGCGACCAGGCTCCCCCTGTGGAAAAAGGACAGAGGCGGGGATGGGTCAGAGACCCACCTAGGAACCCAAGTTCCCAATGTCCCACCTGCCACAATCCCTAGTACGGGGTGGGGGTGGGGGGCTGGGGAGAAGACCGGCCCCCAGGCAGTGACCCACCTTCTCTCCTCGGCGGCCGGCGGGTCCCGGTGGCCCCTGCATATGGAAAAGGTGTGAAGCCAGAGCGGCAAGAACACATGAAAAGCCCTCTCCCGGTCCCACCATGGTCACAGACTCACTTCGGGCCCCTCGGGTCCAGGACGTCCAGCCACTCCAGGCAGCCCCTGGGGAAGAAGAGCGGACATGCTGGTCCAGGGGGCGGGGGCAGGGAGATCGTGGCAAACAAGGGCTAGAGGCTGGGAGGGTGCTGGAGAGAGGGCACGGAAGGCCAGGATTCAGGTGGCAGGGGTTGAACTCAGTGGGACAACAGAAACCAGGTCAGTGGAAGTCAAGGTCAGTTCAGCAGGGCCAGGAAGTTCAAAGCAGGTCCCAGGGGTTGAAAGTTAGAGCCCACATCAGCAGGAGTTAAGTGAGGAGAGATGGAGGGGCAGGGGGAGTCAAGGTTGAGAAGTCAGAAGCAGGAAGGGGCACAGAACTCGAGTCAGCTGGGCACTGGCTTTGGCGTCAGAGGGCTCACCTGGGGTCCCGCTGGGCCGGGGGATCCACGTTCACCCTGATGGAACAGGACGGGTCAGAGCTGAGTGTGACTCCAGACCCTATGGGGCCCCGAGAGACCCCTGGGGTGCACTCACCTTCTCTCCGGTCTCACCCACAGCCCCTTTCAGTCCTCTGTCACCCTAAGGGGAGACAGATAGGAGGGGTGCCTTGACTGTCAAACTCCAAAGAAAGTGTCTCAACCTCTAGCCATCCTGCTCATGAAGCCACAGCCTCTGACCTGGTGAGAATCCTCTTCTCCTGATCCCCGCACCGCCCCCAGACCTAGAGCGGTCCCACCCAGTGCGCCCCGCCCCGCACCTGACTCCACAAAATGGCACTTACTTTGGGGCCAATGTCTCCAGGAGATCCTCGTAGGCCCTAGAAAGGGTTCAGAGATTTGGGTTTGGGCATAAGGAGAGCATAGAGGGTGGGAGGCTGAGGGAGCTGTGGCCGCCCCTCAGAACCCTTGCCCCTACACTCACCCGCTCACCCGGGCTCCCAGGTTGTCCTGGGAGACCTGGGGCTCCGTCCTCACCGTCACCCTGAAGGAGAAACAGATGACTAGAAGACCCTGCCCCCGCCCCTGCCCCCACCCCAGGACTAGGACACCAAGGGGTCAGGCTTCCTACTTTTTCTCCTTTCTCTCCAGAAGGGCCAACTGGGCCTTGGGGTCCGGGGTTTCCAGGAAGACCCTAGGGGAAAGTGGATAAAAACATGAGCCCTAAACTGCGAGGCCCAGCACCCACCCGCTGCCCCAGCAGAGCCCCAACCCCAGTATCCACACCCCGGAGCATGGCCCCCAAGCTCCCCCGCAGAGCCTCAGGGCTCCCTCACCGGCAGCCCAGGCTCGCCTGAACCAGTGCCGCCATCACCTGGTCCTGGAGGGCCCTGAGGGAGAACAGCGGGTGAGGAGATGACCAAGGGGAATCAAATTCCAAGCCACCCCCAGGACACCTTGCCCCTCACTTACCCGCTCCCCACGATCGCCTTTGTCACCCTGAAAGACAGATCATGGCCCATGACCCTGGACTACACCTCCACTCCCCAATGTATGGGGGAAAATATATTCTCCGATATACAGGGAAAAATGAAGGTCAGGGAGACAAATTGGATCACAAAGGTCATGGAGGAACTGAGGAGTCATGGGAGGCTAAGGGGTCACATGGGGTCAGAGGGACCAGTAGGGTTCAAATGGGGTCACTAGGTCACTGGGTCACATGGAGGTCATGAAACCATACAGGGATCATGTTGTCACCTTCACGGCCGTTCCAGGAAGTCCTGGGGGCCCACGGGGTCCTGGGTCCCCCAGCGGGCCACGGGATCCAGGAAGGCCCTGATGGAAGAGATAAAGTATAAAGTAAGCCCCCACAGACCCCTGCTCCCGCCCTGCCTCCCGTCGGGTCTCCCACCCCACATCACCTGCCCCCACAGGTCCTGGAACTTACCGGAGGTCCGGGGTCCCCTTTCTGCCCAGGAAGCCCTGGGCCCTCGCCTCCAATGACTCGTCCAGGCTCTCCCTGCAGGACAGAAAGCGGTGGACAGGATTCAGGGTAAGGGAGCCTTGGGGTGAGAGAAGCCCCTCGAGGGGCCTCAGCTATTCCTTATCATGCCCGAGGCCCAGCACAGTGTCCAGCCTGCTCCTCCCTGGGCCGTCCTGGCTCCCTCCCGTCCCCCTGCACCTACCGGCTCCCCCTTTGGGCCTCGAGGTCCTCGCTCTCCCTGAGGACAAAATAGAGCAAAGGGTGACGGCTGAGCACCGGGGTGCGGACGCTGCCCCGCCCCCACAGGCCCCCGCCCCGCAGGAAGAACTCTGGGGAGACACTGGATGAGCAAAGAAGGGAAAGCAACTTACTGGTTCTCCGCGAGGACCAGGCCACCCTGGGGAGCCCTGTAAATGCAAGCGGTCGGGACAGTCAGACCACCCACCCACCCACTGGAGCAAAGAGTCCATCCCACCGTGTGACCTGCAAGGGCAAGGCTTGCTTACCTTTGAGCCAGGGCTTCCCGGAGTCCCGGGGCGGCCAGGGCTGCCTGGAAGCCCATCTGCCCCAGGGAAACCCTAAGGAGGCAAAGAGGTCAGGGCAGGAAGGGACCTTCCCTCCATGCCCCTGGTTCTGGTTTGTTGGAGGGGCCCAGACCCCACAGGCGCCCGAGTGTCACTGGGGTGGAGCAGTGGGGCAGAAAAGCTGCCCTTCTGAGCTAAACAGAGCCTCATCCCGGGCACAAGGGCAGCGACGAGGTGGAGGGCCTTCCCTGCCTCTGGGATTTAGAACTTACACCACAAGAACTTACACTTGTGGGGGGAAATCTCAAAACTCCCCTGGCCGCTCTGCTTTAGGCCTTTTCCCGAAGTCTCTGGTGCGGTTTATAATGTCCACTTAGGCTTCTGGGAATACCCTTGTGGTTCTACCCCTGTTCTTTCCTTCTGTCTTCTAAAAACCCTGGGGACACTTGCAGGAGTGTCTTAGGGGAACCTCAATGGTTTCCACTCACCCTGTCACCCTTTGCAGCGGCACTCCCCGGGGGCCCTTGGGGACCAGGAACACCAATCCTGCCCTGAGAGGAGAAAGCAGGTAAGGAGCCTGTGTGCCAGTCAGGGAGCAGAGGACAGGTGTGGGGAGGCACTCACCGGAAGGCCGGGGGGGCCAGGAGGCCCGGCTTGTCCTTTCAGGCCCTAGGAAGGGTGATCAGTGAGCCCTGCACCACCAGCCTCCCCCCAGCCCCACTGACCCCCAACCACTCCCGCCTCCAACTAGGGCCACTCACCCTCTCTCCGGGTTCCCCCTTCTGGCCCTGGGGAAAGATATGTCCGATGAGGGTCAGCGTGGCTGGCCCCAGGTGTGGCCCTCACCCACCCTCTCAACCCTGGACATTTACCTTTGGACAATGCACCGTGCAAGGCTCTGGCTGTGGCTGTGGACATAAGGTCTCCTTGAGGCCAGGCTCTTCTACCAAGAGTCCCCAGACCCCCCTCTCCCCTGCCAGCAACCCCTCCCCCAGATGCCCCCTTGCAAACCTGGGTGGCCGAGCCTATCCGACACAGGGATGTTGCCAGACTACTGACTGCCCTCTCCAAGCTTGGACCATCATCCACAGCAAAGAAAGTCTGGACAGGGTCCACACCCGGCACCAAGCGACGCAACTGTTCTGGGTCAGCTCCGGCCTGGCCCAGGATCATCACTTTGAGCCCTAAGGAGGGGTCCAGCAGTCTGCGTGACAACCGCGCCGGAGCCAGCCCGTCCCCAGGCCCCATCCCCACCAGCCCTCCTCCTCACCAGCAGCCTGGGCCTCATGGATAGGGTTGAAGATGTCACCTCGCAAGGGCTCATCGACTAGCAAAACCATTAGCCCTGGTATGTGCCGGCGGCGCCCGGGAGCATCCGGGGCTAGCAGGTGTCTGTGAGCAGTGGCCACAGCGGTGCCTGGGAGAAAGAACATGTGAGAAGCCAGGGGCAAACAGCTCTCCGCGGGGAAGCCCCCAGAGTCGACGTTCAGTGCAGTTCCTTACCCAGGTTGTTCCCACTTGGGTCCACATAGGGGATGCTGCGGATTTTCTGCAGGATGATGCCAGGATCGTAGGAGCTATTCAGCGGGAACAGTGGGGAAGGCCGATGACTGTAGGACAGGAGGCCAACCTGGGGTGGGGGGGGGTACACAGAGCCTGGGGAGGATGGCAAAGCAAGGATGACAGGGCCTGTGGGGGGAGATACGGAGCTCAGGGTGTGGGACTAAACCTGAACACTAGGGAGTCAGCAGTGATGGGTGGATAAGGAGCCAAGCAGCAGAGGGGGAGATCTGGAGCCTAGGGAGGGCTGGGAGACAGCCTGGACCACTGGTAGAGGAGGGAAATGGTAGCTGCTGTGAAGCCTGGGACAGGGAAGGACTGGGATAGGAAGGGGTCTGGCTGCCTCTTGGGCCAAACCTGCACCGCCTGGGGCCCGAGGGGCCCAAGTGCAGACACCAGACGCTCCAGGGCACGCTTTGCAGCCTCCGCACGATGAGCGTTGTCCTGAGTGGCGTGCAGCAGGAACACCACATCCATCAGGCCGTGCGGACACACTGCAGGAAGGGGGCTGAGTTACTGACGCTGCTGGCCTGTCTGGCTACCCCCTCAGGCCCCTCCCACCATGCCCATCATACCTGGGATCTGTATGACAGAGGCCTCAGGACCCCGTACGCCCTCCCGGATGGGTATCAGCGAGAAGGTGTAGGAGATGCCAGGCTCTAGCCCTGTCACCTGCTGGGAGCTCGAGATCCCTGGAAGTGTCTGTGAGGCCCCAGGGATGTCTGCAGAGGATAACACCTGGTTGAACGGGAGGCGTTCCGTGGAGCCTCAACTGCCAGCCCACCCCAACCCTGGCCTCCCCTTCACCTTGGCCAGGGCGTCTGAGTGGCCGCCAGGACAGGATGTAGCTGGATACTCCAGACGCTGGAGTCCAGGCCAGAGTCACCGAGTCGACTGAAGTGTCCACCACACGCAGTTCAGTGCTTGGGACACGAGGTGACTCTGAAGAAGGAATCAAAGACCAGGGATCGGAGTCTATGTCTTGAGAACCCCGAGGGGAGAGATCATCTGAGGAGGTTCTGGGGTAGGATCATCTTAGTGAAAGAAGTGTCATGGGAGATCGTGCTGGGACTCCCCCCAGGGGCAAGAGTGGCAGGAGGGCTACAGGAGGGGTCACTAAGGGTCATGGGGTGCAGGAAACCAGGTGAGTCATCAGTAGGGGAAAGCTCACACCAGGGAAGAGTGGACTCTCTGGGCTCACCAGTGTGTGCAATCACTTCCGTGGGGGGCCCTTCTCCAGCTGACCCCAAAACGCTCAGCCATATGCGGTATTGGGTGGCTGGTTCTAGCCCATCCAGTTCATAGCTGCTGAGATCGGGCCCCAGGACCCGGGATTGTTCCTGGCCACCTGGGGCAGGCATGAGAGTGGGGACCCAAGATACGTGGAAGGATGGGACAGACCAGCATTGATGAACTTGCCCACCTCACTGACTGACCCTGCTCACCAGATCCACCCTCCTAATTGATCTTCCCCATTCTCGCTGGAGAACTACTTTACGACCCTGCACGACTGACCCTTATTGATCCCACCCACCCGACTGACTGATCCCGCGCACTGTCACTGATCCAGCAAACCACCCCCTCCACTGACAGACCCTGCCCACTCACGGACGTCGCCTATCTCGCCAACCCCGCCCCCAGCCCTGCCCCCTCTGGTCCCTGAGCCCGTCCCCCCACCGGGGGACACCTCTCACCCTCGGGTCGCCAACGCAGACGGAAGCCCTGTGCCCCGGGTACCGGCTGCCAGCGCAACCTCAGCGAGTGCTCCCCTCGCTGCACGACGCGAAGGGTCTCCAGTGCTGGCGGAGCCTCAGGTGCTACAGAGAAAGCCCTGGCATCAGGGAGGCTCCGCCCCCACTGGCTTCTGAGCCAATGCCAGACCAACCCTGGAACGCGCACCGCCCCAACCGGCTCCTCTGCCTATCCCAGGCCTCATCCCTCCTTCCCCGTCGTACCCTCCAGCGCCGTGCACAAACCCCGCCCCCAAACCGTCCACGCCACCAATCCAAGGCTAGCCCCAGCCCGAGCTCCGCCTACGCGTCGTGACGACAATGGAGACGGGCGCGCCCTCGCGGTCCCCGACCAGTGCAGTCACTCGCACCGAGTAGCTGACTCCGCCTTCGAGGCCCCGTATTTCTGCGGAGTCCGTGTTTCCTGGGAGCACTTGCTGTCTCGTGGGGCCACCTGGGCAGGCAATCATGGGGCAACAGTCGGGGTGCGGGTGGCTTACCAGAGAGGGCAGTCCCAGCCGGGAGGGACAAGGGCGGGTCAGGGAAGCATACCCTCGCTGCGGCCCCAGGCCAGTCTGTAGGCTGTGGCTCCAGGGACCCCCACCCAGGTGACCCGCAGAACATCACTGGAAGCATTGAGGATCTGCAGCTTCGACACACTGCCCACGGGCGCAGGGTCTGAGGGCAGAGGCAGGGTAAAGGGGTTAGGGGCCACTGGATGGCTGGCAGAGAACAGGGTGGCAGTGCCAACATTGTCCGTGCAAGGAGGTCTGAAGGTCAGTGTGAGGTTAGTACGGACAGGTCAGTGCAGGCCACCTCTGCGAGAGAGAAGGTCAGTGCCCCAGAGTGGGCAGGGTGGAGCGGCCAGGAGGTCGCTGAGGGGGGACACTTAGTCAATGTGGAGAGGTCACCGAGCAGTGATGGAGAGGGCAGCTGAAGCCGTCAAGAATACACAGTGGGCTGGGGTAGCCAATGAGATGTGGTTGCCAGCTGCCCAGGGTCCACTCACCTGTCCTCACAAGCACAGAGGCGGGGGTCCCATCCACACCAGCCACATGGGCCCACACGTGCACCGTGTACTGAGTATCTGGCTCCAGCCCATCCAGCTCAGCCACCGTGGCCTCTCCAGAAACCAGCTGGGATTTCTCTGGACCTGGGAGTGGGAACAGAGGCAGCTCCAGGGTTAGCTAGACTCTGCCCCCCAATGCCTCACCTGGACCCCTAATAAACCCCCATCCCCCATTCCACCCAGACCTGACCCCCCATAACTCTCCAAAACCTCCAGTCCCCTCCAAAACCCCTGGTTCCCTACCATGGCCTGAGTGCCAGGAGATCCTGTATCCCGTGGCACCAGGAACCCTGCTCCAGGCGATGGTGACAGATGAGCTGCTGGTCTGCGTCACATGGACAGTCCTCACTGGGCCCAGTGGGTCTGGGGGGAGAGGCAATCGAGAGTCTAATGGAGGAGGCAGTGGAGGGTCTGATGGGGGAAGACTAGGGGGCCATCTACCAGGAGGCTATGGGAATCTAAAAGGAGACAGGGATCTGCTGGGTGAGGTAGTGAATGGGCCAGATGGGGGAAGAAGTGGGGGTTCTGACAGAGGAGATAGTTGCAATCTGAGTGAGGCAGGTGATAGGAATCTGAGAGAGAAGAGTGTCTGACAGGGAAGAGAATAGAGTTCTGATAGAGGTAGGAGGAGGCAGTGAGGGCGTGTAAGCATAAATCTTAGAGGAGAGTCAGAGCAGAAAAGGCCGCGGGATGAGATGAGGTGGTGGAAATCTGAGGGCAAAGAACGTGGGATCTTTGAGGAGAGGCAGAGGAGTCCGAAGAAGGGGGCGCTTAAAAGGAGGCAAGGGAGGCCAAAGGGGAAAGGAGGACTCTGAGGGAGAAGGCAGCGGGAATCCGAAGAGGGAGACTGTGACTATTCTGAGGCAAAGCAAGGGTCTGAGAGGGGAGGCATGGGGGTCCAAAGGAGCACTGGAGATAGATAGCCAAGGGGCTAGGTCAGGCCCTGACCAGTCTGAGCCACGATGACCGCAGGGGGACCCT
Organism: Potos flavus; assembly: GCA_028534135.1. NCBI lineage: Eukaryota > Metazoa > Chordata > Mammalia > Carnivora > Procyonidae > Potos > Potos flavus. The sequence continues at coordinate 14,016,780 of CM052898.1, forward strand.
CCTCTCTTCCTCGCAGTGCTGACACAGCCACCTGGTAGGACGTTCCAGGCCGTAGCCCTGTGATATCTGTGGCAGTGGATTCTGGGGGCAAGGTCTGGCTGGACTCTGGACCTAGGGTCAGAGGGAAGTGTTGACATGGCTCTTACCTGCCCCCTCAATCCCCACACCCTGACCGTTCCTCTCCATAACCCTCCCACACACCCCACACCAACCACTGTCCGTCCTCCAGCTAATCCGAAATCCACTGGCTCCGGGAACAGGGCCCCAGGCCACCCTCATTCGTGTTGCATCGGATCCCACAACTCGTAGCCCTGGGATGGCAAGCGGGGTTTCCAGTTCTGGCGGTGAAAGATAGAGGTCAGAGGTCAAAACCAGGACTGCAGTGAGCCAGGCAGCTGTCTCCCCAACAGCGCTCCTGCAGTGCTCACCCCGGCGGACCGTGAGGATGCTGGCACCCCCCTCGCGGGCGCCCACCCGAGCAGACACCCTCACGGTGTAGCTTAGTCCAGCCCGGACATCATCCAAGTCAAAGGTCGTCTGACTTCCAGGAAGCACCAGGGTCCGTTCAACCCCTAAGAGAGAAGGCAGGGTAGGCGGGCAGGGGTCAGTGAGACACAGAGATGTGGGATGATGGCAGTCAGTGACAGAGAGTCACACAGGATAATGGACTAGCGATGAATGGAGACCCACGATGGTAGGGGTCCGTGGACAGGGACGTGGAATGTAGGACGAGAGAAGTCAGTGGACAGCGATAGGAATCGACAGGTCATCTATAGACAGGGACATGGGGTGACAGGGGCCAGTATTGGCTGGGGACAGGGGCTGAGAGCTCAGCGTGGACAGTGGTTCCAGCTAGAGTCCCGGAAGGGCAGGGACTGAGCTTGCACTTGTGGAGAAGGGCGAAAGCCTCAGCCAGGGGTGTGGGGCAGTGAGTGGAGACAGACCCCTGTGAGAAGAGGGGCTGAGGCAGGGTTGGGAGCAGATACCCTCTGTGACAGATCTGGGCTCGGTGGCCACCTCAGGGGATAGACAATCAAGGAGACAGGAGGAGGCTATAGAAACCCGGGGATGGAAAGAGACGGGGTGAAGGTGCAGTTAGGCCCCAAGAGCCGGATCTTTAACGGATGTGTGGGTGTGGCTGTGACCCGCTCACCCTGGGTACTGCGCACAGCGATACGGTACTCGGTGGCTCCGGGAACCGGGCTCCAGGACACTCGCACCCGCTGCCCGGGCAGCTCGGTGGCCTGCAGGTCCGTCACAGGGCCCACAGGCAGCTCTGGCCCTGTTGAAGAGTGCAGCGTGAAAGGCTGCCCACCCCCCCACCCCAGCCCTTCCCCTGTCATGACGTGGCCAGGCCCACAGAGCCCTCACCAGTGGGGACCACGGTGGCAGGTGTGGCCACCTCGTGGCCCTCCAGCAGCGTGTAGAGTGTGAGGCGGTACTCGGTGCCCGGCTGCAGCCCATCTAGCTGGTAGCGGGTCACGTCAGGGGGCAGCACCACCTTCTGCGGCACTCCCAAGCCTGCAAGATGACGGGGTCAGGCCAGCTGAAGCCAACCCCAGCCCTGCCCGCCTACCCCTCTCCCCTGCACGGACCACTCTCACGCCGCCATTCCAGCCGGTAGCCACGGGCCTCAGGCACCAAGTTCCAGGAAACGAGGATGGACGTGGGGCCCAGGATGACCGGGCGCAGGGTCTGTTCAACGGCGGCATCTGCCGGGGCACGCGGGATGTCAGCGGTCTCGGTGCCCTGCGCGCCTGCCCGCCCTGCCCGAAGAAAGCCCCTGGCCCTCTCACCGGTGCGGGCCATCAGGGAGGTGGCCGCCCCGACGCTCTGGCCGAGCAGGCTGCTCACAGTCACCTCGTAGTCCGTGCCAGGCTCCAGGTCACGCAGCAACACTGAGCTCTGCCCGGGGCCCAGCTCCTGCTGCTGTGTGACACCGCCTGCACGGGGGGCACAGGAGGGCACAGGGGGGCACGGGGGGGTGGTCAGTGTGCCTTGCAGACTCAGAACCCTGCCATCCTGTCTGAGGGGCAGGGATCCCCCTCACTCACCACTGAGGACCCGCCAGGTCACACGGTAGCCAGTGGCACCTGGCATGCTCCGCCAAGCCACCAGGAGGCTGTGGGTCGTGGTGTTCTGGATGGTCAGCTCCGGCCCCTCCAGGGCAGCTGGGGGAAGGTGCACCAGGGATTAGCAGAGCCAGGCGTGGGGAGGGGTTACTGAGTGGTTAGGCGAGCGGGGTCAGAGGTTAGGGTCAGAGGTTAGCGGAAGTGCTCACTGGTCCGGGCCGTCCCGCTCACCGCCTCCCCGATGCTATTGGCGTAGAGGGCTACCACGGTCACTTGGTACTCGGTCAGTGGCCGGAGACCCTGCAGCTGCGTGCTGGTCTCACCAGCGGGGACGCTCACCTGCCGAGGGTCAGAGGTCACTTTACCTTGCCCTACCAAATCCCTAGCCCCCACAACCCCGCCACCCCTGACGTCCTTACCTCCCGCAGCTCGCTGGGTAGTGGCTGTCCCAGCCCTGTCAGAGGAGCGTACTGGACCTTGTAGCCGGTCACAGGGCCACTGGCTGCAGTCCACTGTACTCTCAAGGACTGACTGCCTGCCTCAGACAGCACCAGGTCTCGGGGACCGGAGGTCGAGTCATCAGCTGAGAAGGGCGGCGAGTCAGGCAATCCGGCAGGAGGATTGGGGGTCAGACTTAAAGCAGAGCATTGGGGTCAAGGGCCAGGAGCCTATGGGGTAGGGTCTGCACCCTGAGGGCAGGATCAAAGGACAGTACCCCCAGCCTGGGGTCGGGGGCACATGGGATGGCATCAGCACTCCCAGGTCGGGGGGTGGGGGCAGACATCCAGGTCCGGCACAACTGTGGGCAGGAACTCACTGGGCAGGGTCACGGGCACGCCCCCCGCTGTCGTGCACACTCTCCGGGAAACAAGGGGCAGCAGGGTCCTCAAGATAGTGAAGTCGTTGACGAAGAAGAAGAAATCACTGGTGGGCTGTGAGGCAACTCGCTTCAGCTCCTCAGGGTCGGCATTCTTGATCCCTGAGGGGACGCCCAGTCAGAGCTCAGGGGTTCACGTGCCCTCTGACTGGCCCCTGCCGCAGCCCACGTGTCCCCTCAGTTTGGCACTCACCCACGGCAAACAGCTTGACCCCCTGCCCCTTCAGCCGCTGGGCAGCTGTGTCCACCAGGTCCTGGGACTTCCCGTCTGTGATGAGGATACAGACCTGGGGCAGGCACACGGGGTCAGTCAGTGGGCCTCAGACAGCTAACGTGGGGGGCAGGGGAGGGGGAGGGATCACCTTGGGGACGCCGGGTCGGGCCAGCTGGGGCAGGAAGACGTGGTCAGCCACATGGAGAATCGCAGCCCCTGTGCGCGTGTTGCCCCCCTTGTAGCTGAGCTCACGGATGGCTCGGATCACATCGCCCCCTGAGCCAAGCGCATCGAGGCCGAACTCTGTCCTGTGCAGGGGAGGGAAGGTGGAGACAGGCTCGGGGCCAGCACCTCTTCTGGTCCTGACTTCTAGGAGGCCTCTGGGGTGAGGCTTGCGAATATCGGGTCCCCTTGAGGGTCCTCTTGGTTCTGTGACTCCTGTCCTCCACCTCCGAAGCCATTCACAAACTTGTCTGGTAGCCCTCTGTGCCCTGCCTATGGCTGGAGCCCTTGGGGCTCCCTGCCCCCGGGAGCAGGATGTCTGGTTAATTAAGTAATTGTGGGAGGAAGGGTCCGGTTGTAGGGAGGTGGCCGTTGGCCAGGCAGGGAGGCCCTGTGCGAGGGGAGAGGCCGAAGGCATCAGGAGGCTGAAACATGGACAGGCCAGTAGGAAGGCAGGGGGCATCTGAGGCCCCCGAGCTCCGCATCTCCAGATCAGAAAACACGGGGCTGTCTTTGGCAGGACACCAGCCTGGAGGTGCCTCAGGTGCGAGGACTCTACCCGGGAGATCCCTGCCTGTCTCCAGAGGAGGTCCTGGCTCCGGGAAGAGGGGTCTGGGCTCCCCAAAGCCTGGCCTAGGGGTTACTGGACTCCCTGCTCCTGTGTGTGGGGGGAGAATCCTGGTGAGAGCTCTGGGTCCCCAGCTCCGGGGGCCACCACTCACCGGGGATCGTCGCTGTACTGCACGGCAGCGAAGCGCACGCCCTGTGCACTGGCTGCCCCCGAGAAGGGCAGCACCAGTCCCTCCAGGAAACCTCGCACTTCACGGAAGTTGCCGCGGCCGATGGACGAAGAGCCGTCAAGTAGGAACACGATGTCAGCGGCGTAAAGGCGTGTGCAGGTCACTGGGGCAGGGAGGAGCCATCAGGCTCTCTTCTTGGAGCCCACCCACCCCTCCGTGCACTGTGGTCCCTTGGCACTAGGGCCGGGGAGGACTGAGTAGGCCGCAGGGGCTAAGCAAACCGGCTCAGGCCGGCTGGGCCCTGGGAGCCTGGGAGAGAGGGACAGAGGAGCCCAGAGCAGACTCTGCGTGGGGGACTGGTGTGTGCAGAGAAGAGAGAGCTATGGCCACGGGTGTGGATCTGGGACTGAGGTCGGCCTAAGGGGGCCGGAGTGGAGTGACAAAGAGGGGGTGACCCAGCTTGCATTTGGGGAGCCAGAGTTTGGGACCCAACAGGATAGGATGCAGTTTGGGAGACCCAGCAGGGGGAGTGGAGGGTTTGGGGAGTCCGGGGAGAGTTAGCAGGGATGCAGGCGGGGTCGTGGAGGTGGGGAGGGGGTCCCAGATGAAGGCGCCGGGTGACAGGGTGAAGCGCCCCCGCCGAAGTCCTTCCTGGCGGTGCCCACCTCTCTCCCTGTGCTGGGCCCGCACACGGGGCGCCCCTGCCAGGATCCCGGCGCAGATCGCGGCCACCAGGAGCAGCAGCCTCATCCTGGGTGGGGGAGACGGTCAGCCAGGCCCCCGTCTCTGTACCTCAGCTCCCGCAGCTGCGGCGGTCCGAGCCCAGCGCACCCCCACCCCCAGTCCCGGTCTTGCCTGCCCGTCCACCGGTCCTGCTGCCAGCCGTTGCTGCAGTCCCGCCGCCACAGCCGAGAAAAGTCCCTGATCCGGGGGGTGGAGCTGCGGGCGGGGTCCCAGGCGGTCCGCCCCCCACCCAGCGTCCCAAAAGCCGCGCCCCCACCACCCCTGCCGGGACAGATGACTTGACTCCACTAAAGTGTAAAGCCCCCACCTCCTGTGGCTTCCGGGACTCCCCCCAGAAGGTTCTTGACGGATGCTGAGGCAGACCCCTCCAACCCCGTCCAGGGTCAGAAGCTATGGCTGCTTTAAGGTCAGAGTGACTAGTGTCGTGATCGCTGGAGGCTGGAATTCAGATAGGTTACTGGGGACTGAGGAAACGGCAGGATGGTGGTGGGGGGAGGCTGCAGCTGGAGATGACTCACCCCCCACCCCATGGGGGTGCCCAGACAAGCCTTCAGGCCATGAGTCCCGCCGGCCACTCCTGTGATTCAGCCATCCCTGTCTGTCGGATCTCCTGTGCCCCACCCCAATGCCCTTGACAGCTGGAGCAGCCCCCAGCTAATGAGGGGCTCTGGGCTCATCCCAGTGAAACTAAGGCACCACTGGACCACATCTGAAAAATGCGCCCCCCCCCCAGCCTTGGGAAGAGGAAGCCAGGAGGAGAGAATGTCGTGTGTATGTATACGTGTCCATCCCGGCACCCCACACCCCCTGCCATGCCCTGAACCAGTCCCAGGCAGATGCCATCCAGCTGTGCCTGCACGGAGGGGGGTTGTCCATATGTGCAGGGTGGGACCACCCACAGTGACAGCTCATCTCTCAGGAATCCACCCTTTCCTGCCTATACCCCACTGGTGGCCCTGTCCTGCTCCAAGTCCCCCTAACTGCTCGTCCTCCTGGCCAGCCGGAGTCTCCTCCCTCACTCTATTCTTCTTGAGGACCCCCCTTCCACCCATCATCCCCACCAAGCCCAGAGGTGACCACGAGCCCTCCCTCCGCTGCTCACCTCTCTCAGGGTCCACCAGTGGCTGCCACCTTCATAAGTACCAATGCGCCACTGCTCTCCCCTTAACCAGCCTGACTCCATCCATTTACCTCAACTGGCTTTTGTGACTGTAGACAGTCCCCTTTGACACATCTCCAGGTCACGAACACTGTCCTGAGGACATGAGTGTTTGTATGTGCGTGTCTTCATCATAGGGGAGTGACACCAAAGCAGCGATATTCCCAAGAACAGCAGGCCCCATGTTTTGTTTTCCTGCCCCCCCCCCCCCCGCCGCATTTTGTTTGTTTTCTGAGAAGCCCAGAAAGTATGTCTACACTCACCACTGCCACAGAGTCCCTTCCAACATGCCTGGCCCCGGGCCTCTCCTGGGTCAACAGGCTGAGTGGGACAGAGATGGGGACAGCACATCTTCATCTCCCCTGGGCTCCCTCTGGGCCGGGGGTGTCTCTGGTATGACCAGAGCTGGAGGCAATGAAGACCATCCATACTGCCTGTTTTCCTGTTGCCCACATGGCTGAAACTACAGAATTGGCCCCTTTTATCACTGATCTCTCCCCCTGACTATCATAGGATATAGTGCTATGACCCACAGGGCCCAGAACTTCTTCCAAGGTCATGGTCTCCGCAGCCTAGCCCTTAAAGCTGTCTGATGGGTGAGAAGAGCAGAGAACCAGACACTATCTCCTTACAGAGGCAGCCCCTACCCCCAAAGCCCCCACCTCCTCTTCCCCAGCAGAGGGGAGAGCTGACGGTAGGGTCATGGGCAGATGTGGCAGTCCAGCCTGTAGGGGTGACTGGACACCCTGCTAGGAGGGTAGCAGGACCATGATGTGCCCCGGGAAGGAGGGGCTGCCTGCCGTGTGCGGGTCCCTCAAAGGGTGCTGTGAGAGGCTGTCGGGGAGGTTCAAGCACAGGGGCGATGTGTGACACTGGAGCCCCGAGGCCACGAGCAGGTATGTGACCATCTGAGGCTCCTGGCTCCAGCCTCCTGGCAGGTGCACAAGCTGGGGCACAGCTCCAGAGCCCAGCACCTTCCATCTGAAGAGTGCTGTCCCGGAGCTCTGTCCTTCCTCTCACGCTCCCCCCGAAACCTCCTTCTCTGGCTTCAGTCCTTACCTCTGCCAGGTGGTATCACATCTCTAACTAGGGCTTCTTTTTAGGATTCCAGCCCCACACATCCCACTGTCCTGGACACCTCTGAAATTCTCACCAAAACTGTGGCCAAAGCTAGGCAGGTCATCCTCTTCCAACCTACCCCTCCTCGGGGTACCCCAGGCCTGCTGGGGCCGCTGTCCCGCTTGTGTCCCCTGCAGCCCGCTCCAGCTCTTCCTACGGCTGTGACCTCTGCTCTGCCACGGGACAGTTCCCTGGGGTGCCACAAAAATCCAGCCTCAGAGTCCCCATGCTAAACCTCAGGCTGACCAAGTCACTTCTCTTCCCAGTAACGTCCGAGGCACCTCCCTCAAAATGCCTCCAGAGCACAGATCGAATTCCTTGGCTTGGTATGCAAGGTCTGTTGGGACCAGATCACACCAGGAGTGCCCAGCACACCCAGAGCCTTTGAGGACCGTGCCTGGGCTTAGAAGAGAAATCAACCCCATCTTCCAGGAGCTCAAACTTACTCCCTGGGTCCAGTGTGCCGCATCTGTAAGCGCCAGGGTGGGCCTGCCAGGGTTCTGCACCGTCTAGCAGGTTCTCTCAAAGTAGGATGACCTGGGACCTCCAGCTCTGGGTTCTAGCAGGCACTCAACAGTTATTTCCTAATTGACAACTGGTGACAGCAGAGATGAGGGAAAGGCACTGGGGCAGGGCAGGAGTGATTCAAGGGTTGTTTGGGGCCACTGCAAGGCTGGGATGCTGGGTGACTTCTCAAGAGCCCGCTTCTCAACCACCTCTGTCCCAGGACTCTGTTCCTGATTGCCAGCAGCACTCCCCCTAGGAGAATCACTTCTGCTTCCTTCCTGGGCTCCCAGGGAACCTGACTGCGGAAGGGCTGGAGACACAGGAAGAGGGTCTACCTGCCCACCCGTCTCATGGGGCCAGGGTCTGAGGGGGACTAGGCAGCTGTGAGCCCCACCAGGTCCCGGCTGCCGCAGGTAGATGGGAAGGGGATCATCAGGCCAGCAGCTCAGGACTTGCCTGGGACAGATCTAGTCAAGGGAGGGGGCTCAGGCCCCACTGAGCTCAGGGCTATTCTCGGAGCCTGAGTCAGCGGCATATCGAGGCAAAGGATTCCTGCCCTGCCTGTCCAGGCAACAGTTAGAAATCAAATGGGAACACTATGCCCCAGGCTACCCTCCTCCCAGAATCCAGAGTAAACATTCAAAGGAGGCTTCCTCAGGGACTGTCCTTGGCCCTTCCTGGTCTGTCCAGGGGGCCAGGAACTGCCAGAAGGCATAATGCACGGGGGCCACACCAAAGGGCTTCCCTCCTGAGCCACCAGAGAGTTCCCAGGCGGGGACCTCTACCAGGGCAAAAGCATGGGTTCCCACACCCTACTCTTGGGACAGACTAGCTAGGAGCATCCTCCACGTGGCTAAGTGGAAACATCTGGCTTCGCCTCCCTGCAGGCATCAAAGGCTTCCGGCCTCCACGCTGCAGCCCCCACGCTTGCCCCTGGCTGAGGAGACATCAGCCTGTGGGAAGGCGGAAGGATCCGGGGCACGCAGAACTGGAGGGAAGTCCCTGCTCCCCGATCCACTGCCCAGAAGACCCCACGGCAATGCCAAGCGGACAACACAGTTCTCCACACAGGCCTTTATTGGAGGTAAGGTCATCTTCACCCAGGTCCGAAGAGCCGAGGTGGTATGTCTGTGGTGGGGAGGGCCCGTGAACCTTGGCCCAGCCCTCTCGCCCGTACAGCCTTCCTGCCTAGAAACGCAGCCAGAACATGCCGCTGCGGATCCGGTTGTAGTCTGGGAGCTGCTCGATGGGGCCTGTGGGGAGAGGGTGGGGAGTCAGGGCGGGGTACCTGGCCTGTGCAGGGACACCTGGCCCTCTGCCACACCCGACTCGGCGCTGCCCAGAGCAGCACAAGACGGGCTTTGAGTGGAAAAAGGGAAGAGAACATTCCCGCAGGGCTGCCGAGCCTGTCACTTCATGCTCCGGCTCCTGGAGCCCCACCCCGCACACGGAGGTGTCCGTTACCTGGCGGGCGTGGGGCATTGATGGAGGCAGCTTGGCAGGGAGTCAGGGAGCTGCTGGGACAGGTTTTCTGAGCAAGAACTCCCTGGCAGCCAGGCTATTGGGCAGAGCCTCTCGGGGGCCTCGGGTTGCGCTGCCAGTGCAGGCTGGGGGGGGGAGCGGGGGGACAGAGGCAGAAGGGGAGGCCAACAGGAGGCCTGAGGAGACGGACAAAGAACAGGGCCTCTAGACCACTCACCCAATCCAGCCACTGCTGGACACTGGTCATAGAAGTACTTGGAGTAGACCTTACGGACCACGCTGGCATCCACTTCCTGCAGGGGAAACAGCACACTGACAGGCAGGTTCCCGGACTACGTCAGCCCAGCCCACCAAGATCTTCCATATGGACCGAGGAGCCGCCCCCTCGGCCAAAGGGGAGAGGCAGCGGGGCCCTCCCTGCCGCGGACCTCCACAGGCCCCACCCGGGCCCTCAGCCTTCAGCGCCTCTGCCCCGCCCTCCAATGATGCCACCCTGTCGGTGACGCTGCCGAGGACACGAGGGATGCCTGCGCGAGCAGTCTGCCCCGTGCGCTGTCAGGCCTCAACTCCCCGCCTTTTAGGAGTCTGCCAGATCAAGACTCCAGAACCTCTCCCAGGGGCCCACGTTACCGCAATGCGGCTTTCCCACTCGGCCAGGGGGATGCGCCGGCCGTAGGTCAGGAGGCTGCGTCCGATGTCCTCACACACAGGAGTGGTGCCTGCAAGGATCAGGGGAGGCTTACAGGTTCCCCCAGTCCAGTCCTGGACCACAGATGCTCACTGAGCCTCCAGCTCCAGGCTGACACCTGCCCCATGGGCCGACCCCAGATCCCAGCCCCCGCTTCCACCACCGGCTCCTCTAGTGCTGGACTGCGGCTGACCGGGCCAGCCGCCACCCGGCTCTGACCTGCCAAGCCCCCGGGGGTGGAAGTGGGGATACGGCATGGCCTTTGAAGCTCTCCTCTCCCATTCTGGCTGGGAATGCAGCTACCCTAGGGCTGTCCCTGCCAGGCTGCGCACCACGCCCTCCCCACAGAGCTGCACGACTCACCATCCAGATGAGCCACCAGGGCATTTCTGAGGATGTTTTTGCCCCGGAGCACCTCACTCTCCGTGGCACTGGTGCACAGACGCATCCTAAAGCGGGCGGGGGGTGGGGTGGTCATCCAAGGGACGGGGCTGTCCCCTCCCCCCTCCCCCACATCCTGCTCAAAGGCCCCTCCCGAGTCCAGCGCACTGGGCCACCCCTCACCATTGGCCCTGCAGGAAGAACATCATGTCGTCGATGTTCATGCGATCGCAGACAAAGTGTGCGCCCAGCAAGCCGGTGTCTGCATAGCAGATATTGAAGGTCTGGAAACTCTGGCACAGCTTGTTGGTCACGGAGACAGCCGCCAGTGGGCTGGACAGGTGCTGCCGGGGGCGAGGATCGTCAGCATCCACCCACCTGTCGGCGGCCCACACCCCGAGCCCCACAGCACGGGAGCTCTGGGCCCCGGCACCCTGTGGTCTCGGAAGGTGCGCTCCCATGCTCGGCCCCGCACTCACCGTGCCGCCACCGTAAGTGCAGTCGTAGTGGCCAATGATGGCATTGGCCACTTGGAGGGCCACGTTGTCCGGGCTGGCCCAGCCAGGCCCTTCTACCGCAATAGCTATGTGGGCCAAGGGCAGAGCATCGTCGCGGTGGCGGATCTGAGGAAGGACACAGCAAGACTGAGAGCCGGCACGTCCAGGCGACCAGAGAAGGTAGCAGGTGTGGGTGAAGCACGCACATGCGTGTGTGAACACGTGTGCTTGTGAGGCAGCGGCCACAGGACCCATTCCCCACCCCCAAGGATCTCTGGCCTCATGAAGACAACCATGTTCACGAGGGTCATTCCAGAGGCCCGGGCTGGGGACACCACCCCTGCCCACAAGGCGGCCCACCTCGCTGCCCGTGAAGCGGCACGGAGCCAGAGTGGGCACGGTGTCCTCCGCGTACTCCTCCGAGACGCTGCTGAAGTGCTTCTGGGCGAGGTCGAGCAGCTGCCGGTGCTCCACCCCTGCCGAGACAGAGCGTGCCGTGACCGGCCGGGCAGCAGGGACACGGCACAGGGTCAGGGGAGGCACGCACAGGCGAGGACCTCGCGTCCTGTCTCGGTGGGAGCCGGCGGAAGGCAAACACATCAGGACAGGGCAAGGGAAGAGAACCCTCCAGAAGGGCTCTGCCTCAGGGTTGGGGAAGGCACCTCAGCCCCAGGGAAGCAGCAGCATGCTGGGCTTGAAGATGGGCCCCCGGGGGATGCACTTGTCCACTTGTCCTTAATGTCCACATTAAGGACAAGACCGGGGCTCCCCAGGCACCAGGCCACCTGCCCTCCTTTTCCCTCTGACCCTTCCTCAAGCAGCTGGCTTGAGGCTGCTGCCCTGGGGGGGGAGACTAACGAGAGGGCACAGAGGTGCTCTTGCAGGGCCATGACTCGACTGGGGACATTCACAAATGATGATGTGACCTCCGTCCCTCAGGACCCTGCAGGACTTCACCTCCTCACCCTTACAAGAGGAGGTCTCTGCTGCTCAAGCATCTTGGCCGGCTGGCACTGTGGCCACAAGCAGCCAGAGAGACCACCTGCCGGGTGCCTCAGCCTTTATTCCTTCCTTCCCTGAGCTCACACCCTGCTGGACATGCCACTCACTTAAACTGCCCTTGGTCCCCCAGGTCACAGGCCCCACGGCCACCAACCATGCCCTTCCCAGCAGTCCTTTTCACCCCCCGGCTGCCAAGACCACAAGCTGGAGAAGCATCCTTAACCCCATTCCTGTCCACTTCCCACCGCGGCCAGACGTCCTTCAGGTTTCCATCTATGAAACCATCCCTCGCTCCTGTCGCCTCCCACCAGACGCTTGCCATAGACCCTCCCTGGTCTGCCTGTGCTCTGGCCCCCACATGGCAGCCAAGCCTCGGCCATGACGCAGCCCTGACCTTCTGCTCAGGCTCCCCACTCCCCACCTGACTGACCCCCCGCATCCTTCAGATCTTGGTTCCAACAACGCATGCTTCAAAAGCACCCCCTAACCTCCAACTCTGCCCTTCGCGGCCTGTCATCAAATGTGCATCATCACACCCCAGTGTCCGGCCTGCCCACTAGCAAGGAACCAACCTGAGGGCTTGTAGCTCCCACCAGCCTGCAAATGGGTCTCTTAAGGGGCAGGTGGGGCTGAGAAAGGCCTGTCCTAACGAGGGCGAGCAGCATCCCTATGTGGCGGGCCCCAGTGGTAGCAGCAGGGCGGAATCTCAGCCCACCTCAGAAAGCACGAGAGAGAGCTCACTCTCCTCAAGGAGAAGACAGAAGCAGAGTCCCCAGGGGTGGAAGATCCCCTACGGTCAGAAGCAGGAGACCTGGGCCCTGGAAACCAAGGCTGGCGCCCACCTGCCCATCACCGCAGAGCTTCGGGGAGCCCGGCACTCACCTCCGGCTGCCGCCAGCACCATGCGAGGGGCCTTGTAATGCCTGCTGAGGTACTCGGTCAGGTCTGCACGAGATAGCTTCCTGCAAGACACACGGCCAGAGGCTCAACGCCTCTCCCAAACCACGGGGGTCTGGGTCCCACAGAAACAGAGCTGAGGAGACAGACAAGGAGAGACGTGGCTTCTCCGGGGAGCAGGCCCTAGCACAGCCCTCGATGCCCTTCCCCATCTCTGCCACCCTGCCCTCCGGGCCCCCCATCACGTCTGCCCCCAGGACGGGCTCAGTCCTTCCTCTCCGAGGAGGCTGTGAGCCGCTGCTGTGATGCTCTCAAGGGGTAGTGTCAGAGCTCGTCCCACCAGAGGACAAAGAGTCACGCAGACAGAACCCCCAGCGCTCCCTCCCTCGGGTTGTCAGGACACACATAAAATCATACCCTCTAAGGAGGCCCGTAACTCGAGTGAAGACCACACGGGCGTTCAAAAAGACCCCCAGAGACCATATGGCAATAGAGAACATTTCCAGTTGTGCAAATTAAGAACACATGATAGCACAGGCCAACTAAAAACAAACTCGTGTGGACGGGGCCTAAGCACGTACCAGCATGGGCCCAGCGACCCCTCACCTGACATTCCCGCTGGGTCCCTCCACAGCCTGGGCTAGAGGTGTGCCCTGGAAGGCCGTGGCATGTAGGTAGTCAAAGACAACGTCCCGCATACACGCATCGTTCTCCTGCAACTCCTGGAGGATCACGTCCCGCTCCTTCTCAATCTGGGAGTCTTCTAGGCTGCAGTTCTGCACAATGTCGGCCAGGAGCTCCACAGCTGGATGCAAGAAGGGCAGGCGTGGGCACCAGGTGGGCCACTGCGGGCCAGTAACAGCACAAACCCCCCAGGCCTGGCAGGCCTGCTTGCCCTGCTGCAAGAGGATACTGTCAGGGTAACCCCATTCTCCGGCCAGGCCAAGCTCCTGGAGGGCCTGTCCTGTGCACCCCTGAAGTCCTATTCCCCCTGTCCCTGCCCCCTCCTCCAGGCATTACCTTTTGGCAAGTCCTTGGACAGCGCCTTGATGTAGTAAGCCGTGTGCTCCCGGGTGCTGTAGGCATTGAGATGGGCCCCCATGCTCTCCACCTCCTTCTCCAAGGCATTGCCAGGCCGATTCTTTGTTCCCTTGAACCAGATATCAACAGGACCAATCAGGAGCCACATGGGAACTCAGGACCCCTATCCTCAAAGGCCAAAGTCCCAGCAGGACCACTGGTCCACAGGCACCTCCTTCAGCAAAGACTACGGGGATACAAGGCTTACATTCTGTGCTTACCAAGTGCTGAGCAGGCCACAGTATCATAGGCTAATCGAATGGAGACCACCAGGGGCCAGGAGAGAAAGGCATGGCCAGTTCAAGTATGGCCTGAAATCCACAGCCCCATAGCAGCCTGGCCTTATCCGCATTCTCTGTCACCTTACTCACAGTCACGGTCAGCTCAGCTCACGTCAATGTTCGGGTGATGCTGCCATGACCCACTCCACCCCCATGCCATTCATATGACTCTGTGTGTGTGTGTGTGTGTGTGTGTGTGTGTGTGTGTGTGTGTGTTGCTGTCCACTGGCACGCACACACGTTGAGATCTACACGCACATCTGTGATGCTGCTGCTGGCTAGACTACCTACCTGGTCCTGCCCCACACCCCCACCCGTCCATAGCTCCTCCTCCGTTTCTGCACTCATTTAAAAAACTTCATGCCAACACGGGCTGGCTGAGGGGCCAAGGGTGGATACCATCCTCACCTTCAAGAAACCTCGGTATTTACTTCTACAAACAAGAGATGCCCAGGTATTCTGCCAGAGGAGAGCATTTGACAAGAACGCAGGCCAGCCCAAGTCTAGGAATTTGTTAAAATGCACGTGTCTATCTACATGTTTCACACTTCTGCACCAACACACACATACAACACAAGCCTGGCCTCTCTGGTGAGGAGTGGGGTCCTGCGGCTCCCTGGGTTTTTTCTGGCTCTAGGGGCCTTATGCAGGGGCTGACCAGATAGGTGCTCACTGGAGAGGCTAAGCCCATGTGGTTCCTTCCAGAAAAGCCAGCCAGAGATCGCCCCCCAGCTGAAGCCCATAATTGAGGTTGACTTTGCTAACCCGAATCCTCAGAACGGATAAAAGGCAGCCCTAACCCCAAAGGAGTTGCAGGACTTCAGGAGCCTCACCTTGAAAGCCAGATGCTCCAAAAAGTAACCTGCCCCGTTGTTCTTCTCAGTCTCGTAACGGCTCCCAACGTCAATCCACACCCCGACCTGGACAAGAAGCCATCAACAAAGGTAACACACAAACCACCCCAGCCCCCACTTACACCCTACCCTAGATGACTCATCAGAAGCCCCAGGTAGGTGGTCATGGTCCCAGGGTAGGGGAGAGCAGTCTCAGTAGGACCCTTGTGCTTGGAGCTGCAGCTGGGCACAGGCACTGGCTGAAAGACATACTGTGTCACCTCTCCTTCCCACTCTATTTGCAGATGGGTTCCCAAAGAAGTTTCTAACTGTGCACACTTACCTGATTCCATTACCATAAGAAATATTATATTTTGTTATCGCTTTTCAGTTGTTTTTTTCTAGGCAAGCGACACATCATTTGTAAACAACACCTATTTTCTCCTTTCTAAAAATTATACCCAGCCTTTGTTCTGATGATTTGGTCTTTCACCATCAAGAAAGGAGGCTATTGGTTTAGACACTGAACATTTTACCTTATTAAACAAGTAGCTTTCATTCACAATTATTTTATTTATTTTTTTAAAGATTTTATTTATTTACTTGACACAGAGAGAGAGCACAAGTAGGGGGAGCAGCAGACAGAGGGAGAGGGAGAAGCAGGCCCCTCGCCTAGCAGGGAGCCTGACACAGGGCTCGATCCCGGGACCCCGGGACCATGACCCAAGCCGAAGGCAGACGCCTAACCGACTGAGCCACCCAGGCACCCCTCATTCGCAATTATTTTTAAAAAGTTTTTAACCACACTTGAATACTTAACACTGCCAAGTGTCTCCCTGGGAACAATGAGAGAATCTCATCATTTCCTCAACAGCCTCCTGGTGTGCTATGAAACACACACCACATCACTCACCCCACCCAGGTCACGTAGATCTAGTTTTTTAACATTTGCTCACAACTGATTTAAAATTTTCACATCTACTTTCCCAAGGGATGTTGATATACATACCATATATCACAAATTCTTACACTAATATCTGTTTCACAACATCTCAGAAAGAAAAATTAATCTTACAACCCATGATGGCCTTTGGATATCATTGACAGCGTTCTTTCTCTGGCAGTGGTGCCCCTTACAATCTAGAGCATCTCAGAGTCCATGAAATACGGCACTCTCTCCCAAACTTTCTTAACAGGCTTTAGGTCAGTTTGTATAAGCACCGTGTAATGTGGAAGTTGCCCATGATCTTTTACCGTGTTCAGCAACAACTTATATCAAAGGACATTATTTGTTCCTGGAAAACTGAAAGAATTTACCAATAAAACCACTTAGCCCTGGAATTTAGGGTGCAGAGGATTACGTCTTGAGAATCCTCTCACCTACTCATGTATCTAGACAAGATTTCTCTCCTTAAGTCAATTTTGAGGATTTGTACTTTTTGGAAAATCATGTTTCTTTGGAATCTTCACATGCATTCCTTACACAAGTGCATAAGCAGTCTGGCCAGGAGATACTGTGGGCTGTGAGTCTAGCGGTCACCTTATGTCTCTGAAACCCATTTTCCTCACGGTAAAATGAAAATAGGATCATCTCTCATATGGGCTGCTTTAGAAAACGCTGCAAAGAACCTGGCCTCCTGCTTGGCAGACATCATATGCTAAATGAGTGTTAGTTATAGTGAGGAAAGCCCCCAAGAAGTCAGGCCTAGCTGGGGTCGGGATTAAGGTAGTAGAATCAATCCAGTGGTGAATGAGGAGTCCGACCCAAACCACAGAGGACTTGAGCCCAAGGTCACACCCTGACCTGGGAAAAGACGCCAGGCGCAATATGAACGCGGCCTCCCGAGAGGGGCTCCCGCTCACCGTGCAGGTAGGCTGGGAGGACTGCTCGGAGGCCACTCGCAGCCCGTTGTCCAGCACGCTGACCTGTGTCTCTGGCACGCTCTGAAGAGCTTGGGCGAAGGTGGCGGTGCTCCGCAAGGCAGGCGACCTCAGCAGGGCCGGCTGCTGAAAAGGGACGACCAAGACTGAGGGCTGGGTTGCGGGATCTCTCCTCGGCTCCCAGGCCAGCAGGGATCCCGGTCGCCGCCCCCCCAGGCCAGCCGCGAGACTCCCATTCCCGCTCAGCGCCGTGACCTTCGCGCGGCCCTGACCCCGGAACCTCCCCAATCTCCACCCTCCGCCGCTAACAGTCCGTTCCTCGTCCGCGTGCCGAAGCCCCGCGCTCCAAGGCCTTGTGCTCTCGCTGTCGCCTCACCGAGCGGCGAGTGCGAAGCAGCACTCTCGTCCCGGCCCCGGCCGCCCGGCAAACTGCGGAAGCCGCCATCTTCTAACTCCGGTCGGGGCTATGTCGCGCCGCGCACGCGTAGAGTGGACGCGGCGGCGCCCGAGGCGCAGGCGCACTATCGCAGACGTGGCGCTCGGCCGCCTCCTGGCGGACACCAGGAGTATTCACGCCGGGCTGGTACGTGGTTCTATCCGTGCGTCCACCGGTACCTGCATGCATCAGCCCACCTAGCTGTCCATGGCCCGTGCGGGTCCGTCCGCGGAACAGTCCATCTTCCCCTTTCATCCGTGGGAGGCAAAGTGCTTGACGTTTCTCACGAGCCTCGGGCGCCCCGAATCCACTGCGTGCTCGGAGCTGCCGCGCGGGGCAGGGGCGCAGCCGCCGCGTGTCCCGGGATGGGAGTGCGGGGGATCAGGCACCAGCGTGGGATGCTGGGACTCTGAGGTAGCTGCTGATCACGGTTTTCTCTTTAAAAGCGTGAAGTCAGGAGATTCAGACAGTTGACATCGAAGGAATTTAACAAGATACTGCTAAGAAAAAGGAACAGTTTAGAGACTACTTATTTGGGTGGAGAGAGTATGGATTCTGTTTCTTCGCGGTTGACACTGGCACTGTCTGTGTGCACCCATGCGCCCTGGGAAACTCAGTTCAAATTCAAAGTCATTGGCCTTGAGCCACATTTCGGAGAGAAACGTGAGAGAAGGCTGCTGCTCCCGGTTCCCGACTTCCGTGCGCACTGCACGCTGTAGAACAAAGAAAACTCCTAGTCTGGGGTTTGTGAAATAGGATTCCTTGTTTGCAACACAAAACCTGCACACACAAACAAAACAAAATGATGTGGTTTTTCTAATAGACGCCATAGAAAAAAAATCCGGAGGAACTCACTCGAAACTTTCAGCTGAGTGACTTCTGAAAAATGGATTGAAGGCAAGGAGAAGGATTCTACCATATTTACATTTACATTTACATTTCTGTGTTAATACAGAATTTTTAACTTTTACAAAACAAATGGTACTTTTGAAAGAACATACCTCTGCACTCTACTTTTACATGATTTATATGTGATTTATTGTACTTGTATCTTTGCGATCTTTCCAAAAAAGTCCTACTTAAAATATAACTTTTGTAAAAGCAGACCAAAAGGCACTTAAGTGTGTGTTTATTAATATTTTGTGGTCTGAAATTATATTATGATCTAGACATGAAAAGTAAAAATGTAATAGAATCGTCTAATTAGTCTTTCCATTTTTTAAAAACTTTAGTTTTAAGAAGTTTTATATTTATAGAAAAGTTGAGGGGTGCCTGGGTGGCTCAGTGGGTTAAAGCCTCTGCCTTCGGCTCAGATCATGATCTCAGGGTCCTGGGATGGAGCCCCGCATCGGGCTCTCTGGTCAGCGGGGAGCCTGCTTCCCTCTCTCTCTGTCTGCCTCTCTGCCTACTGGTGATCTCTCTCTCTCTCTGTCAAATAAATAAGTAAATAAATCTTTAAAAAAAAAAGAAAGAAAAGTTGAGCAGATAGAAGAGTTCCCATGTAGTTTCCCCCGTTACTAACACCTGACATTATTAAGGTACGTTGGTTGTGATTAATAAGCCAATATTGGTACACTATTAGTAACTAAAGTCTATATTCCGATTACCTTAATTTCTACCTTTTCTTTTTTTTCTGTTCTAGGATTCCATCCAGGATACAACATTACATTTAGTTGTCACATCTCCTTTGGCTCCTCTTGCCTATGACGCAATCTCCTCCAGTGACCACCACACTTCCCCGAAGAGTTCACTGCATGCACTTCCTCTCCTCCCATTCCCTCCCAAATCCACTCCAGTCCAATCCTCACATCACTCCTCCAAATCCACACCTGTCGTGGTAACCAGTGAGCTCCATGTTGCTAGATCCAATGGCCTCCTTTAGCATGATTAGCCACTTCTTCCTCCTTAGAGCTTCATCCCTTCTCCACCCTCAGGTTCCCACACTCTGCTGTTCTTGTCCCACCTCCCTGGAGCTGATTCTTCTTCACCTCCTGATCTTAATACAGCGCAGGGCTCAGTCCTGGCTACCTCTTCCTTTCCTGATCAAAATTCGCTCTCTGGTCATCTCACCCAGCCTTATGGCTCCAGTGCTCTCTGTATATACAATGGCTCCTATATTCCCATCATTTACTCACTGTCTCCCCTAGAGGGCCAACGTCTCGCTTAAACATGGCTAATGCAGAACACTTCACTCTCTCAAACCTATTCCTCCCATAATTACCTTCATCAGTAAATGACACCTCCATTAACCCAGTTGCTCAGACTAAAAGTCGAGGACCCAATCTTGACTCCTCTCTCAAAATTCACATCCAATCCTTTAGTGAATTCTATTCCAAATAATTTCTATATCCAGTCTTCCCCAACCCCTTCCCCCATCCCCACAGCTACCTTGGGGTGAGAAGGGAAGGACAGTTATAAAACCAGGAAGTGCGTGATGTTGTAGAAGCCCCAGGGAAGTACGTGTTTCAAGAGTTTGGTCAAAAAAGGAAATGTTTACTAAAAGCAGCAGCCATTGCAATGACTTGGCAAGAGTCTTTGATGATTCACTGATCTTTGGAATTTACTTGGTATATGGAATGAGGTGAAGTAAAAATATCCTTCCTCCTAACTGAGTTTTCTAACAGCATTTCTTTTTTTATTGTTAAGTAACTCTATGCCCAGCGTGGGGCTTGAACTCATGACCCCAAGATCAAGAGTCACATGCTCTATCAACTGAGTCAGCCAGGTGCCCCGCTAACAGAATTTCTTGACCAGACAGACCTTCTTTCTCTATCCATCTCTATCCATATCCCCTTTATTACCCGCCCTAGGGATTCTCAAACCTGTAACCAGGTCCGTGTGGGCTGCCTGAGAAGGCTGTGGCACTCACCTTACTCTTCTCATTCAATATTGATTTAATATACTCACCAATTTATTATTTTAGGCTTTTTTCATGTTTTTTAAAATTTGATTTTATATTTTAAAAGATTTATTTCAGGGGCGCCTGGGTGGCTCAGTGGGTTAAAGCCTCTGCCTTCGGCTCAGGTCATGATCTCACGGTCCTGGGATCGAGCCCCACATCGGGCTCTGCTCAGCAGGGAGCCTGCTTCCCCCTCTCTCTCTGCCTGCCTCTCTGCCTACTTGTGATCTCTCTCTCTCTGTCAAATAAATAAATAAAATCTTTAAAAAATAATAAAAAATTAAAGATTTAGAGAGAGGGAGAGAGCAAGAGCGTGAGCAGGGAAAGGGGCAGAGGGACAGAGAGAGAATCCTGAAGCAGACTCCCTGATTAAGCAGGGCTTAATCTCAGGAGCTTGAGATCAGAACCTGAGCTAAAATCAAGAGTCGGCCTCTTAACTGACTAAGCCACCCAAGTGCCACTGGTTTTTTTTTTTAATTTTAGATTTAAATTGTGCTAATATTTACATAAAATTTAGTATCTTAACTATCATGAAGTGTACAATTCAGTGGCATTAATTACATTCAAAATACCATGCCACCATCATCACTATTTCCAGAACTTTGTCATCATCCGAAACAGAAACTGTACCCATTGAGCAATAATTCACCATTTCCTCCTTCCTCCAGCCCCTGGTAATCTCAATTCTACCTCCTTTTTTTTTTTTTTTTTTTAATTTTATTTATTTATTTGACAGAGAGAGAGATCACAAGTAGGCAGAGAGGTAGGCAGAGAGAGGAGGGGAAGCAGGCTCCCCGCCGAGCAGGGAGCCCAATGCAGGAATCGATCCCAGGACCCTGAGATCATGACCTGAGCCAAGGGCAGAGGCTTTAACCCACTGAACCCAGGCGCCCCCTACCTTCTGTCTATATGAACTTGCTCATTTTAAATATCTCATAGAAGTAGGATCATACAATATTTATTGTTAAAAACAAGAGTCATTTATGCTAAGCCTCAAGCCATGAAACCAAACTTTTTGGATGTCTGTATTCATGTTTTTCATCAGATTTGGGGGGAGGAGTTGACCATGATTTATTAAAATCTTTTCTTCCGCCCCTTTTTCTCTTCTCTGTTCGGAACTGCCACTATATATATGTTGTTCTGCTGATGGTATTCAACAGGAACAGCACATTTTTTCTTCATTTTTCTTTCTGATCCTCGGACTGGATCATTTCATTTGTCTTACTTTCAAGTTCACTGATCCTTTCTTCTGCCTGCTCCAGCTGTTGCTGGACCCTTCTAGTTCTCCATTTCCACTATTGTAGTCTTCAGATCCAGCATTCTTGGATCCATTTAAAATTTTCTCTTTATTGATAATCTAATTTTATTCAGACGTTGTTTTTCTGACTTCCCTTGGCTCTTTTTCCATGGTTTCTTTTCACTAATAATTCCACTGCCTGGGCTTACTCAGGGATGTTTTCTGTCAAGTTTTTTTTTTTTTTCCTCTATGAATGGGCCATCCTTTCCCATTTCTTAGCATGTTGCATAATATTTTGTTGAGAACTGGACATTCTGAGTATGACATGTGGTAATTCTGGAAATCTAATTCTCTCACTCTTCAGGGAATCCTGATTTGGGCTTGTTGAGGGGTGGAGCCATCTGTTTGTGACCTTTCCATACTATTTTTACAAAGTGTATATTCCTTGTTTTGTGCAGTCGCTGAAGTTTCTGTTCTATTATCACTTTGGCCAGCCAGTGACCTGAGAAAGATTTCCTTAAATGTCCTGCTCCCAAAGGAAAGGTGGGATGGGGGTGGGGGAGTGAGGTCTCCTTAAATCCCCTGCCCTTGGGAAGCTGCCTCAGCCTGTGGGGGTGGAAACAGGGAAATTCATGGAATTGAATTCTTCATCAGACTCTCCCTTGGATGCTGCAAGTATTCAACTAGACTTCGGGGTTCCAAAAACCTGCCACGTAGTCTCTGCGAGCTCAGTAATTATTTTGGTGGAGGAAAGGATTCCTGGAGAATCCTACTCTGCTCATCTTTTGTGATGTCACACTCTGTTCTAAACTATTTATAAAAATAGTCCTTTGTCAACCTAAAAGAAAAACATGGTTTGATTAGAATTGTATCAATGCCAGTGATTTGGGGGAAAGTGTTTTGTTTTTTTTTTTTTTTAATGGTCAGTTGGCTGAGAATTTCCGGTATCAATATCCTGGTTCTGTTTTAACCCTTTTCCTCTCAATCGTCCTCCCTCCTCTTGCATTTTACCATAAATAACAAGAGCTGAGGCTGTATTTTCAACATTTTATTTGGAAATCTCTTCTACTTAATGGCCACGTTCATCGTTTGTAAGTTCTGCTTTCCACCCAACTGCTGGCCACAATCCCACTAAGCTCTCCACAGCTACTTAGCATCCTGTTTCCTCCTGGTCTTCAACAACATGTTCCTTGTTTTCTTCTGAGCCCTCACGGGCAGCATTTTTAAAGTCAAGAGGTTTCCGCAAATGGTTGAAGGCGGTTTTGCCTTTTTCCATTATGCTCCTTGACATTCTTCAAGCTTTTGCTCACTGGTCAATTCCAAAGCCATTTCCACATTTTTAGAGTTTGTTACCATAGTACTTTGCTCTTGATACCAATATCGGTATTAGTTTTCTATTGCTGTCATAACAAATTACTTGGAACTCAGTGACTCAGAACACAAATTTATTATCTCCCCATTCTATAGGCTCAAAGTCCATCATGGATCTCATTGAGCTAAAATCAAGGCATCAGCAGGGCTGCGTTCCTTTCTGGAGGTTCTAGGAGAGAATTTGTGTCCTTGATCATTTGGGTTGTTGGCAGAATTTAGATCCTGGTGGTCGTAGGTCTGAGGTTCCTGTTTTTCTTGCTGGCTATCTCCAGAGGGTCATTCCCAGCTTCCAGAGGTCACCTGAATTCCTCGGATTTTTGGATGGTCAAGATTCCTTCCACCATCTTCAAAACCAGAAACACAGGATCAAGTATGTCTCACAATTTAAATCTGACCAACATCAGCCCTCTTTATCACTTTTAAGGGCTCATGGCATTATATTAGGCCCAAGAAAATAATCCAGAATAATCTCTCTACCTTAAGGTCTTTGACCTAATTCCATCCACCCAGTTCTTTTTGCCATGCACTGTAACATAGCCGGATTCCATAGCGCTCCTGAGGGGCCGTGATTCTGCCCACCACGCCCTTACTAGGAAGTACCAACCCCTTCCCCTCCCTAGCCTGCTCCTTACTCCCAGAGCTCCTTTTTCCACAGAAATTCTGACCATCTTCTAGTTCCTGGACAAGGCCAAGGTCCATCCCCACCCTCTCCACCAGGCTTGTCGTTCTGACTGGAGCACTCTCCCCTACCCTAGTCACCTCGCTCTTCAGGAACCCGCAGTCAGCCCACGTCTGCTCCAGCCTGATAGGCTAGCACACCTCTCTGCAGAGTAATTGGTTTCACCACCACCACCACTACCACCGCCCTCCCATTTGTGAGTGGGTAAGGCGGGAGCCCTTTGTGTTCGGGACCTCGGTGGATCACGGTATCCACAATGGAACTGGCAAACAGTAGGCGCTCACTGAAACTTGTAGAATGTAGAAGTGGGCCTAGCAAGAGGCTGATGAATCCTAAGCTTTAATGCCCTTCTCTTCCAGGCCTTGGGAAGACCCCCCAATAGTGTGTCCATAAGGGCAAGTCTTTTTTTTTTTTTAAGATTTTATTTTTTTGAGACAGAGAGAGACCACAAGCGGGAAGAGGATCAGAAGAAGGAGAACCAGACTCTCTGCTCAGCAGGGAGCCCAACTTGGAGCTCGATCCTAGGACTCCGAGATCATGACCTGAGCCGAAGCCCGATGCTTAACAAAATGAGCCACTCAGATGCCCCAAGTCTTTTTTTTTTTACACTTGCAAAATGAAAATATTCTAACTGCATTCAGTTAGAACCTCTGTCCGTTCCCAGTCAACCCCTCCACCCTACCTCTCCTCTTATAGGGGACATTGAAGAAGTTATAACCCTTTGGGAGTTCAGCCAAGAGGAAGGTGGGTTGGGGATCATCCCAGGTTGGGTTTTCTGGGAAGCAGACTCCTAGGGGGAGATTAGGGTGTTCAGCAGTGAGTCAAACTAGGTGTCTGAGGGAGGGAGGGAAAGGGTTGTGCCAAGGGCAGAAACTGTGATAAGGCCCTTCTGGAGCTGAGGTAGACCCATCTACCAGTCTGCCTTCTCGGAGGCTGGCAGCAGCAGGCTTCCCTGCAGGGGGACCTGGGGGCGCAGCTCCAAGTCTACAGGGACACACTTGGTTTGGGTTTAGAGGGACCCAATGTGGTTTGCTCCACTCCTGTGTGTAGTTAACTTACTGTTCCTGTCCTGGTACAGGAGGCCTCCAGGAACCTCCTACCAGGTCAGAGCTCCTGGTCAGGACAGAAATAGGGGATCCTATCGCATTTAGAACCTGCCCCCACAGTGCCCAGTGCTAGAAAAATTGTGGGTCATGAAAAGAAAACAATTTTTGAAATGTCTGTGGAGCCCGAAGCCCATCTTTGAGAAATGCTTCCAAATTTCACAGCTTCTATATGAAGGCAAGTTGATGAGGCTTTTCCAAATTTGAAAAGTACCCAGACCATTGAAGGGACATCATCAATAACAGGTTAGGAGAGGAATTTTCTAAACTATCAAAAATTAAAACACAAATGTCAGTCAACCACGTTAGAAGGAACACTGAGTTCTTTTTCCATTTTCTGTAGAGAGTATGTCCCCCGTATGGCAAACCCCTCATCCTATATGGAGGTTGTCAGAGTCGGCAGCCGGGGGTTCAGAAGAACATGCATTACAGAAACGGGTCAAGACGTCACCGCAAGCACATCACTGGTCTGGATTTTGCACTGTAGGATCAACTCTTTAACATTTGTAACCTCTCCTTCCTTTCCTCGTGTGAATGCATCTGTCTCTATTTTTGAATAGAATATTCTTTTTCTAAAACAGACCTTAAACATGCACAGGTCTCAGTACCCACTCAACCTGGGTTATCTGCAGTAGAAGGAAGGGAAGAGGGGGTGAAGTTCAGCCCTCACTCCACTTCCAGGGGCCTTGGGGCAGGGGCCGCTCAGGTGCCATGTTTGGGGCTGCCACAAAGATGAAGGTGGCCAGGGCTCACCCTCCAACCACCGCCCCCCCCAACTCCCTACATCACCAACTGGGAGCCCTCACTGACGCGGCCAGGTTGTCACCTCCTCTGGGCAGCCTTCCATGGACTACCCAAGTCTGCCCTGATGGTCGAGCCTTGTCCCACCACACTGGGGCCCCCGAGGAGCCCCAGAGGAACAGTTGCATTTGTGGGTGAGACCTTAGGGAAGAGGGGTCTGTTGGTAGGGGCAACGGAACAATGTGAGTCCGTCCCATCTGCCCACCCGTCCTGGGCACAGAGGCCTCCAGTCTGCTGGCTGCAGAAGTAGAAAGGGGACACAGGGTCCAGGCAGACCTGGAGAGGACACACACACACACACACACACACACACACACACACACACACACACACAGGCCTGAGGCTGGCCCAGAGCCTCAGGCCATCCCCGCCCCGGCTGGTCACCAGGCAAAGAGAGGCATATGTTGGGTCACCCACTCTGGGCGGGAGTCCCCTTTATTGGAGTCTTCTGTTGGGTGGATATACGCTGCAGGTGGCCCTCGATATGGGCCAGGAGGGAATCCAGCATGTGCAGGACCCCGAGGAGCAGGGCGCGGTCTGAGATGGGGGTCCGCCGTTTCCAGGGTCCACTTGGGTTAGTGGTCACCTGCGGATGCTGGGGAAGGACCAAGAGGCAGGAGTTAAGAGCAGGGGGACAGGATGGGGGTGTGGGGAGGGGCAGCGATGAGACTGGGGAGAAGGGCATGGGAAGGGAGATGGTGATGGAGGGTCAGCGAGGGTGGTCACGGGGGCTGGATGAGGGATAGGGATAGTAAACGGGTGGACAGATGGGGGCAGAGTATTGGTCCCAGGGAATGGTCAGGGGCTGATGGGTGTGGACCGACATAGAGGCCACAGGCTGTGAGCCGCAAGGCCTGGGTGGGAGGACTGGGTGGAGGATGTGAGGTCACAGGGTGGGAGCAGAGGCAGGAGGCTGCGGAGGAGCAAGCAGCGCTGCGCTCACCTCGGACTTGGTCGCCTGGGAGCGCCGCCGCTGCAGCACCGCGCGGCCCATCATCAGCATCATGGTGGTGGTGATGGTGACCCCAGCCACGGGGTAGAGGCGGTTCATCCCCAGGCCCATCCAGTGGCCGGGACAGCCCAGGCTGCCCCCGCAACCTTCCAGGCTGTTGGGCTGGCATCCCCAGGGCTGTAGGTCCAGCCCCACCTGGTACCACAGGGGCCGAGACCAGGCCTGGGAGGGAGCTGGCACGGCCAGCAGTGGCAGCAGTAGCAGGAAGGACGGTGCGAGCAGCATGGCGGCGCCAAATGCCCGAATAGAACCTGGGTGCCTGGCAACAGGCAAACACCCCTCCCCCAGCGGCGGGCAGCGGGTTCTAGCAGGGTCCATGGCCTTTCAGGAGGGGCAGCCTGGCCAGGCAACACTGTTCCCTTAGCCTCTCTCTCATGATGACCCTACTGGGCAACACAGTCCCTCCTCTCTTGTGTGACCCTGTTTTGTTTCCTTCAAAGCCATTCTAACAATCTGCATGTTCTTATTTGAGGTCTGTCTGGCCTCCGCTCCGGCCCAGAAGCTTCCCTCACCCAATATTTGCCAAGCGCACCACAAGCCAGGCACCGTTCTGGGGCTGGGACGCGGCATGTCGAGGGCGGATTAAGAAGCCCTGACTTCCTGGGCTGTGGTTCTGGGGAGGGCAGAGGGGGGCGGATGATTCACGAACACAGAGCAGGATGCCGCTGCCGCACACAATAAACACTGAGCTGGACAAGGGGCACCTCGGTGACTTGAAGGGCAGGACGGCCTCTGTCCACTGGCCCAGCACAGAGCGGGGCACCGGGGCAGCGCCTGCGGACGGCAGAGCTCCTGGGCTCAGAGCAGGTAACACGAGCCTGGCATTGTCGGGAGCATTCCTTGGCACTGCCTCATCTAATACTCACCGAGCGACCCACAAAGTGGGTACGGTGACCATGCCCGCTGTGCCGCTGCGACCCAGAAGATTCTAGACCCCGCCCCCACTCATTCAGGGCCTCAGCTGGCCCGGAGGAAGGCCCACGGCCGCCCACTGGGCGACACGCCCAGATGCTGACCTTTTAAGGTAGAAGTCAGCACATGCTTCTGGGCAGACAGTGACCTGCACAGCCCAAGGGTCCTCATGATATGAACTGGCTTTTTTCCCAAGTAAGTCAATCCTATGCATGCTTGTTTCTCGACACGGGCCAGCAGCACCTGTGAACACCACGCTGGTTGCTCAGGTGCTCACTCCCTGCCCTCCAGGGGCTGCACTCACTGGGACCAGTCCTGAGAAGCAGATTCCACCGTCTTCCAGCTGAGGGCACAGGCACCAAGGCTTGTGCGTGGCTGGGGAGCGTGAACTCGCGCCCCCACCCTGGCCCTGGGCCGCATAATTCTCCCTCTGGCTCTCTCTTCTCTCACTTGACTCTGCCCTCCCCAAACCTTCCCCCCAACTTCTGACCTCAGCCCCCCACTTTGGAGTGTAAGAAGGGTCAGGAGCCAGGGCTGTGGATCACTGCCTACCCCACCAAGCCCCCACTAAGGCACAGCAGAGCCTGGTGGTACACAAATAGGTCTTTATTTCTGGGGCTAAAAACAGGGATCCTCCCCCAGCCCAGTCGGTGCCGGTCTGACTCCAGTGCCCCAACCCAGGCCCAGGCCTACGGCTCTGAACTTGGGAGTCCCAGGACCTCCATCCCTGAGCTGTGTGCGTGTGTGTGTATACGGAGGGGACTCCTGGGTGACGTCTGGAGGCAGCCCGGGGGCGGGGAGTTTCTCCCAAGTGCCTGGTCACAGCCTTCAGAGGTGAGCAGTGACAGGCAGAGCGGCACCGTCAGAGTTTGGTCATCTGAGTAGGTAGAGAAGGGAGGCTCCGGTCAGTTTCCAAAAAACACAAAGCAGCCCCTTCCCCCCGGACAGCAACCCCTGCCCCCGGGAGCAGCTTCAGCAGAAGGCGGGAAGGGAAAGCAGTGGGTCCACTGGGGAGAGAGCCATTCAGGAAGGGTGGACTTCCTGGAGGTGGAGGTCAGGGTAGGGACAAGCAGTAGACAGACAAAAAGAGCTCAAGCAGCCAGAGGCCAGCTCACCAAAACAGGGCTGGCAGCGTTGGATCTCGGGTGCTGGAGGGCAAAGAGGACAGCATCATGGACAGAGGCAAAGAGATGCTGCTTAGTGATCAGTGCATCGAAGAAGTGCCCAGCCTCAAGCTGGGCGACCACAGGAGCTGTGGGCAAGAATTAGGCCTCCCCTGACTCACGGAACCACCAGGAACCGCAAGCCCCCAACCTCAGTCACAAGAACACCCTGACCTGTTTCACCCGTGACCTCTACCCCCTGAGGTTACAGCTAAACCTCCAGTCACTCCTGACCCTTGACCCCGCCCCCCAAGACACCTGACCTCCAGTCTCAGAGACTTTTCCTTGTGCTGCTTTGCAGACTCCTTGGCTGGAAGAGCCCCACTCCCCAACCAGACCACTTGTGCTGTCCCCCCCACGCACTGTGGCAGGCGGCAATGTACACCTCCACCTCGATCTCTCTGAAGTCGCGGAAAATCTGCAGCAGAAAACGGGGGCCAGACTCAGAGGGAGGCTCGAGGGCTCTGAGGCAGGACTCAGGCAGGTTGTGGAGGAGGGAGTTCTGAGAGGGAGCTCAGAAGGGCTCTTGGATCTAGTTATGGGGTCAGGAGGCTTGGGGGACCTTGTCCTCTCCCAGGGCTCTTCTTAGGGGCACCCCAGCCTCTTACATTCTTCAGGCTTTTGATGCACACAGTGTCCACGAAGGAGAGGGCGCCCAGGTCCAGGACAAGGCTGTGGAAGTGTGGCTGAGGCAGGCCCAGGGCCTTCAATGTGGACCCATTGGGGGCCTTAGCATCTTCTTGACCGCTGGCTGCTACATCCTCCAGCTCATTCTCTGTGCTCACCTGCTAGGAAACCAGACACCCTGCAAAGGCTGCCCATGAAGGGGTGATGGCAAAGAACACACACAGACACAAGGGCCACACAGGGTCAGGTGTGGGACCATGCATGCTAACAGCCGCATATATGGGACACTCAGGGGACACATGAAAAGCTGGACATGGGGGAGCCTCTTGTACGTAAAGACAGGAGGGACACATGAGGATGCATAGGAGAGGAAGCCCAGACTCGGGGAGCACGCAGAGATGTGCATATACTGTTACCTCCCGGGCCCAGGCCTAGGGACGCTTAAGAAGGTGGGGCGCTGGGTGATGGCCCCCCCATCCTCACCAGCCAGGGTGGGGCGGGTAGGGGGCCCAGGGACACGTGAGCACACACAGACAGCTTGGTACCCCACCTGGGTCTCTAGTTGAGCTTGGCGTCCCTTTTGATCCTATATTTTTCCCCTTACCCCCAATCCCTTCTCTCTACCCATGAGCACAAACTATGGGGTCTTGTGGGCTCTATAAATTCAAGGTCTTTGGATGGCAGACCAGAGAGCCACAGGCAGAATCTATGGCAGATCACTAGGCCTCTCCCCATAGGGCACCGGACCCATCACCCCACCCCCCACCCCCCGCCATGGGCATGACTACCTCGAACCCACGGCTTTCCCCGCAGGATGCGCGTGGACCACTCACATCTCTGCAGCTCATGGCTGCCCCTCCTCCCGCCTCCAGCCTCACCCTGGCCTTGGAGTCGTCCACGTTGTTGCTCTCCACGTCTCTGACGCTGGTGTTGACATGGATGGAAACAGAAGTGCCCTCGGAGGTGGCAGTCTGGGCCGGGGAGAAGGGGGACAGGAAAGAGCTGTCCCGGCTGTCACAGGACAGCCAAGCCAGGCCAGTCTGGTGTCACCCCCAGGCTCTGGGCAGCTAGGCAGGCCAGGAACTAAAGCTTGGGACCCAGGGCCACCAGGCTGGGGGCGGTGGGGTTTTGACCGGTTCCAGGAATAGCCAAGAATGTTAGAGTGGTCCAGGCTGTCAGGTGGCTCGGGGGCGGGAGAAAAACCAAACTCCGCCCAGAGCGCTGACCTGCAGGGGGCGGGGGGAGTGTGCAAAGCAGGGTGGAGGGGGGGCATCAGGGAGGAAGGAGGCCAGGAGAAAGAGCATGTGGGTGCAGCAGCAGGACAGAGGGCAGGAATCCCCGGCTCGCAGGGGCCCCTGCCTGTTTCTGGAGAGTCTTCTGCAGCCGTTTCAGCTTTTTCTCCTGCTTCCGGAGCCGCTTCTTCTTCTGGGAGATGAGGTGGTCAACGTCCACACCGCACTAGAGGCAAACATCACAGAAGGAGATGTGGATGCTCTGGGGCGGGGAGGGACCCTCTGACACTCACCCTGGGGACCCCCGGACTCACCCTCTCCTTCAGCGCGTCGCTGTAGAGCTCAGCATTAGCGAAGTACATGGTGGCTGAGGAGCGGAAGACCTTCACGCCTGGGACCTCCCTGGCCTGGGGATGGGCAGGGTTGGGGTGGCTGAGCCCTCCACTCTCCTGGTTGTATCTTGTTCTCCTGCTTTGGCCCAGGGCCCCCCATCACCAAGCCTCTGCTCGCCGGCCAGCATGGGCCCAGCCTGTGGACCCTGCCTTCCCAAGATCTTGGGCCACAAGCTTGGCCATACCACCCTAATTCCTCGTCCTGCTCCCTACGCCCCACCCTCGCTACCCGGGCCCTCAGCCAGGCCTGTCAAAGCTTCCTCCAGGGCACCCCGTGCCCTTCCTTCCCATCTCCCCTCCCTTCTGCCAATACCCAGGCCAGGCTCTTAGGCCGCCCCTTGGGGCTCCACCGCCCACCCTGTGATCGGTTTCCTGCAGGCGCACAGAGAGACCCTCCCCGGCTCCCACTCCAACCAGAGCTCGGGGAGGTCTCTGCTCAGCACGTGGGCCTCCGTAATGCACCCCCACCTCCCTTTTCAGCCTGCTGAGCTGCCCCCCTCCTGCCCTCCCCTCACTCTGCCTGATTATACTGTACTCAGACTCCAAGGCTCCATGTCAGCAGGAACGGGCTTGTTTTATTCCAGAACCCCACTATTAGGCATGAAGCTTCTCAGGAGGTCAATGAACCACTGAGATGTAGAACTCCACTGATCAGGTCAGGAAACAGCCTCCTCTACAACCCGGTGCCCCAGGGTCCTGCCCCACCAGCATTCCTGCCCCAAGGCTGCTCGGCAGGATAAGGCTTGTAGTGCTGGCTCCAAGACAGACCCCTCTCCAGGCTCCCCGGTCCCTCTCTGTCCACTCCTCTGTCCTTTCATAGCTCTGAGTAGGAGTCACAGACCCAAATTCCTTCCTTGAAGTTCCCAGGACCAAAGCACCTCAGCCCCCAGGGTCTTTGCCGGGTGCAGAAAGGACTAACAAAGGCCCATTCTGTCTCCGTACCACCCCGCCCGGCCTTCCCCCTGCCTAGCCCCTGTCACCCACCTCTGAGTACTCGGCCACATCTCGGTAAATATCCGTGTCTGGCACCTGCCCCAAGACAGAATAGCGGGGCCTGTGAAGGAGAGAGCGTGAGGAGGGGGCAATGAGGGGGTACCAGGGAGCCTTGGGTTACCTCCGAGATGTAGGAAAGCAAGAGGGACCCAGTGTGGCCTCCACTCCCTCACTAGCTGGGATGGGGGGACCAAAAGGGGAGACTCACAGCTGCGTGCGGACCACCACGAGCAGCAGGGAAAATACGACTGCGATCGCCAGGCCAATGTCCAGGTTCAGCAGGATGGTGGCCACAAAGGTCACCAGCCAGATGAGCTAAAAGAAGAAGGCAACGCCTTGAGCGTTGACCTGGGTGGGGGAGGGAGGGGAGCAAAGCAGGGGCCCTGGGGGCATCAGGGAGAAAGGAGGGATGAGCAAGACTAAGAACCTAGGAGCCCAGGAGGCCGAGAAAAAGAACATGTGGGTTCTGCAGCAGGATGGGGGCCCCCAGGCCCTCCCCGGGCTCCCAGGCCTCTCACCAGATCCATTCGATTCGACTTCCAGAGGGAAGGAATGTCAGCAAACTGCTTCAACATACCCTTCAAGTTCACGATAATGGCGGCCGCCAGCACTGCCTGGGTGAGGGGCGGGCGTGTCACAGGGGCTGCTGGGAGGTGCCCAGATGCTGACAAGCCTGACCACCCGGGCGTGAGCGAGACTGATGCTGGCATAACCCCGCATGACGCTCATGGTCACCCCTGAGCCAAACACCTTGGATCTGACCCTGAAGCGTTCTAATCCCGGACCCTCGACTCCAAATTTCACCCCAAAGAGCTCAACCTTGAAAAACAGGTCATGCATGACCTTGTATTCCCGCCCCTTGCCCCAAACCTGACTGCCTCGAGCCCCTGGCCTGGCCAAGTCCCTCAAGCCTGGCTGGCTGGATGTGGCCGCTCACCTTGGGCAGGTCTCTGAAGAGCTCCCCAAGTTTGAGGATGATAATGAGGATGAAGAGGGAGGAGACGGCTCCAGCCACCTGCGGGGTGGGAGTGAGCAGGGGGGCGGTGTGGGGGAGTAGGGGTGGAGGGAGGAGCAGGGTGGGATCGGCCAAAGTGGCGTGTGCGCACGCGCACAGGCGCACACCCACGCCCAAAGCCCACCTGTGTGTTGCCCCCAGCGCTCTCCTGCACCAGGCTGCGGGACATGGAGCAGCTCACAGGGAAACACTGGAAGATGCCCCCGATGAGGTTACTGAGGCCGAGAGCCACCAGCTCCTGGTGGAGAAAAGGGCAGGTGTGTAGTGCCTGCTGCCTGTGCCACTAGGTCCAGGCCTAGGTGTCCCCAACCTCCAACCACACTCAGCGGCCCCCAGCCTTGGCTGCTGCTGTCCCGAATGCCTTGCTCTCCCGCCCTCAGTCCCCCGCACGGCCCCAGCACGTCTGTTTGCTGTTTCCCTATGTCCCACCGGATACTCCACGCCCCCCGCCCCCAGGCCCTGGGGTCTCTGTATACCCAGCTACCCCCAGACCTGGTTGCTGTCCACCCGGTAGCCGTGCCTCAGGGCGAAGATCTTCCCCAGGGAGATGGCAATGGCAAAACCAACCACAGCGATGGTGAAGGCATATCCCACCAGGCTGGCGAACAGCTGGGGGCTGGGGGCCTCTGGGGGCACCAGCCTGTGAGGGGCATTTATGAGGCCAAGGAGGGAGCCGGCCCTGGCCCCCCAGCCCTCCCTGCCCAGATAGGGGCCAGAGCTCACCCTGCAGGGATGTTGCCCACGACATCCACCCCAAATCTGGGCTTCAGGCCCACGCCGTAGGAGATGCCTGTGGCCCCGATGAGCTGGGGAGAGAGGACAGAGTCAGGGGAGGGGTGCTGGCATCATCAAGGGGGGGGGAGAAACCACTGTGGGGGTGAACAGGGAGGCCTGAAGCAAAGCCTGTGGTGGGGGGAGCTGGGGAGAAGTGGGCAAAAGAGTAAGATACACCATCACCCTTTGGGGAAAATCAGGGTCCAGAATGTACCAACATGGGACCTTCCTGCTGTGGTCACGCCCCGTCCCCAGGAACTCTCCCTGGTGCCCACTCCGGCTGGTCGCTAAATCCCGGGGAGACCCGCTGGCAGGGATGTATCCCCCCGCCACCCCGCCACCCCAGAGTCCGAACCGTCAGCAGCTCCCCAGGGATCGGCATGGGCAGGTAGCGGTGCAGCTTGTTGCTGAGCAGCTTCACCAGCACGAGCACCACCCCTGCCACCAACGCGGTGACCACAGTGCCGACCACACTCTGCGGCAGCTTCGAGCAGACCTCCAGCACCGTCTGAGGGGAGGCAGGGTCACGGGCAGCACTCAAGGTCGTGGGGCATGCCCCGGCCGGCCCTCCTCCCGCCCGCACTCACATAGATGAGGGACAGCGGCCCAGAGCGGCTGCTCAGCTGGAGGCCAAACACATACTTGAGCTGCGACACGAAGACCTGCACGGACGCGGCTGTGGTATAGCCGCGGACCAGGGGCTCTGACAGGTAGGTGACCACGAAGCCGAAGCGGACCAGGCCCAGCCCCACCTGCGGGGTGGCCAGGGGCCGTCAGGGGAGGTGAGGGTCAGGGTCGTCAGGGCGGCTAGAGCAGAGCCCGCGGTGGGGGTGGGGGGGATGAAGGAGCAGCCAGGGGGAGGAGGAGGGCAGTGATGGGCAGACACTAAGGGGAACTGGCAGGGGAGGGTGGGGGGCAGTGGGCATGTCCTCCCGCCTGCTCCGCACCTGGAAGAGGCCGACGAGGACGCTGAGCGTGGAGGCCAGCTGCACCCGGACGCGGTCTCTGGCCACCTCATCCACGGTGGCGTTCACACCCTGCATGAAGTTCTCATCCGGAGCCAGGGATTCTGTCACACTGCCCACCATCACAGACATGACAGCAAAGGTGCCTGCAGGGGTAGGTCAGGACGGGTCTGAAGGGGAGAGGGCACTGACCTACCCTGGAGGGCTGCCCTTAAGGGGAGAGGTCAGGAGATAGCTGGTTCCAGACAAGTATCTTCAGACTATGTCAGGCAGATAGAGGCTGCGCTAATGGTCAAGTATGAACTCTGAACTCCGGGACTTTTGAGGGTGGTTAGAAATGTTGGTCCCGCATCACCTACACCCTGCCCCACACGCGTCCATCAGCCCAGAATCACGCCCCTAGTAGTGGGTGAGATGGGGAAACGGGCTCGGCCTGCCTCAGGCTGGTCAGGACTCTGCCGAGTTCTGGACCCTTCAAGCTGCCTCACCCACATCCTCCTGGAGCCAGGACCCGGAGCTCTCCTGAATCTGTGGCCCCACAGTCAGAGGCCTAGTCCTGCCTGGAAATGACCTTGGACCCAGCATCAATGCTGTCCCCTTTCCTCAGTTCCCTTGCCCCGCTCAGCCCTCCCTCACCCTGCCCTCCACGGGGGAAGGTGGACATCCTCCTGCAAGGCCCGAGCCTGGCTCCACTCACCCACGGAGATGTGCCGGGAAGTGCCAAACAGGAAGTAGATAAAGACAGGATAGAAAGAGCTGTAGAGGCCGAACACGGGGGGCAGTCCAGCCAGGAGGGCATAGGCTAGGCCTGGAAGTGGAATGGTAGCAATGGAGGCTTGGAGGCCAGGGCCTTGAAAAGGATGAGGGAATCCCAACCCTGGGTCATGGGCCACAGTTCCAGGGGCAGCACTCACAGCTTCAGATTATGGGGGGGGCACAAGACCACAGGGCTTCCGGGCCCCAAGGACTGAGGGTACAGCCTGCGGGTCAGAGATGGCTCACCCTGTGGGAGCTGCATAATGGCCACACTCAAGCCAGCCAACAAGTCCCCCAGGAGCCAGTCACGCAAGGGATACCGGGGTAGCCAGGCCAAAACTGGGAGGTGCTGGAACAGAAGGGCTTGGGCCCGAGCACAGGAGCACCTGCGGACACAGTGGTAGGTATTAGGGACAGGGTCTACCTAGGTCCTGCCAGCGCCCCCAGGCCCCCACCCTCAGCCTTACTGAAACCAGGCTCGCCACTGGTACGTCCTGGTGGCTGAGGTCCAGCAGCCCAGCTCCTCCAGCTGTTGCTGGTTCATCAGCGGCCGCTCCACATGGTAGTCTCGCTTCCTCAGCTCCATGGCCTGTGTCACAGGCAACAGTGCCTGTGTGTCCCTCTGTCTGGGGGCGGCGAGACCAGAGTCACAGTGAGTGTACCCCTGGCCCGACCTCCCCCACACTTCCACCCGGGATCAGAGAGTCACCCACTTGACTTTTCTAGGCCTTAAGATCTAGGTAGCTGAGAGCTGGACCCACGCCCAGCCAGGGGAAATCTCTGAACTTTGGCTGGGAAAAGTCTCTCACTGGGCCAAAGTCCCCTATGAAGAGATGGCAAGATGAATACAATCCGTACCTCCAACCCAGGTAGAGCTGCCCACCTGTGAGTGTTCTATCAGTCCCCGTCCCAGGCTGACTGGCTGTCCCCCTGACTGTCCCCCCAGCCCCTCCTCTGGACAATCCCTGTCCAGTCTCTGAGTCCTCATCCAGCTGCCCCACGAGCTCAGTGCTGGCTGGCTGAGAGCTCGCACGAGGAAGGGACCCAGCAACCCGGGGTCCAGTTCTTCAGTCAGGTTCCTCCTTACAGTGGCTCCCCTCTAAGGGAAGGAGAGTACTGGGGCTAAGATCGCCCCTGGGCCTCCAATCTGGGGGTCCAGGCTGCAGACAGACTCAGGCTTAATCTGGGAAAGCCAGGGGACGGCTCTTACCTGGAAGGGCAGGCTCCCACCTGAAGTGGGCAGATTTCCCCTCCAGAGCTCCTACCACCAGGCACTCTTTCTCCCGTAGGGCAAGTTCTCACCCGACAGGAAAGTTTGCACCAGCCAGGTCTGATCTGTATTCCGAGAATCTCTTATCCACCCAGAGACTCCCACCTGAAGGGGAGTGGGGAGGGGAGAGGGGGACCTCCCTTGGGAATAGCCCATCTGTGGGGAGAAAGTTCTCATTCCAGGAAGCTCATACTGGGAGGGAAGCTTTCTCAGTGGGGAAAGTTTTCACCTGCCAGGAAAACCAGGAAAGTTCTCTTCTGGAGGATACTCTCGCCTAAGGGAAGCTCTTACCTGGCCTATGCTCCCACCTGGAAAGGCTGAAAGCTCTCACCTGAGAATAGATCTCGGCGCAGGCGTCTTCCCTGAGGGGAAATTCTCCCCTGCTGGGAAATTTTTCAGGAAAGTGCTGATCTGTGGGCTCTGACCTAGGGGTAGGATCCCACCCGAGGGGTAGGAACTCGCCTGGGAAGATCTTCTAACCTGGCTGTCCTGGTTGGAGAAGGGAGTGGAGTAGGTGCAAGGCAGATCCTCAGACTCTTGGCACCGCTGTCTCACAGAGATCTTTGAGCCCCCTTGCCCCTCCTCCGTGAGTCACTCAGGTCTTCTTAAAGGGCTCCCCCAGTCCCCAGGACACGTGCTTGGAGGGCGGGGCCTCGATCCTGGGCCCCTCCCCCTGGGAGGGCACCTTGGCCCTTCCAGCCGGACCCCTCATTCCCGCTCAGAGGTTCAGCTGGCTGGGCTCAGGCCACCGCTATGGGCTCCTGGCGGAGACCTCCGGGCCCCAACGCGCCCAGCGGCTCACCTCCTGGGCCGGGTTTCCTCCACACTCAGCCGCCGCCCGCGGCCCGAGGCTAGCCCGCGGGCGGCGCTCGAGCGGTTTCCCGTACAGCCCTCAGGGGCGGGGGGTCGCGCGGGCTCCCGCCCCCATCGCTCGCTTCAGGGGGCAGCCGCCTGCAGAAAATCGGCAAAGCTGCAAACCAGGGCGTCGCAAGGGGAGGATGTCTGCTCCGGACTTAGCGGTAACCCTCCCGTGCTAACCCCAGCCGGCGCCTGCACCGGGGCCACGCGGCAGCTCGCAGACACGGACGCAGAGAACGGCAACCGTGCCCTGCACTCACCCCGAAGCTTCAGACAGCCCCATGGCCAGCGGGCTGCCTGCCAGGTGGTGGCTGCTCCCAGAGCCCCGGCGGGAGGCCGCTACCTTTCGGGAGGGGAGACAGGGACCTACGGCTCGCTCCGAGGGGGCCAATCCCCGGACAGGACGGGGCAGGCTTGGGCCAATCAGCGTGCTCGGGCGGGGCCTAAGAGACGCTCTTTGGGCGGTGCGAGCCCCGGGGGGAGGGGTGTGTGTGTAAGATTTAACCCCTTCCTCCCCTGCGGCCTGGTTCCCGCTACCCCTCTTGGCTCGCCTAGTCCACCTCCCTGAGCCGGGTGGAACTTAACTGGGACTAAGGATCCGCGCTCGGCTGGCCGGCTGGCCGTAGCCGCGGCCCCGGGTACCTGAATACGACAGCGGATACCAAGTCCTGGCTTCTCTCAGAGGGTCCCCGCGGAATGGGGAGGGAAAGCCCCCAGATGGGCTGCCTGGGGACGCTGCTGGTAACCACAGCTATGCTCTCCTATGGGTATCCGGTCCCTAGGGCCTCTTTCGCCTCCCACTCAGGGCGCCACCTTCAGGCTTTCCCCTTAAGACCAGGCAATGTCTGACACCGAAGGTGCTCAAGGCCTCCTTTCAACTCTGAAATGGGGCTGCGAGAGTTTTCCCTCCCGTACGAAGCACACCTGGCATCTCGCCCCGAAGTCCGCTGCCTGAGCGGGGAAGGAACGCGATGTCCGGGCCAGCTGCAAGTCCGAGAGGCTAGTGGGGGTCAGTGCTGTTAACCGGCTGAGGGGTTGGCAAGGGCAGTTGCTAGAGGTGGTGGAGCCCTGGCCAGGGCAAATGTTAGGTTAGAGTTGCAGGCCCTGAAGACCAAGTCATCGAGAGAGGGGGTTTCCCTGGCCCCTTACTCCCAGCACCTGTGCTCATACTTCAGGCCTCCGATCACGAGGCACCAGGCCAGAACTCAGGGTGAAAGGATGGGAACCTGGTCCAAATGTCAGATGAAATGGGCTAAAAATAGCTGAATATTGGGGGGGGGGCTGTGCTCAGATTTCCCCCAAAGGTCAGGCTGGTCTGAATCATTCATAATCACACTCCCCCCCCAAACAGAAAGAGGCAATAACCATTTTCTATAGAAGTTTATTCCCAAAACAGAGCGCGGCTTCACGGAACAATTTACACAGACAGGGAGAGGGGTCTGTGGGCTGGAGCAGGGGACCCCCAGAGAGGGGCATCTATAGAACCTAGGACATAGCAAGGACAGCCCCCTCTCCCCACAGCGGACCCCTCGACCCTTCAAGGGCTGGGGTCATTCTGGGTAAGGAGAGTTGGAGTCCTGGCTGGCAGGATTTGGCACCAGTCAGCAAAGCAGAACTTTTAATCTCCTTGGAAACTGCCTCCCAGGAGTATGTGTGGGGAAGGGGGTTGTCTGCGCAGACCCCCTGCAACCCTGCACAACCCATCGTTCCTAGCCATAAGAGGATGCTTACTCTGGAGGCCTTCTGGGTCTGCTGTTCCACAGGGGGCTCAGGGCCGACCTTTGGCCTGGGAGAGCTAGGAGCTAGAAACCCAAGATGGCCAGATCCAGGGTCCTCCAGCCCCTCTCCCGCCTTCTCAATCTTTTACTTGTAAACAAAGGGATGGAGGGGAGCACATTTTCAACTGTAAACAAAGTGTAAAAATTCAAAGTTTTAAGTTGTAAACAAAGTTTTAAAATGTTTTAAATCTTGACCTGTAAACAAAGTAACAAAATCTAAAAGTCCCCAATTCTAGACGTCAAAGTAATAAAAGAGTTTTGTGAACAGGGTCCTAACAGTCATTTTTCCCTTTAGAAAGGAATAAAGTAGGGTGGAACTAGTTACCGCAGCCCAGGTGCCTAGGGTCAGGGAGGGTCCTGTAAACATGGGAGGCAGTGGCACCTACATTCTATGTCTTCAACTCTCTTATTTCTGCTCCCCCTTGCTCCCCTGCCTCCCCCTACCCCTAGGAAGAAATTCTAGCACAGGGCAGTGTCAGGGAATCCAATGGGACCACAGACAACATTTGCTGGAAGCAGGGGCTGGCAAATGACCCCCTAGTCCACCCTCTGCAGGAACGTCTGAATAGAGGCCTGAGCCCCTCCGTGCGGAAGAAAGGGAAGCCTCGCTCTGTAAACATGACACGTGCAGCGCCCCACAGCATCAGTCCTAGGTCATAAGGCAGTAAGTGGCAGGGACTCCACATAAGAAACACACACATCCACGGGGAGGGGCCGCACGAGCAAAAGCCCCGTGAGGAGGTTGGAGGACCCCTGTTTCCAAGACCAACCCCCAGTCCCTGAAGTTTGGCCCTTGGGGCATCCCAGAAAGAGCAAAGATCAATTCTGTACTTTGGGCCCTAATGGTATTCATATCAATGGGCGGGGGGTTATCTGCCCCTTCTCTCTGAATCCACCCCAGCAAGATGAGAGGAAAGAGCGTGCGCTTCACCGGGGACCCGAATGGGGCCAAACGCTGCACCTCTTACCCTCTGTCCCCTTCCCCCTCCCAGCCCAGCCTCAGAACCCCGGGAGACAGAAAAGCTGAAAAATAACATAAGCATATCTCTCTGGTTACAAAGGTACAAAACGTATAAAAGTCCTCCTTTCAGGTCCCTCCCCCTGCACCTGTTACACACACGCTCATGCGCTCTCGGACAGAGCCAGGCGTCTCAGCGCTGCAGCAACGGGGAGGGGGGGGGGCGGGGGGAGGCTGCCTTGGGATCAGCCCCCGACTCCTGGAGTCTCTTCCGTTAGCTCAAATCCTCCACTGCCCTCAGCCGTTCCTAGTCCAGAGTCTGCCCCTCAGGAGTGCCCCTCGCTTCTGGGAACTCTGCAGAGTTGAATGCAATGGTCAGAGGTTGTCGTGGAGAGAATTCAGTCAGGGGCCTCTCGGCCTCCCCACGGCCTGGGCCCCCATCATCTCCCCCCTCCCACAACCCCATCACCTTTTCCTCTCACTCCCCAGCCCCTTACACCCATTCCGGGCTTCTCAGACCCCTTCACCCCCTCTGCAGCCTGAGACCCATCAGCCAGGCCCCTTGGTCACCTGTCTCTCCCTAGGCGCTCAGCGAGCACCAGCTGTGTACACACACTACGTTAGCTCTTGACGGATTTGGCCTCAAAAAATCTCCACATCTCAGTTACTACAGACACATTTTACAGATACGGAAACAGAGACTTGGGAAGGCCAAGGGTGACTCCAGAGCCCAAACCCCTGCACAGTCCCCCAGGAACTAACCTCGCCCCCCACCAGCCAGACCGCAAGGCTAGGCTGCAGTTTTAGCCCAGGCAATACTCCTAGCTCTCCCTCAGCCCCGCGTCCAGCATCCTTCCAGAGTCCCCGGCACAAGGCCCTAAGTTCCCTGCTCCCCCTTCCTTCCTCCTCCGCTGACTCTGCTTGGGTTCTATTGGTCTCCTGCCCCACTCCTGGGCTCCCTGCTCCCCCAAGCTTCCTTTCACCCCGCAGATCTCCACAGAGCCTGACCTAGCTCTTCCTCCTTCCTAAAACTCTACTCTTGGCTTCCAAAGCCTGGCAAGCCCTGGTCCCTCCCCACTCCCTCTCTGAGTCCTGTGTATCCAGTGGCTTCCCAGGTATGGCTGCTGCTCTCTGCGCTCTAGATGGTCCGCTGGCCCCTGAGATGCACCGGGTCCCAACTCAGTTCCTATGTGACCCACCTCGCAGTGCCCACAGGCACAAAGAACTTACATTGACTAAATAAATATACGGGTAAATGATTTACTTTCAAGGTTAGCACTTCAGCCTGGCATGAGATGCCCACATCCCGGCACTACTTCTGGCCCCTCCTTGTCCCTTACCACCTCCTAGACAAGGCTTCCCAAGCCATGATCCCTCCACTCCCCCTTGCCCCTTTCCATACCACATTACCTCCTCCTCTTGGGCCTTGGCTCCTGCTCTCACCCCCTCCACTAGCTCAAGCCCTTTGGAAGGCATTTCCCTCTCTTCCCTAGCCTGGGAGGTGTGGGGGGGGTGGCTGGCACCAATCAGACACCCGGTGAGTCCCTGCTAACCACACCACCATTCCCTGCTTGTGGCCCGCTGGCTGCACCGAGCTTGGGGTGCCCCACACTGCCAACCCACACCCCCATTCTGTGGTAAAACACGGGGCAGGATCACTGGGGGGGGGGGGTTGCCTGAAGCTGATGAGGGTGTGGGCAGGTGGCCACACTCTGCTTACTCTGAGTCTGGAGACAGCTCCGAGATGCTGTGGGACGTGGCAGAGCGTGGTGTGGAGGGCCCAAGCGCAGAGGCTGTGGCAGAAGGCGTGGCAGTGGTGTGAG
The DNA here is from genome assembly GCA_028534135.1 of Potos flavus. Lineage (NCBI taxonomy): Eukaryota > Metazoa > Chordata > Mammalia > Carnivora > Procyonidae > Potos > Potos flavus. Next base: position 14,058,510 of record CM052898.1, read on the forward strand.
GGCCCGAGGGCGTGCTGGAGGACTGCACAGAGGAGGAGAGAGCTGAGGAGTTGAAGGAAGCCAGGATAGAAGAAAGAATGTCCAGCTGCTCTGTGGAGGGGCCGTGGCTAGGGCCCGTGGCTGGGTCCTCCCTAACTCTGAGCAGCTGTGGGGGTGGCCCGAGGCCTTCTCGTGAGGGGTGCCGGCTAGGCGCATGGTCCAGCGGCTCCCCTGAGTTCGATCTCCTGGACAGAGTATCCAGGGGCCGTGATGGCAAGAGGGGGTCCCTTGAGAGTTGCCGCTGGGGAGACAGGGGCAGAGGCGGGGGCTGTGGGTCAAGGTCCTGGGCACTGTGGGGCAGGGGCAGCGTGCTCAACCACTCGCAGGGCGCCCCTAGGTCCAGAGCATCTCGGGACCCGAAGCGGCCGGCCCTGGCCCCAGGGTAGTCCCTGGGTGGCTGCCTCCGTGGGAGGGTACTGCCCCGATCCCTGGGCTCCAGGCGGCCTGGCGCGGCATCCAGGCGTTCCTGGGAACCCGGCCGACTCAGGGGACGAAGAATGGGGGCAGGGGCGTCCTCCAGTCGCTCACGGCTCAGTTGCCGCCGGAGGAGCAGGTCCAGCTGTTCTCGAGAGGAGTAGCGGCTGGCTGGCTGAGAAAGGCTGCCCGTGGCCCCTCCGGCATAGACGCGACCATAGGAGGCGGCTGGCACAGCGCGGTGGCCCAAGGTGGCTGCACGGCACCAGGACAACTCAGGGGCGCCTCGGGTCTGTGGCACCAGTGGGTACTGCAATCGGTTCTTTAGGATGCCTGCGTGAGAACAAATGGGGGCCAGGGTGTGTAGGGGGGGGTGGGGGCAGACAGCCCTGGGTCTAGGGGTGCAGCTGCCCCTGCAATCCCTCGGACATGAGGCTGGGGGCAGAAACCCCTTGCGGAGCGGCAGAGGCAGCCCTAGGGATTCCACGGTGGCAGTAGGACAGGGCTCAGAGTGGGGAGGCAGCAATCCTCGGTCAGGACAGAGTCTGTCCCCATGGTGCTAGAATGGGGGCAATCCCCCCCACCCCCTGCTGGAGATCAGAGGAGCGACAGCCCCCAGGACCTGGCAATACAGGCCAGGGTCAAAGCAGCAGGAATCCCCTGGGTTGGGGTAGAAGCAGTCCCTGGGGTCCCTGAAGTATAGGCCAAAGTCAGGGATCATACCTTTCCTCTGGCGCTGGGCCCGGCCGAGGGAGGTTTCATCTCCACTGGTCAAGGCCAGGTCTGGCTGGTTGTTGTTGGCGGCGTCCTTGCTAGTATCCAGCCCCAGGCGCCTTTCGGAGCCCCAGGTCTGCAGAGCACAGAGAGTGGCCTCACACTCCCCCAGGGCTGGCCAGTAGGATAGGAGGTCATTGCCGTCCACATCTGGGGAGCCAGAGCACGTTACAGGAGCCTCCGAGCTGACCCCACTGTCGCTGGCCCCACTCCCCCAAGCCTGACCCTCACGACTCCTGAAACCCTGGCGGTTCTGACTGAACAGATGTAGGAATGAGCGGGGATCTCTGAAAGCAATGGAGAAGATTACGGGAGAGCCTGTCACTCTGGAGGTGGACAGACACTAGGGGTGGGGGAACTTGGTGGCTGAGGGGCCAAGAAGAACCCTGGAAGAACCAACCAGGCTGAACCCTAACTCTCAGGGAAGAAAAGGGGCTGGAGGAATAGCATGTCACTCTGTAACATCCCCGACTTTGACCTTGTTACCCAGGCTGTTCCCGGGCCGCTAGCCAGCAGAACTGCCAGGAGGCTGGATGGGGAGAGGTGTGCGGGCGCCCAGTGATGACCCCATGTTCCCAATAGGTCAGTCCCAGGAAGCCTCAGGGGATATCAGTGTCCCCGGGTCACACCCAAGCGGAACAGGGGGTGTCTCTTGGTCACCCACGGGGCCAGAGTATCCCCTCACCTTTGGGGTGAGTGAGGAGCCTCTCACTCTGGGCTGCGCGGCGGAGCGGACGCTGGAAACGCCCCCGGGTCCGGCCATTGTCCTCGCTCTCTGAGGACGGGATGGACAGACTTCTCTCCTCCTCCAAAGACAGGTCACTGTCGGAGTCAGAGTCTGCGGCTGGAGTTGGGAAGGTCAGAAGAGGGAAGGCACATCAGTGGCTCGGGGAGGCAAGGAACTTGGGGGTCAGCAAAGAGCCTGGGGCTGAGGGTCTTGGGGTGGCTACAGCAGGCGCTGGGGCCAGGGACTTAGGTCAAGCCTGGAGCGGGGGTCGGTGCAGAATGGCTGGGACTTGGCAGGAGAACCACGTGCCTCTCGGGGCAGTGACCTGGGAGGAGCTCGCCCCACCAGTCAGCTGCTGCATTCAAGAAAGAGAAATGGGGGAGAGATCCTCTGCCTCCCCCCACCCCCGGCCCAGGCCCCTACCTCCACCCGCATCACGATGGAACATGGCCACGTCTAGGTCAGTGGGGCCAGCATGAGCCTGGAGGCTGTGGTCCGTGTGGTCAGCAGCTGAGCCATGTCGAACCAGGACGTTGTCCCTGGAAATGCAGGAGCGGCCCCACCCCCACCATCAAAGAGGGATATAATGGGGTGCATTGGAGGCTGGGGTGTCTGTGAGCACGCAGGCCGACTGCTGCTCCGAAGGCACCCCCGGGTGTGTGGCAAGAGGCATCCGGGCCCAGGTGCCAAGATCGGCGGAGCCACCACCCCGGGACCTGCGGTGCCAGCCTCTGGTGGCGTGAGACCAGTCTGAGCTGTATCGCGCCCTCCTGAGAAGGCCGCCCACTCACCTGAGGTAGCCGCGGCCCCGCTGGCTGTCTTGGTCCTGGGTCCGGCCGGAGCGGGCACTGCTCACCGAGGACACGGTGGAGGCGCCCAGGGTGATGCGGATCAGGCCACTCTCTTCAAAGAGGGCCGTGTTGTTGTAGGCCCCGTGCGCCTGCGGGAGGCGGGCGCCCGCAGGCGTGTGAGCCAGCTCTGCGGAGGCCGCCCGGGGCTCCCGCCCCAACTCCCCAGCCCCGAGAGCCCCTCACCGTGCCCGGCGCCGGCCTCGCTTCCTCGGGAGCTGCCTTCCTGCCCAGACAGGCCGGCGTCCAGGCCGCCCGAGCATCTGCATTCAGGACACAGAAGAGCAGCAGCACTGCCGGGCCCTGTGCCAGCGAGGGTCGGGGTGGGGTCAACGAGGGGTTAGCGAAAGTCAGCGAGAGATCAGAAATGAGTCACAGGGCAGAGGAGGGCCACAGGGAGAGGGCATTCGGGGCTGGGAGAAGTCACCACGGGTCAGCAAGGGGGATCAGTCATTGCAAGTTAGCGTGAGGGAGTGAGGAGCCCAGGGCCGACCCAGGAAGGGAGTCGGGGAGAGTCTCGGAGGCAGTGAGGGCTCAGAGGGGCACAAGCGACTAAGTCAGTGGAGGTCAGTGTGGGCCAGCGAGTGGCCAGAAGCCGCAGTGCTGGGGCAGGTCAACCCAGGATGGACAGCCTGCCCATCATCAGCCACCCAGCAGGAGTCGGCCCTAGACCAGGGCTCGAGGGCCCGCCCAGGGTTGGGGCCATCAGGCCGAAGCCCCACCTGGGCCAGGGCAGGGCGGGGTGCTGGTTACCTGGAGGCCACAGAGTGCGGCGTGGAGGTAGTGGAAGGCCAGGACGCTGTGGTTGACCGCCAGGAGGCCGAAAAGCCAGGAGGCACTAACCAGGAGAAGCAGCAGGAAGCAGCTGCGGAGGCTCCCGCTGCGGGGCACAGGAGGACACGGGGGACACGCAAGCATCACGTGGGGCTCAGGTACGGGACACACAGGGCACATGGAAGGACAGGCGATCCCACAGGGAACATGGCAGTCTCGGGAGGACACGAGGGGAGACGGGAGATCACCAAACGAACCAGGAGGGTACTTAGGGAGCCACGAGGGGACGCGGGGGCACTATGAGAGAAATGTGGAAGACAGGGGGGCGGCGCAGGGGGGCGGGGGCCAAGTGGCACCCAGGCCATGGGAGCCTCTGTGGAGACAGCAGGGTGGAAGCACATGCGGGGCCAGAGGGTGGCAGGGGCGCCAGAGAGGGACCACAGGCCAGGGCGGGTAGGACTGCGTCCCCGTGCCTAGAATCCGGAATCCAGCCTGCCCAGGAGAGGACCCCCCCCACCTTCCCCAGCCAGCCGACTCACAGCGCGGAGGTCTTCTTGGCCTCCCTCTGCCCTGAGGAGCAGGTTGTGCGGGCCGCGAGGAGAAGCATGGTCCCGTTGATCTGGACCCGCCGCCAGACATGTAGAATGGGGGCGGGGCAGAGAGAGACAGAGACAGAGACAGTGAGAGAAAGAGAGACCAAGCTGCACAGGAGAGGCAGAACCAGGGAGAAACACACACACGCATGCACATGATCAGGAAATCAGAGACAGAGAGGCCCGTAGACACAGAGGAAGCCCGAGCTAGGTGACCAGGGGGGACTGAGAAACGGAGAAGGAGGTTCGCAGGGAGGGAGACGCAGCCGAGTTCCTGACCCCACGTCTCCCATCTCTGCACTGGGGGAGCGGAGGACAGAAGTTGGGGAGGAGCCCTGCAAGGCTGTGGACTGTGGCCTGGCTCCCCTCCACGGACACCGTGACACCTGCTGCGGGGCACCCCGGGGGCCTCGAGCGCAGCCCACTCACCACGACGACCAGGATGACGGGGCCTGCGAAGCTCCAGATGAGGGGCTCGTGGATGGAGATCCAGCAGAAGTCAGGGTTCCCATAGCCCTCGGGATCCAGGCCTACAGCAAGGCCTGTCGGGGAGGACAGGAAGGACAGAAGGGGTATGTTCTAGAGAGGGTGTCCCTCTCACGCATGGGCAGAAGGTGGGGGGAGGGCGGAGGACACGGCATGGGGACTGAGGTTAGGGTGAGGATCAGGATGGAGGGGCGTGTGGCAGAAGCCAGGGGTGCGGGGCCCTCACCCAGCAGCACGGCAGGGACGCCCCAGCCCAGGGCGTAGTAGAAGCGCATGGCACCGCGATCCACGTTGCGTGGCTCCACCTGCATCCGGTAGAGGTGCAGGCCGTGCACAAGGAGCCATGCGAAGGTGCTGAGGAAGAAGTAGTGCAGGAGGATGGCAACCGCCGTGCACACCAGCTGAAGGCAGGGGTAGGGGGGTGTCAGCACTGCTCCCGCCTCACCCCGCGCCTCGGACCCCTAAACCACGGCACCTTACGCCGGCGTCCTGCCCCGCCCCCGGGCCCCCCGCCCCCCGCCTCCCTGACCTCTGACCCTGAGCTTTGGCTCCAGGACTTCCTGGGCCGGGTGGGGTCATGAAGACACAGGTCCCCTGGCCCTGACCCTGCACCTGGTTGTGGGTCCTGTGGATTCCCAGCAGGAAGAGGAGCTCGGCCACGCCCAGGGCCGCCGCCACGTTGGCATGGATCCCACGCGTGTTGGACTTGAGGCTGCGCAGGCTCAGCAGGACAGCGGCGGTCAGAAGCAGCGAGGCCACAGACACTGCCATGACCACGTGCGTGAACACCGCCAGCAGCTCCAGGTCACCCTCCAGCCGCTGTGGGGACAGGGACAGTCACTGAGATGTTGGGCACCCCTGCCCTTTACCCTGACCGCGTTCCTCAGCACCCTGAACACAGTCCCACCTCACGGGGGGAGGCGTCCATAAGGACCCCAAAGGTGCCTGTCCGGCTGCAGCGACATCGGGCGTGAGACCCGTTCCTGTGCACCAGCTCGCAGTCCCGTGCTGTCCACATGCCATGCTGGTCCGCCCTGCAGCCACAGGGCAGTTAGACCTACCAACCCCTCAGGGCTCTGCCCTGTAGCCAGGCGGGGGAGGGGGGGATTGTGACAATCAGTGGGAGTGGAGGTGGGGGTGGGGCCGAAGCTGGGGAGCAGCATTCCTCATGGGCCTGGGTGCACAGGGACACGGGTGGGGGGCCCCCCAGGGCAGGCGGGGTGCTCCAGGGGCCACCAGGGGACCAAGGGTTTCTGGAGTGTTGGTCCTCACGGGCCAGGTGGGTCCCACTGCACGCAGATGGCCTTGCTCCGATTCGCTGTCTGCAGCAGGCGGAACTCCAGGCTGATCGGGGACTCCAGGACACCCCTCAGGAAGTTGCGTCGGTGGAACACAGCCACACTGACCACCGGGGAGTTCATAACAGGGTTCTGGGGGAGCCTGAGGAGACACCCCACCTGGGCTCGGACACCGGTGACCTCCCCAAGCTCTGACTACCTCCGCCTCACGGTCTTTGTGCCGTTGGCATGGCTGACCGAGTCTGGGATGCCCCAGGGCGGAAGCTCTTTCTGGGCCACTTCAAGACCCTGAGTCAGTGGCCTAACTGGGCTGCCACAGTTCCACACAATGGGCAGGCTCTCTGCAGCCGACGGACTTCAGACCACCCACCCTGGGGTCGCGGCCTGAGCAGCTCCAGACTGTTTGCCTTAAACGGCCTTCCCTGCCAGTCCCCTCTGAGCTCCGTCGGTCAGCCGGTCTTTGGCAGTCTGTACTTGGCTCCCGTACCCCTGCTTTATGTGACCGCCCCCACTTATGCCTCTGTGTCTGTCTGCCACCGTGCACAACCCCACAGGACATGAGTCACAGGGAAGCCAGCATGGACGAGGCTCCCAGGGGCTGTGCACAGGGGCTGTCTGAGGATGACGGTGAACCTGTTCATTTGTCTACCAAGAAAGGGGCGCTAGGCTGGGTAGAAGCTTGCAGGAAGCTCAGGGGTGAGGGGCCTAGAAGTAACGCCCTCCCCGTGGTACCTGGCGCCCCGGCGCTCGGCCTGGAACTGGGCAGGGAGCAGCCCCCCCAAGGTGCGGTAAACGAGGAGGATGACAATGGAGATCCCAGGCTCTAGCTCGGGCTCCGGGGGGGCTGGAGGAGGGGCCGCACTTGAGGTGGTGGAGTTTTCCACACTGCTGCTGCTTGCGGACACAGCTGCCAGGGGAGGGAGCGGAAATACTGTCAGTGACCTCTGACCCCAAGCACCCACAAACCCAGCTCTGAACCAACCCAATGCAGCATCAAGCATGGGAATCTCTTCCCTGAAGGCCCAGAACTGGGAGATGAGGGGAGCAGAAGCCCATGTTCCCTTCATCCCCGGGGCTGGATCCTGAGTATCAAGGCCTGGGAGAGATTATCAGGGGTGAGGGAGAGAATCTGGCAAGGTGAGATTGCTGTGGGGGGTTGACATGGGAGGGTCTCACGCAGGGGTCCGACGTGGGGCAGGCCTGGCCGGGGTCAGCGGGGGGTTGGGGGGGAACTGGCAGGAAGGCGGGCCGGGAAACAGGAGCTGAGCCAGGGGCCAGCCGAGGGCTCTCACCTTCAGGTGGGGATGGCCGTGGGGACTGGGAAGGCAGCAGCACATGTGTGTGAGGGTCCCAGGCATCCTGGCCCCGGAAAAGGTTGCTATGGTAACGAGGGTAGCGACGGGTCCCCCGGGTGGGACTGGGGTGCTCCATGCGGTCAATGCTGAGCACTGCCCAGGAGGAAGATGGGTGAGACCCAACCAGGATCTCCTCCCCATGCTGAAGGCCCCACACCCTTCTGTCCCCACCCTGTACCCGCATCCCACAAGCCATCAGTTCACGGTACCAGCACAGAGCCTGTCCCTGCAAAGCGCCGAGGGAGAGGGCACAGCCTCCTGCCACTGATGTTGACATCCATGTCCCCAGCCCCTCAGGCCTCCAGGTCCTTGCCCCTCACCGGCCCCCTCCCCCCTGCCTCCCGCCAGGCTACCGGCCACCTACTGATGTTGGGCGTCACCAGCCCCACGGGATTCAGGTATGTGAGCTCCATATTCCTGGCCAGGGTGGCTGCGTACTCCTCCAGAAGCTGCACCAGCCCCGCGCTGCCTGGGGAGCCCCCAGGGGCCCGCTGCCCCAGGGCGGCCCACAGGTCTCCGGTCTCCGGAGCAAGCAGCGCAGAGCCAGCCCACAGCAGATTCTGGAAGGAGGGAGATGAGAGCGGGCTCGGCCGCCTGAGGATGTGTGAGGGGGGCAGGGCGGGCCTCGGGGGTCTGGCCAGGCACTCAGACCCCAGCAGGCAAGGGGGTGGGTAGGGAGAGGACAAGGGAAGAGGGAGAGCCCAGGGCTTTCAGTTCCCCAGGGTCAAGGAGGGCCTGAGCAGGGGTCCGGGGATGGCGAGCACAGGGCGCGGCCCCACCTCGTTGAAGTGGGCGTCCTGAGTGGCCGTCAGCCCAAAGCCCTGCTGGTGGCTCTCGAAGGCCAGCAGGTGGGCCAGCAGTCGGGCGGTGACTCGAACATCCTGGCTAAAGTAGTGGTCGGTGTGGCCGGTCACCTCCCGCAGCCTCTGAGCCAGCTTCTTGGCCTCCACCGTGTCCAAGGCTGTCTTATTCAGCTCCAGCCCGTCCAGCTGCCAGGACAAAGACAGGCATAGTCGCTCTCTGGTCCCTTACGCCTTTCTCAAAAGCTTCACTGGAAGAAGGGTTTGCCCAGATTAAAGGGCAACCAGGAAAAGCCCAGGAGATCCAAGGCTGGGGCATGAGGCCTTAGGGCCCAGCACAGGCCCGAGGAGGCCGAGGGCAGGCCGGGGCCAGTGCAGGCCCTGAGGGCAGGGCCAGGTCTGGGCAGTCTCACCAGCAGGTTGAGCTCTCGAAAGGCGGGGGAGGTACAGTTGAAGAGGTCAGGCTCCAGCCAGCCCTGGTCCTCGTCACACAGCCGCACAGCAGCACCTAGGGGCAGACGACCCCTGGTCAGGCCCGGGGCCTGGACACCGTCACTGAGGAGGTGAGCACAGCACCATCCCCTAACGCAGGGGGAGCTCTGAGGCAGAGACCAGAATTATCGGCATCTGTGGCTGGACCCCTGGACACCACAGCCCCAGCTCCCAGCCCAGGCAGGTCTCAGCTACCTGTCAGTTAACTCTAGACGGGGTCTGTGGGCCATTCTAAATCACTGGTTACATAAAGCTGAGCGAAACAGCGTTCTCTGTCTCTCTCTCTCTGTCTCTCTCACACACACACACACACACACACACACACACACAGAGGCCAGGCGAGGTTCACAGACATGTGGCCCAGGGCAAGCACACACACACCAGCACTCACACCTGCACACACGTAGATACGTGGAACCAGGACAAACACACAGACACACGTGCTCTCTCATGTATGCACACGCAGACATGCTGACACGGACCAGGATTTCCAGGGGCGTCGTGTGACCAAAGTGAGGGTGGGGTGAATGTTCTCACACCAGTCTTAACTGCCCCAGTGGTGGACTCTGCTGCCGTCTTTCCCTCGTCTGTCCGATTAGGATGGGGGTTGAACGAGAATTGACCTGGGCCTTAAGAGAGCTTACAGCCACTAGCAAGAGGGACCCTAACTTAAACACAGAACCCCCTCCCCTGCAAGACGGACTCACAGACACGTGCACAGGCACAGAGAGACACACACGTGAGCATGCAAACACAGACCATGTCTGTCCAGCCACTGTGAAGACCTCAAGCAGCGGGGAGGGTTCTGCGGGGACCTCAGGCAGTGGGGAGGGGCCCTTACGCAGTGGGGAGGAGTCTAGAGGGTCCTCAAACAGAGGGGTGGGGTCTTTCGTGACCTCAGACAGTAGGAAAAGGCCTGATGACCCCGGGAACTGAGGAGGGGTCTGCAGGGATCGCAGGAAGTGGGGAGGGGCCTCTGAGGACCTCAGGCATCAGAAATGGGCCCCCAGGGTCCTCAGAGAGTGGGAAGGGGCCTCCAGGGACTTCAAGCAGCTGAGGGTAGCTTTCAGAGACCTCAGGCAGCAGAGGATAGGTCTGCAGGGATTTCAGGCAGCAGGAGGGGTCTGCAAAAGCTCTGGCAGTGGGGGGGGGGCAGCACACCTGAGCAAACACGTACCCCTTACCTGCACCCCGCAATCCTGCCCAGAAGCCAAGAGAAACAGACGGAGGCTCAATGAGGGCATGGGGAGAGACCCAGAGCCCCTAGGAGGTAGTAAGGAGCCCACATGGACCCCTCCCCAACTCCCACTTCTTTGCAGGAGCAGGGCCACCCAACTCAGGAAAAGCAGTAGCTCTAGCAGTCAGAGGACAGGCCTACTCCCACCCTCATTGATGCCCCTGCCCACCCAGGTACTCACCCAGGGCCCCCCGAGGACAGGGCACTGAGGCCAACATGCCAAACTTGGTCTGGGGCCACCACACACCAGATCTCAGGGACTTGGGGCAGGCATCATAGAGCACTAGGGAGAGAGGAGGCACTGAAGCAGACGGCCGGGGGCTGGGGCCAACGACAGCCACACCCACAGCTCCTCTACCATCCATGCCAGACCCATCACCCACCACCCACCCCCGCTGACCTTATTATGGGAGCTGGCCTATCAGAATCTGTGACAAAGTCACTGAAGTACGTGGGGCAAATGTAGGGGTCCCTAGGTGTCAGTGGTCTCCTTCGGGAAAAACCTCTCGGAGCCCCTAGCTAGGGAGCCAAGCCGGCCAGGAGACTTGGTGGCAGTGGGCCAGAGCCAGCCCTCTCTATGTGGAACTGCATGGAATTCGCTCACCTCGGCAGCCGCTGGCTGTCACCTCTGCAAAAGGGCTGTCACAGCTGTTGCACTGGCGGCCAAGGGCTCCTGGGCGACAGGGGCACTGCCCACTGTGGGGCGCACATGAACGCGAGGTAGAGCCCACCGGGTAGCAGTCACAGGGAAGGCAGGAGTCGCTGCCCCGAGGTCGGTAGTGGAACTCCTGTTTGAGAATGGATCGGGAAACTGAGGTCAGAGATCAGGGCTTAAGGTCGGGGCCTCAGGCCTGGGGAATGAGTAGAATCAGGGGCAAAGGGTCAAGAGAACAGTACTCACAGGCCGGAAGGAAGGATGGACTTCAAAAGAAATGTAAGGGAGGGATCAGAAGTCAAGGACAAGAGGTGGCAGTTAGGTGACAGGACAGGGTAAGAAGTTAGGGCCTGAGTCAGGTGGCAAGCTGGATAAGAATCATAGATCACGGCTGGAGAAAAGTTCAAATGTCAGGGGTCAGGGGCCAGGCATACCTTGCAGTGACACTGCCCGTTTGTCTTATTACAGTTGGGGTCAAAGCCCTTGTGAACGTCACAGTTGCAGGGGCCACAGCTTGGGCTCCCCCACCAGCCCCGTGGACACTGCTGGTCCATCCTGGAGGGAGATAGCCAGGTGAGATGCCTCCACGTCTCGGTGACCCTCCCCGCCCCCCACCAGGTCTCTCCATCATCTCAGCCTCCAGCCCCTCACCTGTGCTCACAGTGGTGCCCAAAATAGCCGCCCACACAATCACAGGTGTAGCCATGGGGGGCTCCTGAAAGGTGGCGGCAAGACCCCTGGTTCTGACAGGGATTCAAGAGGCAGGCGTCCACACACCCTGGGCCATAGTAACCTGCAGGTTGGGTCAGCAAGCTCAGGACACTTGGTCACAGCATGGGAGAAAGGAAGCACCGGTTCTTCCAGTGCCTGCCTCCTCCAGGCTCTTCACCATAAGCCCCTGGTTCCCACCCAGATCACTCTGCCCTACCCCCAAGTCACACCTGGCCAGCAGGTGCAAGAAAAGGTCTGCCAGAGGTCTCGGCAGTCCGCGTGGGGCGGGCAGGGGCCAGATGCACAGGCGTTGGTCACGACACAACCAGGTTCCACATTCACTCGGTGGCTGGGCGGAAGCAGGGCTGGGGATCCTGAAGGTGTGGAGCCAAGCCACACCCCCTGCGGACAGAGCCAGCAAGGCGTGAGACCCATGTCAAAGCACCCTGGTCCCTGCAGAGCCAGCCACCTGATCTGATGTCCCCTGACATGCAGTCTCCCTCAGGCCCCCCCAAAAGACCCAGACCCTGACCCCAATATCCCCAATTCAGCCCCCCATGGGACCCCTAATCATGCTGTCCCTGACACAGATCTCTAATGACCCTTGATAATCTAAGCTAGACCCTCACCTCCAATAGCACGGAAGGCCTGACCTGTCTCTGGTGGCTCTGGGTCACATCCCCTCCCTGTGCCAAACCCTACGTGAATGCAGCTTTTCAGATCCCAAGGCACTCCTAACCTCTGACCACTCACCCTAATGGCCCATACCATGTTCCCATGCTGACCCCCACCTGGATACAGCCAACCAGACCCTGAGGAACCTCCTCTTCACTGCTGGGGGGCAGGCCTCCCACATGGAGTCGCTTTACCTTCAGGCCCTGCAGTTCACTCCCCACTGCCATGGTGTCCTGGGGGAGGGGGACAGTCAGCACTGGGGGTATGGGAGCACCTGATGGATCCCTGCCCTGCCCTAGAGTCAGTCTTGACCTTGTCCTGGCCATGCACGACCATCCTCTATCCCTCTGGACCAGGGGAACGGTCTGGGAATGAGTGGCCCCCGAGTATGGAGGACCATGCTGGAGCATGGGGGATGGATAATAGCAAGGTTTCGGTCAAGAACTGGGCCCAGACAGGCCTCTCTCCTGGACCCAAATAGAACCCTGAAATTTCATGGCTTTGAGCTAGGGAGGTCAGGGCAGGGAGCAGAGGGGGTTTCTAAGAGTTCAGGAATGTATTGGCTGCAGAGGTACCCCAAGACCAGACCAGAAATCCGCAGAGCCTCTCTGACATAAGTAGGCCTGGCAGCAGAGCAGCCTGGCTGGCAGGGTGGGCTCAGAGCAAGGGTATAAGGAGGGCACTGCAGGGAGAGTGGGGTGCAGTGGAGGGAACTGAGGGGAAATGGACTGGGGGGGTGTCAAATGAGGGAGGCCTGGTTGGAAGATTGAGAATGGACTACCGCAGAATCAGAGATCAGACCTGAAAGAGGCTAAAGTCCAATGAGACCATGAGGACATGGTGGCCCCGCCGGCCCCCTGGCTCCTCCTGCAATTCCAGCCGCAGATCGTGCCACCGGCCATCACTGACAGTCACCTGGTCCAGGAGGAGGTGGGCAGCACGGCCCGAGCCCCTGGTCACTGTCACGGAGAGCAACCCCCGATCCACCTGCAGATAGAGAAGCACAGCCCTGGGGTCAGGGTCCCAAGCTGGACTGGGGCTGGGAGTGTCAGGAGGTGAGGTCTGGGGGCTCAGACATCAGCACTGCAGGGCCAAGGCTGTATCTGGCACACAGGGCATTGTGCCCGGGGATGTCATGTTGCTAAAGGGAAGTTAGGCGGCAGACGTCAGGATCAGGGGTTGGGGATCGGTGCAGCTAGCACAGAAGAGATATGCTGGGGCCCTGCACCTGCAGAGGATATCATGGTGGGAAGGAAGGTCAAGGGCTAGGGTCCGGAGCAGGGTCAAATACGGTTAGTACACCTGGTAGGAGCATGCGGTATAACCAGGTTCAAACCCAAAGGAGTGTTGCTGGTGGCATCTGAACTTGAGAGCTGGGGGTCGAGGGAGGAGCCAGAAGGACAGACACACCTGACAGAGGAGCGTGCTGTGTGGCCCAGCCTGCACTTGCATCAGGACCCCCTGCGTCGCCCGTGTCCGAAATGCCAGCCCCAGGTACCATGGCACGGACACAGCCATGTCATTTCCAAAGTCCCAGCTCAGTGTGCCATTGCCTCGGAAATGATGGGGATGGGCCATGGCTGAGGGGATAAAAAGAGCAGGATCACAGGCCCCACCTCAGGAACAGACCTTACCCTGCAGGCCCCTCTTGCCCCGTGCTGCCCACTCACTGAGCCTACAGTCTTTGCCACCGAAGCCCACGGGGCAGTCGCAGCTGAAGCCGCCCCAGCGTTCTGAGCAGAAGCCGCTGTTCTTACAGGGGCCCGAGTCACAAAAGTGCAGCTTGGCCTGGCAGCCTGGGAGAGGAAGGCACATGGAGGATGTGAGAACATGGGGTGGGGGGCGGAGGGCATGAGTGCTAGACAGGATACGGGGGTCCAGAAGGGCCAAAAGTGGCCATGATTTCCGCCCTGTGTTCTCTCAGGGTGGATCTGGAAGGAGGCGGGCCCTAAAGGCTAGGCTATGGCACAGTGTTTGCCCACAAAGGAAACAAGGATGAGGTCAGATGTGGAATCACTCCATGGAGCCCTCCACCCCCCTCTCTAATATAGGGACACGGACTACCTGCCATGGTGCCGTTGTTCGCGACGAAGGCTGCCATGTCCACTCGGCGGCCATCAATGTACAGGTCCCGCATGCAGCCAATGAAGTCCTTGTGCGACACGGGGAAGTTCTCGGGGAGGTTGGGGACACCCCCCAGGAGCAGAGGGCCCGTCAGGTCCAGGGACCTGGGGATCAGGGGTCCGCATCATTGTCGGGACGGGAGCCAGGGTCGGGTGGCTCCTGAAGGCCACAGGAAGTGTATGTGTGGGGGTAGGACTCAGAGGGTAGAAGTGATTTAGGGGAGAGGGTAAGGCCAGGCTAGGGAAGAAGCTGAGGCCTGATTTCAGTTATGGGGGTGCACAGGAGAGCTCATGATGCACAGATGGTCTGGGGAAAGGTGAAAGAGGAGTTGAGGGCTAGGATGAGAGAGTGAGACATTTGGGTGGTTGGTGAAGAGTCTGGGGTGCCAAGGGGGGGTGTGGGGCATTAAAAGGAAGCAGGGAGCATGGAGACTGGGGACCCGGGGACCATGTGCGGGAGTGGGGGGTCCAGGGTAGAACACAGGGATGGAGCTAGGGTGAGGTGGGGTTTCAGTGTCCTCGGAGGGAGAGGGAAAGGGTGATTTGGGGAAGGGTGGAGAATGGGATATGTGAAGGGTTGGGGTGGGCTTCAGCAAGCAGAGGGCATAGGGATCAGGGGCTGGGGTCTCACTTCTTGGAGCTCGTTTGCACACCAGCAGCCGCACATGAGTAGTTGCCAATCTCAGCACCAAACTGCAGAGCCACAGCCACGTCGCAGTCATCCACACTCAGCACAGCCACCTTGTCCTTGGAGGGGCCCTGAGCACCCCCCAGGGCATCTGTCCGGGGCTAGAGACCCAGGCACACCACTCAATAGGATCCCCAGGGTGACCCCTGAGGGGCAGAACCTGGCCTCCCAGCTCCCCTCACGCTCCCGTGCCAAGGTTGGTGCCCACCTTGTTGTAGTATCTTAGATGCACTGTGTGCCACTGTCCATCACTCAGGCCCCCTCGAACTGTGGGGCTGACCACTGTGTTGGACTCACCTGTGAGGAGGATACACGTGGAAGGTTGTCTGGAGCTGCCTAGTTGTCTCTCCCTCCCCACCCCCAGTCATATAAACACAGCTACTCCCAGGATGTGGCATATGATCCTGGATACATCAGATCGTGACCACACTGGCTGGACCAGAGTGTCTTTGGACAGATAGAAGCACACACATTGCAGAGATGGACTTTCCCCCAGGGAATGACTAAGCGGGTCAGATCCTCACTGATGTCTGTTTGGCATGGAAGTAGGTGTTGAGGGGTGCAATGAGGCAAACCTGAGGGGACTTGAGGCTTATGCCCCCCCCCCCCCCCCCCCGGCAGCCATCTCACCCACACATGTACACCCGCCCCCACACACATCCACGGAAGCACCCACCCGTGGAATATGTAAGCTGCACTTGCCCGGCCACGAGCTCCAGGGCCAGGAAGTCGTGCTTCTCGTTCAGGCGCCCGTTGTAGAAAAGCAGCCCACTTGGCTGCACCGTGGCGAACCTGCGTGGGGTGGACAGGGAACGTCATGAGCAGGACACCTCACACCCACCATCCCTGCGACAAGAAGTTTTGTGGGGCGCCCGCCCAAGCTAGGATGGGGCAGGGAGCGACGAGAAAGGATGCCGTGAGGTCAGGGGCAGTGACGCTCTGAGACACCCCGGTGGGGCAACCCGGGAGGGGAGGTGTCCTGTGGGGGGAATCAGGATGGGGCAGCTGGGAATCTGCGTCAGGGTCATGGAGGGAGTAGGGACGGCGAGGAGGTGCGCAGAGATACGGGGCGGGCACCTACGAGAGGGACAGCGTGAGGTGGAAGCGCTGCCGCAGGCCGCGGAACATGACAAACGAACTGGGAGGGAAGGAGCGCGCCGCCACCTCGCAGCGCGGACCCTCGAAGGCGCCGCCCGCCGGGCACTGGCAGCGGAAGCCGCCGTCGGGCCCGTCGGCACAGGTGCCCCCGTTGCGGCAGACGCCGGGGACGCAGCGTCCGGCCTCCGTGTCCAGCTCGCAGTCTTCTCCTACGGGTCACACCGCGGCGGGAGGTCAGCGCCCCGCCTGCGCAGACTCCAGCGGGCCCCGCCCCTCCAAAAACTCCCAGCCCTCTGAAAGGGCGAGCTCCCTGTGGGCACGCCCTCTGTCAGCCTGGCCCCTCCCCCACGTTCCCAGCAGCACGGCCACGCCCCCTCATGGCCACGCCCCCTTCACAGCCTCAGTCGGGCCGAGAAAGGCCTCTCAATATTCCTCAGGGCTTCATGCTCCGGCAGGGCCCGGCTCTACCACTTCCGGCCTACATGCGCCCCACTCGACTCCCGTAGGCTCAACACTGACGCCGCACCCTCCCTCGCACTGTAGTTCCGCCCCTACGCTCTGCCCGAGGCGCCCCCAGCCCGGCAGCCGGCGCACCTGTGAAGCGCGGCCGGCACACGCAGGTGTAGCCGCCCTCGCGCCGCGCGCAGGCGCCGCCGTTCCGGCACGGGTTGGAGTAGCAGAGGTCCAACTCTGTCTCGCAGAAGTCTCCCGTGAAGCCGGGAGGGCAGCGGCATCGCAGGCCTGCGATGGGCTGGATGGGTCGGAAGAGCGTGGAGGCCGAGGCCAGGAAGGGCGCGGACGAGTCGAAGCGCAGCACTGACACGCACTTCATGTAGTTCTCACAGGGCTCGCGCAGGCACACATTGTCGTCGAAGGGCAACACGTCCAGGAGCGAACGGGCGGCAAGGGCTGCGCGGCGCACGTATAACTGCTCTTGCAGCTCCTCAGAGCTGAACCAGGGACCCGCAGCGCCCGCCCCGGCCCCGCGTGGCGCCAGCGCCGAGAAGCTCACATTGAGCACGGTGCCACCCACGTCCGTGTCGTTCTGGATGTTGAAGATGAAGACGTCCTCGGCGGGTGTAGCAAGCACCGCGGCCACGCCTTCCAGGAAGTGGCCCAGCAGTGGTGACAGGAAGCGCTCCTGCCACATGTTCTCGAGGCGCACGGTCAGGCTGTTGGCCAGCAACTCCTCCGTGATGATGACCACCCGCAGCACACACTGCGCCGTCACGCTGTGCAGCCCATCTGCAGGTGGAGGTAGGGACAGGGGTCAGCGGCTGCCCCTCCCTGGGACTCAGAGGACTGGGGTCAGTGAATGCCCAGACCCCCAGCACCTCTGAGTCAGCAGGCAGACCTTGCGAGGACACAGGGGGTCTGGGACTTGTGACCACCAGCTCCCCCAGCATCAAGGTACAAAGTTGCTGCTTTCTCTTCCCTCCCTCCAACATCAGCAGAGATCTGAGCCAGCCCATGAGTCAGTAAGTCATTCATCCAACAGTACACAAGACGGTCCCTAAGTGGTTAGTAACCCACCCTTCCCTAGGTTATCATGGTCAGAAAGACACCCTCACTCAGAACTTAAAGAGCTGCCAGGACCACTGACCACCCACCCCTACCCCCCAGCTTCACATAAACAGGAAAACATCCCCTCAAAGAAACAAATGGGGTTCTAGATCAAGGATTACCCCTCCTCTATCTCTGGTCAGCAAACTGCTTTCCCATGGCACTAAAAGGGGCTCTGGCCCTGTGGCCACTCAATCCCATCCCAGAACCCTGGCTCAGCAAGCTCCGTCTCTCAGGAAGGTCTTGGACCCTGACCACTCACTTGCTCCTCAGTATTCTTGGGTCAGAAAGCTGCCCATACCCCAGACCTGGGTCCCGTGATCTCAGCGGCCACCTCTCAAAATGAGGATGAGCTGCTTATATACCTTGTCCCCGGGCCCTAGTACACACTGACTGCTACCTAAGGATTAGTTGTTGAGTGAACTGAGGGATAAATGA
Organism: Potos flavus; assembly: GCA_028534135.1. NCBI lineage: Eukaryota > Metazoa > Chordata > Mammalia > Carnivora > Procyonidae > Potos > Potos flavus. The sequence continues at coordinate 14,076,298 of CM052898.1, forward strand.
AGGCTGTGCCTCCTTTGGTAGAGTCAGGAGTCCGTGCTCCAGAACTGGGGAATGAACACCAACTAAAGCCTCGCTCTCAACCTCTGGAACAGTAGCCAGAATTGCAAGAGCCTCTCCCACCTGTGCCCTCCTACAAGGGAGTGTTTGTGAAAGTCTGGGGCTGTAGAGGTAGGAAAGGGGCAGGTGGGCCTCTGAACATATTCCTGAAGGGCAGGGCTGCAGTCAGCCCCTTAGATAGCAGCCAGGCCAATGTGGGCCCACTCTTTGTCTGAAGCTTCCAGAATAAGTTGCTGTTCTTGACCACCAAACTATTGGCCTACCTCTCTGTACAGATGAAGGTCAGATCGGACCCAAAGTAACGCTTCATCTGAATAAGGGTGTGGTGTGGGCTGACTGGCCCATGCTGGCTTTTCCTGTGACCTCCAGAGCATTAACCCCGGACCTGCAGCCTTCTGGGACTGGGAGCACTATCTCTAGTGTAGTACACAGTTCAGATGGTCTTTATGGGGTCTGCTAAATGTCCTAGAATCTTTGGGGTTCTGTGGAGTCTACCCAAGACCCTAAGCAGAGACTATGTGAACCTAACCTGTGAAGTTTATGGATCCTGTGGGATGCCGGAACCCAGCACTTAAGGGGTTCTTGGAAGACTTGGAAATCCTTCTTTGGTTTGAGGGCCCTGTGGATCCCCTGAGGCCCTGACAGGTTGAGGTCACTGGGTCACCTGTCTGCCCCCCACCCCTTACCTGTGACAGTCACCAACATGGAAGCCACCAGTGGGCGGTTGTTGTCTAGCTTGCGGCTGAGTCGAAGCTCCCCGCTGGTCTGGTTGACCACCAGCAGCTGCAGCTCATTGCCCCGCTCAAAAGAGTAGAAAAGGTGGTCAGAGACATCAGGGTCATAAGCTGGGATGCGTCCAATAACACCTGAAGGGAAGGTGTCTGAGCGGTTGGATACATAGTTGTTGAAGAGGATCTGGAAGTTGTTGAGGACAGGGCTGTTGTCATTCTGGTCAACCAGGCGGACGTGCACAGTGGCCCGACTGACCAGAGGGGCAGACGTGGCCTGCACCACGATCACATATTCCTGGCGAGCCTCGTAGTCCAGGTCAATGAGTGCAGTCAACTCTCCAGAGAAGATGTCCATTTGGAATAGCTCAGGGATGTTCCCTTCCACAATCTGGTACATTATATGGGCATTGGGGCCTTCGTCAGGGTCTACTGCTGTGATCTGAGCCACCACGGAGCCCACGATGCTGTTCTCCTTCACTCGAACCTCAAACTCCTCAGCTGGGAAGACAGGTGCATTGTCATTTACATCCTGCACCGTCACCTGGATGCTGACTGGAGTCCGCAGTGGGGGCACACCTCGGTCCACTGCATAGGCAGTCAGTTCGTAGACTGGCACTGCCTCCCGATCCAACCGCCTCACTGTGCGGACGATACCAGAGGTGGGCTCAATGGTAAAATCTCCATCCCCATCTTCCCCATTCTGGAAGGTGTACTGGACCCGGCCATTGGCATGAGCATCCCGGTCAGTGGCTGAGATCTGCAGGACACTGGTGAAAGGTGGGGCATCCTCGGATACCAGCCCCGTGTAGTGGGAAGCCACAAACTGTGGAGCATTATCATTCACATCATTGACCATCACCTCCACGTAAGTGGTGTCTGCCTTCTGTGGGATGCCATTGTCCCGGGCAGTGATAGCCAGTGTGTAGGTCACCTGGTCCTCATAGTCCAGGGGAGCCTGTAACGTAATGGCCCCTGAGTCTGCATCAATTCGGAACTGGGGCAGGTTGTCCTCCAGGAGATAGGTGATACGAGCATTCTCACCGACATCATCATCAGAGGCACTGATGACCACCACAGTGCTACCCACTGGCCGATCCTCATTTACACTCACTGAGTAGTGGGCACTTTGAAAGACAGGCCGATGAGTATTGGCATCTGTGATGTTGATGTGCACATAGCAGTGGTCATGAAGGGCACGGTCAGAAGCGGTTAGCACCAGCTTGAAGTAGCGTTCCTGCTTGTAGTCCAGTGGCAGAGCCAGTGTCACCAGACCTACACCCCCCTGGGTGCTGATGGCAAAGCGATTCCGGGTGTTGCCGCCTGTGATCTGGTAGCTGATGGCACTGTTGGCATCACGATCTACAGCAGTCACACTGACCACAGTGGTGCCCACAGCTGCATCCTCATTCAGCCGTAGGTGGTACTCTTTCATCGTAAACTCAGGCCGATTGTCATTAACATCTAGCACAGTTACTGTGACACTGGCTGAGGCCGAGAGTGGGGGTGTGCCATGGTCTCGGGCCTCCACACCAAAGAAATAATGCTCCACAGACTCACGGTCCAGGGGACCACTCACAGAGACCCAGCCAGTGGCACTGTTTATCACAAAGGGCATATCAGGTGCCACACCGGTTAGGGAGTACTCCAATCTGGCATTCTCCCCGTGGTCTGCGTCCACTGCCTGAATGTGGATGACCGAATGGCCCAGAGGTGCGTTTTCCAGTACAGAGACCTGGAAGGGTGTGCTGACAAAGATAGGAGTATGGTCATTGATGTCCACTACCTGGATGCTGGCCAGGCCTGTGTTGTTGGACAATGGTGGCCGGCCCGCGTCCTGCGCCCGGATGCGCAAGGCATACTCTCGCTCGGCCTCAAAGTCCAGAGGTGCCACCACTTGGATCTCGCCCGTGAGGCTGTCAATTGCGAAATGGCCACGACTGTTGCCGCTGATAATGTTGTAGTGCACCAGTCCATTAGCATCCTTGTCCCGGTCGGTGGCTGTGACGCGTAGTACCACCGTATGGGGGCGCACATCCTCGCGCACCTGCGCCACGTAGCGCTTCTCGCTGAACTGGGGCGCGTTGTCGTTCTCATCCAGCACGGTGATGTGCACATGCACAGTTGCAGAGCGCGGCCCGGGCTCTTGGCCCTGGTCGCTGGCCTCCACCACCAGGTCGTAGTTTTCCATGTGTTCGCGATCCACGCGACCGCTGGTGCTTATGAGGCCAGACCGCGGATCAATCTCGAAGGCGGCGGAGGCAGCGGCGCGCGCAGCTGGCGGTCCCACGAAGCGGTAACGCAGATTCGCGTTGGGGGGCGCGTCGCCGTCTGTGGCACGCAACTGAAGAATGGGGTAGCCCTCCTCCACGTTCTCGCGAAGTGTCTCCCGGTATTGCGCCTGCTCAAACACCGGCGCGTGGTCGTTGCGGTCCGCCACTGTGACGGCCACCATGGTGGTGGCCGAGAGGCGCGGCGAGCCGTGGTCCTGCGCCGTCACGCGCAGGTAGTGCCGCTCCATGCTCTCGCGGTCCAGAGCAGCCTCTGTGCGGATGAGGCCGCTCAGTGGGTCAATGCTGAACAGCTCCAGCGAGCGGCTGTTCATGAGCGCAGCCAGCGAGTAAACTAGGCGTCCCGCCTCGCCTGCGTCCGGGTCCTGCGCCACTACGCGTAGCACCGAGGTGCCCGCCGCCTCGTTCTCGGGCACTAGCGCCTGATAGTTGTACTGCGGGAACTGCGGGTGGCGGTTCGCGGCGCGACGGGGGCGGACCCTGCTTGTTGGGGGTATTCTCCAGACTCTAGGCGGAGCCGGGACCCCCGGGGGGCGCGGCCGGGGGCGCTGCGGGAGGAAGCGGCGGCGGAAGAGGCCACGCGAGCGCATGCGCTCGGGCGTCGGCTCAGGAGCTGTCCGAGACTCGCGCGGTGCTGAACCAGACGCGGGAGCTGTCCTCTCTGTGCGCGGTGCTGAATCCAGCCCAGGGCCAGATCCCGCAGCCCTGGGGGAACAGTCGGGCTGGGGGGCTGTCCTCTCCGCTCGAGATGTCGCAGTTCTCTCGCCCTGATCCCTGCGCCTCGGCGCCCACAATTCCCCGCAGCAACGCATGGTTCCCACTTTTTTGGGGGTGCCTCTCCCAGCATTCCTCGGGGAGGACATCGGCTTGTAACCACGGGGCCGAACCAGAAGGTCGGAAGGGAAAGGCGAGCTGTTCTCTAGGCTCGGGACCCCTGGGGACAGAGCCTCTGGAGACAGACTGTCTCTTCGCAAGGGTCCCGTCTGACCGCAAGAGGAGACCTCTGCGCGCCAGCATAACAGAGACCCTGGTTCCTGTCCTGTTTCTCGCCCGCGGCTGTCTAATGCCTGGACCCCATATTTAGCCCCCAGCCCCGCGTCCGGCTGCTTAGGGGGCCCTCGATCACTCTGGGCGCTTTGCCTTTCCCCTCGGAGCCCCACGAAGACAGGCTCCCTGACTTCCAGACCAGGCTCTCCACCCTCCTGGACCTCGGGCGTCTCGGGACAAAGAGCTAAGGCTCCGCCACCGGTCCGCGCCCCTGGCCCTGTAGCGGCAGCTACCTCTGGGTCCCAGCCTTGGCCCCCGTCGACCCCCAGCTCCTGCCGGCTGAGAGGGAACAAAGAGAGGAGGAGAAGGAGCAAGAGTAGTGGGGTCGTCGGCCCCCTGAGACTCCACCACGGCAGCTGCCTCGCCATCACCTCCCGCCTCCCCACACGGCCTCCACCGCCCCTCGCCCCGGTCCGGGCCTTGGGCCCGCCCCGCCACTCGGGCCCCCTCCCGGGCCCCTGCCGCCGCCCCGGTCCCCCGCCTCTCGGCCTGTCGCTCCGCGCCGCCTCCGCCCTCTGGGCACCATCTACTCCGCGGCCAGAACCCCTTTGGCGTGCGGCCCCGGCTTTTGCCGCCCCCACCACAGCATCCCCGACGCTGCTGCCGCCTCCCGCCGCTCCAACATGGCTCCCGGCCTCCGCGATGGTTCGTTCCACCTCCGCCCCGAAACCCCAAATCGGGTGGTACAGCCCGTCGCGCATGCTGATTCTGACTACTGAAGCTGCAGTCGCCATCTTTGTTGAGGGCAAAGTGCAACTGCTGCCCACGGTGCTGAACAGGGCTAGGAGGTTCGCTGTCCCTGGATCCATCCCCCCCTTGCTTTGAGCCGCCGCCCTCACCCGCCTTCCTTCTTCTAGGCGCGGTCCCCCATCCTTTCTTCTGCTTACAAGTCTCTTGCCCCACTTTCTGAGCACTCCTTCCGAACCCTGTCCTGGATTTTGGTCTGAAAATGTGGTGCCCATGACGTGCAAAGAGCGTTCTCCTGATTCTTGGCAGGGGTACCATGTGGAATCCTGGGAGTGGAAGGGACGTTGACTGGATGAGGACTTGGGACGCCAGACCCAAAGTTAATAGTTTCAACTGTTCGATCAATGAGTATTAACTCATGAAACATGTCGCGACCATCTGCCTGTTTGGAGCGTCTCTGCAGAGCAGGGACTGTAGGTGACCCGCCCAAGGCGTGAGTAGAGACCAAACTCTTCCCTGCCTTCCTGGATCCCAGCAGTCTCCCGCGCTGGGGACCCCTCCACTGGAGGCTACACCCTCTTCCAGGCTGCGGGTCTCGAGTGCTCTGGGATGCCACGTGGAGCCCGACGTTGCCACAGGGCTGCAGCCACGGCTTCCTCGGATCCCCGCCCCTCGCCCGCCACGATCGCGTCCCTTAACCCCTTGAAGGGACTAGCGGAAGCTCAACCCTCCTCCCACGATTCCACACAGTTCTCCCCGCGCTGAGCAACTCCGGGCGCCAATCGGTCCCAGCTGGCCAATGGACAGACACGGCAAAATGGACGTCACAGGAGACGACACCGGGTTGGGGGAGAACTATTGGCACAATGGGAGGCTCCGCCCCCGACGGCGGACTCATTGTCTGAGGGGAGGGTTCTGTGGCTTCCAGGATGGCTGGGAGAGATAATCCTGGAGGCTCTCTACGGTCCCGCCGGCAAAGGCAGCAGCGGCAACGCCCTGCAGCGTCATGTGTGAAGAGCGCGAGCGCCCCAGGATCGAGGAGAGGTTTAGGGCTGGATCCCAGAACGCTCCAAGGGGCGCGGCTCCCGCTAGGAACTAACGGGAAACTCCTGGCTAAGGCCTCCGGCCCACTCCGACGGTACCTATGACATCATCATCAACCAATCAGACGGCACATTCTTTGCCCCCCCCCGCCCCCGACTACTTCGCTTCCGGGAGGTTGGGTTCCCGTGGGCTCCACCTCCCGAGCGACTTATCTACCTACGGAAAGCCGGCAGGTGGGCTCCAGAATCTGAGGACCTCCCCCAAGGTCGGGGCTCCCAGCCGGGTGTGCGGTCTGGGTTCCACTGGGCCTGAGGGTGGAGCGTCTTCTCAGTCGCTGAAGGCGGAACTCGGTTGGATGGGGGCCCAGTCAGTGTAGGGGCTGGAGGAGCGAGGCCGGGGACGAGGTTCTGGTTGCACATTCGCCCTCCGGGTCCACAATCTAGCGAGTGCAGGGCACAAAACTTACACTAACAAAGGAGGGAGGCAGAAGGAACGCTAGAGGGAAGAGTGCTAGGGTCCCGGAGGAGGTGCCTCAGCCAACTTAGCGATCTGGGAGGGCTCCTGCTAGAGAAAGTGCTTGAGCAGAGCCTCGAATAACCGAGAGGAAGTCCGCAGCTGCGAGGGAAGGAGGAGCGCTCATCCTAGGTTTTGGAGGCTAAGTGGGCAAATGTGCAGAGGCGTAAAGGAACCACCCGCCGAGGGAGATCTTCACTAAGGCTGGCAGCGGCTTCGGCGGATCCTCCTGTGCAGAGCAAGACCTAGACTTCTCCCTAATACCCCTGACTCGAGGTGCGACTACGGTGGCTATCGCTGCTGTACGGTGGAGGCCTCCCGCTCCCCAAGTGCACTCACCTCTATCCCCCACTCCCAGTGGCAGCTTCTAATGTGTCCTGTAAAGGCGGAAACCAAGTGTTAGTGGTAGTTTCTCCCTTTGACTCCAGACCTGCCCCTACCTCCTAGGAACATAGCAAGATCCCTACGGTTCATTCTCTGTCTCTTCTTTTAAGCTCTAAGCTAGGGGGCCACCCAGGGCTCAGAAACCTGGGTTCGAGGCTGCTGTGGGATAGATGGAGAGCAGTCCTGGAGACCAGAGGGCAAAGGCCTCGCAGAAACTGCTCTCTAGGACATCTTGGTCTCCCGCTTCCTGCCGTTTCCCTCTACCCTGTGTTTGCCCCCTCCTTCCTCCCCGTCAGGTACCTTGCCGGGAAGAGCAAGCCTGAAGACCAGGCCAACCCATCCAGCTAGTTATCCCATAGTTCTTTGATCTCACTGAGATCTCCAATCCATCATTTCTCACCTCCTCAGTTCCTTACCTTTACCATTAGCCTTATAGAATTCAGTGTTAAAACAACTTATCTGCCCTGCTTTTCTTAGACAAACATGGGCTAAAATCTAACCCCACTTAAAATAGACTATTTCTGTATTCCTCACCTCTGGTGCAGCAGAACATTACAAGAGAAAAACATTTTACATTCATGACCACAAGTCTTAATGTTATATCGGAGGGCATAGCCAGTGCTGTTAAGGCATGAAAAATAATAAAAAGGTATGAGGATTGGAAAGGAAAAAATAAAATTTATCCATTGGTAATAGGATTGTGTGTGTGAGAAATTTAAAAGAACCTATAGATAAGTTATTAGAGTAAGCTTAGCAAAGTTCTTGAACACAAGATCAATATATAAAAATCAGTTGCGGGGCACCTGGCTGGCTCAGTTGGTGGAGCATGCAACTCTTGGTCTTGGGGTTGTGAGTTTGAGCCCCATGTTGGGTGTAGAGATTACTTAAAAATAAAATCTTTAAAATAAATAAAAATAAAAATCAATTGTAGTTTCTATATATCAGCAACAGTTAGAAAATAAAAATTTTAAAAATATGCCATTTACAAGAGCATCAAGTAACAAAATGCCAGGAATAAAGCTAATGAAAGTTATGCAATGACTCTTATACACACACACACACACACACACACACACACACACACACACATTACTGAAAGAAATAAAGACATAAACGGAGTGAAGAGCTATGTTCAAAGATTGGAAGATTCAATATTGTAAAAATGCCATTTCTTCTAAAATTGACATTGACATATGGATTCAATGCAACTCCAATAAAATCCCAGTTTGTGTGTGTGTGTGTGTGTGTAAACTGATAAACTAGGTTCTAAAATGAGGGCCAGGAATACCCAAGACAGTCTTGAAAACCAAAGGAGGACAGCTTCCTTTACTGGGTACAACAAAGCTACAGAAAACAAGACTATGGTCCCAGAGTAGGAATAGACTACTAGGACATAATCCAGAGACAGGCCTAAAGATGTGTGGAGACTTGAATTTTGATGAGGGTGGCCCTTAAAAGTCACCATAAGGAAAAGATGGGTTTTGCAAAAAAATGGAGCGGGCTCAGTTGGATATCCATGTAGAAGTTAAATGAGAACCCTACTTCATACTACCCACATAATCAATTCCAGATAGATCTGACATTTGAATATGAAAGGAAAGGGGTGCCTGGGTGGCTCAGATGGTTAAGTGGCTGCCTTCAGCTTGGGTCATGATCCCAGGGTCCTGGGATCGAGCCCCGAGTCGGGCTCCCTGCTCAGCAGGGAGTCTGCTTTTCCCTCTCCCTCTGCCTGCCACTCTGCCTACTTGTGCTCTCTCTCTCTCTGTCAAATAAATGCATAAAATCTTAAAAAAAAATATGAAAGGAAAGAGAACACAGCTTTTAGAAGGCAATACAGAAGAGCTTCATACTTTAAGCAAAGATTTATTAACAGGATACAAAATGCACTAACCACAAAGAAAGGCCTGAAAAAAATGGATTACATTGCAACTAAGAACCATCTTTTCACCAAAAGACAACATTAAGGATGGGAGAAGATATTGCAAGATAGACAACGCAAGGACTCCTATGCCACAGACATACCACAAATCAAGGAAAGAGAGACAACCCAGCAAATGAACGGGCAAGAGATTTGAACGGGAGGTTCACAAATGATCCAAATAGCCAATAAACTAGTGAAAAGGTGCTCAACCTCTTTAGCCATCAGGGAAATGCAAGTTTAAAAATAAATACTACTATGGTGTACCAGAATGACTTTTGAAAAAAAAGGCTGACGATACTATTTTGGAACAAGACGGAGGAGCTGCAACTCAGCATGACTGGAGGGAGCATGCGTTGGTACAGCTACTTTGCAAAACTATTTGGAGCGTGGGCTTTCGGCCCTGCAGTTCCACTCATGAGAATATACCCCCAATATAACGCACATGTGCAAAAGGCAACCTGGGTAACAATGTCCCTGGCGGCACTATTCATAATAGATAAGAACTGAAAACTGAGAGGTCGTGAGCAGTGAATATCAGGGTATATCCCCCACAACTTTGGGGGTGAACACACTGCAACCACATACTAGGACATAGATGAATCTCAGAAATTTAATGGTGAACGAAGAAGCCAGACATAAGTGATTATACTGTATGATTTCATTTATGTCAAGTTCAAACACAGGCAAAACTTCTCTGTAATTCCCTGCAGGGAGGATGCGTGTGTCAGTGAGGAAGAGGGGGCACACACCAGTGGGCTTTGGGGACTGGGGATATTCTATTTCTTGACTCGAGAGGTGGTTATATCAGCATTCTCTCATAGTTCATTCAGCTATACTCTCTGTATATTATACTCTTCATCGTTATGTTATTTTTCCATAAAAATGAGGAAAAAAGATTTTTCACCTATTTGGAGCCTCTGTATCTTTCAGGGACAGACCAGGCACGTGATCATCACCCAACGCCTTACCCTGGAGTTGCCTGATGCTTGGGTAGCCTGTGGTCCATGGGGCTCATCCCACAGGCAAGGCCAGCACCTCTATGTACCTGCTTCTACCCCAGAGCTCAGCCCCAAACCCCCATCCCTCATTGCCCCTCACAATCTCCTTTGAGTTTTTCTTCTCAGCCCCACCCACCACGTACTCCCATTTGAGTGGCTTAGTTGTCTCTCTCTGCCCTCCTGCCTCACCACATCCCACATTTACCATCCTTCCAAGCAGCCGAAGAAAGCACAACTCTCTTTGTTCTTGCAAAGAGGTTCCCTCGCTGAGGAATTCTGTGGCTAATCATCATTTCCCCTAATGGTTGTAATTTTGTGTTTGGGGAGCACCATGAAGGTGTCTGCTGAGGGGGTCACGGTTCTGGGTCCTCTCAGAGCACATTTGCTGCCAGAGGCCAGTACTTAACTCTGTCAACGGGGGCTCTCGCGTCCCTTACACACATACACCAGGGTCCCTCGGACAATTGTGCAGAAACTGGCCAGGGCTTCTGCTCCCCCTGCCCCGGGGTTATACTTTGCTCATCACAGCTGCCAGCACTGGGACCAAGGGCGCAGCACAGCCCTGCCCTTCCAACGTCAGTGTGCGCATCGCAATAGGGAACAGAGCAAAGCACAGAGGCTGTCGCATGTTCCCGCCGCGGCTTCCTGAGACACCTGTGCTTTCCACAGAATTACACTATCTCGGGAGGAGCACCATGGCTCTCTGCTTTCAGCTCTCCAGTAAGGACGGAGTCGTGACTGGAAGGCCACGTCATTGACTCTGGATGTGAAAGGCAAGGCAGAAGACCCCCGGGATGAAGAGGAGTGACCAGATTGTGGCCCAGTTCCACTGGGGGGCATTTTGTCAGCCCCTCTTCAGGTCCAGCAGGGGAGCCTGTGTGCTTAACCCGAGAATCACGAGTTAAGGAAGGACATCTCCCCATCGGCCTCCTGGCCTTTGCTTCCCTGAGTTCCCTGTCACACGTTCCTGCCTCAGCTTCCCGAGGACTTGTGTCCAGGGGACCCCACCCCTCGCCCTGGCCTCTTCTGTGCTTCTTGCTGCATTACGGTTCTGTTGGGAAAATAACGGAACAGCCCTTGGCCTTCGGCACCCCAGCGAGAAAGGAAAAGCCGTGACCGGAAGTCATGGTATCAATAATTCTGGATGTGTGGGAGCATCGGACAAGGATCGTCCTGGGTGAAAAACGGGAGGGAACCGATGAAAACGACTTCGGACTGTTGTCTGCCTGTGGGCTCCTGACCTTCCCCCATCTGTGGCGAGAGCCTTTGTTAACTTGGGAGCCCTCAAGGAAAATGATATTTTTGCCAGATGGTCCCCAACTGTCCGCCAACAGTAACGCAAACTGAACCCTGTGCCTGCCGAGATACTCTTTTTGCCCCCCCGTAATGACCGAATCTCTGAGGCTACAGAATGAGGGGATCTTGTTGGGCCCACTGACAAATGAGCAAGGGGACAGAACCAGGCAGGGCCTGCATGTGCTGGGAGGCTTCGGTGGGGCCCGCTTCATTTGAGAACAGCTACGAGAGGGTTCCAACAGGGGAGAAGCGAGGTCTGCAAGGGCAGTCACCTGCAAACAGGTCGCGGGGCTTAGCTGTGGCCCGGGAGAAACGAGAACTCGGGGAGAGAGGCTGGAACTGGGCTAGAGGGACCTTGATGGACAAGCCTCTTAGGGACCATCCCTTCCACACGCTGGAGAGGTCAGGGCAAGCAAGTGACAAGGCCCTGAGGCCCCAGCGTCCCCTGCCCATCCTGCCCCACCCCACCCCAGGATCACAAGGGGTTGTCGATCACACAGCCTGTTTCCAGATGCCTGTGATTTATTTCCGAAGGTGAGCTGCAGCACACAGGAAAATACACATGGCTTTTCAGTCTATGTTTTTACCGAGAAAATAGACTCTGTCATTGGCTTTCTCAGTGCCATCACGCTATTCTGTGGAGCTCCAGAATAGATGGCCCGTCTCCAAGATTCTGCGCTCTCCAAGATTCTGTGCTCTCCGAGATTCTGCGCTCGAAGCAGCAGCTTGGCCAAGACCTCTGGGGGTGGGAGCGAGGGAAAGCGACCCCCACGGGGAGGGGGGGAGCATATGAGCAGCACTCACTGTGAAGCTAAGGCAAAGAACAGAGCTGGCGGAAGGCGCCTCCCCTTACCCCAAGGACATGGCTTGCTGAGGCCCAGGACCCAGACTAGGCAGGACGGGGACGGGGGCTCTGGGCCAGCCTGGGGCAGCAGCAGGACTCTGAGTGTGCATCTGTGTTGAGGGGAGGGGGCATGCTGAAGAGGCAGCCTACCAGGAGATGGAGGGGCTTCAGCGCACATGGGCCCTCTGCCCCAGCAGAGCTCCCAGAGCGTGGTCCCCAATCCCGCGCTTGGCCCCTCGCGTTGGCTCTACTTCAGGTTGGGGGGGGGCGGGCCCTACTCGGGTCCCTTCCACCACCACCTGCCCCACACCGTCTGTGCAAAACATTCTGAGGGCCACGCCTCCGTGTCCCCTGCACCCTGCCCAGGGCTGCAGGGAAGGGAGGGAAGGAAGGCGCTAGCTGGGGTCCTCGCCCAGCACGGGGAACTCTTTGCACATCTCTCGGACAATCATGCGGTCCATCTGGCCCTGGGGCGAGGCTTCCTCTTCGGTCAGGATGCGTCGCAGGGTGGCCTGCAGGTCGGGGAGCCGGTGGCGGTGCTGCAGGTAGGGCGTGGAGCGGATCACCGCGTGCATCAGGGACAGGTACTCGACGCGCAGCTGTGGGAGGAGCGGCTGAGCTCAGGGACCCTGGTGAGGCACTGCCACTGCCCGTGGGCCCCTGGGCCGTGGACCCACTGATGATCAGGGCCGCACCCCCAGCATCTACCGCGTGCCTGGCCCAGAACTGGCCCTTGAGAGCCGCCGAGCAAGCGAATGGATGGATTGTCCCAGACACAGGCAGTCCCAGAACAGGGCGAGCCCACAGGAGTCCTGGCTCAGAGAGGCAGCAAGGGGAAATGGCCAGCTCCTGCCCATCTTTACTGCGGAGCTCACGGGGCCGCTTTCCGGTCAGAGGCCCCCCTGCTGCTCATTCCCTCCTCTCACCCCGAAGATCTCACTCACACCCACAGCTTCAGATACTGACCCTTGTTCCCACCTCTGGCCGAGACCTCTCCAGTGAGCCCAGGTGAGAATACCCACTGCCCACTTCTCATCTCCCGCAGACCTCAGAGACCTCTGCTGCACACGGCCACCATCCAACTCACGACCTTCCCCATCTTCCCCAAATGGCAGGCTTTCTCATGTTTTGTTTTTTTTTCCCTTACTAAAGAGCACAGCTGTCCACCTAAACGCACAGGCCAGCAACACAGGTGTCCTCTCTGATAAGCCACCCCTCAGCCCTGGCCACCGTCCTACCTCCATATATGCCCTCAGTCCAGCGCCAACATCCCCCACCCCGGCACCTCTGGCTGAAAAAGCTTCAACAGCCCCTCCAGTCTAAGAGCCCAGCTGTTCCTTTTCCTCACTGAGACACCCAATCCACTGACCTGACCCCAGCACTTTCCCTCTGTCTGCCCCCCTCACCGTCCCTGTCACTGTCCCTGTCACCGTTCCTCCCCTCCCTCTCTACCTGTGCTTAGAGGAGTCAGTACCTTCTTCAGGCAGCGTCACCCTGTGACCTCCAAGCCTGGTCAGACCGCAGCGCCTGCAAATCAGCTCCCAGCGTCCAAGCATCGGACAGCCCCAAGGCCCCGCGTAGGCCCCAACTTCCTTCCCTGCCGCAAAGCTCATGCGGACACGCAGCACGGCCCTGCACGCCCGCCTCTTTCTTCTGCTATGTTCCCACATCCTTAAGGACCACTGCCCACCTTCTTCTCCCAGTTTTCTGGATCTAAAGTGCCTGGACAGGGACGCCTGGATGGCTCAGTTGTTAAGCCTTTGCCTTCGGCTCAGGTCATGATCCTGGAGTCCTGGGATTGAGCCCCACATTGGGCTCCCTGCCCAGCAAGGAGACTGCTTCTCCCTCTCCCATTCCCCCTGCTTGTGTTCTAATAAATAAATAAAATATTTAAAAAAAAAAAGGGGGGGGCGCCTGGGTGGCTCAGTGGGTTAAAGCCTCTGCCTTCGGCTCAGGTCATGATCTCAGGGTCCTGGGATCGAGCCCCGCATCGGGCTCTCTGCTCAGCAGGGAGCTTGCTTCCCCGTCTCTCTCTGCCTGCCTCTCTGCCTGATTGTGATCTCTCTCTCTGCCAAATAAATAAATAAAATCTTTTAAAAAAAACCCAACAATTACAAAAAAAAAAAAAAAAGAAGACTAAAGTGCCTGGACAGCCAGCCTTGTGCTTCGTGGAGAAAATAAGCAATCTTTCAAAAAGCTCTTGTCATCCCCTCCCAGCACCGGCATCCCACCTCTCCCCACTAGAATGAGCTGCCCTGGCTCCCAGTGGGGGATGGAGGGCATCCCCCCACATCCCCCCACAGGCCTGGGCCCTCCCCCACTGCCTGATCTATTTAATTCCTGCACTGGCCCAATCTCCTGAACACGCCAGCCATTTCTTGATGCTTACTGGATCATTCCCTCTGGCCCAGAGACCTGCACCAGCAACTTCTACCTTTAAAACACTTCCTGACCGGGGTGCCTGGGTGGATCAGTTGGTTAAGCAACTGCCTTCGGCTCAGGTCATGATCCTGGAGTCCCGGGATCGAGTCCCATACCGGGCTCCCTGTTCGGCCGGGAGTCTGCTTCTCCCTCTGACCTCTCCCCTCTCATGCTCTCTCTCAAATAAATATTAAAAAAAAAAACCAACCCACTTCCTGACCCCCACATCTCCCTCCAGTGGCCCCCGCTCTTCTGCTCCCTTCATAAACAAACTCACAGGAGTTGTCTCTGCTTACAGCTTCCAATGTCCCCCCCACTCCCCTCCAACTTCAAATTCTCTCTTAAACGTTCCATTCGGACCCTCTTCCCTCCACTCCAAGGATACTGCTTGCCAGTCCCCTCTGGCCTCTGGGGGGCAATTCCAACCGCAATCACACTTCATCCACCGAGTTGCCTAACAGAAGTCCAGGGCAGGCCCTGGGACTCACCTCTGATACACAGACCTGACCTCATCCCCCACGGCCATGGCCTCTCACCGCCCACACCGGCTGCCCTGACAGCCGGGGCTGCTTCCCTGCAGGCCTCCTGCCTCCCCTGAGCTCTCATATAGTCTACGCTCCATTTGGGGTGTCAGTCAGGTCACATCTCCTCCTCTGAGATGACGAGCTCGTGCTGCAGCCTCTGAGGCATTGTGGAAATGCCCCCTCCTCCGGCCTGACCCCCTGGCTTGCTCCGCCCCAGCTCTGTCCGGGCAGCCTGGCCCACATCCGCTTACCGGGGATCCTTTGGGTCTGGGCACACCCGCCATGGTTCCTGAGCGGCCCCCACACTGGCCTGGCTCCAGCTGCACCCCGTCCCCAGTCTCCGTTCTGTGGCTTGTCCCCCCTTCATCCCGTTTCAGCTTCTACACAGCTCCCACCCCCGCCACGGCCACCTCCGGGCACCTTGTCTCCAGGCGACAGGTCCGCGATGTGGCGCACGGTGATGTCGATGAGCGCCATCATGTCCGTGTGGTAGAAGATGGCGGCTGTGGCGGGGCTGGCGAACACGTCCTGCAGGAACTTGAGGATGGAGTGTGGCGGCTGTGGCTCGTGTTTGAAGATGCGCACGGGGTCATCTAGGAGGCAGGGGGAGAAGGGGTCAGGGCGGTCACTGTGGGGGGCCCCGGGGCACCGCAGGGAGTGAGGGGGTCACGGAGGCAAATGACAGGGCAGTGGCGCCACACCGATTCCCGGGCCCTCACCCCCTCTGTTCAGCAGCAACAGCAGCTTCTCAGAGAAGATCTTGACGTTGGAGTGTTTGCTCAGGGCGGTCATGATGACGTTCTGGTCCGGGGCTGAGGAAGGACACGGGTGTAGACCAGCGCACGGGGCACCCAGTGGGGAGAGTGGGGAGAGCCCCTCCCGCCGGCCACACCCCCCCGCCCCCACCTGGCAGGTGCAAGTTGAGAGCCAGAAGCAGGTTCATGCAGAGATCCGGCAGCTGCTCGGTGGTGTCCAGGGGCAGCCCATCCTCGACGATGCTCAGCAGGAACTGGGCGAAGGGCGTGCCCAGGTGCTCTGGGAGAGGGGTGCACAGAATCTGGGTTCCTGTCCGCCCTGGGGCAGTGGGTCCCCAGGCCCTCGGCGAGCTGACCACTTACCATAGTGTGCGTAGGGCACTGCCTCCCCCATGGAGAAGACCATGGCCAGGATGAGGGCGGAGTAGCAGAGCTTCTGGTGATCTGGAGGGCAAGGCAGGCAGTTAGAGCCCCTCGGGCTGGTGGGGACCCCCCCAGGGGGCAGGTGGCTCCCCTTCGCCTCACCCTGCGTGTCTGTCTGCATGTCCCGCGCTAGCTCCACAGGCAGCACGGACGACACGAGTGTGGAGATTATGGCCGCGTCCAGGCCGCACATGGCGCCAAAGCACTTGAGCAGCAGCAGCCGCAGGGACGCCCGGTGCTCCTGGCGGGAGACCCCGTGCGCTCAGTGCCCGGAAGCCACACGTCCGCCCGGCGCCTCCACGCCCCCGCCTCCCTGCCTCGCACACACCATTTGGTAGTAGGCCACCAAGGCCAGGACAGACTCGAACTCATTTCTCTTGCACATTTTCTTGCAAACTTCAGGGTCAGCGTCAGTCTGAGGGGAGGAGGCGCGACAGACTTAGCGGGAGCCGCATGGCCACACCCAAGGGAGCGGAGTACAGGCAGGGGAGACTCCTGAGCCCTGGGGAGGGGGTGCGGGGGGGGGTGGCCAGGGGACACCCGTGGGCCCCCACCCCGCACCAGAATGTGCAGCAGCTCCTCTAGGTAACAGCGGATGACCCCCTCGTCCTCGTATAGCGCCCAGCTGCGCTGCTGGGCATCGTCCTTCCGCCGAGCCAGGTCTGCGAAGATCACCTCCAGCCTCTGCTGGTCATGGCAGACCTGCCCTGAGGGCAGGGCAGTGCTCAGGTCCTGGCGGGGGAAGAGGGGGAGATAGGGCTCAGCACACTCCTGGCCCATCCCCATTTCCAGAAAGCCCCCAAGGCTTGGACGTCGACCCAGACCCTGAGAATGTCACAGGCATGAGCTCCAGGCCAACGTCAGGCAAGGATCCCCGGCCTCACCTCTCAGAGCTGCCCCTGGTTCGTGTCCTCCCAGAACCTGAGAGGGGACCAGCCCCTCGTTCTCTTTCTTCCTCCCCCCTGCCCCGCCTCGAGCTCCCACTAAACACCTGCTCCCATGGCCCATACCTCAACACCGAAACTCCCAAGGGCAGCAGCCCAGTCCCACACCCCCTCTGCAAGTAACTCCATCGCCCCCAGTCTTGATAACCTGCTGGGACCAGATTCTGCACGAGACACATCTGCGGGGCGCCCTCCAACAACCCACCTCTCATCCCAGCCCTGCGTAAACATCTTCTGTGAGGGAGGCCACCGACTCTGTCACTGCCTGAATGTGACTGAGACGCCACATAACGCGCCACCAGGCCTTGTCGTCTCCCCACCTCCCGTCTCCCAAGCGCTTCTCGCCTGACAAGCACCTGCCGTGCCCAGCGCAGACGAGCCCACTGACCTGCTGCTCCATCCCCTACCGCCCCCACCACGGCTGCCAGGTCCTGGGGCCTTAAGGAGGGACCTTGGCCCCATCCCGTCCCCATCCAGAGACGGTTCACTGCCCTCCAGTCCTGCTTCCTGACCAGTGCCCCAAGCCTGGCAAAGGCTCCCACCCGCCCCACGACGCCCACGCACCTGACTCACACCTGTGTCAGCACCGAGGCCTCTGCCACGGCTCTCAAAGCACCCATTCCTCCCCACTGCCAAGGCCAGCAAGGCACTGCCCTCTCCCATGCCCTGTCCACTCCCCCTTGCAGCCAGAGAAGACTCTGGGCCACTCACATCTGGTCCCCTCTGTCACCTGCCCCGAGTCGCACCTCCTCCCACACTACCTGTTCCCTTGCTCCCCGTGTCACAGACACGCTGGCCTTGTTCCGGTTCCTCCTGCGAGCCAAGCATGGTCCTGCCTCATGGCCCTGCCTGGATGCTCTTCCTCCCTTTCTCCCTTTCTCCTCCAGGGACCATTTCAAAGGTCCCCAGCACCCGGCACAGTGAAGGCCGAGCCAGAGCTCAACACATGACCATCAACTTGAGGCCGGATGCAAGGGTGAGGGCGGGGATGGGGCGGGGGAGGCAAGGCGGCCCAAGGACGGGGAGGCCCCGGGCCCCGCCGCCCACCCTCACCTTGCCCTCTACCAGTGAGAGGAGGACCTGCTCCATGACAGGCGAGCTGGCCGGTACGGAGGCCTGGATGTGACCCACCACGACGCCAATGGCCACGCGGCAGAGCTCGTGGCTCAGGCCGGTGTTTCTCCGCACGAGCTCCATCAGCTCTGCCCCGATGGTCCTTGGCACGGCAGGCTCAGCCACCACCTTCTCCTCTGTGGTCCCCAGGCTCAGGGCACCCAGGGCCTCCAGCTCATCGGGGGCTGAGGCTGGGTCAACCGCCACCTCCTCTGTAGGGGGCTCGGGGGCTGGCGCCTTGGAGGGAGGGGGCTGCGCTTGGGACACAGTGGTATGGGTGCCTCGGCGGGGCACAGGCGGGGGCGTGGGCGAGCAGCTGGGGCCCAGCTCCGACGAGCTAGAGCCGGTACAGAG
>CM052898.1:14094741-14228057 GCA_028534135.1 Potos flavus
CCGCTCCGCCGAGCCCAGAGCCCCTAACCTCCTGACACAAGCAGAACGGCCATTCCAAGCACAGGGTGCTCCCCCCCCACAACTGCCCCAACCCTGCCTTCTCACCACTTCCTGGAGCCATCAGGGCCTCCCGGTCTCGGCGCTTCACGGGTGGGGGTGGCGTGGTAGGAGCTGCTCGGCGAGGCTGTGGTGGGATCTGGGAGGACAGAAGCGGGATCTGGGAGGACAGGCTGCCAGCTGCGGTTACCGGCCTGGCAGGGGCCCTGGGCTCTTGGCATGGGCCGGGCTACGGCTCTGCATCCTGGACCCGAGTGGGCTCTTGGAGCCTCTGGACCCAGCCTGAAGCCCCACCCACCTCCCTTCCCCAGGGTACCCTCACCGCATACCTGGTAGAGGCTTCCGTCTGGCCCGAGATACTCGGAGCTGGGCAGGCTGTGCTGCCGCTCGAACCCAGCTCGACACATCCCATTGGGGTGCCTGGTGGCGGCAGCGTCCAAATGGTGGTCACTGGTGGATGGGGTCATAGCCGCGGGACTGGAGGCGGAGGGGCCTCTGCGGGACAGAGTCTCTTTCCGGTGGTGGATCAGCTTCCTGACGGAGGGGCAGGGAGATTACTGGGCGAGTGACCTTAAAACTCCCCAAGTCCTCACATGCTCCTTGTGGGATGCGGCAGGGGCCCCTCACAGCCCAGGCTGCTCCCACCTCCCTCATGCTCCATCCCACTCTGCCCTACCCCCAAGTCTGCCTTCCAGACATCCCCGGCACTCACTGAAGGACCCCACCTGACCGTGCTCCCTGGGGCAGGGAGGTGGAGGGGGCCCTCCTCCTCCTGTCCCCCACACTCACTGAAGGACTCCGCGCTGCTCCAGGCTGTACTTGCCGCCATCCCGCATGGCTGCATTGTGCACGGCCTCAATGGCCCGGTCAATGGCTTGGAGGACATCCTGCTCCAGGCCCTGAGTGGGGGCAAGTGTGGGCAGTTAGACCTGGGGGCCTAGGGAGGGTGAACCCCGACCCAGCCCAGGATGGAGCCCCAGGGCAGACAGAGGACCTACAGCTAAAGCCTGGAATGCTAGGACAGGAGCATTGAAAGCTGAATGACAATATGAGGTTCTCAAACTGTGTCACTCAGGGAGCTGGGGCACAGGGTGGCCCCATGCTGCTGCTTTACATATTGGGGTCCCAGTCAGGCCCCACAGTGCGGCTCTCAGCTGTCTCTGAACACCAGGGGTCTAGAGCAAAAACACAGCCCAGGGTCCCCCAGCTTGAGACCAGGAGTACCTACCTAGTCTATCCCCAGGCTTGCCTCAGAGCCCAGGCCGACACGCCAGGCAGGGAGCCTCTAGAGTCTGGAACCCTTAACAGATCACTCTGGATCTTGCTGACCCTTCTCCAAACCAAGGTCACACCCCAGAATAGCCCTATCCTTGCACAGCCTTCTGCAGACCCTGGGGATGGGCCTGAGGGACCAGCTGAGGATGGGCCAAAGGGATCTCTTTCTGCCCCTGTTTCTAGCCCTCATACCCCCTAGTTATTCCAGGAATCTTCCAGTCTTGCCCTGGGAAGCAGCAGTTCTGTGTTTGTGGCAAAGGACGGACATAAGAGAGGGGCCTGGCCCCTGGCCCAGATTTCTGTGCTGCCAGACCTAGCAACTCAGGGGTCTAATCTACCCAGCCAGCCTGGCATGGTGTGAAGAGTAGGGCGTGGCAGCTGTGGGACCATCCACCTCCACCCCTCCCCTGTCCATCATGGTCCGTCAGGCTACACGGAAGTCTCAGAACTGAGGTGACGTCACTCCGAGCGGGGTTGAAGAAGCGTCCCTGATGGGGACAGACTGATGGATACAGAGGTCAGCAAAGCCCTCCAGGTAGCACGGGGTATGCCAGAATGCAGCAAGACGGCAGACAGAAAGGGGGACAGAAAAAGAAACACATATTCATAGAAAACAAGAAAGAGAGAGAAGGGGAGAGAAGGAGGGAGGGGGGGAGAGAGGGAGGGAGGGAGAGAGAAGGAGAAGAAGAGAGGGAGAGACAGGCAGAGGGAGACAACGCAGAAAGAAACTGAGAGCCAGAGACAGAGAAAGGGAGAGAGTCGGAATGGCAGACACAGAGTTAGGGAGACAGAGAGAGGGAGATACGGAGAGAGACTACGAGGGGATGGCAGCCTCTCCGCCCCCGCCCCTGCCAAGCCCCACTAGCCCTGAAAAGGATCTTCACAGGCGCTTGAAGAAGCTTCCAGCAAACCCCCAACCCCAGAGAGGCTGGGTCTGACACGCTCCCTCCAGAGCCAGCAGCCCTAGTGTCCAGGGCCCCAGTCACAACCCAGGCCTCCCAGGCCTCCCAGATGGGAGCAAGCCGAGGGTCCAAGGCCCAGGGCCCATCCCCTCTGGTAAGACCAGATGACATCTCCAAATTTATCCTGTTATTTCTGTCCTGAACTAGGCTGGGACAGGATGTTTCCTAAAGACTAAAGACTAGGATGGGGCGGGGGTGTCTGGCACAGGCCAGGCCTGGAAGCTCTGGGCCCTCCTTTCCCGAGGTCAGAATAGACCAGCTGGAGACACTTGCACCCCAGCCCCCACAGCAGGACTATTCTTGGGGAAACAGGAACTGGAGATGCAGCCTCCACTGGAAGGAAACAGGGGCCATAGTCAGACCAGGGGAAGCCATGAAGAGGTCTCACTTCCTCACAACGGGAGAGGCCCCCACCCCAGGCTGCAGACAAGGAGGGATGGGGCTTTTCCATTTCAGAGAAAATTAGTCTGAAAAGTCAGGGCCTGAGGCTTGTGATGGAGGAGGGCGGGGTGTCGGGAGAGTAGTGCCAGGGAGTGTCAACAGGGGCTGAGATCTTTGGTTCCAAGAGGGTTGGGGGTGGTCTGAAGAAGAGCTTAGGGGGTGGGTGAGTACGGGAGAGCGAAAGCCACGGAAGCCTCGAGGTTTGGCGGGTCATCCAGGGGCTCCAGGGGCTCAGTGGGGGAGTGAGGACATAGAGTAGAGGATGGTTGAGGAAACAGGTGGTGTCCAGGGTGGCCCGGGTCTCAGTGGTGGAGGCAGTGGCTCCAGCTGGGGGTCTGAGGATGGGAGGCAAGAGTGTGGAACCCGGGGGATCCAGGGAAAGGACTGATTACGGGTCTGAGGTCTCAGGGATCTGGGGAACTGATCAGAATTCGGCGGTAGCGTTATCTCAAGACTGAATCTTGAATTGTACTCGATGGGGCTTCAGATACTGGGTCTCGATGGGTCTGGGATCCCAAGGAGTCTCAGTCCCAGAGTTAGGCTTGCAGGTCTGGAGTCCTCAGAGTTGGCTGTCAAGGGCCTGGCCTGTCGTGGGGGTGCGGGCTCTTGGGGTCCCAGTCCTCGTGAGTCTGCGGTCTCAGAACCAGGTGCTCAAACTCCCTATCTGCGGAAGGTCCCGGGAGGGCTGGGGCTCCAGGCTCAGTACCGAGAGTCCGTGATGGGGCCCAGTCCGGGGACCGCGGAGGCCGCGCCGGGGAGGGGAACACTCACCTGCAGGCGGCGCAGGTAGGCGGGCGGCACGTAGCCCGTCTCGCCACTGCGCGCCCGCGCCGCCAGCCACCAGTGCGCGCTGCTGCGCTCCAGCACCAGGAAGGTCTCGCCCGCGGCGAACGCCAGCGCGTTGGGCTCCGCCGAGCGGAACGCGTAGAGCGCACGATACATGGGGCCGGGCCGGGCTGCGCCGGGGCAGAGGAGGCGGCGGGGGCTGCGGAACCAGGACGCCAGGCCCGGAGTGCCGCGATCGCCCCGCCCCGCCCCGTGACACACGACGCGTGCGCGCGCCCGCCCGCCCGCCGCAGCCCCGCCTCGGGAGGGGGGCGGCCCCCGCGCGGATCGCGGCGCCTCCTGGCGGCTCCAAGAGGCGCGGCTCCAGTCGGCTGCCGGTCGAGTCCGGACCCTTCAGACTCCGAGCTTCCTAGCCGCCGCTCCGTACCCGCCCGGGGAACCCCACCTCTGCTCCTGCCTGGCCCTCCACCCAAGCCCGGGTGCTGCGATCCGTTCGACCTCCCGAAGGAGCGCTCCGCCCGCAGCCCTGCGTCCTGCGCTCTAGTCCCGAGCGTCCCTGCCACGCCGGGAGACTGGGTCCTGACCTACTAACGGTAGCGTAGTCCCATTGTTGCATCTCGCTGATCCAACACTTGGAGGCGCCCGCGGGGGCCGGTCTTCTTGGGTGTCTGCAGGCCGCATTCCCCCTCTCCACCGAGTCCCTACCGCAGCCGCACGCACCGAAACCAGGTTGGCCATTCCCCAGTCTAAAGTCCTCCAGCCCTCGCGGCCCACCCACCTCCTCTCTGCACTAGCTTCTCTCTACTCTAATATGGGTGTTTGCATACGGTTTCCTCTGCCTGGGACTCCCTTCCCTCCCTCACAGCATAAGGTCATTACGCTCCCGGCCGCTGTCAGATTGCTCCATTGTCTTTATAGGACTTACAGCTCCAAATTATCTTATTTCTGAGCAGACAGGAGAGCTAGTGAGGGTGAGGAGGGGGGTGATATGTGGCCTTACGAGCTTGTTTGACCCTGCACACCTTTCCAGTCAGCCCTGACCTGTCCTTGATGTCCTGAGAGAGGAAGGGACTCAGGGGAGAGGCCCTAAAGGTCCCAGGGGGCCCCCTATTCCTGTCTGGGGACTGGTCTGGCCGCATTCCCCACTGGAAGCCTGGGCCCAGGGTGCAGGGGGTGTGGGCACAAACAGGCCAGTGTATACAGTTGGTGTTTTGGGACATAGTGCACATAGGCATAGTGGGCCTTGGAGAGGGCCAGGAGGGGCTGGGAGTTTCAGGGAGGTGTGGGGCTGCTAGAACTGGACATCAAGACCCTACCTTCTTGGCATTGGGTCTGTGCCCTTCTCCCTGATGTCTGGTTCTACAGTTCAAGACCTCCTGCCACACCTCCCAGCAAAGTAGTAGCTCTTAGGGGCTGCCTTGGCTGGAGCTGGCTAGATGAGACTGGCGTAGTTGTGGTGGGTAGCAGTGACATATGGTGTGGTTAAGAGGAACACCCTTTCTCACTGGGACCCCCCACCTCCTAGGACCTTTTACCATGGAGCCCATGGCTGCCAATAGACCAGAGCCTGGCAGCTACTCGGGGCCCCGGTTTGGCTCTGGGACATCTGACCTCACAGTGCAGGCGCTGGACCCAAGGTCTGGCACACATGCTGCCCCACTCTGTCTTAAGCTGGATGGAGCGCAGGGAAAAGACCCGTATCAAGAAGTTCTTTGCTTACGGGGTGCTGGCATACTAGCCCAGCACAGACCCCAAAGAGACCTACGGGCCAAGCCAAGAAGCCGTGGTGACTTTAGGTCTACAAAGTGGGGGCAGTGGCAAGGAGAATATTCCTGAGCTAGGGTGGAGGGGACAGCGTATGTGAGGCTTCTGAGGGGCGGGAAG
This sequence comes from Potos flavus, assembly GCA_028534135.1. Lineage (NCBI taxonomy): Eukaryota > Metazoa > Chordata > Mammalia > Carnivora > Procyonidae > Potos > Potos flavus. The sequence goes on from CM052898.1 coordinate 14,100,147, forward strand.
GGGGCTGGCTGCCCGCCCCTAGTAAGAACGACAGCAGCACTGTGTACAATTAACAAAAAGATTTGTATTAGAACATTTACACTCAGGGAAGAAAGAGGTATCTGCATCATCAAATGTGGAATGTTGAAGAAATAGTTAAAATAAATAAAAGACTCCGAACGCGGTTGGGGCTGGCTCAGGCTGGGACTCACAGAGGCCTCTGCACATCAGCTCCAGGCTGCAGGGGCCAACGGCCTGGCCATACTGGCCTCCTCCCCGACGCAGCACAGCTGTGCCCGGGACACAGAGAGTCTCTCAAGTGCTGGTGCAGCCAGCAAGCTCACTCCCCGCTTTCCTCACTTATCTCTGTGACAATGTCTATCAGGCTCTGGAGCCCAAAGATATAGCCAGCATCCTGGCCCTCATGTACCACGCTGTCCTCGCCATACAGCCTGCAGGTGGTGTGTGCAAAGTCGATCATGCGCACGTCCACAGAGCTGGTGCCGATGGGCTTGTAGGCATAGGCACCAGCAGACTCGTCAGCTGACTCCTCTGACAGGTCCTCCAAGTCCTCAGCATCTGAGTCCAGGGCCACCTCAGGCCATTCCTTGCCATCATAGATGACCAGTAGGGAGCTTGAGTAGAAGCGGTAGGACTCCTGTCGCTCCAAAATGGCCTTGAGCTCAGTCAGCTTCTTAAGCACAGGGCCCAGGAGCTCACGGCGCAGGTACCGACCGTTGTGGAAAAACTGGAAAAGTGCCTCCTTGAAGCCCTGCACGGACAGCTTCCGTCCATGGTACTTGTTCATGAACATAAGCTGCCCACTGCCTGCCTGGTACACCTGTGGGGGGTGGGGGGGGACAACGGCAGGTTAGGTACTGACAGCCGTCTCAAAGCCTGAACCCTGGGGAACAGCAGCAATAGGACATCCCCGGATCGGAGCCTTTAACCTGCTAAGTACACCAGTCACACAAGACACTGTCCCCTCTGACCTGGTTCTGTCCACAGACCCCTGCTGAGTGGGGGGTCAGTGGAGAGGGCCTAACCTCCTTGCCCTTATTCCTGCTCCTGTCCAGAGGCTCTGGACTCAGTCAACCAGGTCAGTTCCGGAGGGTTCACGCAAGCGTGCATGCTTTTTTCCTAACAAGAAAGCGACAGACTCACTCAGTCACACTGGAATCTTGAGAAAACAGGACCATGCCAGGGTTCGGGAGTGGCAGCTACTGGCTGCCCTAGCCAGCCTGGGCTCTAGCCCCGCATTCCCCTCACCTGCATGCCACACACACGGACACCGATGACCGCAGACGTGCTCTGCTGGCACTTGCGGATCTGGTTGGCTGCCTTCTCCTCCGAAGCATCGTCACCGTGCTGGCGGGTACCCATCTTGAGGTCCAGGACACAAGGCACCTCATAGCGGGAAGTCAGGTTTTCCAGTAAGATGAATTCTGAGTGGTTAAGGACAATCCTCCCTCTAGAGAGAAGGTGCTGGTACATGGGGCCTTGGCACTCCCAGGGCCCAATGCCTGCACACAGTCCCTCAAAGAAGCCTGAGTCCACAGAGGGCCCCATCAGTCCTGCTATCTCCTATCCCCCCATGTAGGGAGCCCAAGGCTGGCTGACTAGAGGGCTACAAGGCATATTCAGTTCTTGTCAGGGAATTGCCTGGGTCCAGACTCAACACAGGCCTGGGCTTCCCCCAGCCTGGGGGACACACACACACCATTTCCTGGACTCAGCAAGGTGTGAGAAGAGGGTTCCACACCAGACTGTCCTAAGTTACAAATACAACATTAAATAAGTAAATCCTGTAGCCTTATATGTGAACTGGAAGTATGTCTATACTTTATACTATATAAAATTTCTCTTTAAAATAAATGTGTATTGGGGCACCTGGGTAGCTTAGTTAAGCGTCTGCCTTTAGCTTAGGTCACGATCCCAAGGTCCTGGGATCGAGACCCTCATCAGGCTCTCTGCCCAGTGGGGAGCCTGTTTCTCTTTCTCCCTCTACCTGTTTGTGCTCTCTGTCAAATAAATAAATAAAATCTTTAAAAATAAATAAATAAATGTGTATTTCCCTGTGTGGCATCGAAGAAGTCTAGAAACCCAGAAAGTTTTCCTGGGGCAGGAACTGGTGAGCTATTTGTTGTATGGCCTGTAAACTAGAAAGTGTTAAATTTTTAAGTCATCAAAAAATTATTACATAATACTTCATGACATATGAAAAGTAAATGTTATGCAAATCTTGGTGACCATAGTTTTATTGGGATACAGTCACGCTCATTCATTTACATTATCATCTATGGCTACTTTCATGCCATAGTGGCAGAGCTGTGACAGACTACAGCCTGCAAAGCCTAAAACATTTACTACTGGCCTCCTACTGAAAAGCTTTGTCACTCCTGCCTTAGTGGAATAAGGAACTCACATCTAGAGTAGGAAACATACATGACCCTGGACCATCTTTTTATACCAGAAAGTAAGACAGCCATCACAGACTATCGTGATTGTGTCAGAAGGACTCAAGAGCCTATTTTAAAAGACCAAACATGGGAGAATTTATGCATCAGTAAAGGTAAAAACTGCAATGGACTAAACCACATCAAGTATGTTTAAATTCATAGATGCCTAACAATGCTGAAAGACTCATTGGTCACCTTTGGAGGATGTTGAAAAACCCACCCACTATTCCAAATATTTAGTAAATAAAAGAAACATTTACCCTGCCTTTCTGTATCAACTATACCTCAGGATAATCATATACTTGATGAGAAAATGTCTATCTTTACAGATTCCAGTTAAGGAACAACAAAATTAGAAAATTGCCTAGTGGAAAAATGAATCTAAGGCAACAGCAATACACGAGAGAAAGACGAATAGTGCATTTGGTGACGCACAATCCTCAGAAGGATTCTTGCCCCCACCCCAAAACTGAACCTGAATCTGATCAAGCCTGGAGATCAAATTATCAACTTAATGGGAACAGAAGGAATTAACATGTAAAATCATCACAGGAATCTAATCAGTAAAATCCAGATGGTGGGAAACTTTAGAAGACTTAGTTTCTTTCTTTTTTTTTTTTTTTTAAGATTTATTTATTGGGGGACGCCTGGGTGGCTCAGTGGGTTAAAGCCTCTGCCTTCGGCTCAGGTCATGATCTCAGGGTCCTGGGATCGAGCCCCGCATCGGGCTCTCTGTTCGGCAGGGAGCCTGCTTCCTCCTCTCTTTCTGCCTGCCTCTCTGCCTGCTTGTGATCTCTCTCTCTGTCAGGTGAATAGATAAAATCTTAAAAAAAAAAAAAAAAAAAAAAAAAAAATTTATTTGTTGGGTGGGAAGGAGAGGAAGAGAGGGTCTCAAGCAGACTGTCCGCTGAGCATAGAACCCGACTCCGAGCTTGATCTCACGATCCTGACATCAGGACCTGAGCTGAAACCAAGAGTCAGCTGCTTAATCGACTGTACCACCCAGACACCCCGAAGACCTAGTTTTTTGACAAGAAATTTCCAAGAAAAAACAGAACGGGTATTTAAAAAGACTTAAACATTTCAACCAAAGCAACATGTGAACCTCACCTGGATCCCCATTCAAACAATCCATCAGTAAAAACAGATTTATGAGACAATTAGGAAAATGTGGACGCAAACTAGATATTTGCTAATAAGGAATTATTGTCTACTTTTAAGGAGCAGTAATGGTAATAATGTCTTAAAATATCCTTTTAGAGATCCATGAGACACTTCAGAAACAGCTTGGCTGGGGGTGCTAAGTGCAAGACAGTCATGGCACGAGTTGGACCTAAGTGAGTTAACTGCCGAACCTAGGTCACTGGTACTTATAGGTTCGAAGAATTATTCTATGTTTAACATGTTTAAAATATCCCCTAGTAGAAAAAAGAACACCCTTCTGCTCTCTTAGCTCTGCTGGAAGCTGGAGGTCGCTAGGCCCTGTGTACTGCATAGAATTCTAGCTTTTTTCCTTTCTCTGTATATTATTACACTGTGTCTCTATGTAAATATGGACAGTTAGCATTTACCAACATGTACCTGTCTACTTTCTCTGTTTTAAAAAAAGGAAAAAAAAAAAAAATAAATAAATAAAGAAAAAAAGAAAAAAAAACTTTAAAAAATGAGGTTATAGAAGGTCAGCAAAGGGCGGGTTTGAGATGTGTGGGTGGGTTAAGTGGGCATTTTAACATGGCTTCTCCTCTGGCATGTTTAATTGTGATGTTTAATGAACATCCTTGCAGTTTACGATGACACTTTTAAAATAAAACTCTGTCCTAATAATGACTTGAGCCCTGGTACTTGATAGGAGAATCAGCAGAACCTATAGGATCCTTGGAATGGACATTCTCTGTTGTAATTTTGTTCCTGTTTATTTTTAAATTTCCTTTTTATTTCATGGAAAGGAAAGATGATACAAGTGTACAAGTTGCTTTGTTACAATAAAACTAAATGTGTATAAATAAATAAATAAAAAAAATATCCCCCAGTAAAAAGTTAAAAATAAGTAAATAAAACATACTCAATTCTGAGGAATCCCCCCCGTAAGATTAAAAGAAAGAAAGAAATCAGTGAAACATAGCTTCATGGGCTAGAAGGGGGAAAAAAGAAAGGCCCCTGTGCTATTCTTCATGTGCAAGTCTGATGAACCAGGATTGAAAGGTCAGCACCCACTTGCCACCCCACCCCTGGCAGGTTAAGCAGGGAACTTCCAAAAACACGAACCAACCCCTTGGACTCTATCTAGGCTAAAGCCTCGCTGATGCAGGCTGGTGCCTCCATGAGGTGCCCCTCACCTGCTTCCCCGCCACCTGTACTCCCAGACCAGCTCCTGCTCCTGCGGGAATGGCTATCTGCCCGCGGTTACCGCAGAGGGTGCCCTGGCACAACCATGACTAGAAAACAAACCCAAATTCTCTGCGCTCTTCGGCTCTCACCCCCACTTCCCTCCCCGAGGCAGAGATACGCTGTGAACAAAGGATACTGTACTGGTTCCGATGTTTTGCATTCTCCTTCATTCTCTGTAACTGTTGCTGGTGACACTTCATGCTCCAAGGGTTATAGTGTTTAAGCTGGGAACTGACATTCCCTTTTTTCTCTACACTGTAGTACAGGACTTCGGATTTCTTTAACCACTCAAATTCTTCTTCTAATTTATGGCTGTAAGGAGACAAGAAGCCAATCACAACGTCTTATCAAAACTCAGGGCCAAAGAGGCACGAAAGAACTTTTAGAATGATGGCAAGTTTGCGATCTTGAGGTGGTGGAGGTTTCGGTGTACACATTAAATGCTTCAAATGGATACATTTTATTGTTGAGTATACTATACCTCAAGAAAGTTGGTTTTTAAAAAATTAAGGGGCCAGCTCACTGTTTTTTCTGCAGTAAGGAAAACTTAAGATGCAAGAACAGCCTCTGCCTCCACCCCTGCACCCCCACGACTCCCTCCCAAGCAGCCCTTACTGCCCTCTTCTTCTAGGCGGTACCACCCCCGCTTCGGATACATGCAGGTTCCCAGATTCTAAAGGCTAGAGACTGGGAAAAACTAAATTGAAATCCCACGGGAATAAGCTAACCTACTTAGAACCACATTATAAATACTTTAATTTCTATATATTATTTATATTTTTACAAGCTCTGGAAGGCTCTATATAGGTGGAGCCTACATTTCAGGGATACCCAACCGACCATTCTGTTTCTCACCATCAGTGAACAACCTGAGGTGATGGGATGGCTCCTGTCTTGGTGACCGCTCCATCCCCAGGATGCAGCACAGGGCAGCTGCGGAAGCAACGAGCGACTACAACTCTTTTATACCGGCCATTGTAGCTCTTTACCCAAAATGGCATAATTGAATCCAAAGTCTTTTTGCTTTTTTTACCTTGTATGATTAGACTTTACGTCAAAATAAATTAACTAGCAGGTTATATCCTAACAAAAGGCTAATGACATTTATAAGGCAGAATAAACAATGAATTGGATGACTTCATCATGTCTGTTTTTTTGTTTTTTTTTCTTTCAGGACAGAGAGCAGGGACGGGGCAGAGGGAGAGGGAGAATCCTAAGCAGGCTCCACGTGACATGGGGCTCCATCTCACGATCCTGAAATCATGACCTGAGCCAAATCAAAGAGTTGGACACTGAACTGACTGAGCCACCCAGGCTCATGCACGTCTGCATTAATATAGTGGATTTGGGCAATATGGTACAAATCTGATTCATTTTAAGTCTGTACTTTCCTTTGTTTATAACTTCTATTTAAAAATTAATTCCTAGGGGTGCCTGGGTGGCTCAATCAGTTAGGCATCTGACTCTTGATCTTAGGCTCAGTTCTTAATCTCAGGGTTGTGAATTCAAGCCCCATGCTGGGCTCCCCACTGGGCATGGAGCCTACTTAAAAAAAAAAAAAAAGTAAAAATAAATAAATAAATAAAATTTAAAATAAATAAAATAAAAACCAATTCCTAGACTTAGGATATATTTTCAAAGGCTGAAGTGGTAACACTGCACTAAAAAATTTTTTTAAAGGTATATTTTTATGGGGGCACCTGGGTGGCTCAGTCGGTTAAGCATCTGCCTTCAGCTCAGGTCATGATCTCAGGGTTCTGGGATCAAGTCCCATGTTGTCGGGCTCCCTGCTCCTCAGGGAGTCTGCTTCTCCCTCTCCCTATGCCCTTCTCCCTCCCCACCCCCAACTATGGTTTCTCTCAAATAAATCAATCTTAAAAAAAAAAAAAAAGTGTATTTTTATGAAGCTTTCCATAAATTTGGTTGAAGTCATTTTTATTTTAGGAAGTGCACAAAACTCCCTTTTTGTACACACCCAACCTATACTTGAAAAATCAAGTGATTATTTCTTGTCCTAAATGTAAAATATGAAAGAAATGTGGTATTTCTGGGGTGCCTAAGTGGCTCAGTTGGTTAAGTGTCCAACTTTTGGTTTTAGCTCACGTCATGATCTCAGAGTCATGAGACTGAGCCCAGCACAGGTCTCCAAGCTCAGCAGGGAGTCTGCTTGAGATTCTCTCTTTACCTCTCCTTCTGCCCCTCCCCACTGCACACTCAAGTGTGCGTGCGCACTCTCTAAAGAAATCTTTTTTTTTTTTTTTTTAAGATTTTATTCATTTATTTGACAGACAGTGAGAGAGGGAACACAAGAGGGACTGGGGGAGGGAGAAGCAGGCTTCCCACCGAACAGGGAGCCCGATATGGGGCTCAATCCCAGGATGCTGGGATCATGACTGGAGCTGAAGGCAGATACCTAACAACTAAGCCACCCAGGTGCCCCTAAATAAACTTCTTTTTAAAAGAAAAATAAAAAAAAATGAAAGGTGATATTTCTGTAATCCAAAGGTAACCTCAGTATTGACAGATAAATGGCATTGCCTTTTAGCTTTACCTATAATACATTATGAAAAAGTCTACTACATCTTTCCCATTTTCTATTTCAAAAATACTGATCTTAAAATGCTAATATTTATCACAAACTTCAAAAGTGTAACCCAGAGTCATTAAAGAGAAGCTGCCATGTGGGAACTGGCCACTGAGTGACAAGGCACCTACCAAGTCCATCATTTGAGTCCCTAGCTCCAGGGGACTGGCCTGAAACTAAGATCCCCTGAACCTCCCCTTCCACAGAGTACAGCGTCCCCCCCTCAGTTTATACCTACCTCTTCATCTTCTCCTCTTTCCGGTGCTGCCTCACCCAGTCCTTGGGGCTCTTTTCCGTTTCTAGGACGTGATGTTTTTTGTTTGTCCACCTCAGGAGCTTACTTTTTGGTTCACAGTCTGAATTGTCTACACTGTCCACAGTTCCGTGGTCCCCCTTTAATGGATATGCTATTAAACATAAGTTCCTGTCTTCATCTTCTTCAAAGCGTACAGACACCACACCTGTAAGGGGGGTGAGGAGCAGAGAGAACTTTTAATTCCACAGAAGATGTGTTATAAATAACATGATTGTAACATTTGTTTTTTTCTTACCCTGTTCCTTAGTCTCTATGTTGCCAGAGGCCCCAAACTCATCTGCAAACCTAACAAATATCAAAACAGCTAGAAAAGATGACACCATACAAGACAAGCGATTAGGGAGCAAACATGGCCGAGAGTCTTCCTCTCTGATGCACTCAACGAGGCAAGAGCCAAAGAATTACAAGACACATTTTTCCATCATTGAAAATGTTTATTAAGTTTTATGTAATTCTTCTAATCCTAAGAGAGACGTAAAAACATTTGCTCTTTATATCTTGTGGGAATTTTTGATGCCCTAAACAGAAACTCCGACGGCCTGAGGCTTGCTTTAGAGCAGAGCCTGAACACTGAACACCGGGAACAAAGGTTTGCCCTGAGGGGTAAGAAGCATCCAAGGGTAAGGGAAGACTGGGCAAGCAAAACAAAATAAAGGAGCAAACAAAACAAACCACACAGCACAACAGACGCCCTAGCAAAGGCTTCTTGCAGCACCCCCACACGGGTGGGCACCCCAAGCCTTTTGTCCTCAAACATGTTACTTTATTGGTCTTTGCAGTCACAAAAGAACAAAATGAACACAAGGCAAATAGGGTCGGGCCGGGAGCACAGACGCGTGGTGGCCTTGAAAGCAGCTCTCCCCCTTGAGTCTCTAGAACCTGCCATGTGTAATTAGACAGTCTTTGAGGAGGGGGCTGTCAGGTGGGAGCGTTTCAGCAGGTGCCGACGAGCGCCTTATAACCAACCGACTGGCTGAACACCTTTCCTCCCAGGCCTCTCTGGCCCGGGATCACTCAATTTGCTCAGTCCTTGCTGCCCGCCCGCTTGCTCGCTCGCTCGCTTGCTCGCTCGCTGCAGGGGAATGCGTGCTCAAAGAGAGATGACACTTCTGAGGTGGTCCCTGGCTCTGGGCGCAGAGGAGCAGAGGAGCCTGGGTGGGGAATTCAGGGGACCACACTTCCCTGTGGCCTGGGGAAAGAACCAGGGGGAAAAAGGGGGCAGGGGCGGCCAGCTAACAAGGGGCCTTTGGCTTTGTCCTGGAAAAAACAACAGAGAAGGACCAAGTGAGGGCCCTCAACTCCCCCACCCCCCACCACAACACACATGCATATTCAGAGTACAGAGAGAGGCGCCCAGTACATTCTGTCTTCAAACAGCATGTTTCAACAGTCCCAGAAGAACCTAAGTTATTCAAGAATCTTTTGTATAAAACCAGGCAACGTATATTTAATTTCCTTTAATGGATTCTTTGATTTACAAAATATCCTCCCACCCCAGGAAAGACCACACCATACTGGTGGCTGCTGATGTCACCCCAAAAATGCATTATAAAAAGAGAGAGTCACCATATGTGAATCGAACGGTTGCCATAACATTGCAATTTTGGGGACATTCCGTAATAGCAAAGGGCTTCAGCTAATCAGCACAAGCCTCCCACTCCTGCATTCCATCTGACTCAACCCTGCTCCCAGCCTACCTAATCACCAGGGCTTCTGGTTTCCTGGAGGACAAAAAGCAGGCGGCAAGGATTCTGGGTAAAATCCTCCCAAAGTCTTCCCCCGCTGTTCCCCCCATGGGGGGCTATGCGTTACTGTGATCAAAAGACACCTGAACATAAAACACAACTACACTTCCACCACAAATAAACTCAAAACAAATCCACAAAACAAAACAAATGAGCAATCTTACCAGGGCTTGCAAACTGAGGGTGTGAGGTGCTGGGCTGAGGGCCAAGAGGAGGAGGAGGAGGAGGGAAAACACACAGCGAGGGGAGGGGTGAGGGCTCCCGGGATGGCTGCCCTGGCCTTCCACCAGCCCTTCCACCGGCCTTCCACGGCTGCGCAGCCTCGCATCTCCTCGCCAGGCGATGGCGACCCCTATGGCAGCGGGGGCTCACCTTTGTACTGGGGAGTGAATTTGCGCATCTCGGCTGGGAGAGTCTCGTAGAACTGGTGCTCCCTCGGTACCAGGGGCTTGCACAGGGTCGTCTCGTTGAAGCGGAGCACGCATGAGTGCCCCCCGACCTGGTGGACAAAGGGCTCCAGCAGGACGCCCTTGGTGCGGGGCTCCACGTCCATTGCCCTGAAGGCTGGGCTCATCCTCCAGGCGCAGGCGGCAGGGAGAAGGGGGAGGCGGCAGGGTCCAGCGGCCAGCGCGTCCTCCGTCTGTCGTCTCTCCGTGCGTTCGTCTGTCTGGCCTCAAGTCCTCGGTTGCGCGGGACAGGACGCTCTACCGGAAGCAAAGAGAGACACTGCCATTGGAAGCGGCCTGGGAACTACCTTAGAGCCAGGAGCGCTTCAGCAGAAAGACAAACAGCCGGAGCTCAGGCGGGGCCCCGCCCACGCTGCCCACACCGCCCACCCTGGCTCCGCCTCCTCCCGCAGAAACAGCCGGAGTTACCGCGGGGCGGGGCCAGATTCCGACACGCAGGGATTGGCCCCAAGTATCCCCAAACAGCCCGTACCCTCCTCTAGGCGGGAAAAATGCAAGCCACGAAAAGGTAAAGTGTCCCATTTCACACCTAATAATTCAGATTAATTCTTGCCATTTTCTAGTAACACTAACTTTACACATTTTTTAAAAGATTTTATTTGAGAGAGAGAAAGAGCACGCGCTCGCGCGAGCCAGGGAAGGAGCAGAGGCAGAAGCAGAAGCAGGCTCCCTCCCCGCAGAACAGGGAGTCCGCTGTCAGGCTCAATCCCAGGACCCAGGACCACGACCTGAGCTGAAGGGAGCTGCTTGACGGACTGAGCCACCCAGGCGCCCCCCATACACGCATATTTTTAATACTTTATTTTTTAGAGTAGTTTTAGGTTCAGAGCAAAAATGAGAGGAAGACAACTGCCCACAGAACCACCTGCCCCCACACATGATTGCCTTCCCAGTTATCAATATCCCCCATCAGAGTGGTACCTTTGTTATAAATGATGATGAACCTACATTGACTCATCATCCTAGATTACATTAGGGTTCTTGGTCATTAATTATGTTTCTATAAAATGCAGTTAAAGGGGAAAACCTGCTTACTCACCATCTGGTAAGATTTACTCCCCCAGGGTGTCCACTGCCCCCAACCCCAAGGCCAAAGACAATCCCCATTAATCTTATTAACAGTGGAGCTTGGGCCTAGCTTTAATGATTAACGTCTGTATCTAAAAACAACTGATCAAGGCTGGCTAACTCCATTTAAAAAGATACACGGTGTTCTAGGTCACTGACTATTTTTATCAGTTCTATCCTGATCTCCAAAAGCTGGGGCACACCTTTAAACCAAAGCTGCCCTCCTGGGGTAATCAGGGCTCTCATCTTCTCTGAGGTTCAGGGCCTTAGAACTGACTTTGCCTCCCTAAACACCCCAGATCTCAGCACAGCAACCTCTATGCAACTGTTAACCATTTCAAGGCACCTCAAGCTAGTTCTCTGTTTTCTGTCTGTAATTTACAGACTACACAGTTGCTACTAGTACTACTTACAGGGCGTGGGACATTCCATTATCTGTAGGGTTCTTAATGAGAACTCTTCCAGTTCCCACTACCCCAACTGACATACTAGTGATGAGAATAGGTCTGCTGAAGATGTGCCCACTGTCCTCTAAGGTAAGTAAAGCACCCATTACATGTTAGGCTCATTACAGAAACTTACCTCATTTGGTCTTTGGGATACTTTCTGTGAGGAAGACACTATTCTCTCTGTTGCAAACAATGAAGCTGATTTGGGGAGGTGAGGAAACTCATCCAGGGCCAGGGACAATAAGCCACAGCTCCCAAATGAACCTCAATCTGTTGGATGCCCTCGCAGGGCCACCTCTGGGTCCCAGGGTCTTTGAAACTAGTGCCCTGATACAGCACTCCTCCTATGTACATGAGACATGTAGCCTGGTGTGAGGGTGACTTCACCATGTATATTTTCTATTTATAACATAACCTCTCTTAAAGAGTTTAAACTGGTTGTTAATCTCTTTTTTAGAAAGATCTGACTGTGGGCCCCAACTGGACTCAAGGATTAGGAATCAGTAAGCTTTCCTATACGCAAAGAGATGAAAACCAAAGGTCCTGATTTCTCTCGTGGCACTACCTTCTCATCACCACAGAAGCCCTCAGGAGGGCAGGTTTCTAAGCTCCAAGGATGACTACATTCCAGCCATTTCCAGACCCTCTCCAGAAGGTGGAGCTCTGAGATACTTGGCCACAGCAGCCCTTTCTTAGGGTCTACACAGACTGGTTCATACTAATCCACTGAAAAGACCTCCGGAGTAAGAGCAATACCAAAGAAAACCTACTGTACTGACTCACAGTCGGTCTGCCAGTACCCAAGCACAAACCAGGTACCACAATTATTTGTCAATGCACAAGACACTCCTCATGGTCCAGGCTTTAGAAACACAATCCAAATCTTTCATTAAAGTATAAACTTTTGTCGTCAGAGTAATGCTAACACCCATGCGAATCCCTTTCCAATTCTGTTCAAAATTCCTTAAGTGTATTCGGCTAGGTAGAAAAATCTCTCTCTGGGCATCTCTCTTACCCTTACCCTAATGAAAAATGTAAAACAAAAACTGGTCCTTCATGGCAACTCTCTAGAGTATGGTGCATGGGTGTGGCTGGAGGCCAACAGGCCAGGTGAATGTCTCCATCTCCTACTCCCAGGTCCTCAGTGTGTTCATTAGCTGCTGGGTATGATGTGGCACCTTGCCATCCTCCCCCTAGCACCCAACTCTGGCAGTCCGCAGGACATTGCTCCCTGGAGAATCATCATCATCTTGGGTAGAGAGGCAAGAAAAATAAGGCTAATCCTCACCTGAGCCAAGCTGATGAAAGAGGAAACTGCCAAATATGAGTTGGAGTTAGGGAGACAACTGATTACCCTGTAGTGAGGTGGAGGCAGGTTCTAGTCCTAGTTCAGCCACTCGATTGCTTGGAGATAATCTCCAAGTCCCTGGCTCCCTCTGGGTTCTGGTTTTCTGGTTTGTAAAATGGAGAAGAGAGGCATGGAGTAGACCTCTACTGTGTGGGTGGTATAATGCAATTAGTGAGCGGTAACTAGTAGTTTTTTTTTTTTTTTTTAAAGATTTTTATTTATTTATTTGTCAGAGACAGAGAGAGTGAGCGAGCACAAGCAGGGGGAGCGGCAGGCAGAGCAGGCAGAAGGAGAAGCAGGCTCCCTGCCGAGCAAGGAGCCCGATGTGGGACTCGATCCCAGGACCCTGGGATCATGACCTGAGCCGAAGGCAGCCACTTAACCGACTGAGCCACCCAGGCGTCCCGCTTTTGTTTTAATCAAATAGGGAAAAATAGTATATATAATTGCATTGTATATATAAGGTAAGTCCTATTTTGTGATTCTTTCATTTTTTTAAAAAATTTTAAAAGATTTTATTTATTTGAGAAGGAGAGAGAGATTGAGAGAACGAGCGGGAGGAGGAGCAGAGGGAGAAGCAGACTCCCTGCTGAGCAGGGAGCCCGATGCAGGACTGGATCCCACAACCCTAGGATCATGACCTGAGCAGAAGGCAGATGCTTAACTGACTGAGCCACCCAGGCACCCCATTTTTAAAAAAAGTTTTTAAAGATTTTATTTGACAGAGCGCGCGCACAAGTAGGCAGAGCAGCAGGCAGAGGGAGAGGGAGAAGCAGACTTCCTGCTGAGCAGAGAGCCTGATGCCGGGGCTCGATCCCTGGATCCTGGGATCATAACCCAAGCAGAAGGCAGACGCTTAACCGACTGAGCCACCCAGGCGCCCCTTTGTGATTCTTTTATTTCAATTACGTTTATTCTCTCAATATGAATATAAGTATGGCTTCACCATACCACATATTTCTCACATTTGGGGTTGCAGTGAAGAAGTGGAGCTTCTGTTCTAGCTTCCCTTAGAGGCTGCATCTCTGTGGGAAAATGAAGGGTCAAACTTCCCAATGATTACACACAGATCAGCTCCCTCTCTAGTGGCCTCAACTTGGCTGGAAGAAAGAAAAGTGCCCAAAACACCTGCTCTTTTTCACCTGCTACTCTCTGTCCCACATGTGGTTTGAGCAGAGGGATCTCTCAATGATTTTTAAACATCCGAGGTCTAAGGCCCAGTTTCCCAGGAATCCTGGAGTATTAGAGGTTACTGAGAAGTCCACGCAAAATGTGTGGGCTCTGTGCCTAGGGAGAGGGGGAATAACCATAAAATACTGCCTTCAGATTTAGCATCTATTTTAGCCTTCCACACTGTCTCACATTGGTCCATGAAACTATGAACAGGTAAGGAAAACAGAACATAACTCATCCTAAGACAGGACACAGATTTCCTCCACAGCCCATCCCCCTAAATCTGTCAGATTGGTTTAAGGATCTGCTGGAAACACAATGCCTTAATATTCTTAGCTTCTAAAATACTGCAGAGAGGGGCTCCTGGGTGGCTCAGTTGGTTAAGCGTCTGCCTCTGGCTCAAGTCACGATCCCAGGATCCTGGGATGGGGTCCCGTGTTGGGCTTATCCCTCTCCCTCTGCCCTCCTCACTCATGCTCTCTCTCTCAAATAAATAAAATCTTTAAAAAAAAAATTAAAAATAAATACAATACTGCAAATAAAATAACTATGACTCATGAAAACCCCTGAGCCCTTAGCTCACTCATCTAGAATTTAGTTAATGAGGCTACAAATGGGGTCTGTTGGGGCCACTTACTTTGCCTTAAGAAAAGCCCCAGGGTTGGACAGTCACAGGGGGTGGTGTGAGGCACACTAGTCTGATGGTGGAAAAACAACATTCACCATTCACACCTCCTCTCCGTGAACCCCAGGGCCACCACCATACAGCATCTGCATACAACCCACAACTACACGACCCATGACTACACCACCAGGGTCACCGAAACTCTTAAACACTGTTGGAAGGAATGCAAAAAGTGGTACAGCCACTTTGGAAAACAGTTTGGCAGTTTCTTAGAAAGTTAAACAAATACTTATTATATGACCTAATAATCCTATTCATCTGCATTTGCCTAAGAGAAATGAAAACCAATGTCCACACAGCCTTGTACATGATCACAGAGGCACTACTTACAATAGCCAAAAGGTGGAAACCCAAATATCCACCAAATGGGTGAATGAATAAACAAACTGTGGCATATCCATGTCATGGAATATTATTCAGCAATAAAAGGGAATCTTGATTCATCATAAAAGCATTGTAAGTGAAAAAAGCCAATCATATGTTATAGGATTACATTTATAAGAAATTCTAGAAAAAGCACAACTCTAAAAAGTAGATAAGCAGCTGCAGAGGTAGGAGAATAGGACTGACAACAAAGGGAGAACTTTTAGGGGTAATGAAAATGTTATATGCTGTGACTGGGACAGTAATTATATGACTGCATAAATTTGTCAAAATTCATCAAATTAGGCATAAAACGGATGAGTCCTATTGTATATAAATTATACTTCAATAGAGGGATTAAAGTTTTTCTTACACTTTTTAATTTACCTAATTTTCATAAGTACATATTATTTTAATAGTCAGAAAAAATTAGACTTAAAAAGATCATATTAGCTGTTAAATAGCTTCTATATGCAAATGCTTTGGCTGAGATTTACCTTCCCATCCATTCTAACTGGGCTCATTTGCCTCACACTGAGCATCTTGAGACACTCCTGCCAAGATGCCTGGGTCACCATCTTGGTAAAGGTAAGGACTCCCCCCTTTCTGTGAAGGCACTCCCAGATGGTACGGACTTTCAGAGACAGCCATGTTTTCCCTCATAAATCCATGACACCCCCTGCTAAATCTAAAGGCATCTGCTCACTTTGAAAGCCTAATTTTTATCAGGGTCTTAATACTAGCAGACTTCTACCAGTTGCATCGTTATCTTTTTAAATTCTTATAAAGTAAAAGCAAAAGCATCCTTTACACACAAACAAGCAGAACAGAAGCATAAAGGTCCAATTAAGTGTTTCTGTAAAACCCATAAGGAAAGAAAAATCAGCATCAAATCTGCTATTATACTAGCTTCATTGTTATTTCTTTTTTTTTTTTTTTAAAGAGAGAGAAAGCAAGAGTATGAGAGGAGAGAAGGTCAGAGGGAGAAGCAGACTCCTTGTGGAGCTGGGAGCCTGATGAGGGACTCGATCCCAGGACTCCGGGATCATGAGCCGAAGGCAGTTGCTTAACCAACTGAGCCACCCAGGTGCCCCGTTCCTTGTTATTTCTCAAACATGCCTGGAATATACTTACCTCAGGGGCCTTTGCACTTGCCATTCCCTCTGCTTGGTACACTCTTCTCCCAGGTAATCCCTCTGGCTCACTCTCTTACCTCCTTCAGCTCTTTATGGAAATATCACTTCTTTAATGAGGTCTTCCTTAGCTACCCCATATGAAAGTGCCATACCTCCCTGTCCACACTCCCTTATACAACCCTGCTTTATTTCTCTTTAGCACTTATCACCATCATCTAACATAAATGTTTTCTTATTTGTCTTATTTTTTGTATCCCCCATCCTGACCCCACCAGAAAACAAAGTCCATGAAATCAGAGATTTCTGACTGCTCTGTTCACTGCTGAATCTCCAGAGTCTAGAACACCAGCACAGAGTAGGGACTTCACAGGATGTGCCTCAAGTCACTACTGAGTCATGAAAACCTGCTGTACACAGATCAACAGTAGACTCAAAAGGCACCCACTGCAATTATCCAAACCCACACTAATCATACCATGAGTACAATTATTAAAATGAGGCATGCAACACACTTTACCAAATGTATTTTGAGCACTGACTGGTGTTAATTTTGCATTTATAATTCCCCATCTATCAAGTCTGCATTAACTGGGGAGTATAAATGAAGGACCCTGCACCTAAAAACTCATCTGGGACTTGGTGCTATGGAAACATTTCATGTAAACCAAACTTAAGCTCTTAATGTAATGACAATCTCTTGGAAAATTCTCTCTTGCAGAAAATCAGGCAAGAAAAGAATGGTCATTCAAGAATAAACTTTAAAAATGTGGCCTCGGGGGCGCCTGGGTGGCTCAGTCCTTAAGCATCTGCCTTCCGTTCAGGTCATGATTCCAGAGTCCTGGGATCAAGCCCTGCATTGGGCTCCCTGCTCAGCAGAAAGCCTGCTTCTCCCTCTCCTACTCCCCCTGCTTGTGTTCCCTCCCTCTCTCTCTCTCTCTCAAATAAATAAATAAATAAATAAATCTTAAAAAAAAAAAGGGGGGGCCTCAGGGGCACTTGACTGGCTCAGTTGGTGGACAGCAGGACTCTTGATCTCAGGGTTGTAAGTTCGTGCCCCACACCGGGTGTAGAGATTACTTTAAAAAAAAATGTAGCCTCAAGAAGATTAAAATTCTATCATAGCTTAAAACAAATATACTAACTAGCATTCAGAAATTATGTGTTGGTACTGAGTTCATATCCCAAACACCCAAGGCTTTCAGGTTGCAAAGTTATCATTAGAAGATAATTATTCCAGGGCACCTGAGTGGCTCAGTCAGTTAAGCATCTGCCTTCCACTCAGGTTATGATCCCAGAGTCCCTGGATCAAGCCCCGCACCAGACTCCCTGCTTGGTGGGGAGTCTGCTTCTCCCTCTGCCTGCTGCTCCCCTTGCTTGTGTTCTCTGTCACTCACTCTCTCTCAAAAAATAAAATCTTTAGAAAAAAAGCAATAAATAAAAGATAATTATCTCCATCTTTTGCGGGCAAAGCAAAGAAAGGCCATGGGTTGCTTTTGCGTCTCTGCTGAAGGCCTCCTTCAGCAACACTGGTGGGTCTGTCATTCAGCTTTAAATGAGTTGTCTTAGCAAGACAATGCAGAAGGAAAATCATTCCTCACTTGAACTGGACTTACCAGGAAACTGGGTAACATGAGGCATAATGCCTGGTAACGAAATTAATATACGAAAAGGAGTTTTAGCAAAATAAAGTCAGGAAGGAAGAGGAAAGCTATCAATGTTTGTCTTGTGGGAGACATTAAGGATAAGGGCTGACCAGACTGACCCATCTCGGTACAGGGTATCAAACTCCCACCAACCTCAGGAAAACTCCCACCACCACGCCACAGAGTTTAAGCCCCATCAGAACATCTCCCCCTCACCTTTTTAAAAAGATTTTATTTTTTAAGTACTCTATATACCCCATTGTGGGACTCAAGCTCATAACCCTGAGATCAAGAGTTGCACACTCCACTAAGCCAGCCAGGCGCGCCCCGCCCCCACCAAGACATCTCTTACAACCCATTGTGAAAGTACTTACTCCCATGTCTAGCAGAAGAGTGCACGATGGACTATCAGGATATTATGAAAAGTTTACTTATTAATTTTATGATTTTTAAACAATTTGAGAAAATGCTTACCATGTCCTTTTTTAAGTGAAAGAAGCTAGATATAAAATTGTATAAGCTATATTGTCTTAACTAGGTCCAAAGAATTACAGAGGAAAAGACTAGCAAAAAGTACCAGCTATGCCACGAATCATATATTTAAAAATGGTTAAAATGGTAAATTTTATGTTATGTATATTTTACCACACACACAAAACTAAAAACAAAGTACCAGCTACTCACAGGGGTCATGGCTGCCTGCCCCCTTCCAAAGCCCTGTAGTCACTGCATTAAAAATGTTGAATGCCTTGAAGTCTCCCAGCTCACCTATGAAAGAAACTTGATACAGGTTTCCCAAATTTGACAACAATCCTAAAAATTTACATGGCACAGATGAATCGTGAAGCTAAATGAAAGTGTTCTAAGTTGTCAATAATAGAAAGAAGATAGGCATCAACCAAGGGGAGCAACTGTGTGTCCTTTCTATAGAAACATTAGAACACTGTTGTCACAGAAGAGGCAGTGAAAATGCTGCCCCAAAATGTAGGGGAGAAAGTACTGCAGGTTGTAGTATTTGTCTGCTTTTTGAAATGTGAACTTCTGATTTCTTTTTTCAATCTAAACAAATATTCATTCTTTTTTTTTTTTTAATTTATCTGACAGAGAGAGAGAGAGATCACAAGTAGGCAGAGAGGAAGAAAGAGAGAGAGGGGGAAGCAGGCTCCCCGCTGAGCAGAGAGCCCGATGCGGAGCTCGATCCCAGGACCCTGAGATCATGACCTGAGCCGAAGGCAGAGGCTTTAACCCACTGAGCCACCCAGGTGCCCAAATATTCACTTTCTTACCTACTTGTTTTCATCATTGTAAATTCTTCTGTTTAAAGATGGCAGTTATAGGGGCACCTGGGTGGCTCAGTGGGTTAAGCCTCTGCCTTTGGCTCAGGTCCTGATTTCAGGGTCCTGGGGCGAGCCCCACATCGGGCTGTCTGCTCATCAGGGAGCCTGCTTCCCCCTCTCTCTCTGCCTGCCTCTCTGCCTACTTGTGACCTCTCCCTCTCTGTCAAATAAATAAATAAAATCTTAAAAAAAAAGATGGCAGTTATAATTATATATTTATATAAATAAATTATATATACTTATATTATGTAAACTTCAGACAGCACGAAATCCAGATCTGCCCTGTATCAAGTGGTAAGATAGTTATTCCCTTCTCTTCAAGTTGTCTAAATGTCCCAAACTTCTTGAAATATTCTCAAACTCAGAGCATATGTTACCTTTATAATAGGGAGGGAAAATATTAAGGGGAAAAAAAAAGAATTGACTGAGACTAAAACAGGAAAACCCAGACAGTTATTCAGTTCTTGAATAAGCTCATCCACAAAAAAGCACTGGCCCAGCCCACACTTCGAGCTCAGAGCTCCACTCCCTGATGGAGAAGCCTGGAGACAGACCACACACACATAAACAAGTGAGGATAACAACCCAAACCCACCCTGCCCTTAAGGGACCTCCAAGGCACAAGACCCCAGGGGAGGAAGTGACCAACTCCTCAAGCTTCAATGACACTGGGATACAACCACGCCAGCCACAAGAGGCCGGAGCCGCCATTTATGGAGCACTTAGTCTATTCTGTAACGCCCATGCTCTCACAACAGCCTCTGGAGTAGACACCACAACGTGAGTTTTATCTCCCTCGCAGATGATGTACTGAGGTGCCAGGAGGTCACCACTACAGGCAGACCTCACTACACAAAACAGGTGCCTGAGATGAAAGAGTTACTGCTAAGAAAGGCTAGAATCATAGTCCTAACCTCAAAGGAGTTGCAGCCCAGCCGGGCGGCAGGGTGTCCGTTAACCCGGCCCCTGTGCCGAAGCAGCAGAGCCAGAGAGACAAGACATAGAAGCTCTGCATCGATTTGACACAGATGCCTGTGGTCCAACACTGAGTGTTCATTTTCTCCCTCATTAACATTTTATTCTAGTTTTAATAAAGGAAAAGTTCTAAGTTGTGCATGGAATCATTTCATTAAAGCCACAATAATGCAGATCCTTCTCCCAATGCTGAGGGTCAAATAAAATGCCAGATTCTGTTCCAAAAATTCAGACAAGCTTTTTTGTAAGGGAAATAGCAGCCTCTCAGATGCTTCTCTCGATCCACCAGCATGATCACACTGCCTCGGATCAGATTTCTGGAATGAAAGACTAGTGAGTCCCAAGATGGAAGGAAATGAGAAGGAGCTTTCAGCCTACCTAGAGGTATGTTCATTAGAGTTACACTGCTAAATTACAAAGTTATAGCAACTTAAAAAGCTTTTTCTAGGGATGCCTGGGTGGCTCAGTTGGTTAAGTGTCTGCCTTCGACTCAGGTCATGATCCCAGGGTCCTGGGATCGAGTCCCGCATGGGGGGGGGGGGTCCCTGCTCAGCGGGGAGCCTGCTTCTCCCTTTGCCTGCCGCTCCCCCTGCCTGTGCTCTCTCTCTGACAAATAAATAAAATCTTAAAAAAAGAAAAAAAGCTTTTTCTAGCTAAAACTGTAGCACCACTCCTTCAAGGAAATTGAAATTATTAATTCTGGTATCACATGTCCTCTTTATCAGAGTATCAGATTTTCTTATAAAGCACTATATGTATTTCATACACACACCAAGAATTTTCAGTCCTCCTTAAAAAGCCCATTACCCCTCTTTCAAGGGCAAGTCTCCATTTTCTATCTCCTCCTTGGTGCAGTCTATGACTCCCACCACCCTGGAGGAAACATACACAACAGAAACATACAGAAAGGGGCACCTGGGTGGCCCAGTGGGTTAAAGCCTCTGCCTTCGGCTCAGGTCATGATTCCAGAGTCCTGGGATCGAGCCCTGCATCAGGCTCTCTGCTCAGCAGGGAGCCTGCTTCCCCCTATCTCTCTCTGCCTACTTGTGATCTCTCTCTCTGTCAAATAAATAAATAAAATATTAAAAAAAAAAAAAACAACAAATGACTGCCTCACACTGCAGCTGAAATTGCCATGAGGTCTCAATCTGAGGAACTTTCCTACCTTGAGTCACAGTTCTCTCTTGTGCCAACAAGTTCATTCACTGGCTTTAGGCAAGATTATATGCTCTCTGAATGTAGTCAATATTTACCCCCTACTCATCTCTCAGCTGGCTCCCAAACCAAATGAGACACATGAACTCATCCTCTGAAACTCAGGAGCCAAAAATGATTCAGTCCTCATGGGCAGCCACAGAACCCAGGCACCCCTGACCTGCCTAGGCCAGCACCCCGAATGCTGTACCTGCTGATGGAGGGCCCAAGGTGTGTCCTGCACTGCACCAAGTCCTGTGTCCAGAGGGCGCAGTTTCCTCCGGGTCCTTGCAAAAAACCCCACTCAGGTAAATTGGAACAGAACTAATTCTCAAAATACGTGGGTAAAAAAGTCTAACTTCTAAAGGAACACACTGTTTTAGATAATAACTAAATGTGTATGTGCAATTAAAAATAATATTGTAGGGGGGCGCCTGGGTGGCTCAGTGGGTTAAGGCCTCTGCCTTCGGCTCAGGTCATGATCTCAGGGTCCTGGGATCCAGCCCCGCATCAGGTTCTCTGCTCAGCAGGGAGTCCGCTTCCCCCTCTCTCTCTGCCTGCCTCTCTGCCTACTTGTGATCTCTGTCAAATAAATAAATAAATCTTAAAAAATAATAATAATAATAATATTGTAGGAAAGTTAACTTCCAAGTACATCTTTCTGAGTTTATACACTTTTGAATTGTATCAAAAAATTCTTTTAAATCTCTCTGGCAAATTCAGGCCTGCCTTATCCTGGGGTATACCTGGTGGTTTACCTCCTCTTGGTGCCTGTCTTCATCTATAAACCAGGCATGGTACAGTTTTACAGAGGTGCTCTGAGGCAGGAACAAGAGTAAAACATCTAGCCTCCTGCCGGGCTGTCCTCTGCCCACGGCCCTACAGTTCCTCCAAAGATCCATGGGGAGATGGAGGTCACAGGAGGGAGCCGACAGTGGGGGAGTGGGGGGGGGTGGGGATAAGGGCACACTAAGCTTGCGCTCCTGGAAGGAGAGTGAAGAGAGGAGGCTTCAACGCCAGGCAGAGGAAGAGTGCCACGGACATCCTGCCTAGCCTTTAAAAAAAACAGATTTTTAAACTGGTTACAAGTATGATAAAATGACCACCATTATTAGTTTGGGGTCTCTTCATCCTGCAGATTTTCTTCCATACCTTTTCTATTCTTTACATAAACAGGATCGGGCTGTATATGTTGTTTTGCTTTTCTCCCCCCCGGAAAATCAGCTTTATTTTTCTCACCTTTTTAAAAAATTGTGATGAAATATACACAACATACAATTTACCTTTTTAAGCTATTTTGGGGTATCCAGTTCAGTGGCACTAAGTACATTCACAAAGTTGTGCAACAATCACCACCACCCATTCCACAACTTTTTCATCTTCCCAAACTGAAACTGTGTACCCATTAAACAATAACTGCCCAGTCTCCCTACCCCCAAGCCACTGGCAACCACCATACAACTTTCTGTCTCTATGAATCGGACTACTCTGGTTTCTCATACAAGTAGGATCATTCAACATTTGTTCTGTTTTGCCACTTTTCCCTACTAAACTATATCCTGAGCCATATCTCTGTCTATATAGAATTCCTTTCAAAGGCAGCATATTATTCACACATACTCATAATGTATTTTTAACTTCCCTACTGACACTAGCTTACTACAGTAATAATGCAGTGAGTGTCCTTGTAGCGGTCTGTGGATGTATTCCTGTAGGAAAATTCCTTAGAAGTAGAAGAATTGCTGGGACAGAGCACAGAGGTTGCACCCACTGTTTCACTCTTCCCTGTAATGCCTGTGAGCCACCAAGGATTGTGGAGCAGAGTGGTGACATTTTTCATAGGGAAAATTAACCAGGCAGAGAGAAAAAGGAAAACCTGGCTTCACAGACGCCCAGCACATCTCTACTGCAATGGCATGGGTAGAAGGACGGTGGCAGCAGGACCCAGCATTTACGGGGGTCTTCTGTCTACATTCTTACTTAAGGAGCAAACAAAGAGATACAATTCTTATACACTTGAGAAACATATATGAAAAAGGAGGTTTGAGAGAAGAAAAAATTTAAGCTTCTTAGAAAGCTCTCAAGCTACTGTTACATGTTATACCACTGAGGTGTTTCAGGTAACCCTGTGGGCTCAGGAATTTAGAATCTGGTTATTTGAAGGATGTCAAAAGCAAAAGTGAAAGAGGAGGAGGCAACACTGCCTTCGCAGTCCTGAGCCTGGGAGCTTGCAGGAAGGAGATGAAAGCAAAAAGTACTCCTAACAGAACTGCAACCTCTAGGAGGCCATCAGGATCAAGACCAAGCTGGTCTCTCCAGCCTCTCCCAGAATGGGCTTCCTTCTCTCATGGGTCTCTCCTCCTTCATCCCTGGGGCGGGAGGTGGGAAAGAGTCCTGACAGCTCTTAGGCTCTGAAGCCCCCAAGACACCAGGGCTGCCTTCTCCAGACATTTGTCCCACCTGGAAAGACCTCCTCATATTTAGTGGCACACTCAGCAGGGCGCAAATTCTCCTGCCTTCTCCAATGTACCCACAGAGCCTGGTGCCCAGCCCCCACAGGGAATTAAGGAAGGAAGGAGGGAGAGTTGAGAAAC
Organism: Potos flavus; assembly: GCA_028534135.1. Classification (NCBI taxonomy): domain Eukaryota; kingdom Metazoa; phylum Chordata; class Mammalia; order Carnivora; family Procyonidae; genus Potos; species Potos flavus. Next base: position 14,124,050 of record CM052898.1, read on the forward strand.
AAGATTTGGTAGATGGCTAGGTGTACCACTGTTTTTTACCCTTCAGCGGTTACTGACCCCCTGGAAAATCTGAGACATCTATCTGTGGGCCTTTCCTGAAAAATGCACATCTTCACTGAACTCTACATACAGACGGGGGCGTGGGCACCTGTGGACCCCATCTTCAGAACCCAATACAGGGAATCAAATTAGAGGGATGAGTCAGATATTGAGCCTTCCCACGTCAGAACAAGGATGTTTGGTTCATGAAGTCAGAAACAGCTCAGAAGACACTGAGTTGAGCTGCAGACACTTAAATATAAGGGGATGGTCAAGCACTCAAGAAATATTCAGCACATAGTTGGGAGCAATGGGATTGAAGCTTGAGTAAACCTAATGTGGAAACAGATTTGGGGGTTACCTATAAAGGGAAGACAGAGGCACCCTAGAGTAATGTGCAAAGAAAGAACACTGGGTCAGACCCCCCATAGGCGTGAGCTGCCTGCGAGCTGAGGGTGCAAGGTCAGTGTAAGAGGAGGTCTGTAAAGAGGCAGAACATCTACACCCTCCTGGAAGTCACAGAATTTCCTCCCAGTTTCACATGGAAAATCTAGGGCTCATAGTCTTGGGACTACACGACACAGAGGGAGGAGGAGGGTGTTGCACTGTGTGGCCCTTTCCGTCCCTGACAGACCTCAGAGTTCATGGTTTGGGGCTCAGTTCTAAGTGAGCCTTGGCAAAGCCTTCACAACGTCTTCACTGAAAAGGTATACAGGAGTGACCCCTTCAAACCCAGCCACCATAATCAAAAGGTCTCAAGCAAAGGAAGTGATCAGCAAAAGTCAGCATATGGGAAATCCTAAAGGATAAATGACGGTTGCTTCAACAAAACAATTATAAGAAAAACAGAATGAGCCTATATAAATTTAAGAAACAAAGAGATACTTCAATCAAATGCAATGTGCAGACCTTATTTGGATCCTGACATGAACAAATCAACTGTAAAAAAATTATAGGACAATCAGAGACATTTGACCAGGTATTTAGGTGAGAAAAAAAGGTATCATCATTGGTTTTTAGGCAGAATAATGGTACTGTAGATTCAATGGGCAGCTCCTTGTCTCTTAGAGATACACAATGAAATACTTCTGGAAAAAATCCATCCTGGGGCTATGCCACCTAAAAAAATTCAGGTTTTGTTTGCTTGTTTGTTTTTAAGGTGGGGGAAGACAGGCAGTGAGATGGAACAAGATCGACTAGGAGTTGGCAACTCCAACTGGTGTGGATGACAGACCCAAACCAACTGTTCATCAGCTTTGGAGACTGTCTTTTCCTTCAAACTCTGAGGTGAAGTATAAATTCAATTTTGGAGAAAAAGGACCTTTTCTCGCTACCAGAATATGTTGCAAAATATACTACTACTTGTCACTTTTATTACTCGGTATCCAAATAGGCAAAAATATAATTATTTAAAAAATGAAAACATCCTTTAAAATGTAATCAAGACAAATCATCTGCTTACCTCCCACTGTACAAGAATGTGTTCAATTTGTTAGGGCGATTATCTCACTAGGTAAAATAACTTCACTTAAAGGGAAACTTCTTCCCCAGAGCATCCTCTTTATGAACCAGACAATGGAAAATTTTCACCTCAGCAAGCTGGCGTCGGAGGCTCAGGCTCAACCCTGTTGCCTAGATACCAGTGACCTCTCCAGTGCTTACAGAAAGCTCTGGCACCCCTCTGCAAGGGAGACTGGCTAGGGTTCATCAGTCAGCAGTTGCTCCTTCCTTCCTTCCACATTCCACTGCTCCGACAGACACAGGGATGGTATATAGGGTACTGGTCTGTCACTCGTGAAGCTCCAAAGCACAAGAGAACTCTATTCCCTCTGCTAAAGTGGTTTTTACAATTATATCAACTCTGGTGCTGGTTCTCGTGCACCTGATTTCTAACAATTCCTGTGAATTCTACTCTAAAGTCACAACTCAAATAAATCAGTTGGAATTAACGATTAACGGTTCGACTGACTTTTTCTCCAAAGAAAAAGTTACTAAGAGATCAACTGGCTTTTTATTTTTTATTTCTTTTTTTAAGATTTATTTATTTATTTGAGAGACAGCGAGCAAGCAAGAGAGAACACAAGTGGGGAGGGGCAGAGGGAGAGGGAGAAGCAGACTCCCCACTGAGCAGGGAGCCCAACAATGCCTGGAGGATGCCGGGATCGATCCAGGGACTCCAGGACCATAACCTGAGCCAGAGGCAGATGCTTAACAGACTGAGCCACCCAGAGGCCCCTCAACTGGCTTTTTATATCAAATATGATAAAGTATTCATTTTGCCAGCTTCTAATTTTGAGAGTGGCTAAAATTAAAACAATAACACCACCACCCTGAAACTTCTCTTTAAATATTTAACACCAGGTTACAGGATGCAATTACACAAAGTCCACAGCAGCAATCTATGTAAAGAAGCATCTGAGTTCACGGAAAACGTAACCCTGCTAAAAATGCAAATACTGCAAATATTTTAAATACTAGAGTTCATCAAAATTACTGTAATCATGGTGCTTTATGAAAAAAATATCACAGAACTGGTGAACTGGAACATTTTTGCTAACGCTTTTCAAAAGTTTCAGTACTTTTTCTTAAAACTATTCTTTTCGAAGACTTTATTCTTGTCTCATGTACATTTTACTACCAAAATGTTTCATTCCAAGCAGTAACTAGTTCTATGTCCCTGGTATTTAAGAGCACTAGGTTTTACTGTTTTCTACTTTTTGTTTTCACAACGTTTGGACGCATTTTCCTGCTAGTGCAGCTTTCTTAACATGGGAAACCGAGTAATACAAATCATCAGGATGGGAGGCAAAAGCAGTCTTGAAGCAAATCCGAAAGAAATGAAAGCTCCACCCACGCCGAAGCTCACCACTATTAAAGAAGCAGTCCTCTGATCCGTTTTAGGACTTTTTTGGATAATAAGATGTGCAGATTGCCTCACCAGACACCAGCTGACAGGCCCAACTGGCATTCAACGCTCAAAATGGCTGCACATCTGCCGGCCCCAGGTAAACAGCACCTGAGGCGGTGGGCTGGCTCCTCCACCCAAAGACTCAAGGAGGACCCCCCTCAATAACTCGGGAGCCCATGGACGCCGCTGTCCTGGGAAGCAATGACCCAGGAGATCTTTCCCCCACAAAGACCTGGGGAAACCTCCTCAACGATCGGGGGAGATCTCGCACCAAGATACCCGGGAGACCCCCTCGATGACCGGAGAAGATTCTGCCCCTCGGAATCGGGGGAGATAGCCTCCCCCCAGTAACCTAAAGAAATAATGCCTCTCTCCAATGATCGGGGGATATCCGGCCCCACGAAGACCAGGGGAGATCTCCCCGCCCCCAGGATCGCGGGGGAGCCCCTCCCCAAATAACCCGGGGACAACCCTAATGACCAGAGACCTCGCCCCTGGACGGCCCGGAGACACTCTCCTCCAAATCTACCGGGGCGCCAGAGCCAGAGGCTGGACAAGGCGGGCGTTACCTGCGGCCTCAGCCCGTCCCGCGGTGCTTCCGTCCTATTGTTTCTCTCCCATCAAGATGGCGGCGGCCGCGCCGAGCCCCGCCCCCCGCGCCTCGCTCCCGGAGCCCCTCGCTATTGGCTCGCACCGGGAGCCGGGCTCGTGGACTGGGCAGCCCGAAAAGCGCTGTTGCTAAGGCACCGGGATCCCTGGCAGCGGCTTCCGGGAGGGGCGGGGCACGGAGCGGGGCCGGGGTAGGGCGGGGCCTTGCCTGTCTTCCTGGGAGAGGATGGCCAGGGAGGTCAGGTGGGTGGTTGGGTGGACAAATGGGCTTTGGGCTTGTGGGGGCAATGAGGGATCCCTGTGTGAACGGATGGCTCAACCAACTGTCCCATTTTTCCAGGGTCCGAGAGGTTTCCCGGGATGTGGACTTTTCAAGGCTAACATTGAGAGGGTCTGTAGCAAACTGGGAATTTCATCACCTTACCAGATGGATGGACAGAAGACTAGACGGGGATGGATGGAAAGATGGACAAAAGAGTGACTGTAGACGGTGAGTAAAGGAGTGGTGATATGCACAGGTGGATAGATGACTGGATGTAGAGGGGTGGACAGAGGAATGGCTGTAGAGCCCTCTGGGGACCGGTAGATGACCCTGTGCCCAACCTAGGTCCCGCCAACCTCCACACTGCAGGGCTTGTCTGAGGCTTATTTGCCCTGGGCCTTATGGGTTGGCCAGAAGGGCTCCCACCCGAGTGGATGTGAGCGAGGCTGGGAAATTCGAGGGAGGAGGGAGGTGCCACTGAGAGTGGGCAGAGCCTCCTGCCTGATCTCCGCTCTTTCTGTAAAGGAGGCCAATATGGCAGCCCCCTGCTGCATGTGCACTGGGGTTTTTTAGAGGTGTGGATTCATGCATATGCTTATTCATTCAACAGGTATTTACAGAGCACCCACACTCTGTGCTGGAAATATAGCAGTGAACAAAAACAGTTTAAAAAAGGGGGGGGAGGGGATGCTGCCTTTATGAGAGTGGGCAGGAAAGCCCAGCTGATCTCTCCTCTTCCGGAAGCACCTTCCCCGTGTGTTTCAGGCCTCCATGCCTTCATGCTTCTCACCTCATTGATTCTTTCTCTTTGCCTCCTCTCTCTATCTACATTCTCTCATAACCTTATCCAGGTTCATGGCTTCAAATTCCACCTACACGTTCATCACTCCCAGAGGTGTCTGTCCAATCCAGACCCTTCCTGGGTGCCAGACTTGATGCCCAGCTGTAAACTAGGCATCTGCACTGACTTCTACTTGGCATCTCAAACTCAACTTGTGTCCCCCTTGCTCTGGCTCATCCCCCAGATGCACTTTGCCTCACTTCCCCCAACTCAAAGGGATGGCTGCTTAGTCCTTTCCATTGCTCGGTCCAAATACCTCTTGACTGCTTTCCCACTTACATTCAAGAAGTCCTGTTCCTTCCATTGCATCATCTACCCAGAATGAGAGCACCTCTTGTGCTCTCCCAGTCCAAGCCACCACCCAGTCCAAGCCACCACCATCTCTCCCTAGGACAATGTCACAGCCACCTCCCAGGCCCCTCTGCTGCCCTTGCCACCTTCAGTCCATTCGCCACACAGCGGCTTGTGAATACATAAATCAGATTCCTTCATGCCCTGCTCAGATCCCTGCAGTAGCACCTCCCCAAAGAAAAGTCAGAGCTGGCAGGGACCCTTTGATTCCCCATTACCTCTGACTGCATGTCCTCTGTTCATCTCCAGCGCCACTGCTCAGCAGCCTGAAGTTTCTCACAGATCACACCCTGTGCACTCTCCTGGCTCAGGGGCTGGGCTCCAGTTGTTCCCGTACCTGCAATGCACTTCCCACAGATTCCCACAGGACTGTACCCTAATGCCCTCAAAGCCCCTCATTTCAGACTGCAGCCTGTACCTTTCAGCCAGCACATGGGATCAACTTTATCCCTTTACCCTGCTCTACTTTTTTTCATAGCAATTACCTTTCTTATGGAGGCATTCATTATCCTTATATGGCATTGCCTGGGCTTCCTCCACTAGAGTAAGAGCTCTGTAAAGTGAGAATCTCTCTGTTTTAGTGATGGATAGAGCCTGAGCACTTCAAATACCAAGTAAACTCCAGAAATACCTGTGGGGTGAGTGAATAAGAAGGATGTCATGTGGTATTAAGTGATAAGGGCTTTGGAAAAAAATTAAAATGGGGCAGCGGAAGGTTGGGGCAGAATGAGAGTATCCCAGATCAAGGCTAGTCCTGGGCCAGGCCCAAGGCCTCCACACCCAGCAGGATTGCTAGGAAGCCCAGTCCAGCTTCTGCTCCTGTTCCCTGCCTGTAGCCACAGAATAAAAAGAGCCCAACAGGCACCAGTCATTCCCCGTGAGGGAGGTCCTGGCCCACCCTCCTCTGCCCACCCACTCTCCCATTCCAGTACTCCTATGTGTGGTGAGGCTGACAGGGCAGGGTCTCCCTGGGGAAGACATTAATTCACTCTTACATTTCTTCCATAAGTGCTGACCTGTGCTAGACACTGGGTTAGACATAGACATCCTTGCTAGACATAGCAAGGATGGATACAGCAAGAATTTGAATGATTTATAGGGTCCTTGCCCCACAGTGAGGAGTGTGGGGAAGTAAAGGATGAATATAACAGTAAAATAAACAACTTAAGGGGCACCTGGGTGGCTCAGTTAGTTAAGCGTCTGCCTTTGGCTCACGTCATGATCTCAGGGTCCTGGGATCAGGCCCTGATTAGAGCTCCCTGCTCAGCGAGGAGTCTGCTTCTCCCGCTCCCTCTGCCCCCCGCCAAGTCATGCCCTCTCTTTCCCTCTCTCTCTCAAATAAATAAATAAAATCTTTAAAAAAAACCTTAATTATGGGCAGTGTGAATAATGGAGAAAAGGAACCAGGGTGATGTGCAGAGTATGTTGTTTGCATCCAAGGTAGCAGGAAAGGTGTATCTGAGAAGGGGGCATCTGAGCTAAGATGAATCTAGAGGCATGGCTGAGCAGCGAAAGATCTAAGAGAAGCCATTCCTGGAAGAAAGGATAGCAAGTGCAAAGACCCGAAGGACAGAACAAGTTTGGCACGTTGGAGGAATATGAAGAAGGTGCTTGGGTCTAATGGAAGAAATAGCTCAGAGCTCAATGGCATGAAGGAAAGACCAGAGATCTAGAGGCCAAATCCAGGAATCCCGATGTGCAACCAGGAGTTCCAGAGGGGGAAATGGGGATGGATGAAATAGAGGCATGAACCAAATGAATTACAGAAGAAAACTTTTCTGACATGAAGAAAAAGCTGTATCTGCAGATGGGAGGTACTGACCTCATTCCCAGGCAGTATGGAAGGGAAAGATGATAGTAAATTCTTAAACTCCAAGGAGAAAGAGAACATTGTACAAATTCACAGATAGATAGAACAAGTTACCTACCAAGGAGGAAGGGCCAACCAACCTCAAACTCTCCCCCATAACATAGGTAAATTATCTGCTACCTATACCCAGTAAAGGGTCAGTCTTCATGCCTGGAGGGAGGAGGTAGCCATTAATGGAGTGGAAAAAAGTAGTAGAATTTCCAAATTACCAAGAGAAAAAATGAAATAAATGACATCTTAGAGAAAAGAGGAGAGTAGTTGGTAGTTGGTAGTTTCATATAGTTCAATTGAATAAAAAGATAAAATCACAAAGTAAAAAATAATAAACATAAAGGAATTATGGAATGGCAGATATCTTTGTCATACTAAATAAGGATACTCTGATCCCCCATTAAAGACCTAGAGACTGGGTTAGAAGGACAAAAAAAAGATACATACTGTTTATAACAAAGATACTCGAAACCACAAGAAAAGAAAATAAAAAAGACTGAAAATAAAGGAGTTGGCAGAGAGAAAGATCAGGCCAGCACAAACGAGAAGACAGCAGGAATAGCCACATGACACCAGAGAAGGTAGATTTAAGGTGATAGGCATTGAGAAAAATAAAGAGGGTCATTATCTAACAAAGGCACAGTTCATAAAAAAAATTTAAAATGTAAAATAATCATAAGCCAACATACAGCAAATACTAAAACTACTTTTTGTTTCAATCAGGAGCTAGACAGGATCAGTATTAACACTATTATCATTACACAATGCTTTAGAGTTCTAGCAAATTAATAAGACAAGAAAATAAAATGTTATAAATATTGAAAAGACAGATTGCACTATCTTTTTAGTTAATGTCATAAATGGAAATCTAGAAAATCCAAAGGACTTTTTTGAAAACTACAATTAATAAGAGAAAATGTGAAGGCGATAAAGACAAGAAAAATACATTAAAAATTTACTATGGGTCGGGCTCCTGGGTGGCTCAGTCATTAAGCATCTGCGTTCAGCTCGGGTCATGATCCCGGGGTGCTGGGATCGAGCCCCATATCGGGCTCCCTGCTTGCCGGGAAGCCTGCTTCTTCCTCTCTCTCTGCCTTTGCTTTGTTCTCTCTCTTGCTATGTCTCTCTCTGTCAAATAAATAAATAAAATCTTTTTAAAAAAATTTACTATAGGTGCACCTGGTACAGTTGGTTCAGCGTCCAACTCTTGATCTCAGCTCAGGTTCTGATCTTAGGGTCATGAGATCAAGCCCCACATCGGGCTCTGTGCTCTGCATGGAGTCTGCTTGGGATTATCTCTCCCTCTCTTTCTGCCCCTCCCACTTGTGCTGTGCCTCTCTCTAAAATAAATAAATAGATAAATATATTTAAAAAATAAAAATAAAGGGGCACCTGGGTGGCTCAGATGGTTGGGCATCTGCCTTGGGCTCAGGTCATGATCCCAGGGTTCTGGCATCAAGCCCCACGTCAGGCTCCCTGCTCAGCGGGGAGCCTGTTTCTCCCTCTCCTGTTTTCCCCCTGCTTGTGCTCTCTCACTCTCTCTGTCAAATAAATAAATAAAACCTTTTCCAAAAAAATAAAATAAAAATTTACTCCAGGGGCACCTGGGTGACTAAGTCAGTTAAGCATCTGACTCTTGATCTCAGCTCAGGTCTTGATCTCAGGGTCATAAGTTCAAGTCCCACATTGGACTCCACACTGGGCATGGAACCTACTTAATTTTTTTCCCCCAATTTACTACAAATAAGCCCCTAGAAATCAATAAAAATGAGAAAAATATTCAATTAACAATAACAGAACTATAAAATCTTTGGGAATAATTTATTATGAAAGGTATAGGAATTATACTAGGTGGGAAATTTCCTATAGGAAATCTTACTAGGAGTCTGAGAGGGAATGGGGTCAGGATTCATCCATCACTTGAGACTTGACACTTGCCACTCTGGACAAAATCTGGATTTATTAGCAAAGATGAAGAAGAAAAAGGATTGGGAGGCAACCAACAGAACCTCCTAACATGAAAAAATGGTCAAGTAGATCAGAAGGCAAGGAATGCAAATCAGAGTGAAAATGTAACAATGGCAAAACTATGGAGAGAGTAAAAAGATGAGTGGTTGCCAGGCACTTGAGGGAGAGGGAGAGAAAAATAGGTGGAACACAGCAGGTTTTTTAGGGCATTGATATACATTTGTCAAAACCCATAGAATGTACAGCAAAAAGAATGAACTCTATGTAAACTCTGGACTTTGGTTGATGAAGAGTCAACACTGGCTCATTGATTGTAACAAACATATCACACTGATAATGGGATGCTGATGGTGAGGGAGGCTGTGTGTTGGGGCAGGGAGGGGATATATGGGAACTCTCTGTACTTTCCACTCAATTTTGTTGTGAACCCAAAACCACTCCTTTTAAAAAAAAAAAAAAAAACCTATTAATTTTTTTTTTTTTTTTAAAGAGAAACGAGCTGTCACTTTCTATTTAGTACATTGGCAAATGTTAAAAAGAGCTGCACCAACTCTTGCTTTCCAGGATGTAAGGAAAAGGATTCGTCCAAACATTATTTTATTTTATTTTTTTAAGATTATTTATTTATTTATTTGACAGAGAGTGAGAGAGAGCACAAGTAGGCAGAGAGGCAGGCAGAGAGAGAGGGAAGGAAGCAGGTTCCCCACTGAGCAGAGAGCCTGATGCGGGGCTCAATCCCAGGACCCTGAGATCATGACCCGAGCCGAGCCGAAGGCAGAGGCTCAACCCACTGAGCCACCCAGGCGCCCCTGGTCCAAACATTATTGACAAAGGGAAGACTCTTTACAGCCTTTTTGGGAAAGCAATTTGGCAAACTCCAGTAGAATAAAAATGCATACACTTTTGGACCCTATAGTTCCAAATTTTGGATTCTCACTTGTAGAAATAAGAGTGTTGGGTGTGAGCTATATGATCAGGGATATTTATTCCTACATCATGTATAGTGGGGAAAAAAAATTGCAAAGTGATGGCCTATCACAAGGCCACAGTTAGAGACATTCTGGTACCTCCACACTGTTCTGGCTACTATGCTGTCTAAACAATTATCTAAACTTAGTGGCGTAAAACAGTGACATTTATTGTGCTCACAAATCGGCCATTGAAGCAAGATTCAGCGGCAACCGTTCTTTGTGTCATCAATCTGGGCAGTTTGAAAGCTCGAGCTGAAATCCTCAGCAGATCCCTCCCTTGAAGCGTGTTTGATGCTGGCTGTCAGCTGACCCTGGAGCCGAGGCGGGAACACCCCCACATTGGCCTTCATGTGCCCCGGGCTTCCTCCCAACACGGTGGCTAGGTTCCAAGGATGATTGTCCCCAGAGAGAGGAAGGAAGGTGGAAGCTGTATTGCCTTTCTAACCTAGACTCCGAAATCACAGTGTCATTTCTGCCTCATTCTATTCATTAAAAGCAAAGTCAGTAGAGCTGGGATGTGTGTTCAAGGAGAGGGAAATTAGACTCCACCTTTTGTGGGAGGAGCATCAAAAAGTTTGGGGACAGGTTTTATGTCACCATCGAAAAGGAGGAATTAGAATTACCACCACCAGAACTGGAGGGACTGCAATAAGTTGAAATGAGTGGGAAAGATGCAGAAAAGTGTGTACGAAATGATCTAGTGTATACAACAAAGACAAACAAACCACTGTGTAAATGTACCTTTGGCACTTGGTACAACACAGGTTTGAACTCCACTTATTTGCATATTTCCGCATAAATACAGTACAGTACTGGATATGTATTTTCTCTTCCTTATGATTTTCTTTCCTCTAGCTTACTTTATTGTAAGAATACAGTATATAATACATATAACATACAAAACAGGTTAATCGACTGTTTATGTTATTGCCAAGGCTTCCAATCAACAGTAGGCTATTAAGTTTTTGAGGAGTCAAAAGTCATACATGGATTTTCATCTGTGCCAGAGGGTTGGCGTCCCTAAACCCTGTGTTGTTCAAGGGATTGACTGTATATATAGAATGATTATGTAAGCAAGGAGAAACATGGGAACACATTTTTTTTTTAAGATTTTGTTTATTTATTTAGAGAGAGAGCACGAGCAGGGGGAGGGGTAGAGGGAAAGGGAGACGGAGAGAATCTCAAGCTGACTCCCTGGAGGGAGTCCCTACCCAGGGCTTGATCCCAAGACCCTGAGATCATGACCTGAGCTGAAACCAAGAGTTGGACACTTAACGGACTGAGCCACCCAGGTGCCCCAGGGAATATATCTTGTCACCATGGTTTTCCAGAGAGTGATGGTGATAGAAGGGCGAGGCAGGGGTAAACAAAAGAGGAAAAGAAAAAGACTGTGCTAAAACCCAGCAGTTAGGATGGGTTCTCCCTTACGCATTTAATTACAGGTGTTTATATCACTGTATGAAGAAAGTGGTTACCTATTTATTTATTATTGTTGTTGTCGCTGCTGTTGTTTTTAAGTCTGCTCTACACCCAGTGTGGGGCTTGAACTCCTGACCTGCCGATCAAGAGTCACATGCCCCACCAACCGAGCCAGCCAGGTGCCCCAAGAAAGTGGTTTTTCAGAGAGGCGTGTTTAGGTGGTAACGATCGAGAAAATTGAGGTAATGACCACCTTACTCTAGAACTCAGGACAGAGCAGCGAGGAATGACTGGAGAGCCCCAAAGGCACTGTAGGGCACCAACAGTGTCCTTCATCTGGGCTGTGTTTTTTGTGAGTGGCCTGTGAGGAATCACTGAGCAGAATGTCTGTTTTATGCATCTTTCTGTATTCATTATATTCCACACTTTGAACAAAAATTTAAATTTAAAAAAAAAAAAAAGAAAACCTTTCCAGAAGGTTCCCAGTGGGTGGAGTGAAGAGGTGGGAGAGGGATCCCAGCCCAGACCACTGGACCCTCGGCCCAGCGCAGTGTCCCGGATGGAGGTATAAATCTGGAGTGAGCAGCACGGAGAGAACACCCAAAGCCACGCTGCTTCTGACAAAAGCTCCCAGGGTGGGGAGCGGAGCGAGCCCTGGGACACGCCAACATTTAACTGTAGTCTGGGTTAAAGCTGGCAACAGAGCTGAGAAGAAAACCCGGAGAACTAGATGTTCCCAAGAGGGTGGTCCTTGAAGGAGAGAGGAGTCCACCGTGGTGACTTCAGCGGGTTCCGAGGACCGCAGGGGCGAGCTGTGGCCAGAATGGGAGGCCGGGAGGCAACTGCCCGGGAGTCTCAAGGCTTTTGCCGTGAAACGAGAGCAGTGGGGCAGGAGCTAGAGGGGGACACGGAGAGCAGAGGAGGAGCCTGGGGCTTCTGGCCCACGTTTCTGTTTTCTCTGCTAATGAGGTGTTGCTGAGGAGGGGACAAGGGCACAAAAGGTTAGAGGATGGGCCAAGGGTCAGGCAGCAAGTGATGAAGGGTGGAGGAGGTGCTGAGCAGGGGCCCCGCCTCAGGGATGTAAGTAGCCAGGCCCCAGGCAGGGGTCAGCCAGGGTGAAAGAGGTTGTCCAAAAGTGGAGGGAGGGAGAGTTGCACCAGGAGGTGGAGGCAGCCTTTCTGTGCTGAAGATCCCAGCTGGGGATCCCTTCGTTCCTCCCACGCAGCCCTGGCCTGGGATTGGGGAAGGAAGGGCCCCTGTCTGCCAGGGCCGGGGCCAGGGGTAGGGTCGGGAGGGAGTGCGTGGATAGAGCTGCCCTGGGCTCAGTCATCTATCAGAAAACCCTTCCCTGCCTGTTTCTTAAATCAAGCTGGCCTTTCTCACTCCACCCCACCCCCTCAGGCCCACAGCTCCCAAGGGTTGGATGGGCAGTTCCCAGTCCAGAACACGATGTTCCCACCAGGACGTGGCAGGACCCAGGTCCCCCACCACCCCCTCCCCTGCATCCGCAGCCCTGGGAAGTGGGCCACATGGGGAGGGGCTGGCTGCAAGTCACTCCTGATTTGTTGTTGTTGTTGTTACAGAACAAAAGGCAGGAAAATTACCAAGGAAAGGATCCTACAGGGCCAGAGTGGAGGTGGCTCCCAGCACATCGTCCTGGACGCACACCCTGTCCCCACCGCATCCAGGCGGCGAGGAGCCTAGGAGGACACTGAGAAATTCCCCTTGTGCTGCAAGCCCGCCTGGTCTCAGCGAGCCCCACTCTGGCACGCTTCGTGTACCTTTGCCTCACTTTGTAAACCTGGCCCCGGACCAGCTCCCAGGTACAAAGCTAGCCCTCCTGGGACATAAAACTAGCTTTATCTGTTTATCAGGTATGAGAATAACTCACATGGGTTTTCAGTTGGGAGGCCAGTTCTCTGTCAGGGAGTGGGGCCTTTCGCTGTGAGCCAGAGATGTGGGGCTTTCACTGTGAGCCAGAGATGCCCAGCCTAAAGTGAGCACAAGGGGAGAGTCCACACCAGCCACTAAACCCCAGCCTCCTCCTGTAGCTGGGCCTTGGTCCAGTCGAGGCAGGTGAAGGGCCGGACTGGAATTCCACTGGGCCAACGCACATGGGCAAAGCCAAGGGCAACGGAGTGGATGCCCCCCCATGAGCCTGCTTCCTTCTTTCCGGAGGAGCAAGGCAAGGTACTGGAGGGTCTCCAGCTCATCCTCATCTCACCAGCCTCAGCCCGGAGCTGCCAGCCCAGTGGAACCATCTTGAGTTCTGAGGTAGCGGCAGTGCCCTGAAGTGGGAGTCTGAGGGTCACATGCTTTCTGTCCCCCAGCTCTGTCCTGGTTAGGAAAGCAGTCTGGCTTCCAGAGCTGCCAGGGCTGCAGCTCTCAGGGGGACCAGCCCCTCGTCTGGGGTCAGATGAGCCTGTGTGCAGCCTCATTTCTCACCCTGGGCCTGGGGCTCTAGGGCAGGATGCCAGGAGTCCAGCCCAGCTCATGTGCTTGCCTGGGATCGATGCACATCGGCCCCAAAGGCCTCTGCCCTGACTGTCGTGCAGATCCGGGCCCAGCTTCGGGTCCCCTACTCCTCCAGCTGCCCAGACTGGGCTCGTGACAGGCATGGGAGAGTGTGCTGTGGGTGTCCCTGCATGCCTAGGCTTTTCATCTTCAGAATGAAAATGTCCAGTTTAGGGGCGCCAGGGTGGCTCAGTCGGTTGAATGTTTGCCTTTGGCTCAGGTCAATCTCCAGGTCCTGGGATCGAACCCTGTGTCGGGCTCTCTGCTAAGTGGGGAGTCTGCTTCTCCCTCTCCCTCTGCCCCTCAGCCCCGCTTGTGCTCTCTCTCTCGTTCTGCTCTCTAATAAATAAAATCTTAAAAAAAAAAGAAAAAAGAAAACGTCTAGTTTAACTATGCTTCATGTTATACTGGAAAATGCTGGTTTGCTTATCTGGTGGGTCTAGACTTTAGCTCTTCCTTTTTACCACTTTACCAAGAAAAAAAACCAAAACAAAACTGTACACCCCTGCCTCCTCATTCTGGGGACGGGAGGACCTGGCCAGGAAGGGGATTGCTGGATCCTGGCTTCCAGCAGCATACACAGTGACTTGTGACCCTTGGCTCAGTGCAGTTCTGCAGAGGGAGGAAGTGGTGGGCTGATACCCAAGAAGGCCACAGAGATTTGGCTGGTACTATTTTCAGCTGTGTTCCCCAAGAGCTGGCCACCCAATGCCCATTCTTCTGCCCATCAGGATGGACTGTTTGGTGGGGTCAGGTCCTGCAGGTTCCTAGTGTCTGCGGTAGCTCCTTTGGTCTCACAGTCCAGCCTGCCCAGCCTCCTGCCCTGCAGCCTACAAATGCGCTGTGTGCTGCTTGACTTTAGGTATTTGAAGATGAGCACCTGGATGGCTCAGTGGATTAGGTGTCTGCCTTCGGCTCAGGTCATGATCCCAGGGTCCTACGACCAAGCCCCACGTCAGGCTCCCTGCTCAGCCAGGAACCTGCTTCTTCCTTTCCCTCTGCTCCTCCCCTCCTTGTGCTCTCTCCCACTCTTCTCTCTCAAATAAATAAATGAAATCTTAAAAAAAAGACAAGCCAGTTACTGGTTTTATAGAAGAGAAAGAAGTGCTCACAGGATTAAAGATTTTGGTTAGGAAAAAGTCAGAGGAAGGGGTAGAAATGTCACACAGAAGAGACAAACTTTCGGAAAGGTTTGCTTTTTAGCCCATGACATCACAAAATGCAACCTAGACCCAAAATTCATCTCTGGCCAAGTTTCATCCTGATATTTAGTTTTCAATTAGCAGTAATCGCGCCTCGGATAAACCTCATTGGCTACGATACTGCCACTGCGCAAAGCTCATCCTGATATTTAGGATGACTAGGATGAAGGTGACAATTTCTGAGATATCCCTACCTGGAGGGAGTCTCCTTCAAACCTCAAATCTAGTCTTTCTCCTTTTATAGTACCCCAGATGCTTGTGTAACCAGAATTGTGCGATGCAGGCTAGAGCAGGAAGGGACAATGCACGCTGTGTGTCCAAACCACTCACTTTATGAGGAGGCAGTGGCTGCCCTGAAGGACAGCATGACCAAGGGCAACAATAAGGCATTGGGAGCATGATCATCCTTGAAATAGGAGACCAGGGCTGCTGTCTATGTAAATTCAGAAACACGGAGGATAAGCTCCATCATCGATGGAAGAAAGGTCCAGAATGCCCTGGTGGACCTCAGTATTGTTGATAATTCCTGGGGTTTAAACAGTGTCATGGTGTGCCTGGGTGGCTCAGTTGGTTAAGCATCTGCCTTTGGCTCAGTTCATGATCCCAGGATCCTGGGATCAAGCCCTGCATTGGGCTCCTTGTTCAATGGGGAGCTTGCTCCTCCTCCTCCCTCTCCCTCTGCCCCCATGCTCCTGCTCTATCTCAAATAAATAAAAGTTTTAAAACAAAACAAAACAAAGAAACACAGTGTCGGGAATGTCCATAGCAGGTCATCAAAATTTGCTCAATGAGGGGCGCCTAGGTGGCTCAGTCGGCTAAGTATCTGCCTTCGGCTCAGGTCATGATCCTGGAGTCCCAGAATCAAGCCTCACGTCAGGGTCCCCGCTCAGCCGAGAGTCTGCTTCTCCCTCTGCCCCTCCCTCCCCCTACTTGTGCTTGCTCTCTCGTTCTTTCAAATAAATAAAATCTTTTTAAAAAAAAATTGATCAATGAATGAATAAGCTGAGTCAGACCTAATTTCTGACATTCTAATTCAGAACTTGGATAATACTCATCTAAATTCAAAAGTCATTATTCAGTAAGTTCCTGGTCTACACCCTGCATTTTATCTGCACATCCCCAAGTAGATAACAGTATCCGTGCCATCATCTGTGGTGGGGCATTTGTCCATAGAGAGGGTGGGTCTGGGTAAAGGAAGCAAAATTCATACTTAACATGAGGCCTTGTGAAACAAACACAGATTCCTTAATCAGAGTAAATAAGCTGGTTTAACTGTGTTGTTACAAAATGGATGCACTAAGATCGCTGAGGATATATTCAGGTACCTGTGATAAGTACAGAACATACAAGGAGGCTAAGTCCTCATGTGACATGAACTCTTTGAGGCTGAGACTGTAGACATGATCTTATTGTTGTCCTGGCACTTCTTAACTGTTCGTAGCAATACCACCACTAAAACCACAAAAGCCAAGCCATATTTAATTTTTAAAGCCTTGAAACAAGGGCTGTTTGGCTTTGAGACAGCTCAGCTACCGGTTTTTTGAGCTCCGTGGGCTATCTCAAATGTTCACCCCCTACTTGACCCTTTTGTACGGCCAGGTCAAGGCAAGATCAAACTGGAACATGATTTCATCAAACAGCTTCTCTTGGTCACTTGGACAGAAACGTTAGGTACACTAGGTTATCACAGAATCATTGCTCCTTCTCGTGATAGCCATGTTACCGAGAAGGAAATGGTAGAAGTAATCTTGTCAGACGGAGATGCTGTCTGCTGGGCTTCACTGGGGAGTTTATCTTCCCTGGCAAGGGACAGACTTGATGCCCTTCCACAGCAGCCCCGACAACACAAATACCATGCTGGGATAGTTAATTTTTAAAAATTTTTTAAATTAAAAAAATTTTTAAGTTTGTTTTCAAAGATTTTATTTATTTTAGAGAAACAGCATGTGAATGGGGGTGGGGCAGAGGGAGTGGAAGAGAGAGAGAATCCTAAGCCACATCCAGTGTGGAGCCCAATGTGGGATTCAATCTCATGACCCTGAGATCATGAACTGAGCCAAAATCAAGAGTCATATGCTTAACCACTGAGCCACCCAGGCGCCCCTAAATTTTTTTATTTTTAAGTAGACTCCACACCCAGTCTCATGACCCTGAGATCAAGACCTGAGCTGAGATCAAGAGCCAGAGGTTTACTGGACTGAGTGCCCCTATGATAGTTAATTTTTTGTGTCAACTTGACTGGGCCATGGGGCGTGGATATTTGGTCAACCATTGTTCTGGGAGTTTCCGTAAGGGTGTTGTGGGATGAGATCAACATTTAAATCAGTATTTTGAGTAAAGCACATTGCCCTCCCCAATGTGGGTGGGCATCATCTAATCAGTTGAAGGCCCGACCATAACAAAAGGACTCTTTCTCAAGCAAGAGAATTTTCCTGCCTGACTGCCTTCAAACTGGGGCATTGGTTCTTCTTGGGTTTCCAGCCTGCTAACCTTCTAAAGGAATTCTATCAGCTCTTACTGTTCTCAATCCTTCAGACTGAGACTAGAATGAAATCATCAGCTCTCCTTGGTCTACAGTTTGCCAACTCATCCTGGAGATCATGACACTTGCCTGCTCCATAATTGCATAAGTCAATTCCTTATAATAAATCTCTTTACAAACACACAGACACACACACAGACACACTCCTTATTGATTCTTATTGGAGAACCCTAACACACATGCCCAGGCCTCCTGTCTAATTTTCAAGAGCTCACATTCCAGTCCCATGTATCTGCCAGATGAGTACTATGATGGCCTGGAACCCTAAAATGAGAGGACAAACAACACAGGGCCGCACCAAAAAGTCAGACATTATTTGTCAGCCTTTATTAACCAGGAGCAAAGCCGAGCCCTAGAGTTTCCTTTTAAAAAACCCAACCTTGTTTATGGCAAACAATGATTTAATTATATGTTCAATACTACAGAGCAAGAATTGATCACTTTCTAATCAATTATTCTTCTGAGATTAAAATACAAGTGTAAAACGGTTAAAATAAGATCCTCCCCAATGATTTAAAAACAATTCCAATTGAAAGACATTTCAAACACAATGTGTAGAACTCAGGACCAAAAAAGACCTTAAAACATTTTACCTTTGAGGTAGCACAATAATGCTGAATTAGATCTCTTTTATTACAATGAGCTTAAGAAAACAATGAGGAAATCTACCTTTTGCTCAAGGTGGGCTAAATGGGTTTCTGCAAATCCCCCATGAGGTTAGTGACAGATTTCTCCTTTTTTTTCCTTTTTCTTTTTTTTCTTTTTTTTTTTTTAAGTATAAAGATAGCCCTGCAGTGTGTAAAAGGAAACCCACAGGGGAAGGCTGCTTCCCATAAAATAGACATTAGAATCATTGAGGAACGTCAGCAGTCAAGACAGGAGGAACAAGAGGTAATTGTAGTGAAAAACCAAAACAACTTGTATCTTGGCAAGATTGGTTTACAAGTGTATGTCAAGAACAAAAATTCCAACATCAGCCAACAGAAAACAAAAGATAAAAGATGACATTCATGGGTCTTTTTCCTTTTTCTCTGTGCAAAAATGCTCTTTCACTTTTTCTAAATGATAGAAGACTGTTTGTACACCGCGACTTGACATGGAAATGCTGTGTGCCCAGGGTGCCGCTGGGCACCAGTGGCACCTCTCACTGACAACCATTGTGAGCAGAGAATCTGGGCATTAAGAGGATGAACATGACCTCTCCTGGCCGGAGAACCATTTCTTGCCACTTTGCTGCTGGATCCACTCATTAAACTGCTCAAAGAAAAGCTGCACTCTGACTTCTGAGAATCTACAGCAATTATATGTAAGACTATCAACTAAGAGGACAGCACACATGAACCCTTCCTTCAGAGACTACAACCAAAAGAAGAGAGTGGGTGTGATAAACGGACTAGAAGGAAGGATAATACTATAGGTTGGGCCTCAAGGCTCTCAGGAATATTCTCCACCGTCCCAAATCAATAGCAAAGCCAGGAAAGAGGGCGTGAAGCTCTCACCCATGGAAGAGAACAATATAAAAGGGATCTCTTCCCAACACACTCCTCCCCTGGAGGGTCAACCAACAGTGCAGGGATTGCGGCATAATGTGGACACCAGAGTCCTCAGTCGAACCTGGTCTGCCACCTTCGATTCCCCAAGCTGCAAAGAGAACTGGAACACTGTCAGACTCCTGGCACTATTTCACTCACACTGGTCCCTTTAAAGTCTTCCTTCCTCAAACCAGACCCCCAAGGGGCCCTGTATGCAGTGAGGATCTGGACTCGTGATCCATATGTCGGTCTGTAGTTAGTGCAGGAGGACTTAAACCTGGATGACTTCTATTCTGTAAAACAGCAACCATCAGTGAGTTAGGGGTACCAAAGAGGCTTCTGGGAAGGGGAAGACTGAACTGGGATGTGCAAGAAGGCACCATGAGAAGGCCTATACCACCAGCCTGCAGGAGTGACTCAGGCACTAAGCTCCCAGCCAGCCCTGACTAATGCTGGCATGGGGGGTACAAAGGAGCATCTGCTCAGCGTTCAGAGTCCTCGCATCGTTTGGGGCTAGGCCTCTGTAACACTCCTTAAGCTCAATGTACCTGCTACTTTTGGAAGAAACAAGTGTGATTCTTGTCTGCTAAAGTACAAGATCTGCTTTCTTAATTTATTTGATAATAAAGCAATACTCTAGAAAGAACCTTGGAAAATCGTGGGAAAAAAACCACATGGGCTTTCCCAGCGCTAGCTGCCTGTTTTGGAGTATTAGTTAAAACCTTTCATGATTCTGGGAGCTGCAATGCAGGTTACCTCGCTAGGGCAGTCTGAAAAGAGTCCTCCTGCTTTCACTTCACAGAACACAAGATAAAGGGAGACTTGACCAAGGTTGTGGTGGGTCACCACTCTGGAAATCTCTCCATTGCACAGTCCATGGCAAAAGCAGAGAGCCTGGCTTCTGTGGAGAATGGAAGTGACCATGTGGGCTCCATCATTATCCTACAACAGGAATGACTCAAGCCCCGGCGTGCAATCTCTTAGGGATTTATTGCGTTACGCAAGTTTAAAAAGTATATCATACTGGAAAGGGGCTCTTGATTTAATATAAACTTGGCTACAATATTCAAATTTATCTCTATGCAAACTTCGTACTGCTCTTAGGATCTCTTAGCATCTGATTCTAAGTCATTCTCAAGAAAAAAATTCATCCTGAAATATATCTAGTTAGGATAATTCATCAGAATTCTACTTGATACAATTAAAAGGTTAAAAAGTTTTAAAATACAAGCTAATTTACTTTCCTCTGGGGTTAATAACTGGAACCCCAAATATCCCAATACCTTAATTAGAACTAGGTCTTTGCACTAATTCTATGAATTGGTGAATGATTCTGATTTTTAAAAACAAAGAACTGATCTTCAGGATGAATGCCTGAGTCAGCTGACACACTGATATATATGAATAGGCCCAACAGGAATTCCCTAAATACAGAAATAACATTTTTTTTAATTTCAAAAAAATAGCTGCTTCTTCTTTAAAGAGTTTAAAAATTGATAGTTCAACAGCAAAGCTATGTAACAACACTAGAGTAGAAGGAAAGGGCTCTCTTTGTAGTACAACCTGTTGCTGGCACACTGCCATTATCAGCTGGTGGGGCAACTGGAAACAAGATGGCAGGAGTTGCCCAGGGAAGTATTTGGGTCAGATAAAGTGATGGCACATCCAGACCCTGGCTCCTTAGAAATGGACAGTAATTCATTCATGCAAACCGCACAGAGATTAAATAAAACAAAATCTACTAAAACAAAACAAAACAAAACAAAACCCCCAACCCAGCAAACCTTCCCTGGCTCTCTGCTACCTGAAGAATGTGCAGAACCCAAATTTTCTGCTCTAACATGGGTCCTCACGACCAGTGTGCTCTGGGGTGCTGACCCACTGGGCCCCGGGGCAGGGCCTTTCCCTCAGCATTGCTGGGAGTTTGGAGACAGCTGTCAGCAGACAGTATGGTGCCGCAGGCCCACAGACCTCAGCCTACCTGCCACCATCTTCTACTGCAAAACCGAAGGCTACGAGTATGAACAAACGCGGACTTTCTCAAAGGACAAACGAGAAGATCAAGGGCTACAACATTTCCTCCCTCAAGAAATGTCAGGGGCGGGTGTCTACAGTTAAACACAGGTCTGTGCAGACCTGTGGTGACTTCCAATAGCAACAGTAGCAGCCAGAGAGGAAAGGAACATGATGACGCTGTGGACTTGGTATTAGGCACTTAAATTGTTGGAGAGACATGCCATTTTGAACCAAAGATGTGACAACTGGGTTGGAATAATCATTACAAGTGGTCTAATAATGGGCTTTCAGAAGCAAAGTGGAGGAGGTGTGGGTTGAACCTCTGCCCATCTTTTAGTGCTGACTTTCAAGTTTTCTAAATGCCCACGGCCATAGCGATGGCAGCGGCGGGGGCGACAGCAGGAACGGTTCTGTCGTGTCTGTCTTGTGTGTGTGTTCTGTGGCTGACCGGAAGGTTTTGGTGTCACACTGAGAAGGCTCTGGGGTGCGGCACACCTACTGCCCGGGGTCAATCAGATCCATGCTGGAGCCGAACATCTTCACCAGCTGTTCCTCGTAGTGCGAGATGTTCCTCTTCATGATGTCCATGCAGGGCCCCAGAAGCCTCTCAAATGCTTGTACGTCCATCACTGCATTGTTAAAAAGAGGCGCATGAGATAGTGAATTTTCTACACCAAGAATTCAAAGTCACTTCCCTCACCGCAAACCTTTTCTCACATATACCGGTTCAGGTTCACCATAGCGGATCAGACTGGGGGAGGCTGGGCGCTTTGAAAAGGACGGGTGTGTCTCTGTGAGTGTGGCCGGACTCCGTCATCTGCCTGCGACTTTGCAGAGGCCAGCAGCACCTAGTCACTGGGTCCCGGCAGAGCCCCGGACACCTGCGTCCGCGACTGCTCCTGGCAGGCTCTCCTCACTCCATGCTCAGCAGTGTTTGCTCAAGGGGCACCCCCACCCATTCCCAGTCGGTCCTGCAGACCGTTCAAGCCTTGATGTGTGTGAGACCTGGTGAAATGAGTCAAGGCTTTCTGATGGGAAAAAAAATACTGCATGGTGGGAAAAAAAGTATTCGTGCATAAAGAATTTATTTTTCTTACCTAAGCATTTGACATCTCCCACTGCATAAGCCGAAGCAGCTCTGGGTTTGTTGGTGACCAGCGCAAGCTCTCCAAAGTACTGCCCCTTATGGCAACGGGCAATCTCGACCTCCTGGTTCCCACCATCCTTGTTTGCTTTAGTCTAGAGCAGATGGAAAACATGACTTAGGCTGACTCCAGAATCACAGCTGAGCATGTCCAGTTACACACACTTGCATGCCCTTCTCAGGACACAAAACACAATTATTGAGAAATTCACTTTGCGGAGATACTAACTGTACCATGTAAACTGCACGGGCTAATAAATCTCAGTGGTCTGGTTTAATTAGAGGAGTTGGCTTTTACCCCAGGCTTTATCCAAGTCCCAACACCTTTCAGGCCATGGCTACATATCAAGAGGTAGGGAGCAGACCATTTTCTTTGGAAAGTTTTATATATATCTTTCAAAGAAAAAAATATATGTGTAATTATTATAACATACGTTATATATATTATGTCAATATATATGATCATACTATAGTGTCAATTATATATTAACATAAAATACATATATTTTTATATATTATACATTTACATATATTTTATACATATATATATATGAATGCTGTCCTTTTGGTAGATGCGGACTTCTAAGGTACAAGGGAAAAGACAAGGTCTTTTGCTAATTCCTGCTAAATGATGTCAAGGTTTCTCTTAGGTAAAGTCACAATTCTGGGTTACTTCTTTTTGATTTGAGACCATGCCTTTCTCGAACAATACAGTAACAAAGTTTCTTTTTAGGTACTGTCTGCTTAAGTTAATGGTCCCCCCACCACCACCACCACACACATTTTTTTAGAAGAGCTGAGTGACTAAAAAAATTTTTTTATAATGTTCAACCTGGATATTTAGTGCTTTAACTCTGTATTAAGAAATCAAGCGTGGGGTGGGGGGCGCCTGGGTGGCTCACTTGGTTAAGCATCTGCTTTCAGCTCAGGTCATGATCCTGGGGTCCTGGTATGGAGCCCCACATCGGGCTCCTTGCTCAGTGGGGAGCCTGCTTCTCCCTCTCCCTCTGCCCTTCCACTTGTGAGCTCTCTCTCTCAAATAAATAAAATCTTTAAAAAAAAAGGTTGTAATTTGTGCTTATCAAATTACGGAAAATAATGTAGCATATTATATGTAATATGTAGTTTCTTTTTTTTCCCAACAAATCCATCTGCTAAGCTAAGCAATAATTTCAGTAAAAAATTATTCAGAATTTATTAGTAAGAATTAGTCTCAATCTCTAAGAGCCACTTTAGGTTACAGGCAGATAATCCTCCTTACACTCCTGTCCCAACGTGTTTGCTCTGAAGTTGACCTGCTCCATCAGACCCAACACTCTCCTTCCAATTTCTGTAGCATTCTCTAGGATGGCAGACGGTTTGTGCCCACCTAGTCCCTTCTTTAGAGTAGTAGTTACCACACTGTCACATGAACACCAGCCCCCTGGGGGATTTGTTACAATGCAGATTCTGATTCAGTAGGTCTGGGGCAGAGGCTAAGAGTCTGCATTCCTGACAAGCTCCCCCAACCTCCAGGGCCACAGTGCTGCTGGTTTCACATAGCCAATACCATGCTGTGGTCAAAAGGTGTCAATGTATTTGAGAAATGTACAAACATATATCACTAGTCCAAAACAATAAGTAAAAGAACATAGACGTTTCAATCTATTATTTCATGTGAAACGGCAGATCTATTTTTAATAGAGGCAGTAATCATGCTTTTCTTTCTCCATAGTTAACATTTACTAAAGATATTCTGTAAAAGGTTTTGTATTAGGTTAGAATTATATTTAACTATTTTAACAAATTCTACATTCTTAAAAAAAACTGGAATAGGGAAATCTGGTGACAATGGATTTATGATGAGGATCACTCCTCCCACCTACTAGTCAATAGTTTTCTAGACCTCCCTATCGACGAGATGGCATAGTAATACTGGTCCTACAAATCTCTCCCCCAGTGCTCTAGAAAGGAAGCTTTTTTCATATTCAACACCCACAGGTAGGCCTTTATCATGTAATTCCCCCACTTTCTACTAAGGGGTTTATCTTTTTCTTATTGATTTGTAGGCCAGTATTTCTCATATTATGCCATAGAGGCAAAGGCAATAGGAACAAGGAGAAATACACTAAATCCCTACCACTGGAGGTACTTAAACCTGGGTCTTTGCCAGTCACAAACTTCACAGAACAATGATGGTTTTGTTACACTAGACACACTTCACATTATTTAAAGCCAGCAGCTACTTTCTGTGCACGCGCCTGGCATAACTTGCACCATCACACATAGACTCACCTTGCTTCTGATCAGGATGCTCACCTCGCCAGACTCTATAATGTAGAAGCTATCAGCTTTTTCACCCTAGAAAGGGACAGAAGGTCGTCAGAGCTATACATATGTATTGGTGAGGGACAAAGAAGTAGATCATTTTCTTTTTTTTTTTTTTTTTAGAAGTAGATCATTTTCTTGTTGCCCTGATTTGTATTTATTTGCCAACTCTACAAATTAACCAGTAGCTAACAAATTCAGTACAAAATGAGAGGATCCTGGTCACCGGGAATGTCAGTCCAACTATGACTGACATACATCTCTCACTTCCTAACATGGAATATTCACATTTCTCCCCATGAATATCCCCAGGCTGCATACAGATCACTACTACTGCTGCTCAGGTCAGTCTGCTATTGAAACCTGTGACCAGGGGAGGGGGCGCAGGCGGACCAGAAGCCAAGAGTGCTATAAACAATATTAAGGTGACTCCTGGCTACCGCTGGGCCTGGGGCCCAGGGATAATCTGACCACCAAATGCAGCCCTCCAGAGGACAGGCTGGATCTGGAGAAAGCCCTGCCTTGGTGAGGGAGGTACTCTGATGTGGGTTGATGTCACCCTTATGAGTCTCAGGCTGTTCTTTTGCTTGCTTGCATTTTAAACCACTTGGCTGAACCAGTCATTCAGGTATTTCACCAAGTAATTAAGTACTTACTATGTGCCAAGGCACGGTTCTAGGCATGTGAGATGTATCCGTGGACAAAACAAATATCCCTACCCTTGTGGAAATTACAGTCTGATAGGGCAAACAAACTATAAACGACCAACATAGTGAATCAGCAAACGATACTGTTGTGTTAGAAGGCAATTAAGTACTAAGGGGAGAAAGCAGAGCAGACAATGTGGGGTCTGGAGTGCTGGGGGTGAAGATGGCTGCAGTATACGGCACAGTTTCATCAAGAGGGTGAGATCTAAGCAAAGGCTGGAACGAGGCGAGAGTTAAGGAAGCAGACAATGGGGGCGCCTGGGTGGCTCAGTGGGTTAAAGCCTCTGCCTTTGGCTCGGGTCATGATCTCAGGGTCCTGGGATCGAGCCCCACATCGGGCTCTCTGCTCGGCCAGGAGCCTGCTTCCTCCTCTCTCTCTGTCTGCCTCTCTGTCTACTTGTGATCTCTCTCTGTCAAATAAATAAATAAAATATTTAAAAAAAAAAAAAAAAAAGGAAGCAGACAATGGGCCCACTTAAGTCTCTGACCTCTCTTTCTTAACATCTGAAGCAATGACCATCTACACTGGATAATTCAATACTAATCATGTGTCCTATTCCATGTGGGTCTTATGTCTTCAGAAGAATCTACACTTATGGGTTTTCGTAAGACTTCAACTTGGACTACAGCAGAGAACTCCAAGTGGACACCCCACGGCTGAGGCTGCCATTCCTGAGTTAGTCTAGTCTCAGTTCACTATGTAACAATCATCGCTCCATGTGAGTAGAAGCCACAGCTTTATAAAGGGGTGTCTGTGGGTTTCTGCACTGCTGTGTTGGATAGGTACCCTGTGCCCAACAGGCCAAATCAGCATGAAATTCTGGAATTACACAAATAACTCCCTGACACGAGTTGCTGAAGGAAACTAAGGGGGAGCCAGAGGCAGGGTCACCAGCAGGAAGTGGTTTCTAGGTCCAAGAAGGGAGTTTCATAAAGGAAGATGTGATTACCAGTGTTCAGTGCTATTGGGAGGTCAAGAGTAGTAATGATTCAACTGCGTGGAAACATTCTGGTGACCAAGACGAGGATGGTGAGTGGTAGCAATGAGCCACAGAAGGGACAGGTGGTGAAGGGTGGTGCCTGAGCTCTTTTTGTTTAGATGGATGTGCTCGTTTTTCAAGGCTGCAGCCTGATGAACTTTCACACATGTATGCACCTGTGTGACCACCCCCTCGATCAAAACAGAAAACCTTTCTGACCTCCACCCTATGGAGTGTTTCTCAGTCAAAACCACCACTACTTCACTTATTAGGTAACTATTTCTGACTTCTGTACTTGCAGTTTTTCTTAACTTCTGTTAAGGAAAGGAAGGCTGTTCCTTAACGTCACATAAATGGAATCATACATTGCCTTTTGTGTCTGACTTCTGCTAGGGCTAGGCCACCTTGTGAGACCGCACTTTGAATATGCCTGCCTGTGAAGGAATGAGAAACTAGTCGCTGGAGGAAAAACAGAGTGAGTGGAGGCATGTGAGTGTATTTTGGGGATAGGAGAGACTCAGATATTTCTACAGGATGAAAAGAAAGAGTCTGGTGAACAGGGGAGCTCAGATAAAACAGACTCTGCTAACCATGCCATGTGCTCGCGCCCGGCAGGCACTCTGGCGAGCACCGCATGTACACTGCTTCACACTATCACCCGAGAAGTCAGTAACGTTGGTACCACTGCTATCCCATTTCACAGATGAGTTTCCTCAGAAGCTCGAAAGATAAAGAACTTGCCATAGGAGGTAGGGGGAATAGCTGGTGGATTCAAGATTGAGAGGAGATGGGAAGGAATATTACCAAGACCACGTGGAATAATGAGGCTTGCTTAGGTAAAAGCTCTTCTCTTTCTCTGGACCAGAGGAAGGACCATCTCTGATGCTTTTAATTTTACTAATTTGCTAATATATCACCAGAAAGGGTTATCATAGTTCACAAGCAATTTAAGAAGAAAAATTTAAAATAAAACCATGAATGATGAAAATAGTCTTATTTGGGGGGGCGCCTGGGTAGCTCAGTCAGTTAAGTGTCTGTGTTTGGCTCAGGTCATGATCCTGCAGTCCCAGGATCAAGTCCCAGGATAGAGTCCCACATCAGGCTCCTTGCTCAGCGGGGAGTCTGCTTCTCCCTCTGCCTCTCACCCAGCTCTCGTGCTCTCTCTAATTAATAAAATCTTTTAAAAAATTTGTAAGGATGTAATAAGAGAAACTCTGAAGGGGGCAGCTCGCCAGAGGCTCCCCTGCCAGCACATATGGTCTAGAGAACACCCAGAGACAGGCCGAGATGTACACGAGCATCTCACCATCCTCTGCAACAGGCAGTGGCTTCTGCTCTTTCCGTAGTATCTGGGCCCCAGCTGGACACCTGCATTAAGCAAGGCACCCACCCTCAGGCACAATCACATGGAAAGAACAGCTGGGCTGTAGGAAGGGGCTAGTGGCATGTTGGTGCTAAAGAGTCATAGCAGCCCGAGCACAACTGTCAAGAGGGACTTAAGGCAGCAATCTCTAAATGCTGATGATCGTCACTGATCTTCAGGGATGCAGGGAAGCTTCTAGTTCTAAAATGCCCATGATGGAAAAAGAAGAAAGACTAGAAAGTAAAGAGCTAAGTAACCAACTCAAGAGAATAGGGGGAAAAATAGCAAAAACAGGGGCGCCTGGGTGGCTCAGTGGGTTAAAGCCTCTGCCTTCAGCTCAGGTCATGATCTCAGGGTCGTGGGATCGAGCCCCGCATCGGGCTCTCTGCTCGGCGGGGAGCCTGCTTCCCCCTCTCTCTCTCTGCCTGCGTCTCTGCCTACTTGTGATCTCTCGCCCTCTGTCAAATGAATAAATAAAATCTTTAAAAAAAATAGCAAAAACAAAGTAGAGGAAAGGAAATAAGATAAAGACAGAAAGTAATGAAACAGAAAATGTTCAACAGGATTAATAAAAGGTGAGAGCTGGTTCTTCAAAAAGACTGAAAGAATTGATAAGCCCCTTGCAAGCTTGAGCAAGAAGAAAAAAAAAAGGAAAAGCACAAAACAACAATATCAGGAATGAAGATAGGAACATCATTCTAGATGTTGTATATATTTAAAAGGTGTTATAGGGGAAACAATGAACAAAACCAAAAGGCAGCCTATGGAATGGGAGAAGATATATGGGATAAAGGGTTAGTATCCAAAATCTATAAAGAACTTATCAAACTCAACATACTCAAACTCAACAAACAAAACAAATAATCCAGTTAATAATGGGCAGAAGACATGAATAGATACTTTTCCAAAGAAGACATCCAGATGGCTAACACACACATGAAGAGATGCTCAATATCACTCATCATCAGGGAACTACAAATCAAAACCATGATGAGATACCACCTCACACCTGTCAGAAAACAGATGAACATATTGGGAAGGGTAGGAGGAAAGGAGAGAGGGAAATAAACCGTAAGATACTGTTAATGAAAGAGAACAGAGGGTTGATGGAGAGAGAGATGGGGGTAGATGGGCTAGATGGGTGAAGGGTATTGAGGAGGGCACTTGTGATCGGCACTGGGTGTTGTATGTAAGTGATGAACCACTGAATTCTACTCCAGAAACCAATATTGCACTGTATGTTAACTAAGTAAAATTTAAATCAAAAATAAAAAAATAAAAGATGTTATAGGAACATTATGACCAAACTGTGTGCCAATAATACTGAATTTTAGACAAAGATGAAATAGAAAACCTAAATACTTTAACAATTAAAATAATTTATGAGACTGACATGCTGCCTACTGCGCTAAGGAGGCAGGTAACAATTAAAATAATTTAATCTGTAGTCAAAAATCTTACTACAAATGAACACTGGTAAGTTCCTTAGGATATCCAAGGAATTCTAGTTGTGTGTTTTTTTTTTAAAGATTTTATTTATTTGACAGAGAAAGAGAGAGAGTGCACAAGCAGGGGGAGCGACAAGCAGAGGGAGAGGGAGAAGCAGACTCCCCTCTGATCAGGGAGCCCAACGGTTGACTGGATTCCAGGACTCTGGGTTCATGACCTGAGTCAAAGGCAACGCTTAACAGACTGAGCCACCCCAAGGAATTCTAGTGTTATACAAACTCCTCAAATAATAGGAAGAGAACAGAATCCCAACTTACATTATGAATCTAACATCCTGATATCAAAATTTGACAAGGCTGCTATAAGAAAGGAAAATTACAGATCAGCCTCACTTGGGAATATAGCCATAAAATCTTAAGAAACTGGATTCATCAACATATGAAAAGGATACCACACAATGACCAAATTGGTTTATCTTATCTCAGCAACAAAAGGGTGTTTTAACATTTCAAAATCAAATCAATGTAATCACTGAAGCCTTGTTCATAACAGCTAAAAACTAAAAACACCCAAAATGTCCATCAGCAGTGGGAAGGCAAATAGTTTATTCGCACACTGGCATACTGCAATGAAAACCAAAAGCCTACAGCTGCACACAATAATGTGGGTGGATGCTGAGCAAAAGAAGATGCAAGTAAAAGACTACTTTCTAATTCCAATTTAGAAATTAAAAAAAAAAATAGCAAGATGTGGCCATATTGTTTAGGATGTATACCTAAGTGGCAAAACTATAAAGGAAAGCAAATACATGACTACCATAAAGGTCAGAAAGGGAGGTAGGAGGGCTGTGACTAGGAAGGAACTCATGAGGGTGAAACAGCTTCTGAGGTGTACGGGTATTTCTCTGAAAATATCTAGAAAATAAATTTCTGGATTATAGAATAAATTCAGCTTTACAGGATGAGGATAAATTTCTCTCAAAAAGGGTTCAGCTAAGTTATTCTATTAATGGTGAATAAAACTTTCTACTTCATTTTGGAATTGTCAGATTCCTACTTTTTGCCAAGCTAATAGGTATAAAAATATTTCTCACTGTGGTTTTTAATTTGCGCTTCCTGATTACTCAATGAGGCTGAAGCTAATTCATTTTTCACTGATGCAAAAACTATGCTTTGAGAATACAATTCTCATAGAGTCATCCTTCCTCTCAAAAATCTTTGAAAGTGCTTCTCATACACTTCCACCAAGTATTCTTAGTGCAAGGGCATTACCAAGTCTTGGAATAGTCTGTATCAGTGGTTTTCAAACTTTAGCAAACATTAAAATCGTCTGGAGGTATTGTTGATACCAAAACCAGACATAGACATCACAAGGAGAGAAAACTACAGACCAATATCCTTCATGAACGAACACAGAAATCCTTAATAAGGGAGTTTCCCACTACATGCTAGATGGGATGCTGCCTAATTCACAAATTACTTAATAAAGCCAATTACATCTTCAAATTAAAAAAAAAAAAAAAACTTAACAAAATTTTAGCAAATTCAATCCCGTAATAAATAAAAAAGGGGTAATATATCATGACCAAGGAGGGCTCACTCCAGGATGCGAGCTTGATTTAATATTCAAAATTCAATCACTATTTTTAAAAAGCCAAGCAATGTAATTCGTATTTTTAACTAAAATAGAAAACCCATATGAGCACCGCAATAAAAACAGCAAAAGCATCTGACAAAATTCAACATCTTTTCATGATAAAAACTGAGAAAACTAGGAAGAGAAGGGCCCTTCCCTAACCCAATTAAGGGCATTTATAAAGCTTACAGTTTATATTATACTTAATGGTTAACAATTAAATGCTTTCCTTCTAAGGTCAATAACAAGATCAATAGCAAGACAAAGATGTCTGTTCTCAGCATTTCTATTCAATATTGTACTGGAGAACCCAGCCAAAGCAATAAAGCAAATTAATTAATTAAAAATGAAAAAGAAGGCAGATAGAAGTAATACTGTCTTTGTTCATAGATAAAATAATCATCTCTACAGAAAATCCCAAGGAAGCTACAAAAAAGCTACTAAAATCAGTGAGGTTAGCAAGGTTATAAACACCACAGGATCATTATGCAAAATTCAACTGTATTCTTATGTACTAGCAATAAATAATTAAAAACTGAAAAAAAAAATAAAATAAAAACTGAAAAAAGGAAAACCACTTAGAATAATGTTAAAAGTATGAAATATCCAGGTATAAATTTAACAGATGTGTAAGACTTGAAAAGTATAAAACATTTGAGGAAAATTAAAATATATAGAAAAATTAAAAAATTTATAGATACACTATGTTCATGAACAATGTATGTATCTGACAATAAGCTTTTTTGATTATAATGTAAGTGACTGACATCAAACTTTTGATTATTGAGGCAACCATTTCAAAGACACCTATCTTGAATAAACATATTGCCAGCTATACACCTAGATAAAGAGCCAGGCTGCTCCCACCTATGAAGTTTCCCTTTTAGAAGGCCCTGGGGAAAGGTAGAAAACTGACCGCTTGAGTGACCCCACTTTTCTCACACTCTAATTCCTGCTCTGAAGTTTTAAATTCGCCAATAAAGAGTGAACCTGCCAAACCCTGGGGACCCCACCCTTATCCCCAATACAGAATTCCAGGTCCCCCCACCCCACCCTGTGACCTTACTGTGTGGCTCTGGACGTGCCATGTACCCTCCAGGATCTGTGAGTAATAAACCTGTTTTTTTCAAAGTTCCCTCATGGTTGTTGCTGAGGTTAAGTCTTACAGTCATAATAAAAACCACAAGGGCTGGTCCAGCCATAACACTGGCTCTGGAGAAATGTCTGTGGGGGGTTGCTAGAAGTAGGTGACTGCCCCAGGCATTCCTAGCTGATAGGATCACTACTGATGGCCCGCCACTAACACAAAACACTCACTATTGTTACAATGTCAATTTCTCCTCAAATTGACCTATAGATTCAACATATTCCCAATAAAAAAAATCCCAGCAGGCTTTTTTGGTAGAAACTGTTAAGTTGGTTCTAATAAATATACAGAAATGAAAGAGCACAGAATAGCCAAAATAATTATGAAAAAGAACAAAAAATTTGGAGGGCTTAAACTATCTGATTTTAAGACTTAGTATAAAAAGCTTTTATAATCAAAACAGTGCAGTTTTCAATGGAACAAAAACATACGGCCAAAATTTTTCAATACAACTGTCAAGGCAACTGGATAGGATACTCTTTTCAACAAATGATTCTGGAACAATTGGACACCCTGTAAAAAACTTTACACCATGTACAAAAATTAACTCAAAATGGACCAAGATCAGGGGTGCCTGACTGGCTCAGTCAGTAGAGCATGTGACTCTTGATCTCAGGGTCATAAGTTCAAGCCCCATGTTGGGCACGGAGCATACTTAAAAAAAAAGTGGGGGATCACAGATCTAAATGTATGAGTTAAAACTATGAAATATCTACAACTGCCCTGTTCAATACAGTAGCATGTGACTACTAAGCACTTGAAATATGGCTTCTATAGATTTAGATGTGCTGTAAATGCAAAATACACATCAAATTTTGAAGACTGAATACCAAAAAAAAAAAGAACATAAAATATTTCATCATTGTGGGGCGCCTGAGTGGCCAGTGGGTTAAAGCCTCTGCCTTCGGCTCAGGTCATGATCTCAGGGTCCTGGGATTGAGCCCCGCATCAGGCTCTCTGCTCAGCAGGGAGCCTGCTTCCCCCTCTCTCTCTGTCTGCCTCTCTGTCTACTTGTGATCTCTCTCTCTCTGTCAAATAAATAAATAAAATCTTAAAAAAATATATTTCATCATTGAATTTTTGTATCACTTAGATGTTGAAATGGTATTATTTAAAGATATTAGGTTACATATATATATTATTACAATTAAGTCCACTTTTTAAAAAAAATTTGGCTGCTAAAAATTTTTAAATTACATATGCATCTTACATGATATTTATTTAATGGTGCTGACCTAGAGGTAAACACAGGGGAAAGTCTTATTGACCTTGCAAAGATTATTTTAAATAGGGCATGAGAAAAATGAATTACAAGAGAAAAAAATTATAAATAGAGTCTTCAAAATTAAAAACTTTTGTTTTTTAAAAACTACCATTAAGAAAGTGAAGGGATGGGACGCCTGGGTGGCTCAGTCATTAAGCGTCTGCCTTCTTCTCAGGTCATGATCCCAGTGGGCTCGAGCCCCACCCCGCATTGGGCTCCCTGCTCAGCAGGAAGCCTGCTTCTCCCTCTCCCACTCCCTGTGCTTGTATTCCCTCTCTAGATGTCTCTCCCTCTCTGTGTCAAATAAATAAAATCTTAAAAAAAAAAAAAGTGAAGGGACAAGGGAGGTGGGTGGGGATGGGCTAAATGGGTAATGGGGATTAAGGAGGGCATTTGTTGTGATGAGCACTGGGTGTTATATGTAAGTGATGACTCACTAAGTTTATTCCTGAAACCAATATTACACTGTATGTTAACTAACTAGAATTTAAATAAAAGTTTGGGAAAAAAAATAATTAAAAAAGAAAAGAAAATGGGGCACCTGGGTGGCTCAGTTGGTTAAGAGTCTGCCTTCAGCTCAGGTCATGATCCCAGCGTCCTGGGATCAAGCCCTGCTTCAGGTTCCCTGCTCAGAGGGGAGTCTGCTTCTCCCTCTGCCCCTCCCCCTGCTCCTGCTCTCTCTTGCTCTCTCTCTCAAATACAATAAAATCTTTTAAAAAAAGAAAATGATGAGACAAACCATAGCTACAGCCACAGATTGAGAGAAATATTTGCCAATCATTTGTCTGATAAATGATTTGTAGTCAGAACACATAAAGAACTCTTACAATTCAATAGTAAGAAAACAAATTATCTAATTGTAAATATGGCAAAAGATCTGCAGAAACTTCATCAAAAAAATATGGATGGCAAGCAGTCACAGGAAAAAGATGCTCAACATCATTAGACATTAGGCAAATGCAAATTAAAACCAAAATGAATTACCACTTCCTACCCACTAGAATGGTTAAAATTAAAATGACTGTTGGGGCGCCTGGGTGGCTCAGTGGGTTAAAGCCTCTGCCTTCAGCTCAGGTCATGATCTCAGGGTCGTGGAATCGAGTCCCGAATCGGACTCTCTGCTCAGTGGGCAGATAGTGCCCCTATCTCTATGCTCAGTGGGAAGATAGTGTCCCTATCTCTCTGCCTGCCTCTCTGCCTACTTGTAATCTCTGTCAAATAAATAAATAAAATCTTTAAAAAAAATTAAAATGACTTGATACTAAATGCTGATGATGCAGAACAACTGGAATTCTATTACATTGCTGGGGGAAGGCAAATGGTAGAGCCATTTTTAAACACAGTTTGGCAGTTTGGTAGACATACATTTACCATATGACTCAGCAATTCCACAAAAACATATGTCCACACAAAGACTTTTAAAAGAATGTTCATTGCAGCTTTATTCATAATTGCCCAAACTGGAAAGACCTCAAATGTCCCTCAACTAATGAATGAGAAGACAAATTATGGTACATCCATACAGTGAAATACTACTCAGCAATAAAAAGGAACTATCTGCTGACACATACAACATGAAAAAAATCTCAAAAACATTATGCTAAGAGAAAGAAGTCAGACACAAAAGACTACATGTGATACAATTTCATTCATATGAAGTTCTAGAAAAGGAATTTCTGTAGTGTTAAAAAGCAAATCACTAGTTTCCAAGAGTAAGGTGGGTGGAGCAGGGGATTGACTAAAAATATAAATGAGGGAGCTTCTTGGGGTGATGGAAATGCCCTATACTATGATTCTATGATTGTAGGGATGGCTATAAAACTCCAGAATTGTACACTTGGTGATTTTATTTTATGTAAAATATACTGTAACAAAGTTGACCCAAACAAACAGAACTACATAAAGCACAGTTTCTGATTTCCAAGAACCTGTACTTCTAACAATTTCTATCAAATTCCCAGATGATGTTGATGTTGCTTTTCCTGGGACCTCCCTTGGAGACGCTTTGTCTAGAGACACTGCCGAAAGGGGTCTAAAATAAGCTGAGATCATCCTAATTCTTGCCCATTCTGTGCCGCCACCTAGCTCTCCTATCTTCAAGAGGACAGACACTCCGGAAAACACTGCAGCTTCTCAAATACCTCCTGACACACCTCCTGAAGGCCTGGGGCTTTCAGAACGAACTAGAGGTCCTTTGGGAGCAAATTAAAGCACCTCAGATCCAGAAGCAAATCTGACGTCAACATGTCCCATTCTTGCAACTCAGCCCGACATTCTTTTTTTTTTTTTAAGATTTTATTTATTTATTTGACAGAGAGGAGAGAGATCACAAGTAGGCAGAGAGGCCGGCAGAGAGAGGGGAAAGCAGGCTCCCTGCCAAGCAGAGAGCCCGATGCAGGGCTCGATCCCAGGACCCTGAGATCATGACCTGGGCCGAAGGCAGAGGCTTTAACCCACTGAGCCACCCAGGCGCCCCTCAGCCCGACATTCTTAACAGACCAGGACACCTGCCCTGGAACACAGCTCATACCCACAGGCTGTTGCTCAAACTGTTCCTTTGTCCTTTCCCTGACCTCAACTGCTGAAGCTGCACTTATTCTAAGTCCAGCCCAAATGGTATTTCCCCCACAGAACCATACACAACACTTCCTTTCCTACATTCCCACTGACATTCACGTGTTCCTTTTTTTTTTTTAAGATTTTTAAAATTTATTTGTCAGAGACAGAGAGAGAGAAATTGAGAGTACCAGCAGGCGGAGTGGCAGGCAGAGGGAGAAGCAGGCGCCCCGTTGAGCAAGAAGCCCCGACAAAGGACTCGATCCTAGGACCCCGGGATCATGACCTGAGCTGAAGGCAGATGCTTAACCGACTGAGCCACCCAGGTGCCCCACATGTTCCTTCATTATAGTACTTATATCTAGTCCTCCTGTGTATCTTAATAAATGTCTATAGAGAATCAAACCAATTTCTTTTTTTTTTTTTTAAAGATTTTATTTATTATTTGACAGAGAGAGACACAGCAAGAGAGGGAACACAAGCAGGCAGAGCGAGAGAGGGAGAAGCAGGTTTCCCGCTGAGCAGGGAGCCCGATTCGGGGCTCGATCCCAGGACTCTGGGATCATGACCTGAGCGAAGGCAGATGCTTAACGACTGAGCCACCCAGGTGCCCCAAACCAATTTCTAATTGAAGAAATTATTAACAGTAGGGGTACCTAGGAAACAAAGGCACTTAGTTTTTAGGCATCATAGTTTTTTTGTTAGTCCTTTTTTTCTGGGAGTTTCTCTCTCTCCTTCTGTGATAGTAAGCCGGATTAGTCCTTGTAGGGCTGGTTGGGCCAACTCCACCCACTGGCCCTAGGGATAGGCTCAGGACTTAGGTTTGACCAATCTGAGCCTTTTCTCCTCCAAGCCCCAGCTCTGGGTTCATGATGGAAACATTACCCAACCCAGAACAACCAGGTATTTTCCCAATGTTCTTGCCAGAACCACAGGCAGAGAAGTTTACACCGTAAGTCTTTACATATAATTAAAGACGCAAACATAGTAGGTAAGGAAAATTATTACACAATACTCATCACGATGACCAGGCCACTGTGTGGTGATCCTTACAGCACCCAAAAATAACATGAGAGAAAGGCACAAAGGAAACATTAAAGACAATTTACAAATCTGGTCAATCACTGAAGACTGAAGACCCTGGCTTATGCTGGATTAGCAAAGAGGGCACCTTTGTTCCAAACATAGAAGGTAAAAGGCACAACCCTTAGACCTTCTCCAGGATTTTGCACCAATGGATGAAACTTACTCAAGGATCAAAAGAGAATGATGTCCAAAAGAACAAATACCAGAAACCAGCGAAAGGGGAATGGAGGCAAGAGATGTGCATATATCCATGAGATGAACATCAATGGGCTTCAGAGGACTCTGCGGGAAGTGTGCCCTAGCAGCTGGCAACATGAGCTCCCAAAGTGAGAGGACAAGGGATGCACTTGTCCTTCAGGAGATGATTCTCAGGGAAGAAATTGCACAGGGACCTGCTCACCTGCGTGATTATGCGCTCTCCATCCTTATAGACTTTCTCTCCTATTACATCCACAATCTTCATTCGTTCTGACACCTGAAACAATGGACATACCCATAAACTATAAGGAAAAGAGCTCAACTGAAAGTCACAATATCTAAACAACACAGAAATGGGTTAGAATAGTCCAATTTGAAAATTTAATAGTTTTAAATCTTAAATCTCTATAAACAGACTCGTATTCAAATACACTTTACCTCTAGTGATTTAAGGAGGGGCACAGATTCGATAAATGATTCAAACATCCTTCTCTTTTTTGCATTGTTTTTCACTATGATTCTTCTAAAGGTCACACGGTCCTGCAAGAAAGAACATGAAAATTCTGGTAATGCCTCTGTAAGAGAACATCTATGGTTTAATTAACTAGATGACAGCAAAAATTAGAGGACTATGGAATGTACTGGGCCAAATGAGTTTTTAATCTGAGTCACCATTTTAATCTGAGTCACCACTGGAAGAGACATTTTAATCTGAGTCACCACTGGAAGAGAAAGACTGGTAGCCTGTGTCAGACAGATGTCCCCTGTGTAACTGCTCGCTATCCAGTATTCCAAGAGTGCCACCTATGGGTCATAAACAGAACACAAAATACAAAACTCCCAAACACTTGTGAGCTCATGGTCACTGTTCAATGTGAAAAGATGCATCTTAGAAAAAAAGAGATAAAACAATCAAAGGGCTCTTGCCCTCAATGGGGAGACAATACAAAATATATGAGAATAAAAAAATCTACAGTTCAAGACAGCATATGAAATGTGCTAGGTGAACGATAAAGACAAGAAGAGTAAGTGCCACAAGAATTCTGAGGAGGGAGGGAGAGAGATCACAGTAGGCTGGAGTGATCAAGGATATCTTTGTTGCAAAAATATAAATTTTGGTGGGCCGCCTGGCTGGCTCAGTTGATTGAGCATCCGACTCTTGATCTCAGCTCAGGTCTTGATCTCAGGGTCATGAGTTCAAGCCCCATGTTGTGCTCCACACTAGGTGTGGAGCTTACTTAAAAAATGAATAGAAAAACAAACAAATAAATATTATATATATAAATTATGTATAAATATATAAATTTTAAGTTTTTATTTTTTTAAAGATTTTATTTATTTATTTGACAGAGAGAGAGAGATCACAAGTAGGCAGAGAGGCAGGCAGAGAGAGAGGGGGAAGCAGGATCCCCGCTGAGCAGAGAGCCCGATGCAGGGCTTGGTCCCAGGACCCTGAAATAATGACCTGAGCCGAAGGGAGAGGCCTGAACCCACTGAGCCACCCAGGTGCCCCTAAATTATAAAATTTTAATATAATTTTTTAAAAATATAAATTTAGGGGCACCTGAACAAGGGTGAGGATTTAAATTAATGGAAAGAGAGGGGAGGAAACTCAAGATGGAAGGCAGGAATGTGAAAGGTCCCTTGACCCCAG
Source organism: Potos flavus (assembly GCA_028534135.1). Lineage (NCBI taxonomy): Eukaryota > Metazoa > Chordata > Mammalia > Carnivora > Procyonidae > Potos > Potos flavus. Next base: position 14,162,575 of record CM052898.1, read on the forward strand.
CAAGTCATGGATTCAGATTAGGAGACAGCTCACCAGAGCTACAGGCAGGCCCCTCTCAAATATGTGTACATTGTGTGCGGAGGGACACACAGCCAGGAGAATGTTAATTGCTTAGTTTTAGGTTTCTTGTATCTAAGTTAATTGTACCTTTTGTCCACCTCAGGCTGTCAGGAGTGGAAAGGTGTTTGTTTTTTTTCCCCCTTTGAAAGCACATAAGGAAATCCTCAAGGCTGGCTGAATGAAACATAGCAAGGTAAGGACATGTTTAACCATAAATTTGCTATTTTAGTATTCTCTACGATGGGGTGGTAGTGGGGTAGAGAAATCACATAGAAGACAACTGAGTGAAGATGTCCAAATGGGTTTCACTGGCTCATATTCCATTAGTTCCAGAATCCCCAGCCCCTAGCCCATACCATGTTTCATCTGCCTTACAAGAGAAGTCACTACTACATGCTATACTCCTACCATGAGCCACGGCAGACTCCAACCCTCCCTCTAAACTGCTGTACAAATCATCTGCTCTTCAGCACAGAGCCAGATTCTGCTCCATTTCTTCTCCATCTGTCTGCTTGAAAAGAGCCATTCGATCTCTGATTGCACTAATGGGCTGCATGATTTACCACCACTTTTTTAAAGCCCAAGGTTAGGGATGTATCATTTAAAATGTTACTGTTATACTTTGGAATATTATTCCATTCTCTTTAGAATTCAATTTCTACATGTTCTCTGGGCCAATCCGGGCATGAGTGCTACGGAAAGAGGACAATCAAAAGTGAGAAAACGGAAATTATAAAGTTCTCTTCCTTCTATTTGAGTAGGCACCGTCAAAAAATATTTTAAAAATCCCTCTATAATGTCAAAAGATTGCTACAACTGCAATAGCAAACTATTTCTAGCTGAAGAGAAAACAATTGGTATCTCTCAAGGTGACTTACTTATTTGTGTTCCAACCCTTTCTATGCATACTTCAGCCCTACCCAGAGCTCTCACGCTGTACGAGGCCAGCTCCCACGGCTGTGGAGGGCATGCAAGAGCTTCAGACACTAACCCAGCTTTCACGGAGCTTCCAGTGGAGCTGTGAAGAGGAAACTCCCAATGTGAAAGAATGGCTCCTTCAGGCAGCACATGTTCAGAGTCAAGCATGCAGCCTGAAGTTCGAATGAGAAAAGGAATACTATGCTTTCCTGTGACTGCAAGTGCTTCCTCAGTTTCTATTGACTTTCACTTTCGCAAGAGAGAACAGGAGCAGAGACTAAGCGTAGTGGTCATGGTAGTGGCTCCCCCCAGGAAGAGAAGGAATGTAGAATCCAGTTGGAGAAACTCAAGTGACAACGCCAAGTCCTCCCTGCTTTGGCCTCAGAAGGCATTTCTGAGGCCTTAGAAGGTACAAGAAGTCAGGCTGAGGAGGACCCTCTGCGAGTCACTTTCCTGGAGGTGGCACTGAAGCTTCTGAGAGGGTTTGGGCTATAAAGCACATGAACGAAGCAGGAGAAAAGCAAGAGGCCAGAAGGGTGTCTTGATAGGATGCTCAAGACAGTAGGGAAAGGAAGAAAAGACTGCAAAGGATAGGGCTAGGAAGCAGAAACACAAGGCAGGGATCTCAGGAGAGGGAGCTTCCAGAAGAGAACGGAGATAAGCAGCACCACAACCACAGAGAGCAGGTGTCACCGTTCTGTAAGCCCCTACCTTTCGCCAGACCCCAAGGGAGGTGCCTCTCTTATGTCCATCTATTGAATTCTCATACCCCAACTACGGGGCAGGTGGTTTTACAGTTCAATTTGTTAAAAAAAAAATTCTATTGTGACTTTCTCTTTGACTTAAAGATTCTTTAGGAATGTGCTATTTAATTTCCAAGTGTTTGGAGATTTTCCTGTTAACTCTCTGTTACTGATTTCTGGATTGATTCCATTGTGGTTAGAGAATACACTGTTTTATTCCAATTCTTTTAAATTTGTTAAGCTTTATTTTATATGCCAGGATATGGTTTATCTTGGTGAATGTTCCATGGGCTTGAAAAGAATGGGTACTCTACTGTTGTTGTATGGAGTGTTCTGCAAATTTCAATTAGATCTTTTTGGCTGATGGTGTGGTTAAGTTCTTCTATATTCTTCCTGATTTTCTTTTTTTCTTTTTTTTTTATAAAGATTTAATTTATTTATTTGACAGAGAGAGATCTCAAGTAGACAGAGAGGCAGGCAGAGAGAGAGGGGGAAGCAGGCTCCCTGCTGAGCAGAGAGCCCGATGTGGGACTCGATCCCAGGACCCTGAGATCATGACCTGAGCCAAAGGCAGAGGCTTTAACCCACTGAGCCACTCAGGCGCCCCTTCTTCCTGATTTTCTGTCTAATTGTTCCACCAACTCTCGAGAGATGAGTGTTATACAACTGTAACTGTGGACTTGTCTACTTCTTGTTTCGGTTCTATCAGTTTTTGCTTCACATATTCTGAAGCTCTGTTGTTTGGCATATTCACATTTAGGGCTGCTATGTCTTCTGGTAGATTAACCCTTTCACTATTATGTAATGTTCCTCTTTGTCCCTGGTAACTTTCTTTGCTATGAAGTCTATCTTATCTGATATTAATATAATTACTCCTGCTTTCTTCTGGTTAATGTTGGCATGGTATATATATAATTCTACTTTTTACTTTCAACCTACCTATATTATTATGCTTGAGTGAGTTTGGTGCAGACAGAATAGAGTTGGGTCATCTAAAAAAAATCCATGTGACTTGTTACTGTCATTTAGTCGGTATAATTAGATCATTATATTTACAGTAATTATTCATATATTAGGACTTAAGTCTACCACTTTACTATATGTTTTCTATGGCTCCTGTTTTTTGTTCCTCCATTTCATTTTCCTATATTCCTATGGGAATATACTTTTTAGAATTTGATTTATAGAGCTTTTGAATACATCCCTTTGTACAGATCATTTTAGTGGTAGCTCTAGGTATTATATTTATATATGTAACTTATCACAATCTACTGATGTCAACATTTTAGTAGCTGGAATAAAGTGCAGAAGCTTTACTTCCATTTGGGCCCCTCTACCCCCCACTTTAGACTATAACTGTCTTAAATATTTCCTCTATATATACTGAGAACCACATCAGACAATAATTTTGCATTAAGCACGTAACACAATTTAGAAAACTCAAGGTGACAGTCTTTTATATCTACCCATAGCTTACTTTTTCTGTTGTTCTTTCTCCATTCTTCATGTTCCAAATTTCCTTCTTTTATCACTTCCTTTCTGTTTGAAGAACTTCCTTTTGCCATTTTTTAAGGTAGGCCTACTGGTAACAAAGTCTCTTAGTTTTCTTTGATCTGAGAATATCTTCATCCCTGCAGGATATTCTCACTAGGTATAGAATTCTGAGCTGATAGTTATTTTTTTTTTCAACATTGAAAAATGCTGCACCACTTCCTTCTGGCCTCCATGGCCAGGAAATCTGGTGTCATTCAAACTATTGTTCCCTTAGAGGTAATGCATTTTTTCTCTCTAGTGGCTTTCAAAATTTTCCTGTCTAGTTTTCTAAGTTTGATTATGTGTCTTGGCATAGATTTCTTTGTGTTTATACAATTTGGAGTTCACGCAGCTTTTTCAATCTGTAGGTTTATTATCTTTCACCAAAACTGAGAAGTTTTCAACTATTATTTCTTTGAAGAACCTTTTAGCTCTATACTCTTTCTCCTCTCCTTCTGGGAGTCTATTGATACGAAATATTATATCTTTTGTTATTATCCCACATACTCTGTTCATTTCAGTCTGTTTTCTTTCTGTTGTCCAGACTGGGTAATTTCTATTGTTCTATTTTCAAGTTCAGAGATTTTTTTTCCTCTCTCATAGCCATTCTGCTATTGAGCCCATTCGGTGAGTTTTTATTTTGGTTATGATATTTTCTAGTTCTAAAATTTCCCATTTGGATCTTCTTTCTGTCTTCTGTTTCTTCATTGAGACCTTCTATTTTTTCTTCATTTTTTTTCAGGTGTGTCCATAATTGCTTGTTGATGGCTTATGTTATTGGTTATATGATAATTGCTTTAAACCCTTGTCAGTTAATTGCAATATCTGTGTCATCTTAGTACTGGCATCTGTTGATTGTCTTTTCTCACTCAAGTTGAGAATTTCCTTGTTCTCTGTATAACAAGTGATTTTCTTTTTTTTTTTTTATAAGGTTTTATTTATTTATTTGAGAGAGAGCAAGCAAGAGAGAGCATGAGTAGGGGGCGAGGAGGGCAGAGGGAGAGGGAGAAGTAGGCTCCTACTGAGCAGGAAGCCTGATAAGGGGCTCGATCCCAGGACCCTGGGATCATGACCTAAGCCAAATGCAGCCCTTAACCGACTGAGACACCCAGGCACCCCAACAAGTGGTTTAGGGTATTATGTTGTGAAATTATGTATCCAGTTTAATCTTCTTCTTTTGCAGGCACTCGATTAGGTATAGTGTGCCTGTACATGTGGGAGTGAATGTTCAGCTCCCCTCTGGACCTCACTGGCACAACCCTGGCAGGGAAAGTGGAGTGCCAACTAGTGACACTACATAGCATCTCATTTTGCCTTTTTGCTGCTGGGTGAGGCTGTAAGTTCAGCTTGCTGCTAGCCCCAGTAACACTGTGGGGAGGAAGAAGCAATTTTTCCTTTGGTATTTGGCTGGAATAGGGTGATATTATCTGTTTTGCTAGGCTGCCCTTTTCCTGGGCCTTTAGCTAAAGAGGTCGGGATTTCTTGGGTTTTTGCATATACTTGGTTGGTGGATCTAGGTTGTAGGCTTTTCCAGAACGCCATCTGAGACTCACTCTCTTGTCCTTCTTTAAGTCACCAAGATCCCTAGCCATTCCACCTTCTCCTTTCCATTTTCCAGGGTCTTCCTAAGTTTGTTTGTTGTATGATATCTGGACTTTTTTAATTTTAAGAGAGAAAACTGGTGAGGAATGGGGCTATTTCATCTTGACCTGGACCAGTAGTTGTCATCAATACATTTTTTTTTAAGTTGGCTCCATGCTCAAGGTGGGACTCAAACTCATAACCTTGAGATCAAGAGTCACATGCTCTACTGACTGAGCCAGTCAGGAGTCCTGGCATCAGTACATTTTAAAACTGAGTTTATTTTCCCCCATTACTTATTGATCTATGATATATTCTTGAGTTTTTCTTTTTCTTTTCTTTTTTTTTTTTGAGAGAGAGAGAGATGGAAAGCAAGCAAACATGCGGGCAGGTGGCTGAGAGGGCAGAGGAAGAGGGAAAGAGAGAATCTTAAGCAAGGTGTGGAGCCTGATCTCATAGCCCTGAGATCATGACCTGAGCTGAAATCAAGAGCTATACGCTCAACCAACTGAGCCACCCAGGTGCCCCATCCTTGAGTTTTTCAATCACTAGGTCCCCAAGTATGTGATCTATTCTTAAGCCATTACATCTCTCATTTCGCGAGACATTCTTAGTTCTTTATCAATATATCACAGGAAAGTGCTCTATTATGTTTTTAAAATGTGATTTTGTTTGAGGAACTATACTGATAATGCTATGGTATACATTTAATTCTGATTGTAAAGTAAATGGAAATAAATTATCACAGATGTTAGTATCTTAAAAGTGAAATTTTGAATTTGTACAAGAGGATAATTATTTTGTTTTAGAAGGAAGACAGTTATAGATTCTGAAAGCTTGATGCAGAAGAAAGCAAGGTGGACCATGGAAAACAGAGGAAAGAGATCACAGCAGTGCTGTGCCATAGGCAATCTAGGAAAGTTCTCTTTCCCAGAATATGGCCATCAGCCTTTCTAGTCATCTAAACCTATTGGATATTGGTATGGACCAATGCACAAGTGAATGGCTGGCCATAGAAAAAGTTAGTCCTGGAACAGCTAGAGATGGAAAACACTGTTGGCAGAGCTTTCTATGATAATTATTTTTCTAGGCTGCCTCTTGTATAGAGAATTATCCCCTTTGTCTCTACCTGTCTGATAAAAACATAAACAGAAAGCATAATAAGAACTGACATGACTACAAGGTCATAAGACCCAGTCTTTTCCCTGTAATTGGAGTAAATGATTTGTTGACAAATCATTTTAGAGAAATGGAAAAACACACTGGTACAAGATGTTTCATAATGTCTTTCAGAGAACTGGCTATATAGTGTGAACCAACAGCCCAAGGACAGAAAATCCCAAAGTAAGGGGAATTAATACCATGCCACACAAGGGGAATCATTTCTCTAACTCACCAGTCCCCAAAGGGAGCCTTCTGAAGTGGCGACAATGGTAGCAGCTCTCGGGGTGTTGTACATCAGAGCAAGTTCTCCAAAACTGCCACGGTTGTCATACTGACCAACAGAGCGAGTTTGATTATCTTTTGTTACTAAAATATCATAGGTTCCCCTAGAAGAGTAACAAGAAATAATTTCATTTATTATTTCTAATAGTAAATTTTAGACCTGGCAGGTGGTTCAGAAATAGAAGGTACATATGATATAAAACAGGCAACTTCCAAAAGATTTTTGCTAGTATACAGAAATACAAGAGATTTTTGCATTTAACTTTGTATTCTGTGACCTTGCTAAACTCACTTATCAGTTCTAGTAGCTTTTTTGTAGCTTGGGATTTTCTAGGGAGGTTCATGTAATCAGCAAACAAAGATAGTCTCAGTTTTTCTTTTGCAATCTATATGCCCTCCCTCTCTTCCCCCTTCTTTTTCTTCTCCTTCTTTTTTCATTGCCTTATCAGATTGGCCAGGACCTACAGTACAATACTGAATAGAAGAAATGAGAGCAGATATCCCTGTCTTGTTCTTGATCTTAAGGGGAAAACAGTTAATCTTTCACCATTAATTATGATGTTAGCCATAGGTTTTTAAAAAAAATTCCTTTAATCTCATTGGTGAAAAAGCACATCTATTCCTAGTTTGCTGAGAGCTCTTACATTGAAAAGGTGTTTAATTTTGTCAAACGTTTTTCCTGAAGGGATTGAAATGACTGTATGGGTCTTCTTTTGTAGTTTGTTGAAAACTAGGATATAGAACTGATTAAAATAAAATAAAGAAACCAAAAGGTACAATATTCTACCTATTGACTGCCAATGATTGCTAAAGAATAATATTCAGAACTGACAAACATTTAGAGAAACAGGCACTACACCACTGAGGCAAACTTAAATACATCAATATTTCTGCAAGATAATTAACAACATATAACAAACTCCTTAAAGAGACCCTTTTACCCGTGACACAATTTCTAGGCATTCTATAGGAGATAATCTGGTGACGGTGGTTCCTTTCGGGTCTGAGAGGGGGTCAGAAGGAGCCCCCAAGACGATATTAATGGCTCAAGAGCTTACGACACACTAAGGCCAACAGGTCAAACCTACATATTTCATGTCTCCCAACATGGCTTATACCTGGAACAGAGCCAGAAGGGGCCAGGGACATGGAAGTTGAGGCAGCATATTCATGTGTAAAATTAGGCTGGGACTGAAAGATCTAGATGACAATATAGCAAAATGGCTTCTTTATGAAATCAATTCACTTGAACACTGGCAAATAACATGTTTATAAAGCACATCTTGCCTAATTGTAAAGGAGACTTTTTAATATTGATAATGGCAACCCAAATATGGGTTGTATAGGACTCAGAACAGCACTAGACAGAGGAGGGGCAGGCTGTGGACAGAGAGGGACAAGCTTTATTTTTTTTTCCTTTCTTGAAATCTTTTTATTAAGAGAAGTTTTTGGGGTGCCTGGGTGGCTCAGTTAAGCGCCCAACTCTTTTTCCCCCCTTTTAAAAATTTTTTATTTTTATTTAAATTAATTAACATATAATGCATTATGGTTTCAGAGGTAGAGTTCAGTGATTCATCAGTCTTATATAATACCCAGTACTCGTTATATCATATGCCATCCCTTAATGTCCATCACCCAGTTACCACATCCCCCCAACCCCTCCCCTCCAGCAACCCTCAGTTTGTTTCCTATGATTAAGAGTCTCTTATGTTTTGTCTCCCTCTCTGATTTTGTCTTGTTTTATTTTTTCCTCTCTTCCCTATGATCCTGTTTTGTTTCTTAAATTCCACATATGAATGAGAAGAGGGATAAGCTTTAAGGAGCTTGTACACCTGGTCCTAAGCCCTCTCTGGGCTGAACAAAAGCATAGGGTAAGGTACATGTCCTGCATTATGAATCTCATTAAGTGTAGCCACACATCTGCAAGGCTCCGTCTCCTACCGTTCTATGACGTAGAAGTTGTCTCCATCATCTCCTTGATCAATGACATGCTCATCAACTTTGACTGTCCTTTCAAACATGGCATCGAGGACTTGAGAAAGTTGTTCCTGCGGATATACACACAAAAGAGAAAAGATGGCTTTTACATTTGCTGGGAAAAAAATGACTATGCTTATCTCCGTCTGCGACTATATAGTAGAAGTACATATATCAGACTGTTCTCCATATTCAAGCAAAATGCCTAAAGCTGCCTGAAACAAATGTTTTCCTCTGACCATTCAGCTTTGTACCTCCAGGTACGCAGCACAGTTGCTGAGTTTTTTTGAGGCAGTACTGCTTTAAACAACATTCCATAATCTATGCAAAAATAGGTATCTAAGTCATGGTGCCCCTCCTCCCAGTTGCACCCACATGACTGTCAGGTGCCTTGATGGCTCCACTATGTCATCTGTAAAGCCATGTGATGTCACCTTCCTATAGGTGTTGATCTTAATAGGATCATCAAATCTAAAGGGCAGGGACGGACTTAGAAGTTACTTCACAGAGCAGCACAACAACTGCCCTGACTAGCCATGCACATCACTTAACGTCTCTGAGACTCAGTTAATTCATATTTTAAAAAGGGTTTAGTAGTCTCTAGCTCGTTAACTTTTATGACTAAAAAAGAAAAATCTAAGGAAAGTATCACACAAGGGGTACTTGAAAACTAACATTATTGGACAGCTGCTACTGCTTCAAACATTTATATACAACACATACAATTACTTATTTAGCATTACCTGCTATAACCAGAAGGTAACTAACTGTACTGGTTAAGTATAGTGAAAACAAAACAATGCTATTAAATTTTAACAAAACAGTGGTCTCAGTCTAGGGCCAGCATCCCTCTGTCAGGGAGGAAGATCAGTCACAACCACCGTCGGGGGGCACTAATGAACACCAGCTTCAGCTCAAAGAAAGACTTTCCCCTCTGAGGAATGTGACTGAAGATGTGGCAAGGAAAAACTTTATTGCTGCATAATTCCATGTGATTTAGTGTCGGTCAGTGTGACTGTGCTACCTGAAATAACTGAGTATCACTAAAAGCATCTCTAGTCCCACAGTTCCATGTGTGTTGAATACTGTAAGAGCTGACAAATGCTAAAAAGGAAGTGACAGTCACGTGCATTCCACACTCACACGGAATGTGAGCCCAGTGCCGCCAGAAATCTCACATTTAAATACAGGTAACAATTCAAATTTTCATGTCCAATACAGACCAAACACACACTAGCTGTAACTGGCCTGTGGGCTGTCCACGGGCAGCCTCTCGTTCTGAGTAACTCTTCTTTTGGTCTGGACTCCTCAAAAACATCCGTGTCATAAGATATAGAATGAGGCGTAAGGGGAGGATTCTAGGTTGGAGATGACTAAAATGACACCATGACAACCAAGACAACATGTGATTCAGGACTGAAAAATAAAACAAAAAAAGCTGTAGAGAACCTTACTGGGAAAATCTGAATATGGAGTGGGTGTTAGATAACATTACTGCATCACTGTTACTAATGGTCTTGTGCTAATGTAGGAGAATATTCTCACTCTCGGAAAATACATCTTAAGGTATTTAGTGGCTAAGAGTTAAAATGTCTTAAACATATTCATAAATGGCTCAGAACAAAAGAAAAAGAAGCAGTTCACAAGTACTTACGTGTGTGTACGTATACACACAAAAGAAAGTAAATGTGACAAAATGTTAACAACTGGTCAGTCTACGTAAGGGTACACAAGTGTTCATGGTATTATTCTTTTGACTTTTCTGTAAATTTGAAAATTTAAAACCAGAAATTTGGGCAATACATTTTTATTTTATTTATATAGTTTTATTTCTATTTTTTAGGTAAGCTTTACACCCAATGTAGGTGTAAATAAATTTTTGAAAACTGAAACAAATACACTCACCAGAATGGTTAAAATTTGAAAAGACAGACAACATCAAATGGTGGAGCAACTGGGAATCTCATATATTGTTGAAGGAATACAAAATGGCACAACCACTTTGAAAAAGATCTGGCAGATTTTTATAAAATCAAACATATACCTACCCTATGACTCAGCAATCTTGCCCTCAGGTATTTTACAGAAGAGCAATGGGGAAAAAAGTTCATAAAAAGACTTGTACAAAATGTCCACAGCATTATTCAAAAGAGCTAAAAACAAGAACTAGGTCGCCACGGTATCCATCAACAGGAAGAAAAAACGTATAAGCAAACTAGTATTTTCATATGTTGCTACTCAGCAACAAAAAGGAATGGCGTAACATCACCAGCAATAAGTCATACTGACATCATGGACCCCTTGATATGATGCTCTCACAAAGACAAAATAAAATTTCTGTAGCGGTCAGGCCAAGAATGTATATCCATAGTCCAGTGATGAAGAAACATCAGACAAATCTAAATTGAGGTACTTTCTATAAAATAATGAAGCAGTACTCTTCAAAGTGTCAAGATTATGAAAGACCAGAAAGGACTGAAAACCATGACAGAATGAAGAGAAATAAGAACTAAATGCAACGTGGGATTCTGGATTGGATCCTTAACCATAAAAAGAAAAAAAGAAAAAAAGAAACCATAACTGAGAAAACTGGTGAAATCCCAATAAGGTTTGTAGTTTAGTTAATAGTATTATAACAATGTTATAATTTCCTGGTTTTGCTCATTGTCCTACGGTTATGTTAAGATGTTAATACTAGGGAAAGATGGATGAAGGGTATATGGGAAATCTGTACTATTTTTGCAGCTTTCTTATCAGTGTAAAACTAATTCAAAATAAAAAGTAAAAAAGGAAAAGGAATGAATTACTGATACATATAACAGGGATGAACCTCAAAAACTGTGTTGAGTGAAAGAAGTCTCACACAAAAGAGTGCATATTGTGTAATTCCATTTATATGAAATCCTAGGAGAGGCAAAATTAATTTATTGTAGAATAAATCAAAACAGTAGTTGCCTCTGAGAGAAGGGGGGCCAGAATTGATCATGAGGGGACACGAAGGAATTCCTGGGGGGTGGTGGCAATGTTTCATAACCTGTTAGGGAGTTTGCGTTACCCAAGTGCATGCATTTCTCAAACATCAGTGAACACACCTAAAACTTAGGCATTTCATTGTATACAAACTTTATATCAAAAGACTGTAAACAAATAATGAAATCTAGTTCCATGATATGCATGCCAAAGTATTTAAAGGAAGGTATAATGATATCTTCAACTTACTCTGAAATGAACCCAAAAAAGTAAGATGGGTTAATGCAGGGGCCAGCAAATAGCTGCCTGTTGTTGTAAATACTGTTTTACTGGACACGGCCACACCCTTTCATTTATGAATTGTCTGTGGCTGCCTTCCTGCTACAATAACAGAGTTGAGCAGTTGTGACAGACATTTACCACCTTGTTCTTTAAGAAAAAGTTTACCGACCCCTTTGCTGAAAGATGGGTAGATGGTACATAATATAGCAAACACAGTAAAATGTTAATCGTAGAATCAAGGCAGTGGATAAACGTGTGTTCCGCAGAAGTCTTTCAACTTTGTTGTATTTGAGTATTTTCATGACAAAAATGTTAGAAAAAATCATTCCATCTGATATTTTAATTATGAATAAGATGATAAAATGGTTTTCTTCAACACTAAGAAAACTCTGAATATTAGATTGCCACAGCAGCTTCCCTTAGAACATCTGATGATACAAAATTTACAAGGGGTTTTGTTCAGTAGGTAAAAGCAAATCTTCCTTCTATTGATACAGATGGATCTTCTGGGGGAAACAGGAGACACAGACCAGTATTTCTCACAACCAGCCTTTCCTTGAGGTCATGGTCCTTGTTTTATTCAGCCTGAGACTAATAAAACTGACTAAAGTTCTGGCTATTCTTATAACCACACAGCCTCCAGACTGGTTTACAGATACCAGGAATGGCTGTGAGGATGTCATTAGAAGACTTATTTGCAGGAGCTTGGTAGTAGGGGAATGCTAATTCCATCCTTCTTGTCTCCGCACATTCTAGGATTCTCCAGGAGGCCTAGTACCTTAGCCACTCATGCAGCTTCAGCATGTGACTCTCAAAGTAGAGAAGTAATGAAATTTGAAGATTCTCTGTCCTCGTGAGGTAGCCTCTGCTCTCTCCATCTCCACCCAAGGGAGGGAAGACAGGTCCAAGCACAGATCCTATACCAGAGCCCTGCAGACACACACCACTCCCCATGTCTGAGGTCTTTGCTGAGAAGTAATCAAAAGAGATGTCCCATCTAAGCCCTGAGAAGTCACACAGCTCCAGTGCGTTATCTGTGACCAGAGAAGAGAACTCCGTAACTAGCATCTTTGGAGAAATTACTCTGTAGCATAAATTAAGACCCTCCAAACTAAGCCAGGGTCATGCAAATGTGAACATTTCCTTTTTTTTTTTTTTTTTAAGATTTTATTTATTTATTTGACAGAGAGAGAGATCACAAGTAGGCAGAGAGGCAGGCAGAGAGAGAGGGGGAAGCAGGCTCCCTGCTAAGCAGAGAGCCCGATGCGGGGCTGATCCAGGACCCTGAGATCATGACCCGAGCCGAAGGCAGAGGGTTTAACCCACTGAGCCACCCAGGCGCCCCTGGACATTTCCTTTTAACATGACCAAACTGCATGGTCCTCAAATGGTATCTTCTCGGAGGAAGTATCAAAGCAATTCAGAGAAATACTAGAAGTCGTCTGAAAAGCTCATTATGAGTTATGATTGACAACACAATGCAAACATCTGTAAATAAGATGAATATAAAGTTTTATGCCTCATACGCCTGAGGCTAAGATGACAAAAACTGTTTAAGTGACAAACAGGAGAAAAGCTGAAACACAAAAATATTTTTAAAAACCAATGTTACCTGATCAAGATTTTTGAAAAGGAGAATATCTTTGCAAGCCTCCTGAAGTCTGCATCTCTGTTGATCAGTTTTAGGATGAATCACCTGCCAAGCCAAATGAAACCAGGGAAATATTTTTATTCCATTTTAAAAATTGACTTTACTTACAGAGCAGTAAATTTCTCTCTCCTAAAAAGTGGGGAAAATTAAGAGCATGTTTACTATGACTTTAATTCCATACAAATACCAAGCAGTGCCCTGACCATGGCGGGGCACTGGGATGGGGGCAGAGCTCTCACCCTAGGGCCACTCACTGACCGTGTGATTGGCAGCAAGTCAGCTACCCGTCCCTCCCCGCCCCCCCCCCCCCGCCCCGGGAGCCTCAGCGTCCTCATCTGTGAAGCGGAGGGCTATCAATTTGTTCACTTAACAGATAACTAAGCATCTACTAGGTGCCCGGCACTGTTCCACGTCTGGGGACACGGGGAATGCACAGATAAAAACACCTGCTCTCATCCAATGAATCTGTAAAATATGTTAGAGAATGACAAGGCCAAGGAGGAAAATAAGGTAGGGAAGGGTGATAAAAAAAAAAAGTGTTTGTGTGTGTGGAGTGGGTGGATGAGGCCTCACTGAGAAGGCGACATTTGTGTAAAGATCTAAAGGAAATGAGGATGACCTGAGGGAGTAGGTCACGTGGACATCTCCATGGGACGAGCACCTCAAGCAGAAGGAAGAGTAAGTGAAAACAAGGTCTTGTGGTAGGTGAACAGCATGTCTGAGAAAGAACCAGGAGATGGGTGTGACTCATGCAGAGCACGGGGTGAAAGATCGGGAGGAGACCAAGTGGGGTTAGGTGAGGGTGATGCAGAGGGCATGGTAGGTCACAGAACTACAAGTTTTCCCTAGCCACAGGGGACAATTTGAAGGTTCTGACTGAGGAATAAAAAAGATTTGACTAATGTTTTTAAAGGCTCATACTGGCTACTGAGTGAAGAACAGCCTTGAGGGAAGCAAGAGTGGAAGCCAAGAAACTACTGTGATTATTCCAGTGCCAGATGGTGGTGGTCAGGACCGGGAGCGGGGTGGGGGAGCCATGGAGATGTTGAGAGGTAGTAGAATGCTGGATATGTTTTGAAGGCAGAGCCCATCAGATTTGCTGGAAAACTGAATGTAGGTATGAAAAAAAAATAAGAGGAGCTAAGGGTGACCCTCAAGTTTTGGACCTGACCCCTTGTAAGGATAGAGCTGCCATGAATTGAGCTGGGGAAGACTGTGGGTGGAGAAGAATGTTTCAAGGGAAATAATCAGGAGCTGTCGTTCAGCGTGAGTTGCCTACTGAAATCTAAGTGGAGAAGGCAAGTAAACAACGGCTGTACGTGCTGGAGTTCAAACATCAACAGTTCAGTAGTAGTAGTGGTGGTATCTACTAAATTAGAGTCGTCAGAAGGATTAAATAAGTTAATATATGCAATATTTAAAACAGTACCTGGTATTTAGTGGGAGCTCAAAAACTGCCATTATTTTTACTGTTATTGAATAGTTTATTGAACTAAAAAAAATGATTAGTGCTTAGTATTGCTGTTATAATTCAGAGACCTAAAAAAAAAAAAAGTATATTTCTTAATCTGGTGAGAAATAACAGATGTCAAAGGATTAAGTGTTTTAAATTTGTAATATTAAAAAGTTAGTAAAAAACTGCTTTAATTTTTTTGGTGGGGGAAGGGCAGAGGGAGGAGGAGAGAGAGAATCCCAAGCAGACTCCACACTGAGCACAGAGCCCAATGCAGGGCTCCATCTCATGACTCAGATCATGGCCCGAGCTGAAATTAAGAGTCAAGTCAACTGACTGAGCCACCCAGGTGCCCCTCCCAAAAAACTGCTTAACTGCTTTAACTTTTTTTTTTTTAACTGCTTTAACTTTTAAAAGTCATCAAGAATTTTATAATATCCAGAATAAATTTTTAAAATTTACATATCTATTATATTCACACAATGGTAGCATTTTATTATTAGAATACTTCAGAAGTCTTTCATGGGCTGCTCATTTTAAGGCATACTTGAAAGATCATTAAAACTTCTTTTGTAATATCAATCTTTTAAAAATGGTGGTTCAGATACACTTTTATAAAAATAATTTGGTAATTGTACAAAAGTTTAAAAAATCTGAGTTTTTAAGAAAAGACCAAAAGTGAACCATAATCCTGCCACAACCACTATTAACCTTGGGGATATAATCCTTCCAGAAATAATTCTTTGTACTAATAACTATTAGACAGATGGATAAAATATATATATATATATATATATATATATATATATGTGTGTGTGTGTGTGTGTATTTTAAAGTTTATTTACTTTTTTAAGTAATCTCTACACCCAACGTGGGGCTTGAACTCACAATCCTGAGGTTGTTACTTGCTCTTCCAACTGAGTCAGCCAGACACCCCAGATAAATTTTTTAAATTATTTTTTATTTTAGAAAATGGCCATAAATTCTCTTGATTTGAGTGTATCATAATTTAGCCTCTGGTAATCCCCTATTTGGGGGTATCGTTCCCATTTTCTCCTATGACAACACTGCGATGATCTCTGTTTATACATCCTTAGGAAGGATCCAGCTGCGTGTTAGGGATGACTTCTCCTTCAGGTAACTGCTGAGTCAGTTGGCTTGACGATGTTTAAGGCTTTGAGAGCTACAGCTAGGCACCCCATCCTACCATAACCTCAACTAGTCCTGCTTTCATTCTTCTTAATATTTGTCAATCTGGTAGATTAAAAAAATAGCATCTTGTTAAGATTTTAATATGTATTTAATTGTCAGCATGATGTAGAGGAGGAGGGGAGTGGGTGGGGAATAAAACAATTCTACCTAAGGCCTTCGGAGCAGTTCTTACCCTTGGATCAGTATCTTCCTCTTCCTCATCAGGGTTATAGGTCTCAGCACAGACTAAATTTGGAGAGAAAAACACAAAGAGAAAAGTAAATAAAACAGATGTGTACTTTTACTGGAAAAATAGGAAGTGAACATAGTTTCCTGTTATTCACTGATTTCTAAAACTGTACTGATTCTTAAAGCCCTTTCATCAATTAATAAATATATTAAGTACCTACTCATGCCAGGAATTCTCTTAGGTGCTAAAATGCCAGCTTTCTAGGGATTAGTAGTCCCAAACAGGAGAGAGTTGGTAAAATATATCATAGAGTAAATCCCATGGTAGTGGCAAGGACAAGCAAGGAGGTACTGTCTCCGCTGTTTTAAGCAGGGGTGCAAAACCAGAGAGTATAACATATGCAGTATAAACATGTGGATATGGATATGAAATAATTATGAAAAAATTATGAAATTATTGTGAAATTATTATTTCCAAACACATGGATATGAGATAATTATAAAAAGAATTATGAAATTATGAAAAGAAAATTGCTCGACATCATTCTGTACATGAAAGACTTAAAAATAAGAATGAATTTTAAACAAAATGAATACTATGTGTCAGTCTTTGTTCTGGGTACAATATTATATAAATCTAAAGTCAACTTGATTTTCTTTGTAGGTAGCCTGTGTTTGTTGTGCTTGGCTGCCCGCAGGACTTGTCTCTGGTGCAATTCAAAGATTCAGAAAATATTCACTGAACATTTGTTTATAATGGCAAAATATCAGAAATGACAGAACTACCCAAAAATATGATATAACTGTTTGAATAATCCACTATAAGAAAGAATGAAGAAGATCTCCATGGGCTAATAGTGAGTTCTAGGGAAAAATAGTAAGGTGGAGCATATATGTAATATGCTATCCCTTCCATAAGAAAGGACTTCTATGAGAAAGAAGGAGAGCTAAGAAGAAGGGAAAATAAATATATAAATATGAATATATATACAAAAGTTTTTTTTTTTTTTTTTTTTTTTTTTTTTTACCTATCTGTTTTTCCAAAGGGAAACAAGAGAAGGATAAACCAGGAAGTTAGCAGGCAAGGAATGCAAATGGTTTTCAACCCTACACTCAATCCATTTGTGTGATGGCTAACAACTAGGGCACAAACTGATACCTACTGGTCTCAATTTAACTCCTGGATTAGACACATTTACGCACTGGAGCCTTGGTCTAGCTGCATCCCAGCTCCCCTTTCCTATTGATTCTCTCAACTCATGGAATATCTGAGAAATGGTATGTCATGTAGACAGGAGTCCCTTCCTTGCCTAGCTCACAGTACTCTCGTGTGGGCCACACCTCCTGTAGTGTAATGCCATCAGTACTCTGCCCGTCCAACAGGGATCCAGTATCCTTACACAGAGAAAAATCACGGAGAAGGGATTTAAGAGGCCAAATACCATTCTAGTCCCTAAAACAGCATCAGGTGATGTTCTGCAGGAAGGTCTGCCTAGTCCCTGGCTGGTCCAGGCTTTGTGTAGCTGAGCCAGGGAAGTGACAACAGGATGTAGATAATGACTCACTAACTTTCTCCAAGTCATTCCTGATTCCGCAAGCTGAGGTCAGCTACATTTATCTCAGATCTGTCCTAAAGATTAAGACACACACTTTCTTCCCTGCTCAGCAGGGGGAGGAGAGCCTGCTTCTCCCTTTCCCTCTGCTGCTGCCCTGAATGTGCTCTCTCTCTCTCTCTCTCTCATGCTCTGAGGAATGAGGAAGCAATGAGGAAGCTGCATTGACGGCAGACACTGTTAAACTGCAAGCCTCTTGGTTCTCTGTGCTCGTAATTTAGGCTGTCATTAGCAGCCCAGGTTTCTAAACCAGAAATTTGTAACTCATCATGACTTTCTTCGTTCACCTCTTATCCAATGAATACATCAAATTCTACTTCAAAAATGTCGTCTTAGAAAAATGCATTTTAAAACCCTCACTTTGGAGACAGAAGGGTACATGAGTATTATTATACTTTCTCTACTTCTGCATATGTATGGAAATTTTCTTTTAAAAAATTTAAAATAATAAGCCTGCAGGGTTGAGACTGACAGGATTTTACTGATAATGACACAGTCTTGGGCTAGCCTATTTCCAGGCTTGCTTTTTTGAAGGAAAGTACTTTAGTGACTTAGCTTGTTTTTATATTTTTATTTTTTAAAAAAGACTCAAAGGTTTTTCTTTAAAAAATATTTTATTTATTTTGAGAGAGAGAAAGCATGTGCATGTGTGCCTGAGCACACATGGGTGCATGGGGGTGGGGTGGGGAGAATCTCAAGCAGACTCCACACTGAGCACAGAGCCCAACTCAGGGCTCGATCTCACAACCCTGAGATCATGACCCGAGCCAAAATCAAGAGTCAGATGCTTAATCGGGTGCCCCTCATTTTTATATTTTTAGACATTAACATAACTGAAGCAGCAGATATTACAGTCTTTAAGTCTTAAGGTACAGCACTGTGATTTAAACAAAAATAGTTATTTCCAGTAAAATTATTATTAATGTTTCTATTTGTGGGAAAGCATTATTTTATTTTTCAAAACTGCTTTTGAATTTTTTCCCTTTTCTTTTGAACTCCAGATGCACCTCCATTCACCTCTTCCCTCTGTTTCCAGCCAACCTCTCTACTTCTTCCTAGTCTTGATCCCAAAATCACTATTTTTCTCATATTTCATATAAAAATTCATTTTTAAGTATCTCTGTGACTGTTGCCCCAGAGTCTGTGTGATCTCCTATGAAGCCTCAAGAACAACACTAAATGTCATGAGATGCTTAAACCTACTGAAAATGAAGACTGAAAGAACAGCACAATCCCTGTGCCAGGGAATTTGTTTTGCCACAGTTCTCCAGCAGATGTCACTGGTCAGCAACATGAAACCGTACAGTGACAAGAAACCATTCAGTACAATTTTTTCTTCTAAATTTTAATTGATGCTTCTGTCATCCAGAAATGTAAATCATTTTTTTTAAGATTTTATTTTTAAGTGATTCTACACCTAACGGGGGCTCAAACTTGCAACCCTGAGATCACGAGTTGCCCACTCCAACAACTGAGCCAGCCAGGCGCCCCCAGAAATGTGAATCATTAAAATGTGCTGGTGAGAGAAAACTCCTTCATTTCCACAAAGAAATGAGCACAGATCCCGGTTACAGCCTGAGGCTCTATGCTCTTCTGTTAGCTCCCATGAAGAGTTGACTCCGCCTGTGTGTAGGAGTCAACCTGGGCTGCCATAACAATATATCCGGCCGAGTGGCTTAAAGAAGAGAAATCTATTTTCTCACAGTTCTGGAGGATGGAAGTTCAAGACCAAGGTACTGGCACGTTTTGTTTCTCCTGAGGCCTCTTCACTGGGCTCATGGGTAGCTGCCCTCTCACTGTGTCCTCACACGGCCCTTTGTCTCTGTGGTGCACTCTTGGTGTCTCTTCCTCTTATAAGGAAACCAGTCCTATTAGATTAGGACTCCACCCTATAACCTCATTTAACCTTAACTGCCTCTTTATTTTAAAGGCCCTTTCTCCAAATACAGTCATATTGGGGTTAGGCCTCACATAGGAATATGAGGGGGACACAATTCAGTATGTAACACTGGGTTTCTAAATTGTTTTTAGTAATGCTTGGTCATATTTCATCGGAAGATAGCTATTGGTGGAAAAAATACTGAATATTGTGAAAGGATAGCAAGACAAAAATGAGCATTTCAGTCCGTTATAAGCATGTACGCCTTAAAAGGCAGGGATGCCTGGGGAAGGAAGAGCACCTACCATGCAGACATGAGTGCCCACCATGGCACCAGAGTGTCAGCAGACTCCACTGAGTACTCAGAGTCATCACCAGAGTCAGATACTCCCTGCCCAAATGTGGCATGATGTCAACACATAAATTTCTGATTAAAATGCTCTGAAGCTTCAACATGTATTTAATAAAAGAAAGGGTTTTCTGGGGATGAAGTTTTTTAATTAACAGAATCAGACTAACATTTCAAACTCAAAGATAGTTAATACTACTTTAGGACTATTTCAAGGAAGCTGACTAAAGAATTTATGAACTCTCTTCACTTAATGAATTTATCACATGATACAGGACTGTTCTGTTAGAACTTAAACGTGGAAGGCACAGCTCTTCAATTCCATTGCTTTGAAATGGAGAGACAGCATCAAGAAGGGGAAGAGCTCATTTCTGAAGCTACTACATGCACGGGTGTCTGAGCTAGGATCCACCCACCACTCATTCACTATTTCTCTATGTCCCAGATCCTTAGTCTGTCACTTCAGGGGTAAGAGGGGATAATGAACTAAAATCATGTAAAAGATTAACAATAGGAGGAGACATTTACAACATTAGGCTGAGGGGCACCTGGATGCATCAGTCAGTTAAGCATCCGACCCCTGATTTCAGCTCAGGATCCTGAGACTGAGCCCCACATCGGGCTCCACACTCATCGGGGAGTCTACTTGAAATTTTCCCTCTCCCTCTGCTCCCCTCGAATGAATAATAAAATCTTTTAAAAAAGATTTTAAATCTTTTGATTTAAAATCATTTGAGAGAGAGAACGAATACACACAAGCAGGGGGAGGAGCAAAGGGAGAGGGAGGACCAGACTCCCCACTGAGCAGGGTGCCCAATGTGGGGCTCGATCCCATCCTGGGATCACGACCTGAGCTGAAGGCAGACACTTAATCAAGTGAGCCACCCAGGCACCCCAATAAATAAATCTTTAAAAAATAAATAAATAAAACATAGGGCTGGGCTCACAGGAGATACTCAACAACTGCTATCTCTTTCATGCTGCTTTATGTTCCAGATTATTACTCAGTCAGATGCCCTGAGTTGTTGTTGAAGTCTCTTGACACATCACATGTCCTCACACAGCTAGCTATTGCTGAAATCCTTGGATCACATAAGGAGCACAATTCCCTACCTCTCGTCCCAGTCTTACTTCATCTCCTCACCCCCAGCCAGAGCAGACAGATCCAGTTCCCCCCCCTTCGAGTCTTAAGACATTCTTTCACCTAGAATGCACTCTTCTTGGTACTAGCCAAACAGTAACCATGTTTTACAAATTCTGGTGCAATTTCTGCCTCCCTGAAAGGAGTGTCTCTTGATTTTTTTTTCTGCCCACAGTAATTTCTCTTCCTGATTTCTGACCCCTTCTTTTGTTCCTTTCTTCTATCCATCCATCCCCATTTACTGACACTGTTCTAAGTGTTAAATGCATGCATCAATGAACAAAACAGACAAAACTTCTCTGCCTGATTGGAGCTTACACTCTAGCATACGGAACTAGATAATAGGACTAATAACTTAGGAGGGAGACAGCAGGAGAGAGACAGTAAGGAGAAAATAAAGTGAGGGAGATAGGGTGTGTGCGTGTATGTGTGTGTGTGTGTGTGTGTTGGGTCTTACTCAAGATCTAACTGAGAAGGTATCTTTCAAATGAAGGTCTGAAGGATGTGAATAAGCAATCCACAAAGATAGTTTTGATGAGGAATGGGAGCAAAAGTCTGATTAGACTGGACTCAAGAGAGAACAGAAGAAGAGAAACTAGATACAACAAATATGGACAACTCCTTCAAGGAATTTGCTACAAAGATATGGAGGAAAAAAAGGGGTTGTGGCTGGAGAGGGAAGACTGCTTCTAAAAAGTTTTATTTTTTTAAGAAGTGGAAGTCAATGCTGTGTTTCTCTGCTGAGAAGAAGAATCCCCTTGAAGGATAAAGAGTATTCAGGATAAAGAGGAGGAAACTGCGGGAGGGATGAAGGGATGAACTCTGGTGTGCAGGTGGACACTGGACTAACAGGCAGGTAGGGAAGGATAGATGTGGTGGCGGGAGCCTATGGAAACTATCTTCTGTTGCTTCTGTTTTCTTAGTTAAGAACAAAATCATCTGCCAGGCATGATGATTGAGGAGGAGGTGCAGGTTTCGGGATAAGGAAGGTATGAAAGGCTTATCTCGGAGAACAGGAGAGTGAAAGAAGTACGGAGACACAGTGTGATTGCTGGCATCTAGAGCCTGCTAGTAGTGAATGATCAGGTACAGAAGGTAAGATCAGTCAACAGGGCTGTGTATTTTCCTTCAGTCAAGTACTGCTGTGTTGCAGAAGCAGAACAAGTGGACAGTTGGGCTTAAACAGAATACAGTTTAGCCAAGCAAGGAAAAAGGAAATTGAGGGTATGTGCCACAGAATGATTATAATCGCTGATCAAGGAATTTAAGGTTAGTAAAAGATGCAGTGAGGAACAAAAAGGAAGATCAAATTGTCAGAGTTGGAACAGGACAGCAAAAGAGCTCAGGCAAGAGCAGGTAGTGGGAGACTAGGATCACTGATTGAGTATGAAGAATTGTAATGCTTGGGGTGCCTGGGTGGCTCAGCTGGTTAAGCATCTGACTCTTGATTTCAGCTCAGGTCATGATTTTGGAGTCATGAGATAGAGCCCTGCGTCAGCTTAAGATTCTCTCTCTCTCTCCCTCTGCTCCACCCCTAAAAAAAAAAAAAAAAAAAGAGTAGTAATGCTTGTCATTCCAGAGTATGACCAGGGGGGTGAGTGGATGAAGTAGGGTGGAAGACAAGAGGTCAAGGAATGGAAGGGCAAGACATTGCCAGAATCATCTATGTGGAAATAAGAAGAAAAGAGCTCATAGATTTTTAGATAACTAAAACAAGGAGGGGAAGTGGCTGATAGAATATAATAATATGAGATTTGAAGGGTGAGGAGGGAGAGAGAATAGTCTGGAAGCACTAAGGAGTATAGAAACATTTACCCATCTCCTGTCTGTGTTACAAGAAAGGTAGAAGAGAAGAATCAGCATTTGAGAAGCCTGCAGGGCAAGTCAGGCTTTAGCTAGATCCAGAAGATGAAAGCCACATTCAGAGAGCAGGCTGAGAATTTAGGGAATTTAGATGAAAACTGACCAAGAGGTCCAGAGGGTGTAAGAAAGGGTTCTTAGAGGGGCACCTGGGTGACTCAGTGGGTTAAGCCTCTGCCTTCGGCTCAGGTCATGATCCCAGGGTCCTGGGATTGAGCCTCGTCAGGCTCTCTGCTCAGCAGGGAGCCTGCTTTCCCCTCTCTCTCTGCCTGCCTCTCTGCCTACTTGTGATCTCTCTGTCAAATAAATAAATAAATAAAATCTTAAAAAAAAAAAAAAAAAAGACAGGGTCCTTAGAGATAGGAAGGGTAGTCCGTAGGACCCATGCTACCTTCAGGCACATTATCACCTTGACTGTTCCAAGTGACTTGACTTCTGCTTTGTCCTCAGTTTCTGCATCTGTACAGTGGGGATAATCATGCATGTACCTCACAGTGTTAATGTGAGGATTGTGTTCAATGATGTAAGGGAAGCATTTAGAGAGACCTTAAAATTGTGCACCTAGCACATAGTCTGGATTAAAAAAAACATTAGCTATTCCTATAGGTTATTTTCTCGCCCGCATAATAATTTTGGATTCTTTAAAGAATCTTTTATTTTAACTTAACATTAGAATAATATTACGAACTTTTAAATCTTCAATAAGATTATAAAATCTAGGGCCCCTGGGTGGCTTAGTTCGTTAAGCAACTGCCTTCGACTCGGGTCATGATCCTGGGGTCATGGGATCGAGTCCCACGTCAGGCTCCCTGTTCTGCAGGGAGCCTGCTTCTCCCTCTCCCTCTGCCTGCTGCTCCCCCTGCTTGTACTCTGTCAAATAAATAAAATCTTAAAAAAAAAATTCTAAGGAGGAGGGATAAGTTGAGTTCTCCACAGAGTTTAAGGCCTGAACAACACTGACAGAAAGCTCAAGCAGCGATTCATGAGTGCTATCCGTGACCTCTGGAGGAGATGTCACTGTACTCTCCATCTCCCAGATCTGTCCTACAGATGTCAAGAGATATTACTAATCATTTGGGGAAAAGGGAGTATAGGGCAAGGATGAATAAATATGGAAGATAATAGTTCATGGATCTCGTACCAACTTTAATCCTCACTCTATTTCTTCTCTGTAATGTCTCTCTACACGTAAGAACATATTTTTTTTTCAATCTCCTTTCAACGGACTTTGGTGTACAACCTTATCAAAGACTTTCTGAAACATAAATGAGCAGACTTTCTCAAAGAAAAGGACTGAGATATAGAAAAGGGATTCCTAGTCTCACTACATACTAGGTCATGTGACAATTTAAAGTCAAGAAACCTTCCCAGAATGAGGGGATATGAAAGAATGATGTGACACAGAGAGCTCACATAGCTGTTTTGAAACACATTAACATCCCCACTGTACAATCAAATGAACTCTAGATGTATCCAAAAGTCAAATACTTTAATTATAAAAAAAACTTCCAGAAAATATATTTGTCAGCTCTATAAAAAAAGGGGGAACTTCTTAGCTTAAGAGCAATTATTGAAAAAAATATATATATATATTCAATAAATATTTAGTGAGTGCTTGCTATGTGCCAGGCAGTGTTCATGGAACCAGTCACATATTAAAATTTTTGAGTCAATAAAAAAATAGCAAAATTAAAATAAGTAGCACAACCAACAAGGAAAATTTTGCATTAAAAATTTCAAAGGGTTGAGCACCTGGGTGTCTCAGTCGGTTGAACATCTGACTCTTGGTTTCACCTCAGGTCCTGATCTCAAGGTCGTGAGATCAAGCCCTGCATCTGGCTCCATACTCAGCACGGAGTCCGCTTGGGATGCTCTCCCTTTTCCCTCTCCTTTTGTCTCTCCCCCCGCTCATGTTCTCTCTCTCTCAAATAAACAAATCTTTTCAAAAAATTTCAAAAGGTTGGGGCACCTGGGTGGATCAGTTATTAAGCGTCTGCCTTTGGCTCAGGTCATGATCCCAGGGTCCTAGGATCGAGCCCTACTTCGGGTTCCCTGCTCAGGAGCCTGCTTCTCCCCCTCTCCCACTCCCCCTGCTTGTGTTCCCTCTCTCGTTGTGTCTGTCTCTGTCAAATAAATAAATAAAATCTTAAAAAAAATTTTAAAGGTTAAAATCATGTTAGAAAAATTTATTTGAACTTATAAAAAATAATCTGGATCATAATAGAGAAAAATATTGCCAAACTAGTCCCGTATAAGAAAATAAAAATAGATTTCCCATATTTGGAAAACATTCATTTTTGTTAATAATCAAAGGAGTGCGGGACGCCTGGGTGGCTCAGTTGGTTAAGCGGCTGCCTTCGGCTAGGGTCCTCGGATCGAGTCCCACATCGGGCTCCTTGCTTGGCGGGGAGCCTGCTTCTCCCTCTGTCTCTGCCTGCCACTCTGTCTACTTGTGCTCTCTCTCTCTCTCTGACAAATAAATAAATAAAATCTTTAAAAAAAAATAATCAAAGGAGTGCCAAATAAAACCATCTGAAGTACTTACTTTACATCTAAACTAAAGTAGTAAGCACTGGTTATGTTAGTTAGATTGTGGTGGAAGAGAAGCCTTTGTAGGGTGTCTTCCTCCCTGTAGCCTATTCTGTAGACTGTCTCTGGAAAGCAATACACAGAAAAAAATGCAGGTAACACTCAGTCTCTGACCAGAGCATGCTACCCGGCACTATAACTGAGGAAATAGTTTTAGTGGCTCAACAATGTATGCAAGTAGTTAATACAGCATAATTTAGAATACCAGAAATAATAGTAATATGAAAAGTAGTTTTTACAAATAGGCATTGTTCCAAAGAAGATATCCAGATGGTCAACAGACAAATGAAAAGATGTTCAACATCCCTTATCATCAGGGAAATGCAAATCAAAACTACAGTGAGATACCACCTCACACCTGTCAGAATGGCTAAAATCAACAACACAAGAAACAACAGGTGTTAGCAAGGATGTGGAGAAAGGCTAACCCTTTTGCATTATTGGTGGGAACGCAAACTGGTGCAGCCACTCTGGTAAACAGTATGGAAGTTCCTCAAAAACTTAAAAATAGAACTACCCTATAATCCAGCAATCACACTACTAGGTATTTACCCAAAGAATATAAGAATACTAATTCAAAGGGATACGTACACTCTGAAATTTATAGCAGTATTATCTACAATAGCCAAATCATGGAAACAGACCAAGTGTCCATCGACTAATGAATGGATAAAGAAAATGTCTGTGTGTTGGGAGGTGGTGTATAATGGAATATTACTCAGTCATAAAAAAAGAATGAAATCTTGACATTTGCAATGACATGTATGGAGCTAGAGAATATAATGCTAAGTGAAACAAGTCAGTCAGAGAAAGACAAATACCATATGATTTCAATTATATGTGGAATTTAAGAAACAAAGCAAATGAGTAAAGGGGTAAAAAAGAGAGGGAGGCAAACAGAGAAACAGACTCTTAACTACAGAGAAGACAAAGATGGTTACCAGAGGAGAGGTGGGGTGGGGGATGGGTTAAACTCGTAATGGGGATTAAGGAGTACACTTGTTGTGATGAGCAATGTTCTATAATGCTGCTAACTTACCTTTTTTTTAAAAGATCAGTTCATTTTTATTTAAGATAATCTCATCTTAAAACAGCATTTTAGCAGTATGTTATGAAAGAGAATACATACCTGATACTCGCCGATCAAATCTGCCAGGAACTGGAACTGTAAAACAAAGAAGAAGCAACATTTAGTCATCATTATGTCACATGACCCCATTTTTAACAACAGAACTAAAAGCACTTTAATACCAAATGTTGGGTCAATTCATACTCTTCTATAATCAACCACAGATAGTAGTTCAACATGATCACAAAAGGCAACACAAGGAAGAACTTAAGTCTTTGAAAACAAGTTCTTTATAACTTTAAGGTACACAAGGTGGCAATTTTATTTCTGTTTACATTCATGTCCCAACTAATCTGTATCATAGCAAATGAATAAGAAGTCTACTAAATTTATTGGTAATGTTATGATATTAAATAATTTTCTTCTTTAAAATTTTTCGAAGATAATCCTGCTAGATAATAGCATTTAAATTGCATTCTAAAATACTCTAATGAGGGGCGCCTGGGTGGCTCAGTGGGTTAAAGCCTCTGCCTTCGGCTCAGGTCATGATCTCAGGGTCCTGGGATCGAGCCCCGCATCGGGCTCTCTGCTCAGCGGGGAGCCTGCTTCCCCCTCTCTCTCTGCCTACTTGTGATCTCTCTCTCTCTGCCAAATAAATAAAATCTTTTAAAAAATAAAAATAAAAAAATAAAATACTTTAATGAGAATTACACTAAAATGAAAAGAAATTAACCATTATATTTTCCCTCAGTATGCCCACAGTCAGTGTATTAATCAGAAAAATGTCTTTGGGTTAAAAAAAACCACGTAAGTTTTCCCTTTTCTATTCTCTTCTACTTTCATCTATCATTCCTTATGTTTGATGATTATCTAAATTCTCACCACTAAACTATATCATATGAATACACTGATTTTTTTAAAAGATTTTATTTTTTTAAGTAAACTCTACCCAAAGTGGGTACTGAATGCATGACCCCAAGATCAAGAGTCACATGCTCCACTGACTGAACCAGCCAGGCACCCCAAGGTGGGTTTTACCCTTCAGAGCTTGATCTGATTATTTTTATTTTAAAAATTATGTAAAATAATTTACATTTTTACATAAATATATGTAAATTTACATTTACATACATCTCATCCTCCATAAAAAGATAAACTTGAAGATTAGTGAAAAACAAATTGAAGATGGCTCAGAGAGCCAAACTCAACCAATGTGAGGCCTCTGAAACAAAAACAGACCCAGGAAGGAGACAAATGCTCATTTACTATAACAGGACTAGAATTATCTTTTTGCATAGCATGGAGCAAAAGTCATGTTAGCAACAAATAGGCAAAAATTCAGAAGAAAATTCTAGCCATTACTAAAAAAGTCTCTTACTACTTCCTCAATGAAACTGTGGATCAGTCCAAAAAAAAAAAAACAAAACAAAAAAACAAAAACAAAAAACTATTGATCTGTCAAAATTAATTCACCCACCAGCAAACAAAGATGATAAATTCAGTTCAACAAATACAGGTAGGGTACCTCGTAAATGGCATGCACTATAGTAGACAATTTGGAAGACACTGGTAAATAAAACAAAGACTCCTAGTTTCATGAAGCTTGTATTCTATCTTGAGGGATGTGGGAGAGGCTCCTTTCATCATTTAAACACATGTTCCTGTCACTCAGGCAGACAGATGAAATGTATACCAACTTAAACCCATAACTCTGGCCTCGGGATTTCCATAATTAAAATCCCACTAAACATTAGTATACAACCTGAAATTATAAAAGATACAATGAAAAAATTTAGCATGGGTGCTATCAGGAGATATCTCAAACAAAACGTTAGACATTAAGATTAAGAACTATTATAAAATGAGAACATAATGTTTAAAACAAAGACATAAAAACAGGAATCAAAAGCATAAATAAAGAAATAAGATACAACCAAAACAAAACAAAACAAAACAGGGAGACTTGAAAAAATTTGGAACCTCTAAGAAAAAAATAACACATTGAAATTTTTAAAACTATGATGCAAGGCACCCTGTCTGGGTATATAAAATCTAAAAATGCTGGAAAAATCATTGTAGGGGCGCCTGGGTGGCTCAGTGGGTTAAGCCTCTGCCTTCGGCTCAGGTCATGATCTCAGAGTCCCGGGATCAAGCCCCACATCGGGCTCTCTGTTCACCGGGGAGCCTGCTTCCCCCTCTCTCTCTGCCTGCCTCTCTGCCTACTTGTGATCTCTTTCTCTCTGTCGAATAAATAAATAAAATCTTAAAAAAAAAAAAAGAAAAATCATTGTAAAACATCATTGCAACAACTTACTACAATAATATTGATTTAAATGTATAGATACAAATCAAAAGGAAAATTAGAAAATATCTGGAGATGAATGAAAACAAAGACACAATATACCAAAACTTTACTGAAAGTAGTGCTAGAGGGAAATTTATGGCTATAAATGCCTACATTTAAAAAGAATAAAAGTCTCAAATTAATAAGCTAATTGTACACTTTAAGGAAGTAGGAAAAAAAGGGCAAACTAAATCCTAAAGCAGCAGAAATAAGGAAATTCAGAGTGGACAGAAACTATAAATAGAGCATAGAAAAAATCAGTGAAACTAAAAGCTGGTTTTTTGAAAAGATCACAAAATCAGCAAACTATTAGCTAGACTGACTAAGAAAAAAGAAGATTCAAATTACTAAAATTAAAGTGGGGACATTACAATGGAATACACAGAAATAAAAAGGATTATAAGAGAGTACTATGAAAAGCAGAATGTCAACAAATTGGATAACCTAGATGAAACATGAAATAGACAAATTCCTGGAAATACACAAACTTCTAAAACTTGCTCAAGAAGAAATAGAAAAATCTCAACAATCTATAACAAATAGGAGGGTGGAACTGGTAATCAAAAATCTAACAAAGAAAAGCCCAGGACCAGACGTCTTCTACTAAACATTTAAAGAATTAACACCAATCCTTCTCATACTCATCCAAAAAATCACAGATAAGGGAACACTTACTAACTCATTTTATGAGGCCAGCATTCCCCGATACCAAAGCTAGACAAAGACACTGCAAGTAAAGAATATATTCATCATGAATATAGATACAAAAATCCTCAAAAAAATACTAGCACACGAAATCTGGGAACATATTAAAGTGATTATACACCATGACCAAGTGGGATTTATCCCAGGAATCCAAGGGTGGTTTAAAATAAGAATATCAAGCAATATACACCACATTAATAGAACGAAGGGGAGGGGGATCCACATTATCGTCTCACTGATGCACAACAAGCATCTGACAAACACTCTTTCATGATAAAAAAATAAACTGGAAGGGATGCCTGGGTGGCTCAATTGGTTAAGTGTCTGCCTTCAGTGTGGGTCACGACCCTGGGATCAAGTCCTGCTTGGGCTCCCTGCTCAGTGGGCAGCCTGCTTCTCCCTCTGTGTGCTGCTCCCCCTGCTTGTGCACTTACTCTCTCTGTCAAATAAATAAATAAAATCTTTAAAAAAATGAAAATGAAAATAAAGTGTGACGGTATGTCGAAAATTATTTAAAAAAAAAACAAAACCAGGAATTATGAGGGAATTTCCTCAACATGAAAAAGGCACATATGAAAAACCCACAGCTAACACCAACTTAATGGTAAAAGATTATAAGCTTTCTCCATAAGATCAGGAACAAGACAGAATGCCTGCTTTTGCCACTTCTACTGAATATATTACTGAAAGTTCTAGCCAGAGCAATTAGGAAAGAAAAAAATAATAAAAGTCATCCAAATTTGAAAGGAAAAAGGAAAATTATCTGCTTGTAGAATGACATGATCTTCTATGTATAAAACCTTAAAGAATCCACACAAAAAAAGTTAAACTTAGTAAGTGAATACAGCAAGTTGCAGGATATACAATCAACACCCTAAATTGTATTTCTGTACAACTGCAATGAACAATTCAAAAGAAAATATTTTTAAAACTCTATTCACACGACCATCAAAATGAAGAAAATAATCTAGGAAAGAGGAAAAGATTTGTATGCTGAAAACTACAAAACATTGCTGGAAGAAATTAAAAGAGACATAAATAAGCCTTTTGCAACGTACTCATGTTGTACACTTTAAATATCCACAATCATATTTGTCCATTATATCTAAATAAAGCTAGAAAAAAAAGAGAAATAAATGGAAAGCCATCCCAGGTTAAAGGACTAAAAGCTGTAATATTGTTAAGATGACAATACTATCTAAAGTAATCTATAGATTCAATGCAATTTCTATTAAAATTCCTTTAATAGGAATGGGAAAACCTGTCTAAAATTCATGTAGAATCTCAAGGGATCCCCAATAGCCAACTAAACTTGAAAAAGATAAGCAAAAAAAAACAAAAAAAAAAAACCACACACACACACACAAAAAAGAAAAAGATAAACAAAGTGGAGGACTCATACTTCCTGAATTCAAAACTTACTACAAAGTCTCAGTAGTCAAAACAATATGGTATTGGCATAAGGAAAGACATACAGACTAGACCCATGGAATGCAGAACCCAGAAATAAACCCTCACATACATGGTGAATTGATTTTCAAAAAAGCGCCAAGATCATCCAATGGGGAAAGGAGAGTCTTTTCAACAAATGGTGCTCAGAAAAATAAAGCTGGCCCTTACCTTTTCATCATAAAAATTAACTCAAAATAGATCAAAGATATAAATTTTAGAGCTAAAATTATAAAACTCTTAGATAAAAACATAGGAGAAAACTTTATGACATCGGAGTTAGCAATGATTTCTTGGATATTACATCAAAAGTGTAGGTAAAAAAAAGAAATAAACTGGACTACATCAAAATGAAAATCTTCTGAGTATCAAAAGACACAACAGAGTGAAATGGCACACCATGGAATGGGAGAAAATATTTGCAAATAATTTACCTGTTATATCCAGAATAAAGAATCTCTACCACTCAACAAAAATGACAAACCAAACTGATGAAAAAATGGACAAGGACTTGAATAGACTTTTCTTTAGAGAAGATATACAAAGGATCAATAACCACATGAAAAGATATTCAATACTACTAATCAATAAGGAAATGCAGGGGCACCTGGGTGGCTTGTCAGTTGAGTCTCTGACTCTTGGTTTCAGCTCAGGTCATTATCCCAGGGTCATGTGATCGAGTCCGGTGTGGGGCTGTGCGCTCACAGGGAGTTTGCTTCAGATTTTCTCTCTCCCTTTCCCACTGCCCCTCCCCCAGCTCACACTCGCCCTCTCTTTCTAAAAATAAATAAAATCTTTTTTAAAAAATAAGGAAATGCAAATAAAAAATACAATGAGATACCACCTCATACCCTTTAAAGATGGCTACCATTAAAAAAAAAAACAAGAACAGATAATAAAGGTTGGAAAGGATGTGAAGGAACTGGAATCCTTTTGCACTGTTGGTCAGAATATAAAATGGTGCAGCTGCTGTGTAAAACAATATGGCAGCTCCTCAAAATATTAAAAATGAATTACTATATGACCCAGCAATTCTACTTCTGGGTATATGTCCAAAAGAACTGAAAGCAGGATCTCAAAGAGTTATTACAGGACACCCACATACACAGCCAACAGGTGGGAGCAACCTAAGTGTCCACCAATGAATGAAAAGATAAACAAAATGATAAAATACATACAATGGGATATTATTCAACCTTTAAAAGGAAGGAAATTCTGAAACTTGCTACAATAAGATTTGATGAATGAATCTTGAAAACACTATGCTAAATAAAATCAGTTATACAAGACAAATACTGTATGATTCCACTTACACGAGGTACCTAGAATAGTCAAATTCATAAATATAGAGAGCAGAACAATGGTTGCTAGGGGTTGGGGGGGAGAAGGAGGAAGTTATTATTTAATGGGTACAGAGTTTCAGTTTTGCAATATGCAAAGATGTCCAGAGACAGATGGTGGTGATTGTTATGAATGCACTTAATGGCAATGAACTACAACTTTATTTTTATTTTTTTAAATTTAGATTCAATTAATTAACTATAATATATTATTGATTTCAGAGGTAGAGTTCAGTGATTCATCAGTCTTATATAATACCCAGTGCTCATTACATCATGTACCCTACTAAGTTTGTTTCTTATGATTAAGAGTTTCTTATGGTTTGTCTCCCTGATTTCATCTTCTTTTATTTTTTCCTCTCTTCCCCTATGATCCTCTGTTTTGTTTTGTTTTGTTTTGTTTTTAAGATTTTTACTTATGTATTCGAGAGAATGAAAGAGAGACCACAAGAGGGGGAGGGTCAGAGGGAGAAGGAGACTCCCCGCTGAGCAGGGGCTGATGCTGGCACTCCAGGATCATAAGCTGAGCAGAAAGCAGTCGCCCAACCAACTGAGACACCCAGGCGCCCCTCTGTTTTGTTTTTTAAATTCCACATATGAGTGAAATCATATGATAATTGTCTTTCTCTGATTGATTTATTTTGCTTAGCATAATACCCTCTATAAACTGCAACTTTAAAATGGTAAATTTTATGTTACGAGCATCTGTCCACAGTTAAAAATATTAAATATATGTAAAGCAGAAATTAACACTACAATGTATATGTGTATGTGCATGTGTATATGAACAAGTGAAAGATAAAGGCAGTGAAGCGTGGCAAAACATTAACAAGTGGTCCAGCCAGCAGGAGTTCACTTGTTCTTCCAACTTTTCAGTAGAGTTGACATTTTTCCTAGTGAATATGTATGTATGTATGTATGTATTTAAGAGACAGACAGAGAGCACACTTACACGTGAGCGCGGGGGGCGGGGGAGGGCAAAGGGAGAGAAGACCAGCAGGCTCTATCCCAGGACCCTGAGATCATGAACTGAGCCGAAGGCAGTGCTTAACTGACTGAGCACTCAGGCACACCTTAAATAAATAAATCTTAAAAAAAAAAAAAAAAAAAAATTCCAAGGTTTTTTTAAAAAAACAAACAAACAAAAAAAGGTTTCAGTTTGAAGTCAAATAGGAGAAAGTCATGGTTAGTTTGCTTGAAGTAAATTCTATTCTTTAAAAAAAATTTTTAATTTAATTTTTTAACTTGAATATAGTTGACATATAATGTTACATTAGTTTCAGGTGTATAATATAGTGATTCAATATCTCTATATATTATGCTATGCTCATTAAGTGTAGCTACCACCTGTCATGATACAATAGTATCACAATATCATTGACTATATTCCCCATGCTGTGCCTTTTATTATTGTGACTTATATATTTCATAAGTAGAATGAAATTTACCAATAGAATTTACCAATCAGCCCATCTTCCCACCCCCCTTTCCTCTGGCAACCATCAGTTTCTTCTCTGGATTTATAAGATCTGTTTCTGCTTTTTGTTTATTCATTTCTCCTGTTTTTTAGATTCCACATATGAGTGAAATCATATGGTACTTGTCTTTCTCAGTCTGATTTATTTCACTTAGATTATACCCTCTAGGTCCATCCATGTAGTCACAAATGGCAAGATTTCATCCTGTTTTATGGCCCTGAATAGCCAAAGTGATCTTGAGAAAGAAGAAAAAGCTGGAGGTATCACAATACCAGATTTTAAGATATACTACAAAGCAGTAGCATTCAAAACAGTATGGCATTGGCACAAAAAGAGATACACAGATCGATGGAACAGAATAGTGAGGCTATTTGCTCCACTTTTTTGTTCAATTAATCTATGACAAAGGAGGCAAGAATATACAGTGGGGAAAAGATGGCTCTCTTCAATAAATGATGCAGGGAAAACTAGACAACTATAAGCAAAAGAATGAAGCTGGACCATTTTCTGACACCATACACAAAAATAAACTCAAAATAGATTATAGATTAAAGACCTAAATGTGAGACCTGAAACTATAAAAGTCCTAGAGGAGAATACAGGCAGTAATTTCTCTGACATCAGCCATGGCAACATTTTTCTAGGTATGTTTCCTGAGGCAAGGGAAACAAAAGCAAAAATAAACTCCATCAAAATAAAAAGCTTCTGCACAGCAAAGGAAACCATCAACAAAACAAAAAGGCAACCTACTGAAAGGAGAAGATATCTGCAAATGATGTATCTAATAAGGAGTTATAGCCAAAATATATAAAGAACTTATATAACTCAACACCAAAAAACCCAAACGGACTAAAAAAATGGGAAAGACAGAGCACCTGGCTGGCTCAGTTGGTAGAGTGTACAACTCTTGATCTCAGGGTTGTGAGTCTGAACCTCATGCTGGGTGTAAAGATAACTTAAAAATAAAATCTTTTAAAAAATGGGAAAGACAATTACCATATGATTTCACTCATATGTGGAATTTAGGAAATAAGACAAACGAACAAAGGAAGAAAGAGACAAACGAAAAAACATTCATATGCATAGAACAAACTGGTGGTCGCTAGAGAGGAGGTAGGAGGGAGAGGGGATTGGTAAAATAGATGAGGGGGATTAAGAGTACACTTACCATGATGAGCACTGAGTAATGTATAGAAGTGTATTATCATAACGTACACTTGAAACTAATAAAACACTGTATATTAACTATATTCAAATAAAAAATAAAGTTAACATTAAAATTTTTTAAATGGGCAGAGGGCTTGAATAGACATTTTTCCTAAGAAGACACAGGGATGGCCAAAACACATGAAAAGATGCTCAACATCACCAATCATCAGGGAAACGCAAATCAAAGCCACGGTGAGGTGTCACCCTATACTTGTCAGAATGGCTAAAATTAAAAAGGGCATGTATAGTTTTTAAAGTAAATTAAATAATGTGTGAAATTCACTGAATTTATTTCATAATATATTAAACTAAAATTTAAAAATGTAAACTTATGGGGCACCTGGGTGGCTCAGTCGGTTAAGCATCCAACCCTTGATCTAAGGGTCATTGAGTTCAAGCCCCATGTCGGGCTCCACGCTACTTAAAAATAAATAAATAAATAAACAAATAAATAAATAAATGCAAACCTAAAATCACTATTTTCATAAATCATGCAAAAAAGACAAAATGATTTTTTTTTTAATTTCTAAAGCATTCTCTGTTACTATGAAAGAGTTCAAAAGTAAAAAAAAGTTGACTTGCAGTGGGAAACATAATTAAAAACAAGAGTCTTAAGGCCTTTAACTTGAATGAATGAGTGGATGAACATTTCTGCCTGATAAACTTGGGTGCAATCTAATTTTAAGTTAGTACATGTCTTCTAAGGTTTTACATGGCCAGGAGAAACAGCTGCTGTCAGAGCAAGATAAACTGCCAAGGCATCCAGAGAATGCTATCAACAATTACAGCAGTCAAAGAGATCACCTTATTCTAATTTCACCACTGTTTACAGAGAGCTCAAAACAGATCACATCAGAGTATATGGATCAGACAAAATATTCAACTAGCACAGCAGGTATAAGAAAATCTTCCAACAGAAAACACTACCTAAAATGTTCTCTGATTTTCATTATAAACAAATACTGATAGGGGATAAGAAGACTTAAAATGTAACCTGGTCTGAAAACATGTGCCTCAAAAACATTAACGAATGCCATCTCAGTGAAACTAAAATTCCTGATTCCTGGTGAAAGGAACTCCTAAATGCTGATGTGCCCCAAAAATTAAAACATGGTTTTAAACAGGTAGGGTATTATATGTGGTGAATAACATTAAGATCATGCTACAGATGGGGCTACGGGGTGGCTCAGTGGGTTAAAGCCTCTGCCTTCGGCTCAGGTCATGATCTCAGGGTCCTGGGATCGAGCCCCGCATCGGGCTCTCTGCTGAGCGGGGGGCCTGCTTCCCTCTCTCTCTTTGCCTGCTTGTGATCTCTCTCTCTCTGTCGAATAAATAAATAAAATCTTAAAAAAAAAAAAAAAGATCATGCTGCAGAAATCAAAAACATTTCCAAAAGTCTCTCCTATTTTATTATTTTTTAAAGTTTTACTTATTTATTTGAGAGAGAGAGCATGAGTGGAAGGGACAGCGAGAGAGAAGAATCTGAAGCAGACTCCATGCTGCAGGCGGAGCCTGACACGAGGCTCCATCTCAACACTGATATCAGGATCTGAGCCGAAACCAAGAGTTGGTGGCTCAACCAAGCACCACCCACACTCACATCCATGCAACCTTAGGAAAGCACCTTTTTTCTTGAAATGTCTAAAATATCTTTTTAAATGAAGTTAAAATATCTTTTTAAATGAATTTAAAAGCCACCACTAGAGTCCTGATTGAATAATTTCTTAGAACTAGCTCAGTGTATCAAATATTAGTACTTTCATTAGGCAAAATCTGTTGAGCCAGGTTCAAAATTGAGTGCTTTTCTAAGATCAACATTAACAGTTCTTTTTAGGGATGCCCGGGTGGCTCAGCTGGTTAAGTATCTGCTGCCTTCAGCTCAGGTCATGATCCCTGGGTCCTGGGATCAAGCCCCATCAAGGAGCCCTCTTCTCCTTTTCCCTCCCCCTCTGCCCTTCCCCCCACTCATGCGCTCACACATGCACGCGCGCTTTCTCTCTCTCTCTAAAAATAAATGAAATAAAATCTTTAAAGAAAAAGTTATTTTAAAACTGTTATTTTTTCCCATTTAAACTAAATCCATTTAAGTACAAAGAGTCATTATAAAGAAAAAGAGAAGTATGGGCCAAATAGACAAAAATAGAAATTAAGAGGTACAGACTTCCAGTTATAAAATAAATAAGTCACAGGGATGAAAAGTACAGCATAGGGAATACAGCCAATAAAATTGTAATAATACTGTATGTGACTACACTTAGTGTGGTGAGCAACAAGTAGTGTATAGAACTGTCCAATCACTATGTTGTGCACTTGGAACTAATATAACAATTATATTCAATTATACTTCTATAATACTATAATACTGTCAATTATACTTCGATTATACTTTTTTAAGAAAAACAAGAAAAATAATCATACTTGACCATAGCTTAAACTCTCAGGGGGCAATGAGTCTGCAATAGCTGGGGACAAAAGGAAAACATATCACTTTTTTAAAATAACAGCTTTTTCTTAAACTAATAGCTTTATTGAGATAGAATTCACATACCATACAGCTTACCATTTAAAGTCTGCAATTCAGGGGTGCCTGGGTGGCTCAGTCAGTTAAGCATCTGCCTTTGGCTCAGGTCATATCTCAGGGTACTGCCCAGCAGGGAGTCTGCTTCTGCCTCTCCCTTCCCCCCTCTCTGCTCCTGCTCCTGCTCTCTCTTTCTCTCTCTCTCTACTATTGTGGTTGATTTCATCTTACTTCTAGGGAGTAAAACTACAACACATTTAATGGTCTAAACTAAAAGAAGCCAACTCCAAAGGAAGCAGAGTCCAAAGCAGGAAAAGTTGGGACATCTTTATTTTCTACATTGTGTGGTCTGTGAAAACTGTACATTCTTCAGAAATTTCTAAATCAAAACAACACATCCAATTCAGATAACTTCTTTAATCTAAAATTGACTGGCCTTTCCCATCCAGTGGGGTGAGGAGAGGTCTAAAAAGTATCGATGCTGACCACCTATAGAAACTAGATAACATGAAAAAGACAGTAACTCTTTTCATAATGAGACTTTAACTTCATAAAAGATACAAAATAAACACGTTTCTAAACTTTTAAGGTTAGCAAATACAGAAATAAATTATCTTAATGGCCCAGGCAGTTTGTTTCGAAAAGCATTAGAGCCATACCCTGGATAATAAACAAAGCTTTTTCCTGAGTGGAACTCAGTACCAACGCAGCTGGGCCATGTTCCTCACTCACCAAGTGGCTGGCAGTTCACCATCATCACCCTCGGCCCCTTCCTCATTCTATTTGACCTCCTATACACCTGACATGGTTGACTAGCCCTGCTTTCTTCGAATTCCCCTTTCCATTGGCTTAGCCAAAACATTCATTTCTCCTACCTTTCTGGTTTCACTGGCACTTTCACTGCTACCCTTCTTGCTGAAAAGCCCCAGGCTTCCTTCTTGGGCCATCTTCTCTGCAAACCTTTGTAGCACTCTCAATCTCCCACTACTATTACTACTGCTGCTGCTGCTACTACCACAACATGCACACACAGCAAACCCATTTCTATATTCCTATGTTGTTCCTGAGCTCCAAACTTCTATTTCTCATTGCCTCTGGAGGTCTGCATTTGAATGGCTGAGACCAAATCTGTACTAGGTCTCCCCGTCACCATCACCATCAAAGCCTGTCTGTACTTCCTCCTTCTGCCTCACCGCATCATCCTTCCCCCACCCCCACAGACATTCAGCTGGGCACCAAGACTTAATTGAGTCTGCTCTTGAAATTCGCATCCACTCTCTATGGTTTCTCTAGCCTCGACTTTAAAAAAATATCCTCAGGGGCGCCTGGGTGACTCAATGAGTTAAGCATCTGCCTTCAGCTCAGGTTATGATCCAGAAGTCCCAGGATCAAGCTCTGAATCAGTCTCCCTGCTCAGAGAGGAGTCTGCTTCTCCCTCTGCCCCTGCCCCTGCTTGTGCTCTTTCACACTCTCAAATAAATAAAATCTTTTTAAAATTTTCTAAAAATACCAAAAAAAATTTTTTTTTTAAAATACCCCTACAGAGCACCCCGGTACCTTCCATGAAGTTCCAGATAATCTTCCAAATACAGACTACTAACCACATCATTCCCCTGATGAATAAAATCTCTGATAACTTGCCATTGTCTCTGAATAAGTTCCAAAGTATTTCTTTCAAGGACTTTTCACAATCTTTTATTTCACCTCCCTAATCTTAATGCCTGCCACTTCCTGCCTCATCAAGCACTGTTTGAGGTAATTAATTCAGTATTTTGCCTATTATGTTCTAGATACTGTATCAGAAGATAGATAAATGAAACAAATTATTTTATCGATAGAATTTATATTCTAGTGGGAGAAACAAACAAGAAATAGACATGTGGCATCAGGAGTAATGAGAAATCAGAAGAAAGAAAAGCAGAGCAGAGTAAGGAATCAGAGTGAAGGAAGCGTATCAGAGATTGCTCTGAGTTCACCAAATCCTGTTTTCTTTTCGTACTGGACACACAGCTAGACTGTTCCCTAGCCTCTCTGGCAGCTAGAGACAATACCGAACCATTCTGGCTCATGGAACACTGGAGATTGACATTGCCAAATCCACCCTGACCCCTTAAAATCCTCCATGGGATCCTCCATGTTCTCTTCCCTCCTCTTTCAACTAGTTACAGAGAAGTCAGCAGAAGACTAAGTCTCCAGAGAAGCCCTTCCCAACCGGGGTTTCCTAAGAGAATTAAGCCCTTAATACAATGATGTGAATAACTAGACTAATTCCTCAGTTCTCCCAAGGATGGCATATAATTAGTACCACTCCAGAATCACAGAGAAATTAACTTGCTGTATGCTATAGATGTTTTAAGGCATTAGGGTTTAATTATTTCCTCAGACTTCCAGTTGAAAGGGCTACTCTAGGGGTTTAAGGAGCCTGGGTCTCTGAATGTGTGGGGAGCAGAGGCCTAGCCCTGCTGATGGACATTAGACTGTGACCTGAGCAAGAAAAAAACAAAACCAAACCTTGTATTTAACAAGATAAATAATGATCGTACTGGATTATAACTCAAAGAAGAAAGAACCCATGAGTCCATACTGATATATATTAATAATACAATACATACATAAATAAGAAAGGAAAATTCTTTATTAGAGTAACATTTTGACCAATAAAAGAAAAAGGAGTGATGGAAAACTTTTTAAATTACCATTTGGCAAGCATCATAGTAAATAACTGTTGTTGTTTTTTTTTAAGATTTTATTTATTTATTTGACAGACAGAGATCACAAGTAGGCGGGGGGTGGGGAGGGGAAGCATGCTACCTGCTAAGCAGAGAGCCTAATGCGGGGCTCGATCCCAGGACCCTGAGATCATGACGTGAGCCAAAGGCAGAGGCTTAACCCACTGAGCCACCCAGGCGCCCCGAGTAAATAACTGCTTAAGGAAGAATCATTAATGGATACTAAAAAAGCATGAAGAGAAACAGTATCTTTACAGTCTCAAAGTATCTCCTCCACAAGATACCAACTAATTAGAAAATAATTATAACTTTACGGTGGAGTAACCTGGTCAGATACATCCTTAACCAAGTAATTAAAGCTGACACCACCAGTTACAGGACAAAAAAAGACACTTTGTGTCTTCTGATGTAACGCACTGAGAAGGACACAGCACTACCTCTATGGTATTCTTACTAAAAATTTATAACATAGATTTAATCAAGAAGAAATAACAGACAAACCCAAATCAAAGGACATTCTATAAAATACATGGTCAGCACTCTTCAGAAGTGTTAAAGTCATGAAGGATAAACATTGTTTAGTTCAAAGGATGCCACTGTTTAGTTCATAGTTGTCATGTCATTAAGGAGACATGACCATTAACCCAGCGTTTAATCCTGGATAGGATCCTGAGTCAGAAAAAAGTTGTTTTGTTATAAAGAACACTACTATAGTGGACAACTCATAAAAACTGAACATCTGTAGATTAGATATTAGGTACTAGTATTATACCAAAATTATTTCCTATATTTTGATCATTGTATTGTGGTTATGAAAGAGAATATCATCCCTCCTTTTTTAAAGGAAACACACTGAAATATTTAGAAATAAAGGGGCATCGGGGCACCTGGGTGGTACAGTCCAGTCAGTTAAGCATCTGACTCTTGTTTTTGGCTCAGGTCGTGATCTCATGGTGGTGAGATGGAGCCCCACATCGGGCTCCGTGCTCAGCGTGGAGTCTCTCTCTCTCCCTCTGCCCCTCCCACTCGTGTCCTCTCTCCCTCTGTCTCTCTCTAAAATAAGTAAATAGGGGCACCTGGGTGGCTCAGTTGGTTAAGCATCTGCTTTCGGCTCAAGTTGTGATCTGGGAGTCCTGGGACCAACCCCCCCATCACACTCCTCCCTCAATGGGGAGCCTGCTTCTCCCTCTCCCTCTGCTCTCCCCCCACCCCACTTGTACTCTGTCTCTCTCTCTCAAATAAATAAAATCTTAAAAAGAAAAAAAAAGAACTACCCTACAACCCATAAATTGCACTACTAGGCATTTACCCAAAGGATAAAAAATACAGATTTGAAGTAATACCTGCACCCCAATATTTATAGCAGCATTATCAACAATAGCCAAGAAAGCCCAAATGTCCATCCACTGATGAATGGATAAGAAAATGTGGTATAAGGGCGCCTGGATAGCTCAGTCGGTTGGGTGTCTGCCTTCCGCTCAGGTCATGATCTCAGAGTCCTGGGATCGAGTCCCATATCGGGCTCCCTGTTCAGTGGGGAGCCTGCTTCTCCTTCTTCCCCACCCCTGCTCATGTTCTCTCTCTATCTCTCTCAGATAAATAAATAAAATCTTTAAAAAAAAGATGTGGTATACACACACACACATACACACACAATGGAATATTACTCAGCCATCAAAAAGAACGAAATCTTGCCATTTGCAATGACCTGGATGGAGTTAGAGTGCATTATGCTAAGTGAAATAAGTAATTTAGAGAAAGACAAATACCATATGATCTCACTCATATGTGGACTTTAAGAAAGAAAACAGATGAACATATGGGAAGGGGGGAAAGAAAAAAAGGAGAAAGGTAAACAAGAAAACAAGCCATAAGTGACTTTTTTTTTTAAGATTTATTTCAGAGAGAGAGAGAGAGAGAGAGAGAGAGCACTCAATCAGGAGGGGCAGAGGGAGAGGGGGAGCTGACTCCTCGCCGAGGGTGGAGCCCAACATGAGGCTCCATCTCCTAACATGGAGATCATGACCTAAGCCGAAACCAAGAGTCAGATGCTCAACCAAGCCTCCCAGGCACCCCACCATAAGTGACTCTTAACAACAGAGAACAAACTGAGGGTTGATGGAGAGAGGCAGGGGCAGATAGGCTAGATGGGTGATGGGTATTAAAGAGGGCACTTGTTGTGACGAGCACTAGGTGTTGCATGTAAGGGATGAATCACTGAATTCTACTCCAGAAACCAATATTGTACTGTATGTTAACTAACAAAATTTTAAAAACCCGAAAACTTCTAACTTAATAAAAGAAGATATTAGTTGAAAAAAAAATCATGTTTTTGGAGACCATTTAATGACAAGGAAAAAATGCTCATTGTCGGTTAATCAGAGCAAAAACTGCCTGAATATGCTATACAATGTCAGTTTTTACATACACATTTTTACCTGTGCATAAATAAAAAAGAAAACCACCAAAAGGCTAATGTTTTCTTTGGGTGATAGAAGTAGAGACGATTTACATTTTCTTTATGTTCTTGTATAATTTCTAAATTTAGAAGTAAAAATATATCACTACTTGAAGAAATATATTCTTTTAATGTAAAGTATGAAACAAACAGAACTATGAACCACCAGCTCTTTGTTAGTGAACAGTGGAAACAGTATTGAGAGTCAGACCTTGGTGTCTTATTAAAAATTCAGATATTCTCTGGGACACCTGGGTGGCTCAGTTGGTTAAGCGGCTGCCTTCGGCTCGGGTCATGATCTCGGGGTCCTGGGATCGAGTCCCACATCGGGCTCCTTGCTCGGCAGGGAGCCTGCTTCTCCCTCTGCCTCTGCCTGCCTCTCTGC
Organism: Potos flavus; assembly: GCA_028534135.1. Classification (NCBI taxonomy): domain Eukaryota; kingdom Metazoa; phylum Chordata; class Mammalia; order Carnivora; family Procyonidae; genus Potos; species Potos flavus. Next base: position 14,205,684 of record CM052898.1, read on the forward strand.
CTACTTGTGATCTCTCTCTCACTCTCTCTCTGACAAATGGATAAATAAAATCTTTAAAAAAAAAAAAAAAATTCAGATATTCTCTTCCTAGCTGAAATATGTAGCCCTCTCAAAAGAAAATACAATGAGCTCATTTCATGCTAATTTTATATTTGTGTTCCTTTGTTAACATACTGAGAGATGGCCTAAACATTTAGTTAGGAATCAATATTAAAAATGTAACTGATTAAGCTATAATCAAAAATAAGTTATACGGAATTATTAATAAAATTGAGGTTTTTAGAAATGCAAATCACATACATTCAAGGCAGTTAGGTAAACAGGTAAGGAATATGAAGTAAATGTCTACACAGAGACTATGAAAGATCACAAAATTCGGGGCATCTGGCTGGCTCAGTTGGAAGAACATGGGGCTCTTGATCTTGGGGTTATGAGTTCAAACCTCACATTGCGTGTAGAGTTACTTAAATTTTTTTTAAAAAATCACAAAATTCAGGAATTAAAATTTAGTTATAAATCCCAGAAAAATTAAAAACTCAAATGCAAGTTCATTAATGAGTAAAAACAAAATTCTGAGTTATTTTTCATGCTTTCATTCACTTACAACATGCACCAATTCTCCTGAAACTCTTCCAAAAAATTGCAGAGGAGGAAACATTTCCTAATACATAACTGTGATGCCAGCATTATCCTGATACCAAAGCTAGACAAAGATATCACAAGAAAACTTCAGATCAAAAGTCCTTATGAATATAGATGAAAGATCCTAAAAAAAAAAAAAAAAAGAAGCAGCAGCAACCAAAATCTAACAAATCCAACTGAATTCAACAGCACATTAAAAAGATTATACACTGGGGCACCTGGGTGGCTCAGTCAGGTAAGTGGCTGACTCTTGGTTTCAGCTCAGGTTGTGATCTCAAGGTCATGAGATCAAGCCCCACATCTGGCTCACACTGAGCAAGGAGCTGGCTTGAGATTCTGTCTCTCCCTCTCCCTCTGCTCCTCCCCCCTCTTGTGCTCTTTCTCTCAAATAAATAAATAAATCTTAAAAAAAAAAAAAGTGTACACCATGACCAAGTAGGCTTTAGCACAGGAGTGCTAGGGTAGTTCATCATAAGAATATCAATGTAATGTGCCACATTAATAGAATGAAGGAAAAAAAAATCACATGATCATCTTAATAGATGCAGAAAAAGCATTTAATAAAATTCAGCAGTCTTCCATGATAAAAAAAAAAGAGAAAAATAGGAATGAAAGAAACCTCATTAACATGAAAAAGAGTATTTATAGAAGTCCACAGCTAACATCATACCTAATGGTGCAAAACTGAAAAATTTTCAGGACACCTGGGTGGCTCAGTTGTTAAGCATCTGCCTGGCTGGCTCAGTGAGCATGTGACTCTTGATCTCAGAGTCCTGAGTTCAAGCCCTATGTTGGGCACAGAGTTTATTTAAAAAAAAAAGAAAGAAAGAAAAAGAAAAAAGAAAACAATTCCATTTAAATGGCACCAAAAAGAATAAAATAAAATACCTAGGAATAAATTTAACAGAGGAAGTGAAAATGTACGTGCTAAAAACTACAAAACATCATTGAAAGAAATACACCTGCACCTAATATAACACTATATGTTAACTACACTGGATTTTAAAAAAATTTTAATTATCTTTATTGTTTCCACCAACAAAAGAAATACAAATTCATTTAAGCAATTCCAACATTACAGAAATATACAACATAGAAACCAAAAAAAAATTAAAGTAAACCTAAGTAAATGGAAGACATCCTACGTTCATGGATTAGAAGACTTAATATTGTTGGAATACTCTCTAAAAGGATCTACAGATTTAACACAATCTCTATCAAAATTCCAATGGCCTCTTTTGTAGAAATGGAAAAGCTGATTCTCAAATTCACATGGACTTATAAAGGCTCCAAATAGCGAAAACAATATTGGAAAAGAAAAACGGGTGCCTGGGCGGCTCAGTTGGTTGAGGGCTGACTCTCTGTTTCAGCTGACTCTCATGATCTCATGAGCTGTGGGATCGAGCCCCGTGTGGGACTCCGCACTCTTGAGTCTGCTTGAAGGTACTCTCTCTCCCTCTGCCCCTCCTCCCCCAAATAAATAAATCTTAAAAAAAAAGGAAAGAAAAAAACAAAGTGAGACTTCCCAATTTCAAAACTTACAACAAAGCTACAGTATTCAAAACAGTGTAGTACAAGCATGAGGAGAGATATACAGACCAATAGAATAGAATTGAGAGTCCGGAAATAAATTCAAACATCTATGGCCAACTGATTTTCAACAATGGTGCCAACAATATTCAATGGGAAGAATAGTCTCTTCAGCAAATAGTGCTAAGACAACAGGTTAACCACATGCAAAGAATACAATTGGAACTCTAACTCTACATACAAAAATTAACTCAAAATAGATCAATGACCTAAATATAAGAGCTAAAACTATACAACTATTAGAAAGAAATAGGAGTAAATATTCATGACCTTGGATTTGCCAATGGATTCTTGTATTTGACACCAAAACTTTGTGCATCAGAAGACATAAAGAGAGTGAAAAGACAACATACAGAATGGGAGAAGATATTTGTTAATCATATATCTAATAAGGTTTTAGTATGCATAATATACATGGGATTTTCATAACTCAACAAAAGACACATCTAATTAAAATGAATAAACAAACAACAACAACAAAAACAGAAAGACTCATAGAGAACAAACCGGTGGTTACCAGAGGAGAGGAGGGCGGGGGGATGACTGAAATAGGTGAAAAGAATTTAAAAGGTACAAACTTTTAGTTTTAAATAAGTAAGTCACAGGGAGGAAAGTACAGCATAGGGAATATAGTTAATAATATTGTAATAACCTTGTATGGTGACAAATGGCAACTACACTAATTATGGTATTATATAATGTACAGGATTGTCAATCACTATAACATCATATAACTACATACTATATGTCAACTATATGCTTCAATAATTTTTTTAAAGATTTATTTATTTGAGAGAGAGAGCATGCGCGGGAGGGACAGAGGGAGAGGGAAAGAGAATCCTAAGCAGACTCCATGCTGAGTGCAGAGCTTCACATGGGGCTCAATCCCAGGACCCCGTGATCACAACCCGAGCCCGAAACCAAGAGTTGGATGCTTAACCAACTGTGCCACCTAGGTACCCCAATAATAATTTTTTTAATGGGCAAAGGACTTGAATAGATTTTTCTCAAAAGAAGATACACAAACAGCCAACAAGCAAATGAAAAGATGTTCAACATCACTGTCATTAATGAAGTGCCAATCAAACCACAATGAGACACCACTTTGCACCCAGCAAGATGGCTTTTATCCAAAAAATGGTAAATGAATGTTAGCAATATTGGATGGAGAGAGATAGAAACCCTTGAACCTCCTGATGGGAATGAGAAATGGTGAGGTAGCTGTGGCAAACTGTTTGGTGGTTCCTCAAAAAGGTATACGTAGAATTATCAAATGACCCAGCAATTCCACTCTTAGGTACATACTCAAAAAGAATTGAAAACAGGTATTCAGACAGATGTTTGTTTATAAATGTTCACAGCTGCACTAATCACAATAGCCAAAAGGTAGAAACAGCCCAAATATCTATAAACAGATGAACAGATAAACTGCAGTCTATCTCTGCAGTGGAATATTACTCAGCCATAAAAAGAAACGAACTACTAACACATGGTAACAACTTGGATGAACCTTGAAAACATGTTAAATGAAAGAAGCTAGACACAAAATTTTGCTCAAATACTCATGATTCATATTCTGAATATGAATTATTCAGAAAGGTAAATCCATATATCCAGAGAGAAAGAAAGCCAACTGATGGTTGCCAAGGAATGGGGGAAGGGGAACAAGAGGAGTGATTACTAGGTACAGGGTGTTCCTCTGGGGCACTGAAACAATTTTGAAACCAGAGGCCTGATGGTTGCATAACACTGTGAATGCACTGAATGCTAAATGTCATTGAAGTGTCCACTTTAAAATAGTTACTGTATGTTATATGAATTCCACTTCAATTTTTAAAAATTAAGCTAAATGAAAGAAGCCAGGCTCAAAAGACTACATATTGTATGATTTTATTTAAATGAAATGCCCAAAAAAGGCAAAACTAGAAGGAGAGAAGTAGATTAGTGACTGCCTGGGACCGGGTGGGAAAGGGAAGTGATTGCAAATAGGCACAGGGGATCTTTTTGGGATAATAACAAGTTCTAAAACTGTGGTAAGAAATGTACAACTCTGTAAATTTACTAAAAATAAATGAATTGGGGGCACCTGGGTGGCTCAATCAGTAAATTTCTGCCTTTGGCTCAGGTCATGATTCCAGGGTCCTGGGATTGAGCCCACACGTTGGGCTCCCTGCTCAGCGGGAAGGCTGCTTCTCCCTTTCCCTCTGCCTGCCACAACCCCTGCTGTCCACTCTCTCTAAATAAATAAATAATATTGATTTATTTATAATATTATTTATATTTATATATAATAATATAAAATAAATAAAATCTTTTTTAAAAATTGAACTGTGTGCTTAAAATGGATGAATTTTATGTTATATGTACTATATGTCAAAAAAAACTCATAAAAAAACATTGAAAGCCCTTAGACATGATTTATATCAATATTAAAAACAAGGAACATGGAGAGGAAATGAAACAGTAAAAACAGGAAAAAATATCATTCATTTTCATTCAATAAATATTTATTGAGTGCCTACTATATGCTAGGCACTGGGATTAGGGTGGACAGCAAAACAAATCACCTGTCCTCAGTGGAGTTTATAATCTAATTGTGGTAACAAACATATCCTGAAATACAATAAGGCACAGACTCAGTAGGTTCTGAGGTATATTAATAGGATGAAAATAATGCATCATACCCTTTTTTCATTTGGCATTACAGACAACTGTGAGAAAGAAAAAAAAAGCTTTAACTGCTTTATGTGAAGCCTTGTGTTCTGTTTAAACTAAAAAATTTAGCTCTGAAATGTGCTCAGATTTTTTAAACTCTGAGAACTTGTAAACACAACTGATTTCTACAGACAGCAAAAACTTGTCTGATCTTGTGTTAGTCACAGTAATCAAATTAAATATAACACTGTGTATATATTAAAGCACAAAGAACTGAAGACAAGAGATAAAGACTGGGGTATGATTCTGATTACAAAGGAATAGGAGGTACCTCTCCAGCTTCTGGATACAGAAGACAAAAGTCCACTTGATTATAAAGATTTGGGCAATAGAGCCTCAATTCTTCCTTTGGATTGACAAAAGTCTCTCCAATTTCCAGAAAGTTTGTGATTTAGGTAGCTGCTGTGAGCCATGTTAAAAGTTCTAAGTAAAGCTAGATAAGGCAAAGAGGAGGAAGTTATCCAAGAATGTAGCTAGATAAGGCAAAGAAGGGGAAGTTCTCAAGAATGCTAATAGTGAAGGGTCACTGAGTAGGATATTCGACTGACTTTATAATCCTTTCTATTCACCCAAAGAGTGAACAGGTTTATGGTTTCCAGTTTCTTTTAAGAAAGATGTATTTGGGAGTGCCTCAGTGGGTTAAAGCCTCTGTCTTCGGCTCAGGTCATGATCTCAGGGTCCTGGGATCGAGCCCCACATCGGGCTCTCTGCTCAGCGGGAAGCCTGCTTCCCCCTCTCTCTGCCTGCCTCTCTGCCTACTTGTGATCTCTCTCCCTCTGTCAAATAAATAAAATCTTTAAAAAAAAGAAAGAAAGATTTATTTTGAGTCTTGAACTAAGTTTGACCTTTTTGCGGATTTTAAACATTCTTCAATGCCTTGTTCCATTTGTATTTTCATAAAGCTCTGTAAGTTTGATATGCACCAGGGTAGAGAATCATTGCTATAAGTCAATAACATATCACAGAATCAGAGTAGTTCAAAGCTTATGAAGTCCTTAAATCAGAGCAGCTCTCCAGCAATTCAAAGCATAGCTCTCTGTCTAGTGGCAAACAGCTAGTCCACTTTTATTTTCTAATTTTAAGCTTTGTGGGGGTTTTTTTTTTTAGATTTTATTTATTTTTTTATTTTTTTTATTTTTTTTAATTTATTTTTATTTTATTTATTTTATTTATTTATTTATTATTTTATTTATTTATTTGAGAGAGAGAGAGAGAGAGAACATGAGAGAACATGAGAGAACATGAGAGAACAAGCAGGAGGAGCTGCAGAGGGAGAGGAAGAAGCAGGCTCCCCACTGAGCAGGGAGCCCGATGCAGGGCTCCATCCCAGGACCCTGTGATCATGACCTGAGCCGAAGGCAGACACTTAACCAACTGAGCCACCCAGGGGCACCCAAGCTTTGTGTTTTGTAAATATTTAATCATGAATTTCAACATGTCTTTTAGGATGTGAAGAAAATGGGTGGTTTCAATTCTCCAGTTCTAAAGCCTTTTGATATTCACAAGTGTTGGCATACTTTTGTGAAAGACTGAATGTATATATTCCATTTCAGATTTTTGTTTCTTTTGAAAGCACTGCCATTTAGAGATGCCATGCTACTAAGAAACTGGAAGATTCTTAATCCTCCAGTACACAAATGTTGCAATTTAGAAGAGGGAGAGTCATTTTCCATTCCCAAAGGCACAAACTATTCTATAAACATTAACACACACTGCATTCAAGAGGTATTACAGACTATCTTGCCTGCCCTCGGCCCTGATGCAAAGGTGTGAAGAGGCAAGTCAGGTTTCAACATTCACTTCCACTTTTACCACACCCAAGGCATTCTTACCAACATAAATCAGCCTAGCCTGTTAAGAAAACTGGAAGCAATCAACTAAGCCTATCAAATTCTTTGCATAAGGAGCATCTGCCTTACTTTCAAATGACAAAAGCTACACCATCAACCTTCAGTCTGTCATTTTATAACATAAGTCATTAATTATTTTATTTATTTATTTTTAAAGGGAGAATGTGTGCGAGGACACGCACGTATGGGGGGGGGGGGGTAGAGGGACAAAGGGAGAGGGAGAGGGGAAGCAGACTCCCCGAGGCTCGATCTCCCAACCCAGAAATCATGACTTCAGCCAAAACCAAGAGTTGGACGTTTAACCAACTGAGCCACCCAGGCACCCCATAAGTCATTTATTCTTAATATTTAAAAAGGCTTTGCAGAATGAGGCGAATTTAAGAGTCACGGGATTTTTTTTTTTTTTTTTTAGGATCTATTTACGAGAGAGAGAGAGAGAGAGAGAGAGAGAGAGAGAACGTGTGCCCAAGAGCAAGGGGAGTAAAAGGAGAGAGGATCTCAAGCAAACTCTCTGATGACTGTGGAGCCCGACTGGGGGCTTGATCCCACGACCCCAAGATCAAGAGTTGGATGCTCAACCAACAAGCCATCCACGTGCCACAAGAGTCATAGTAAGATCTTAAGTCAAAGACAGATTTGCATTCTAACTTTAGAACTTAACCTGAGGCCTTGATATCTATAAATTCAATGAGAATAGTATTATTTACCACAAATGACCTGAGAAGGGACTCAATGACCCTACGTATGAAGGTGCTAGAACTGTAAAATGCTAGGGATATCATAGTTTAATTTTGTATTTTTTCAAAATTATAGATCTTAAAAGACTGGAGCTCAGTTTCACACTTTTTTTTTTTAAGATTTTATTTATTTATTTGTCAGAGAGAGAGAGCAAAAGCAGGGGGAGCGGGAGGCAGAGCAGGCAGAGGGAGAAGCAGGCTCCCCGCTGAGCAAGGAGCCCGATACAGGACTCGATCCCAGGACCCTGGGATCATGACCTGAGCCGAAGGCAGTAGCTTTACCGACTGAGTCACCCAGGCGTCCCAGTTTCACACTTTTTCACAGCTGCTATTTCAACGTGTGTACCCTGTTCAAAGATTTTTTTTTTTAGTTACAAATTTTTTTAGTTTCACTATGTGCAAGTACTGAGCCAAGAATTTCAAATTGCACCACTGAATGCAATTATCTCAACAACCCTATTATCATCCCATTTTGTAGCTAAGGAGACTGAGACTAAGAGAATTGCCCTCAAATAGGCAATCACAAAGCTAGGAAGTGGTTAAGCCAGGATGTGACTTATCTAAATTTGACAACTCAGGAAAAGCAGAGCTATGATTAAATACAATGCCTGTTTTATATTTTTGGGGAAAAAATCGCACCACTGTTTAACTATGGAACTGGAGCAATACACTGTATATTAGAATTCCTCAGCTTGTTGCTGTGGCGGGATCATCACATCGCGTTGCCTGCTCACTGCCCCCACTGGATACGCTCCTCCAGGCATGAACACCCTTCCTCTCTTCTGGATCCCAGTGCCCAGCAAAATGAGCATCTGCCCAACTAAAGCCAGAATGCAGAGGGAAGCTAAAGGCTGCAACAGGATTTAGCTCTAAGCCCACCTCCACCCCCATGGCATCACTCAGTACCCCTTTCTCTTTCCACCTAGATAGCTGGAGTTACCATTTAGGAGTGGCCTCTCTCAAACTTGAAGTCCCTGTGGGGCTTCACTCTCAACCCTGCCCCTCACCCTCACTTCCAACTAGGCCACAGGACAGGGTGGATGATCCAAGCTGGGCAAATCATAGTGGTTCCACTGCCCCAGCACAATGACTTGTTCTAGAATGGGAACCTGACCCAAGCCAAGCTAAGCAAGGACAGAATCTTGCTCATTCTTTTCATTAGAGTAGGAAATACTATAGGTACTCGGGAGCCAAAGAAGGGTCTTCTGCAAGGGAGTAGCAGGGTCATATATGCACCTTAGAAAGATGATTCCAGGGCGCCTGGGTGGCTCAGTGGGTTAAAGACTCTGCCTTCGGCTCGAGTCATGATCTCAGGGTCCTGGGATGGAGCCCCACGTCGGGCTCTCTGCTCAGCGGGGAGCCTGCTTCCCTGGCTCTCTCTGCCTGCCTCTCTGCCTACTTGTGATCTCTCTCTCTCTGTCAAATAAATAAATAAAATCTTAAAAAAAAAAAAAAAGAAAGAAAGATGATTCCAGTAATAGCCATGAAAAAAGACACCAAGAGACAGACACACAGTGAGAACACCATAACGGTACTATGCTAATAGACCTGACAAGAGATGAGGGCTTAATCCAAGAAAATGGTAAAAGGAATAGAGAAAAGAGAATACTTTGGAATTGCTTTCTGTCTCACTGGAAATACTGTCCTAAAAGGAAAAACCTGTCCCCTTGAATTCCACATATAGAGATGAGCACTGTGGACGCCTGATTCATAAAATAAGTGACTTGCTAAGTAAATAGAAAGCAGTAAGATGAAGTGGTTATGAGCACAGAGTCTAAGCCATGCCGCTTGGGTTTAAATCCCAGTGTTATGTCACTTTACTAGCAGTGTGACCTTGGATGAGTTATTTAACCCCTGTGCCTCAATTTCCTCAGCTAAACAAATTGGGATAATAATAGCACCTACCTTAGAGGGTTACTGGTATGCAGAAAAGGAAACCCTGGAACTGGTTGATTAAAGACATGTAGTAGCTCAGAAGACAAACAAGGAGGGAAGACAGCATTCCAGGCAGAAAGGAAGGCATATGCAAAGGAGAACAAACACGAAAAATGATTTTGACTCATGACCTTTGCCCTCTCTAGAGCCGCACCCCCAGTGTGGGCTACATGCCAGTTGGAATTCCAGCCTCAGGAACTGTATCTGAAACTCAACTGGTCGAGAATGAAACCAATCACCTTCGGATCTCCTCCTCTCCCACCAGACAGTTTTAATTATTCTCCATGATCTCATAAACACAGAGACTGTAACAGTGGGTCAAGGGTGGACTGGTTAGTCTGATGTAATTCATGCGTCATGGGAAGAGACCAAACACCTCCCAGGGCCCTGAGTACAGGACATGACTGTGGCAAGGTCAGAAAAAGCAGTGGGGACTGGGCATCAAGTCAGAGGTGGCACAGGGCACTGCCAACCCAGGGGCAAAACCAACTCTGGGAACACAAACCATCTAGGCCCTGATGAATCATCCTCTGCTGTAGGGTAAAGACCAACTTTGCATCCGGCTTTTCTAGAACTAGGTCAGCATCTTCCCCTACCTACCTCAATCCCCTTTAGCTATTGTTATATTGCTGATAATAATTCCATGTTTTCTGATCAAAGTTCTTATTGATAGTCCAACTTTCTAAAGATTTTAATATGGGCAAGTTCCCTAGTTTTCAAAGACAGGAGTTCTAGGATTAATAGAAAAGACGCCCAACCAATTATAGTTATCACACCAGTCACCATAATAGGTATGTAGCATACATTACCTGTAATATGCACCACCCTTGAAAAGTAGTCAAGAATTCCCCTTTTAAGAATGAGAATACTAAAGGCCAGAGCTGTGACAGAGCAAGGTTATAAACCTAGGTCAGCCTGATTCTGTGTAAGTCAGTTTCTAGTGAATTAACATGAGTCAGTCATCAAGGAACTGATCATATATGGGTGTACGGGTGTATTTAAAATATCTATTTTCTGGACCTGAAAAACAGAAAAACATATCTTAGAAGTGGTGACTCAACTCAAGGAAAACATTCCTCTTTTTTTTTTTAAGATGTTATTCATTTATTTGAGAGAAAGACAGAGAAGACGAGTGATAGGCAGAGGGAGCAGCAGACTCCCCACTAAGCAGGGAGCCTGACACAGGGCTCAATCCCAGGACCCTGGGATCATGACCTAGGCCAAAGGCAGACGCTTAACTGACTGAGCCACCCAGACACTGGGTAAACATTCCTTGTTTTATAACATTCCTGCTAACCCCTAACACTAACTCTTTCACTGGATTCAGTTCAGGCTCTAATCACTATTCACTTGTATCATTACAATCGCTTATAAGGGGATCTCCCAGCATTCACTCTGGCCCTGCTTCAGACCAGTTCTTCACACTGCTTGCCTTAATAAAGCTTATTAATGGGTCACCAACCCACAGCAGCATTTCCCAAACTTGTGTGGCCCTAGAACTATTCTAAACTGATAGAACATCAGCTAGCATTCACAGTATCTACTGAGTGCTTGGACTGAAACAGAGAAGGAAAAAATGGCCTAAGTAAATGATGCAAAAAATAAATTAAAATAAACTTTATGGTCAAATAAGAAACAGATTAAAAATTAAGCCATTTTTATTTTCTTACAAACAAAATTTCACAGGTTATAATTAGAACACAAGATACACATCACAGACCAGTAATGAAGTAGAAACCATACATCATGTTAGTTAGTAAATCTGAATCACACAATGTAAGATGCAGATCCCAAGTCACATGTGTTCATAATGCCCCAGCATTAACTTTTAGAATTTTGTAAAAGTGTTTAGAATTCCTTATTTTATGGTTTAAAAATATACTTTAGAAGCAAAATTACTCAATTGTCACTTTTCTTTTTTTAAGTCCTCTACCATCGGTCACACTGGCATTCTCCCGCTTTAGCAGGTAGTGAGATAACCCAGGAGCTTCGGACACTGCACAGTGTGTCACGACTTCTCTCTGGGTCATGTTCAGTGAAGAGTGCAGCAGTACATTTCCCTCTCTTTAAGAAAAAGAGGAAGGGAAAACCAATGGATGTCCTCGAAAAATTCAAAATAAAAATACCGTATGCTGGGACGCCTGGGTGGCTCAGTTGGTTAAGAGGCTGCCTTCGGCTCGGGTCATGATCCCAGGGTCCTGGGATCGAGTCCCACATCGGGCTCCTTGCTCGGCAGGGAGCCTGCTTCTCCCTCTGCCTCTGCCTGCCTCCCCACCTACTTGTGATCTCTCTCTCACTCTGTCTCTGACAAATAAATAAATAAAATCTTAAATTAAAAAAAAAATACCGTATGCTCCAATAACTCCACTACTGAGTGTTTTCCAAAAGGAAAAGACTAATTCAAAAAGACAGATGCAGCGTTATGTTTACTGCAGCATTATTTACAATAGCTAAGATATAAAAGCAACCTAATTGTCCATTAATAGATGAATGGGTAAGGAAGATGTGTGGGGGGGTGCCTGTGTAGAGATATCTATGATGGAATATTTTGCAGCTATACAAAGGATGAGATTGTGCTATTTGTGACATGGATGGACCTAGACAATATTACGCTAAGTGAAATAAGTCAGATTGAAAAAGACAAATACCATAGGATTGCACTAATATGTGAAATCTAAGAAAAAAAAGAAAAAGAAAAAATAAAAACCAGACCTGTAAATACAGAGAACAAACTGATGGTTGCTAGAGAGGAGGGGAACAAGGAGATGGACCAAATGGATGAAGGGGAGTGGGAGATAGAGGCTTCCAGTTATGGAATAAATAAGTCATGGGAATAAAAGGCACAGCACAGGGAATACAGTCAGTGATACTGTAACAGCGCTGTATGGTGACAGACGGTAGCTACACCCGTGGGGAGCACAGCATAATGTATAAACTTGTGAAAGCATTGTTGTACACCTGAAATTAGTAACACTGTATGCCAACTACACTCAAAAAAGAAGGAAGGAGGAAAGGAAGGAAGAAAGGAGGAGGGAAAGAAGGAGCAAGGAACCAAAATAGATGTATTCCATCTATGCAAGTACACACACATATTTCAATGGAACAATAGATCATTAAAAAATTAAACATCAGGGGCGCCTGGGTGGCTCAGTGGGTTAAAGCCTCTGCCTTCAGCTTGGGCCCTGATCTCAGGGTCCTGGGATCGAGCCCCGCTTTGGGCTCTTTGCTCAGCGGGGAGCCTGCTTCCCCCTCTTTCTCTGCCTGCCTCTCTGCCTACTTGTGATCTCTCCCTCTCCGTCAAATAAATAAATAAAATCTTTAAAAAAAAATTAAACATCAGTTGTCCTTAACTTTAGCTATCCATGAGAATCAACTGGAATCTTGTAAAAATTACTGATGCTTGGGTCTCATTCTCCTTCAATTCCCCTCCCAAACTATGAATTAATTGCTTGGATATGGAGTCTAAGCATCAGTTATTGTTGTTGTTGTTTTTAAAGCTCCCAAGGCTGAAAACCATTGCTACAGTGGAGGGAGGGAATCAAGGTTTTACGGGTAGAAACCAGACTTCAAGGAATATACCTTATTTTGTAGATTTAACTTTGATTTGTGTATCTTATACAGTTACAAAAATAATTTGAAAAAATAATCACCAAATCATAAAGTAATTAACTGTATATTGAATTGAGAGAGGAACCACACAAATAACGATTTCAAGAGACTTGATCTGAATATCCTAGTGGGGTATTATCCTAAAGATAATAAGAACTCAAGAAAATCTTAAACAGTTTTCAAACATCATACTGCCAGTCTCATGATTCTGAGACTGTTACATGTGCATTATGGGATTAAGAAAATGAGTAATTATATTATTGAACAATGCAATTTTCTGGCCTTAGAGAAAGGATATACACTAGGTTAAGTAAAACCAGTACGTCCTGAATTTGAAATGGACATATGACTAACCCCAGTAGCAGCGAGCACCCCTACCATCCAGATTGTGGTCTTCACCATTTTTGCCTAAAGGGAAACAGGGCTCCTTGAAGAAATTGCTGATTCCTGGCCTGGAACTAAACATGTAATGAGACTGGAAAATTTACCAGAAATCACGGATGATATAAACTACTACTAGGATCAAGTCAAAAGAAATTAGAGGAAACTTAGAGGTTCCCGTTACACAAAGATGGAATCATAAGAGCATCAAATAAGAACAAATGGCAAGGGACTAAAACACCAAATACAATTAAATACTTGACTTTATAATGGTATTTTTTTTTAAAGACTTCATTGGTCATCTTTGGAGGATACTAGAGAACCAACTTATTATTCTGAAAACAAGTAAATAAAAGGAAAGACTCAAGCATTTATCTTGTCTTTCCTGAACAAACTATTCTGCTGGGTGACCTAAGAGTTAATGAAAGGAGGTTTTTCTTTACAGAAGCATTCTAGTATGCAATGAAAAAAGAATGATAGAATTAATGCCATCTGAAACCCTGGTGAATTAATAAACATAATCTAGGCAACAATCAACATGATCATCAGCATCATAAATGAGAAGACCAGTTAGCTCTATGTGCCTTCTAACAGAAGACACGTCAAAAGTTATGAAATAGTTGGTAGAGGTGGTGGGGGTAGCAGGTGGGGGACAAACCTGAATCTGATCAAGCCTACACAGCAATGGTTCTCAAACTTCAGGGTTCATCAGAATCATAAGGAGGACTGGTTAAAATACAGATTGCAGGGGTGCCTGGGTGGCTCAGTCATTAAGCCTCTGCCTTCGGCTCAGGTCACGATCCCAGGGTCCTGGGATCGAGCCCTGCATTGGGCTCCCCGCTAGGTGGGAAGCCTGCTTCTCCCTCTCCCACCACCCTGCTTGTGTTCCCTCTCTTGCTGTCTCTCTCTCTGTCAAGTAAATAAATAAAATCTTTAAAAAAATGAAATAAAGATTGCAAGGGCACCTGTGTGGCTCAGTCGGTTAAGCATCCACCTTCGGCTCAGGTCATGATCCCAGGGTCCTGGAATGGAGCGCCCTAGTTGCGGGGGGTCCCTGCTCAGTGGGGAGCCTGCTTCTCCCTCTGTCCCTCCCATCCTCGTGCTCTCACTCCCACACTCTCTCTCTCAAATAAAATCTTTTTGAAAATGCAGATTGTAGGGCCCCAGCCTCAGAGTTTCCGATTCAATAGGCCTGGAGTAAGACCAAGAATCTGTATTTCTAACAAGTTTTCCAGCTGAGGCTGATGTTGCTGATCCTGGAACTTCACTTTGGTAATCACTACTCTAGTGCTAATTATGAATTTAGGGAAAAAATGAGAGAGAGAAACTTTGATGCAAACATCATGGGGATGAAATCAGCAAACTCCAGACTGTGAAAAAAATAAACTTTATTTATTAGGAAACTTAATTTTTAACTTTATTTAAACTTACTTATTTATTTAAATTTATTTTAAACTTTATTTATTATAAAATAAACTTTCTTGTACAAATAAGCTTCAAAAGAAAAAGAGAGAGAATCGGGGAGTAGAGAGAGAGACAGAAATCCTAGAGTTTAAAATAGTCTTAAGAAATAAAGCAGCCAGAGAACATGGGTCGCTCAGTCCTTAAGCGTGTTAAGCGTCTGCTTTTGGCTTGGGTTGTCATCCCAGAGTCCTAGGCTCGAGCCCTGAGCCCCACATCGGGCTCCCTGCTCAGTGGGAGCCTGCTTCTCCCTCTCCCTCTGCCTGCCACTCGCCCTGCTTGTGCTCTCTGTCAAATACCTAAACTCTTTTAAAAAGAGAGAGAGAGAAAGAGAGAGAGAGAGAAAGCAGCCAAATGTAACCTATGGACCTCATTTGGAGATGTGTGAAGTTTGAGTACAGATTGAATATTTGATACTAAGGAGTTATTATTCATTATTTTAGATGTAATAAAATTTTTGTGGGTATATTTTTAAAACTAGCCCTTAAAAATATAAGCTTAAATATTTATAGGTAAAATTATTTCTAGAATTTTATTTATTTTACTTTTTAGAATTTTATTTAATAATCTGGGAGGAAGGTGGTTTGAGTGCAAATGACTCATGAGCTGACACAAGCTCGCACTCGATCAGGAGAACTGATTCTAAGAATCCTTCCCCAACTCCTTGTTCAATGAAATTGTGCTGGTAGCTTGAAATTAGCAAGGTAAATATATGGGTGAATACTCCCAAGGGAAACTGGCAAACACTATATAAATCAGACGTGGTTGCCATGGTATCACTACCATGAAGTTGTGTTTATTACACTATTCTTCTTACTATTGTCAATAATTAACATTTTCCATCATAAAAAAAAAAAAAACTAAAGAAGAAAACCAGCATTTCTGTGTGGGGAGAGGGGAACCAGTGGGTAGGGTGATTCTGATACAGATGGTTCATTTACACACTATTTACAAAATATTGCCCTAACACATACATCCAGCCACTAAACACAGTCGCTTATTCTGAAATAATCAATGCCACCCACAACCCTGCCCCCATGTACACTAACTAGTAGATGTGACATCTCTCTGCTCCTAAAGTGCCCCCTGACTAAAAAACATCCATTTCTAACTCAGTCCCATCATCCAAAACTCAAAGAAGACAGCTCCTTTCCAGGGGCTGAGCACTCCTTCTCTATGATAGCACACAAAAGCTCCATGTGTCTACTATATCACACTAAAAGCTCCTAAGGAGTAGGGATCAGAGTTTCCTGCCACCTTTTGTCTAGTACAGACCTTGGCACACATAGACACTAAATATAAATGGACTGAGTGAATTATTTCTAATTATCCAGGCTGGAAAGGACTAAAAGCCAAGTCCTCTTTCTGATCACCAACTCACATCTAGCCACCAATTTAAGTAGAATTATAATAGGAATATGAAGCTATTCTGACACCAATTGGTGTAATTCACTACAATTCTGATGCTAACCACCTAGAGTAACATCATAGTCCACAAAGGACCTAGTCCCCAAAAAGACTACCCTTACTTCAGATGCCAGCTGCACTTTGGGAATCCCCACACCATCCACATTTCTGACCAACTGGCTACAAATTCAGAGGTTCCCACAATTCCTCAGTTTTGATTTGCTAGAACGACTCACAGAACCCTAGAAAACTTTTATTATAAAAGATACAAATCAGGATTAGCCAAATGAAGAAACACAAAGGCTATGGTCTGGAAGGGTCCTAAACACAGAGTTTTCCATTCCCCCTCCTCATGGAATCAGGGCATGTCATTCTCCTAGAACATAAATGTGTTCACTAAAAGGAAGCTCCACCAAGCTTTGGTGTTCAAAGATTTTTTTCAGGGTTTTGTTCCATAGGCATGACTGAATCATGGGCCACATGATTAAACTCAATCTCCAGCTCCACTTTTCCCCAGACGTCAGCCTGGCTCAAAGTCCCAATCCTCTAATTATATGGTTGGTCTTTCTGGTAACCAGGAGCCATTCTGAATTATCTCATTAACTCAGGTGTGATCCAAGGGACTCATGAATAAGGAAGACACCCCTGTTGCTTGGGAAATTCTAAGAATTTTGGAAGGCACAAAGGCAGACACATTCTTTATTATGCAACAAAAGCAAACTGCTAAAATTCCCTAGCCAACTTACAAAAATAAAGACAAAAAAAGGGTATCTAAGACCACTGATCACCACTCATTTTAAGAGTATTTCCATTCTCACTTATTAGCATCAGATTTCAGACACCACTCCTCTACTAGACTACATACCATTTTTAAAATTTTTTATGCATTGGGGAGCCTGGGTGGCTCAGTTGGTTAAGTGTCTGCCTCTTGATTTTGGCTCAGGTCCTGATCTTAGGGTCGTGAGATTGGGTCCCTGGTTGGGCGCCACGCTTGGCATGGAGCCTGCTTAAGATTCTCTCCTTCTCCCTCCCTCTTGAGCTCTTTCTAAAATAAAAAAATAGGGGCACCTGGGTGGCTCAGTGGGTTAAAGCCTCTGCCTTCGGCTCAGGTCATGATCTCAGGGTCCTGGGATCGAGCCCCGCATCTTCCCCCTCTCTCTCTGCCTGCCTCTCTGCCTACTTGTGATATCTCTCTCTGTCAAATAAATAAATAAAATCTTTATAAAAAATAAAATAAATAAATAAATAAATAATGATTTTTTTTTTTAATGCATTAAATTTAACTATACTCCAAGGGTTATCTGGCGATCGCTAGGGAATAAAACCCTTAACATCACCAATCGGATGGGGTTCCTCTTTTGTCAGTTGAAAAATCCATTATTTGAGCACTGGCCTTGTAATGGCAAGACAAATCACCTCTTTGTTAAAAATAATGGAGTCACCAAACAAAAAACACGTCAATAATCTTTCCCAAAAGAGCCATTGAGAACATGGCAAAAGGTGACAAGTATGTCTATTGTATGAAACAAATCCTCCTTTAATTGTAATTTTACTTTTCTTTAAAAATATTGGCTGTCTCGGGACGCCTGGGTGGCTCAGTCGGTTAAGCATCTGCCTTCGGCTCAGATCATGATCCCAGGGTTGTGGGATCGAGTCCCATATCGGGCTCCCTGCTCAGTGGGGAGCCTGCTTCTCCCCTCTGCCTGCTGCTCCCCTTGCTTGTGTGTGCTCTCCTTCTCTCTCAATCTGACAAATAAATAAATAAAATCTTTAAAAAAAAATTGGCTGTCTTAAAAAACAGAAGTGCTTAATTATAACACCGCAAACTGAACAATAAATCTCCAGCCACTGGCTTAGCCAAAAAATCTTTATCCAAATCTCAACATCATTAGTCACTGTCTTCACACACAATATCTTGTGGGGTATCACATCTTAAAACTATTGTTGACAAAGTCCCAGGCAGGTATCAGGGCTTGGACTGAGAAAAACGCAAGCCATCTATTTTTAGATCTTAAATTCACTTAAGTGGAACTTCAAATGCATAATAAATAATACAAGATAAAAGTTGCAGTGTCCAGGCTCTGAACACTCCTACCTTTTTTAACGCCAAAGAATCATAAACTAAATTTTATACTTAACAGGAAAAATGACATGAGAAAAACTTATGGTGAAGATATAATATACAAGAACAGTCCTAGCAGGCCACCTGTTTCTAGAGACAAAAAAAAAAAAAAAAAAAAAAAGCTGTGCCAACACCTATTTCAGTCTGGAGCCACATCATCTAAAATTATTACAAAAAGATTTAATGAGCAAAATGTTTCCCCTATTATTTTCCTTCAAGTTGCTTTTTTATTTGAAGAGAAAGCCTCGATCCCATTTTTACTAAGGAAATGTTTAATCTTGAAATAATATCTCATCGTTCAACAGAACTGTAAATTAAGGCTATTCTGTGCCAAAGATGATGAAAATAAGCTACTCAGTCTCCGGAATGGGCAAATATGTCCGATCTGTCCTTGCCTACATATTATGCACTGGTGTTCTCCAATGTATTTGGTCCTTCAAATGAGGACATTTCAAAAGCTGCCCATAGGTTACTAAACACGCCATAGCAAATCTCAGTTTTTTGTGTTACAAGAGTAGATCTTTTGTGTTCTGTAAATAAGCATCCTCTAATTTTATTTTAATTTAATTTTTTTAAGATTTTATTTACTTGAGAGAGAGAGAGAGAGAGCAAGCACGAGTAGGGGGAGGGACAGAGGGAGAGAGAGAAGCAGACTCCCTGGTGAGCAGGGAGCCCGACATGGGTCTCAATCCCATGACCTGAGATCATGACTCCAGCTGAAATCAAGAGCCAACGCTTAACTAACTGAGCCACCCAGGCACCCCTAAATTTTTTCAAATTATATTTTCTTAGAAAGGGCCACCAAACAAAGAGAGCCCACCTTTTCTCTTGTATTTGGAAAATTATTTCTTCCACACAACTCATTCTCAGAGCCATTTTCCAAAAGGGCAATAGGGTTCTCAGTTTTACTGTGAAAGCTTGGAAGAAGGAAGAAGGCCGCATATCTTTCAGTTGCACAGGTGAAGAGCTGGGTCCCTGAGGAGCAGTAACCCCACATTCTCATACCCAGGAAGCTGATGAGCGCTCATTCCGGCCAGGGACTACAGGCCCCAGTAGTCTCACCAGAGGCACAGACATGTTCATTACGATGTGATGAAGACAGGACTTAACGCTGTCAGTCTCAAAGAGGAGGACTAGGCAGAGGAGGAGCGGTGTGTGAGTCATAGTGGTGTGTAACTCACTTTTCTAATTGGAGATTATCTTGCTCTTCCATAATAAGAACGGTGTGTGAGCAGATCACTGAGGGACATCATTTTTTTTCTAAAATTGAAAATATTTTAATAGTAAGAATCAGAAGGTTGAAAAAGAATGCAGGCAATCTTCGGCACTCTCAATTAAGTATCTCCACTGAAAAAAAAACTAATGAAGGATGCCTGGGTGGCCCAGTCAGTTAAGTGTCTGCCTTCAGCTCAGGTAATGATCTCTGGGTCCTTGGATTGAGTCCCACATCGGGCTCCCTGCTCAGTGGGGAGCCTACTTCTCCCTCTGCCTGTTGATCCCCCTGCTTGTGCTCGCTGGCTCTTTCTCTCTCTCTGACAAATAAATAAATAAAATCTTTAAAAAAATAAATAAAAATTTTAAAAACTTTTAAAAAACTAGTCCAAGGATAATTCAATCACTTAGTTGTTGATCTTGAGTATCTGGCTATTTCTTTTTCTTTCTTTTTTTTTTTTATTTTGGAGAAAGAGAGAGCACAAGTGGGTGGGGCAGAGGGAGAGGCAGAGAGAATCTCAAGCAGACTCACAGTAAGCATGAAGCTAATGCCAGCTCAGTCTCACGACCCTGAAACCCCCCAGATCATGACCTGAGCCAAAACCAAGAGTTGGATGCTTAACCCACTACACCACCCAGGCGCCCCCTGGCTATTTCTAGAAATGTAAGAGTTAGTGATTCCCTCGTTACCATAATTGCTTCCTAAATATTTTCATCATAATAGTGACCTTTTATTTTCTTTCATTTTTTTCAACAGAGTAACAAGTTTATAAGAGCAACAAATGGAAAATTCCAACAAATAAAGTCATCCAGAAATAGCTCATCATCTCTCATCAGATAATGAAGTTCTGAGACTTGAGAGAGGTTCCAATAAGCTGCCTTTTCATTGATTTCTCGATAAAAGATTTCGTATGAAGAATTTGATATTTATTTTAAGATCTTTATTTATTTGAGAGAAAGACACAGAGTTCGTGAGAGAGAACACAAGCGGGGAGGAGAGGGAGAAGCAGGCTCCCCGCTGAGCAATGAGCCCAATGTGGGACTCAATCCCAGGACCCTGGGATCATGACCTAAGCCAAACACAGATGCTTAACTGACTGAGCCACCCAGGTACCCAAAGTTGATTTTTTTTTTAAATTGTATTTATTTATTTGAGAGAGCACACACACAGGTGGGGGAAAGGAGCAGAGGGAGAAGGCGAGGGAAATGCAGACTCCTTACTGAGCAGGAAGCCCAATGTGGGACTCGATCCCAGGACCCCAAGATCATGACCCGAGCTGAAGGCAGACACGCAACCAAATCAACCAAATGAACCAACCAACCCCAAAAAGTTGATATTTTTTAGAAAAAGAACCACTTCCCAAAAAAGGTCTTCATTATAAAAACCTTTTTAAAAATGCATTTCTCTTTTTTTTTTTTAATGCATTTGTTTCTTTCTCATGGATCCATGGCATTCAAAATAGCCAACAGACAGATAAGCTAGAAAAATCAATAACCTGTTTCAAAGAGGTAATTTTCCCCTAGCTTAAACATTCACCTCTGAGATCCAACTCATAAAAGAGAAGGCCTTGAAGTAAAACCTTAAATTACCCTTTAAATTAAGTAACAGGGAAGGCAAATAACACTCCTTTCCCCTCTCTGAATATGAGATGTCCTTACTTTCTCCCAGTTCTACCCCATCCAGCCTTCGGGCCTTGCTGCACCAGCAGCTACCTCTCCTCTGGCTCCTCCTCCTCCACACAGGAACATGTTAGGGGTGATTATATCTTAACAAAAATAAAAACAAAAACCTCCCCTCACACCCACCTCTCCTTCAAGCTATCACTGGGTCCTTTCTTCTTCAAAATGTAGTCCCCATTCCTCACCGGCATCACCCATCACCAGCAGCGGCAGCCACCCTCCCTCACACACACACTCCCCGCCCTGACACCGCCTGAGCTCTTCCACCACGACCCCACAGGAGCCTCTATCCAGTGTAAGTACAGAGTTAGCAGGGTTTTTTGTTGTTTTCTTTCTTTTTTGTAATGCAAGTGACTGACTTAAACATTGATTAAGGCGGCATTCACTTCAAAGAGGCATCTATTTCAAGAGGGCTATCTTGAATAAACACATTGCTAGCCACTTGATTAGATAAAAGAGCCCAGGCTGCCTCCCCTCACTGAGGCTCCTTTGTTTTGGAGATCTTGGTTGATTTTGCTGGATGGTCCTTTGGGCCACTTGTTTTTTTCTCTTCCCAGGCTTTAAATTCCCCCTCTTATGTTTTAAATTCACCAATAAAGAGTGAGCCCCGGGGTGCCTGGGTGGCTTAGTTGGTTAAACGACTACCTTCAGCTCAGGTCATGATTCCGGAGTCCAGGGATCGAGTCCCACATCGGGCTCCCAGCTCTGCGGGGAGTCTGCTTCTCCCTCTGACCTTCTCACCTCTCAGGCTCTCTCTCACTTTCTCTCTCTCTCTCAGATAAATAAATAAAATCTTTAAAAAAAAAAAAAAGAGTGAGCCCCAAACCCTAGGCCCCCACCTTCAACTCCAATAAAAGTAGAACCCCACGGGGTGCCTGGGTGGCTCAGTGGGTTAAAGCCTCTGCCTTCGGCTCAGGTCATGATCTCAGGGTCCTGGGATTGAGCCCCGCATCAGGCTCTCTGCTCAGCAGGGAGCCTGCTTCCCCCTCTCTCTCTGCCTGCCTCTCTGCCTACTTGTGATCTCTCTCTCTCT
>CM052898.1:14228157-14249128 GCA_028534135.1 Potos flavus
TGCTGTGTGGTTCCACGTGTGCTGTGTAACTTTCAGGTCCTGTAAATACTAAACCTTTATTCTTTTTTTTTTTTTTTTGTCTTAAACCTTTCTTTCAAAGTTTCCTGATGGTAATTGCTGAAGAGTGTCTTGCAATCATAATAAAAACTGCAAGGGGCCAATCTAACCACAACACTGGTTAACGCCAGGCTGAGACCAACACACAACATCCTGAGACTCACAGCTGAGTGCAAACACTTGAACGCCAGCCTTAACCACTGCCGACCTCTCCATTGCTTCCAACACCACTGACTGAGCAGTCTCTTCTGTAGCTCCCATCTCTGTGCCCTCACAGTGTACTCTATGATATCAGTCTTCAAAATCAGCTCCCCATCACACACTCACTCATTTACTCAACAAGAGCTTTTTAAGTATCCGGCTATGGGCCAGGTATAAGCTAAGCACTGGAGACAAAGTATAAGACAGAAAGCTTCCCATTCTCAAGGAGTTTCCATCCTACTGACAGAGAAACAACAAAAAGCAAATGAGAATTCAGATCATCACAGAGCTCAAATGTTACCACGTGGGGTGCCATTAAACCGCAACAGAAAAAAAAAAAAAACAAAAAAAAAACACCTCAACAGAGAGACCAACTCTAAGCAGGGCAACTGAAAAAGTCTCTCTGAAGCTGAGTCCTAAAAGAAGAGCCAGCTGGTCAAAGCCAGGGGAGAAAGAGTGAGGAAGGGCCAGCCACAATCACAAAGTACTTGAGGAGAGAGAGGCTAGTGTAAGAATAAGCTTAGCAAGCAAGGAGGGGTAGGGCTAGAGAGAGAAAGTAGAGAGAAAGACAGGGACCAAACCCTGCAGGATTGTATAGACCACAGAAGATCTGTGGATTTCATCCCACTTTCAATGAGGGGATTTAAACTGAAAAATGACGCGATCTGATCTCCATTTTTAAAAATCTATCTCGGGACGCCTAAGTGGCTCAGTCGGTTAAGCGTCAGCCTTTGGCTCGTGATCCCAGGGTCCTGGAATGAAGCCTCACATCACGCTCCCTGCTCAGCAGGGAGTCTGCTGCTCCCACTGCCTCTGCCTGCTGCTCCCCCTGCATGTGCTGGCTCTCTGTCAAATAAATAAATAAAATCTTTAAAAAATAAAAAATCTCTCTGGCTACTAGGAAAATGAAAAATGGACTGGAGAGGAAAGCAAGTTCCTTCTGAGAGAAGGAACTACTGTGGTCGTCCAAGCACAATAGGAGAGCCAGGGTCCAGACTGGGTATGACACTAAAAGCACAGCAAGAAAAGAAAAAAACAAATAAACTAAACTTTATCAGAATTTAACACGTGTTCTTCAAGAATGTAAAAGGACAACTCACAAAATAGGAAAAAACATTTGCAAATCACATACTGGGTAAGGAACCAGTATCTGAAATATGTAAAAATCTCTTATATCTCAACAACAAAGACAACCCAATTTAAAAATGGACAAAGGACCTGAATAGACATTTCTCCAAATAAAATATACAAATGGACAAACACATGAAACATTATTAGTCATTAGGAAAATGCAAATGAAAACCATAGTAAGATACACTTCATACCCACTAGAATGGCAATAATCAAAAAGACAAGGGTGGGCAATGACATGGAGAAAATGAAATTTAAGTACACTGGCAAGAAGGTAAAATGGTTCAGCCACCATGGAAAAAAGTTTGGCACCTCCTCAAAAAGCTAAGCTCAGAACTGCCATATGATCTCACAATTCTGCTCATAGGTGTATACCCAAAGAACTGAAAACAGGTACTCACACAAGTAAATGCACAGGTATACAAGAGCAGCACTATTCATAATAGCCAAAAGGCAGGGAATGCCCAATGCCCATCAACTGATTAATGGATAAACAAATTACAGTATATGTATGTGTGTGTGTATACACACACACACACATATATATGTCTATATAATGGAATACTATTCAGCAATAAAAAAGAATGAAGTATTGATGCATGCTACAATACAGATGAACCTTGAGAACACAAAGCTGAGAGTAAGGGTCTGACACAAAAGATCACATACGGTACAACTCCATTTATATGAAATGTTCAAAATAGGCAAATCCATAGAGACAGAGTGCAGACCGTTGGTTGTCAGGGATAGGAGGAGGAAATAGGGAGAAACTGCTTAATGGGTGAAGAGTTTTACTTGGGAGTGATGGAAATGTTTCAGAACTAGACAGAGATGCTTATTACACAATATAGTCAGTGTATTAAATGCCACTGAATTGTTCAATTTATTATTTACTTATTTGAGAGATATAGAGCACGAGTGGGCTGGGAGAGGAACAGATGGAGAGGGTGAGGGAGAAGCAGACTCCCCACTGAGCAGGGAGCCCCAGAAAGTCTCGATCCCAGGACCCCGAAATCAAAACCTGACCCAAAGGCAGACACTTAACTACTGAGCCACCCAGGCGCTCCACAACTTAATTGTTCACTTTAAAATGATGAATTTTAGAGGTACCTCGCTGGCTCAGTCAGAAAAGAGGGTGACTCTTAATCTCAGAGTTATGAGTTTGAGCCCCATGTTGGGTGTAGAGATTATCTAAACATTTTTTTAAATAAAATAAAATGATGAATTTTATGTTATGTGAATATCGCTCAATAAATTTTTTTAAAAAGACAATAACGACAACAACAAAAGACAATAACAAATTTAGTGGGGATGTGGAGACACTGGAACCTCACACATTTCTAACAGGAATGTCAAACTGTGCAACCACTTTGTAAAAGTCTGGCAGTTCCTCAAAAAGTTAAAGACAGAGTTGTCCTAGAACCCAACAAGTTTGCTCCTACATGTACACTCAAGAACATTTCAAAACTTGTGTTAACACAAAATTTTATGCAATGTATTTGGGTATGTAATGTACATCATGGGGACTATAGTTAACAATACTGTATATATTTGAAAGTTGCTAAAAGAGTAAATCTTAGAAGTTCTCGTCACAAGAAAAAACTTAACTATGAGGTGAATGATGCATGTTAACTGAACTTACTATGGTAATCATTTCACAATACATCATGTATCAAATCATTACATTGTATACCTTAAAGTAATACAATGTTATATGTCAATAGTATCTCAATAAAACTGGGGGGAAATGTTCACAGTAGCATTATTCGCCACAGTCAAAAAGTAGAAACAACTCAAAATAGATAATTTGATGAATAGATAAACAGAATACAAATTATTCATATAATGGAATAGCATTTGGCCGTAAAAGGGAATGAAGTACTGATAGATGCTGTAATATGGATAAACCTTGAAAACATCATGTTAAGTAAAAGAAGCAAGGAGCAAAAGAACACATATAGTCCATGTACATGAAGTGTCCAGAATAAGAAAATCCATACAGACAGAAGATAGATTGCTGGTTGCCAGGGTGAGAGGGAGGGATGAGCAGTGACCATAATGGGTATAGGGGTTCTTTTTGGGGTATCTAAAATGTTCTGGAATTATACAGCGGTGATGGTTACACAACTTTGTGAATGTGCTAAAAACCACTGAATTGTATTCTTTAAAAAGGCAAATTTTATGTGTTATATCTCAATTACAAAAAGAGAAAGAGAAAGCAAAACATAGACTGATGAAACATACGGAATCAAAGCTAGTATAGCGGAGGTAAATAATTGGAAGTAATAATTGCAGTATTTCATAGAACTTGCAAAAGGATGAATGTAAAAAGTCAGGGGAGGAAAAAAGAGTCAGAGACTACTGTCATCCCCATCCTAACCTAAGTCTTCAATCTTGGCATTTACCCACACTTTTTAAAACCAGAATGTCAGAGGTCCCCAGGATCATGTCACAGCCTTATTCTCTTCAACCAGATAGCCTCACCCACTTCCATACCACACTGATGGCTCCCCACACCTCTCTTCCAGTCTTGACGTGCCTCCTGGTTCCAGGCCTGTCGTTACTATGGCTATTTCTACCTGGCCACCCTGCAAACACATCAAATTCATGCAACAGATCCAACTCTGTCTTCCCCTTAATTAAGAAAAAAAGTGTGGGGGGGGGGGAATGGGGGAATGCCTGGGTGGCTCAGTCGGTTAAGCATCTGCTTTCGGCTCAGGTCATGATTCCAGGGTCCTGGGATCCAGTCCCAAATTGGGCTCCTTGCTCAGCAGGGAGCCTGCTTCTCCCTCTGCCTTTGCCACTTCCCTGTTTGTGCTCTTTCTCTCTCTCTCTGACAAATAAATAAAATCTAAAAAAAAAAAAAAGAAAGGAAGGAAGGAAGGAAAAAAGTGGGGAGAAGGGGAGGGAAGAAGAGGGGAAGGAAGAGAGGAAGAGGAAGAAGAAAGATTAATCTTAACATTTCTGAGTGGTATATTGTGATATAATAAGAAATATATGTTTGGTTCCTGGCACAGAGCTCCTAAAACCCTTGGAATTTCCTGAGTGACTGAGAGGAGTGTCTTATTATTCCTAATAAGCCCCTATCAACGATAACCTAAGTTTAAGCTAATAAGGAGGATGGGAGCTGGTTACCAGAGGAACCAACCAGGTGACTGGAACTTTCAGCCCCTTGACCTCCAGGGAGAGGAGAAAGGCTGAGAATTGAGCTCATCACCAATAACCAATAATTTAATCAATCATGCCTACATAATAGAACTTCCAGAAAAATTCTAAATAAATGGGTTCAGAGCTTCCAGGCTGAACACACTGAGGTGCTGGGAGGGTGCTATGCTCAGAGGGGCACAGGCCCCTTCCCATATACCCTGCCCTATGCATCTCTTCCATTTGGTTGTCCGCCTTGTATCTTTTATGATAAAAATGATAACAGTAAGTAAAGTACTTTCCTAAGTTGTGTGAGCCATTCTAGCAAATTATTGAAGTCCAGGAGGGGACTGTGAAAACCCCCAATTTACAGATGGTCAGTTAGAAGTATAGGAGGCGGGGCGCCTGGGTGGCTCAGTGGGTTAAAGCCTCTGCCTTCGGCTCAGGTCATGGTCTCAGAGTCCTGGGATCGAGCCCCGCATCGGGCTCTCTGCTCAGCGGGGAGCCGGCTTTGCCCCCTCTCTCTGCCTGCCTCTCTGTCTACTTGTGATCGCTCTCTGTCTCTGTCAAATAAATAAATAAAATCTTTAAAAAAAAAAAAAAAGTATAGGAGGCTGGGACTTGTGATTAGCCTCTGAAGTAGCGTCCCATCTTGCAGGACCTAGCCCTGAACCGGTGTGATCTGCATTAACTCCAGCTAGTGTTAGAGTGCTGTGAGCAGAGAAACAACAGCTTGCTTTACCTAGTATCTTTAGTAACAGCATCATCCCTCTAGTATTCCAAGAATAATGCCAGGTTCACCCCAGGTGGAGTGTGAGGAGTAAACCCTGACTTTCCTCTCTCCCTCTCCTTCCAAAAGCAAGGAGTCAATAATTCTTATCGACTCAATCAAAATATGTATCTCAAGTATACAACCCTACGTTGAATGTGAGCATAGATAAGATAAAGATAAAGGTTCAACCTTCCTAAAATGAATAAAATAGAAATTAAAACATTGAGAAAAATTTTCCAAAAATTAGTACTTTTTAAGGAATTTTAATACCTGTGTTTTCAAATGTACCACAAATTTTGTATTCACATATGTTGCTGGTGACTGTATAGTGATCAGCACAATCCTTCTAAAAAGCATATGACTATATAGTACTTAATAAATAACAAACAAAAATACATTTTGACCTAATAGTTCTATTTCTAGCAATATATTCTAGGAGAATAAGCCAAAATTTTTAAAAAGGCTTGTGTACTCTTTGAGGAAGACATGGTCACGGCGGCAGTGGAGCTTGGGGTGCCGGCTCTTACTCCTGACTCACAGTACTGGCTCTCCCTGAGGAACAATTCTGTCTGGAAGCTGAACTGCATCCATGGCTCTTAAATATAACAGAAAGTCACCCATGGGGGCGCCTGGGTGGCTCAGTGGGTTAAAGCCTCTGCCTTCAGCTCAGGTCATGATCTCAGGGTCCTGGGATCGAGCCCCGCATCGGGCTCTCTGCTCAGCGGGGAGCCTGCTTCCCTCTCTCTCTCTGCCTGCCTCTCTGCCTACTTGTGATCTCTCTCTCTCTCTCTGTCAAACAAATAAATAAATAAAAATCTTTAAAAAAATTTTTTTAGAAAGTCACCCATGTAACCAGAGGTTCCAGCAGCAACATAAAATCTTTGAAGAAGGTGTATGCTGACATGATGAGAGGAGCAAAGGAAAAGAATCTCAAAATGGAAGGACCAGTTCAGGTACCTAACAAGACTCTGAGAATCACTACCTAGAAAACCCCTGGGGTGCCTGGGTGGCTTAGCTGGTTAAGCGTCCAGGTCTTGATTTGGGCTCAGGTCATGATCTCAGGGTTGTGAGATCAAGCCCCATGTTGGGCTCCACATTGGGCATACAGTCTACTTAAGATTCTCTCTCTCTGTCTGCCCTTCCCCCTCCTCTAAAAACATCAAAACAAACAAACAAACGAACAAACTCCTTGTAGTGAAGGTAGTGAGATTTGGAATCTTTTTCAGATGAGGACCCATATGCAGCTCACTGACTTGCACAGTCCTGAGATTGTTAAACAGATTCCTTCCATCAGCACTGAGCCAGGAATCAAGGTTGAAGTCACCACTGTAGATACTTAAATTAACTATTTTCATAAATTATCAATTGTTGGGGTGCCTGGGTGGCTCAGTTAGCTACATGTATGCCTTCAGTTCAAGTCATGATCCCAGGGTCCTGGATCAGGCTCCCTGCTTAGTGGGGAGCCTGCTTCTCCTTCTCCCTCTGCAGCTCCCGCAGCTTGTGCTCTTTCGCTCACTCTCTCCCTCTCTCTCTCTCAAATAAATAAAATCTTAAGAAAAAAATAAAAAATAAATTATCAGTTGTTTAAAAAAAAAAAACCCTATACATAAAATAAGTTCATACAAGCAAACAACTGGAGGCAACCTACAAGGAGAATAATTAAGTAGATATAATATATACACTTGATTTATAAAATGCAGCAAAAAATCATTATGACAACAAAATACCAGCAAAATACATCCAGCAGCATATTAAAAGGATTATACCTTACAACATGACCAAGTGGGATTTATCCTAAGAATGCAAGGGTAATTCAACATACAAAAATTAATCAATGTAATATACCACTTAAAAGAATGAAGGGAAAAAGCCACATGATCATTTCAATTGATGAACAAAAAGCATTTGACAAAACTCAACAGCCTTTCATGATAAAATCACACAACAACAGGAATTAGAGGGAATTTCCTCAGGGTGCCTGGATGGTTGGTGGTTCAGTTGGTTAGCGTCTGCCTTCGGCTCGGGTCATGAGATCAGTATTTTATTTATTTGAGACAGAGAGAGAGAAAGAGAGAGTGCGCGCGCACACGCGCGCGAGCACACACCCAAGAGCAGGGTGGGGAGAGGCAGAGGGAGAGGGAGAGGGAGAAGCAGAATCCCCGCTGAGCAGGGAGCCTGACAGGGCTGGATCCCAGGATCCAAGGATCATGACCTGAGCCAAAGGCAGACGCTTAACCAACTGAGCCATCCAGGTGCCCCAAGGATGCCCACTTTAGTCACCTCTATTCAGCATAGTACTGGAAGTCCCAGCCACAGCAATTAAGCAAGAAAAACAAATAAAAAGGCAATCAGATTGAAAAGGAACAAATAAAACTATTCACAGATTACATAATCTTATATATAGAAAACCCTAAAGAATCCACAGGTTGCAGGGTACAAGATCAACACACAAAAACCAGTTGTAGTTGTATAATTCGCAATCAACACAATGACGATAAAATTTAAGAAAATAGGTTTTCTTACAGAAATGGAAAAACTGATCATGAAATTCATATTGATTCTTGATCTTGGGGTCGTGAGTTCAAGCCCCATGATGGGCATAGAGCTGATTTAAGAAAAAAAAAGAAAGAAAGAAAGCAAAGTGGTTGTATTGTAAATGTATTTAATGTATTTAATGCCACTGAATTGTATACTTAAAATAGTTAAAATGAGGAGCATCTGGCTGGCTCAGTTGGTGGAGCATGCAACTCTTGATCTCAGGGTTGTAAAGTTCAAGCCCCTCATTGGTTGTAGAGATTACTTAAAAACAAAATCTTTTTAAAAAAAAGTTAAAATGGCAAATTTTACATTATGTATATTTTACTACAATTTAAAAAGGAGGGGTGGAAGAAGGGTGTTTTAGTGATGGTGTGGAGGAGAGATGAGTGGGAGGCCTACAGATGCTCAGCATAAAAACCAATCCTAAGACAGGAACAGTGGGGAAGGACGAGATGAGAGAGCCCAGAGAATAAAATGAGTGAGACACACAGAGAAAGACTGATTCCTAGGTTTACTGCTTAAAAACTTAGAGGAAACAGCAGTGTGACAAGTATGCTAACAACATCAATTTTAGGCATATGAGTTTGAGAGATGAATGAGAGACGACGACCAGCTAGCAAAATGAGCATAAACAAGTATCTGTATCAGCAGAGAAAGTTGTAAAGCTATAGTTTTGATTTTGAAGGTCCGGGTTCAAGGCAGTAAAAAAGCTCAGGAAGAGAGCTGCTCACTGAAAAAGAAAAGATAACAAATTAAATTCTGGAGATCATGAACTATCATTTAAAGGGCAGAGAGGAGGCCAAATGGTAGATGGAAAGTCAAATGGTGGATGGAAACCCAAATGCCAAGAGGGAGAGAATTGCAGCAGAGGGTGGTTCAACAGTGTCAAAATCCTGCTGAGAGATCCAGCTAGGTGAACTGCAGGACTATTATTATTAAGCAATTCCAAAAAAGTTCTGCTAATGCTGTTTGGACCAACTTCTACGTTACGTGGTATACACTGTGCAGTAAAAAATGCTGGGGAGAATTCCTAAGGAATCCACTAAAAGACTACTAGAACTAATAAGCTCAGCAAGGCTGCCAAGATACAAGATCAATATTTTAAAAAATTAACTATTTCTTTTTTTTTTTAAGATTTTATTTATTTATTTGACACAGAGAGAGAGAGATCACAAGTAGGCAGAAAGGCAGGCAGAGGGAGAGGGGGAAGCAGGCTCCCTGCTGAGCAGAGAGCCCGATGCGGGGCTCGATCCCAGGACCCTGAGATCATGACCTGAGCCGAAGGCAGAGGCTTTAACCCACTGAGCCACCCAGGCGCCCCGAAAAATTAACTATTTCTAAACACTTGCAATGAGCCATCTGAAAATGAAAATTAGAAAACAATTCCATTTACAATAACATCAAAAGGAATTACTTAGGAATGAATTTAACAAAAGATGTGTAAAACGTATATCTGAAAACTACAAAACATTGTTATTCTTTAATTCAGAAGATCTTCTTTAAAGAAGATCTAAACAAATGGAAAGACATCCCATATTCATAAATCAGATGACTTAATAATATTAAAATGGTTATTCTCCAAATTAATCT
The DNA here is from genome assembly GCA_028534135.1 of Potos flavus. Classification (NCBI taxonomy): domain Eukaryota; kingdom Metazoa; phylum Chordata; class Mammalia; order Carnivora; family Procyonidae; genus Potos; species Potos flavus. Next base: position 14,237,591 of record CM052898.1, read on the forward strand.
ACAAATTTAATGCAATCTCTATCAAAATCCCAGTTGCCTTCCTTGTAGATGTTGACAAACTAATCCTAAAATTCATATGGAAATTCAAAGAACCTCAAAAGCCAAAACAATTTTGAAAAAGAACAAAGTTGGAGAACTCACACTTGCTGACTCCAAAATTACTACAAACCTATAGTAATCAAACAGTAGTAGTGGCACACAGACAGATACATAGATCAGTGGAACAGAATTGAGAGGGGTTTTTGTTTTGTTTTGTTTTGAAGTAGACTCCATACCCAGCATGGAGTCCAACACAGAGCTTGAACTCACAACCCCGAGATGAAGACCTGAGCTGAAATCAAGAGTCAGGCACTTAACCAACTGAGCCACCCAGGTGCCCCTAGAACCCTTAATACACTGCTGGTTAGAATGTAAAATGGCGCAGCCACTTTTGGAAAACAATCTGGCAGTTCCTCAAAAGGTTAAACATAGAGTTACCACACGGTCAAACAATTCTACTCCTACATATATACACCAAAGAGAAACGAAAACATACATCCACATGAAAACTTGTATATGTGAATATTCATAGCAACATTATTCATAATAGCTAAAAAGTGAAAACAACCTAAATGTCCATCAACTGATGACTGGATAAACAAAGGCGGTATATCCATACAATGGAATAGTATTCAGCAACAAAAAGAAGTAATATATTAATATATGCTACAATACCGATGAACTTTGAAAATACGATACTAAGCAAAAGCCAAGAGCAAAAGACCATATACTATATGATTCCATTAAATGAAATGTCAATAGGCAAATCAATAGAAAGCACATTAGAGGGGAATGCAGATATTGGCATTGATGGCTATGGTATGAGGTTGTTTTGGGGGTGATGAAAATTGATTGTTCTAAAATTGATTGTGGTGATGGTTGCACATATCTGTGAATATAATAAAACCACGGGGGGGGAACCACTGAATTATACACTTTAAATGGGTGAATTATATAGTATGTGAATTATATTCCATATATATATATATTATACTCCATATATATATATGGAATATATATATATATGCTGGGAGACCCACAGATGTAAATGTTTTATGGTAAGTACAGAAGTGAATCAAGTCTGGATGCTAATTCATTGTTCTTGCAAGGATACAGTTACAGTAACTTATTAATAAGTCTGAAGTCTTCAGGCTCTCCCAAGAGTTAAATACTCATTATAACATTTCGTACTTGGTGTGCTGTTTGACATCAAAACACTGTTATTAAAACAAACCAGTAACAGGTAATAACTTTTTTGAGTGTTTCAAACAGCAGTTTTATAAACTGAACTGGTGATTAGCCATACTAAAAATCTCCCTCGCGATATACAGATCCAACTTTATATATCCTAGTTCTTATTCTCGGTATTGTGGGCTTATTATCCTAATGTTCCTAATCACTGGATATGTAATGTATTTCTTGTCTTTTTACAAATTGTGATAAAATACACATAAAATGTACTATTTTTTAAAGATTTTATTTCTTTATTTGAGAGAGAGAAAGTGAGAGAGGGAATGAGAGGGGCGAGGGTCAGGGGGAGAAGCAGACTTCCCACTGAACAGGGAGCCCAACGTAGGACTCGATACCAGGACTCTGGGATCACCACCGGAGCTGAATGCAGTCGCTTAACCAACTGAGCCACGCAGGCGTCCCAAGACTTAACCGTTTTAACCATTTAAGTGTACAACTCATGGCATTAAGTACATCCACAGTGTTGTGCAACCATCACCCTTATCCAATTTCAGAACTTTATCATCCCAAACAGAAACTCTACACCCATTAAACAATAACACCCTCTTACCAGCTCCAGCTAACCTCTATCCTACTTTCAGTCTCTATGAAATTTACCTATTCTAGGTACCTCATATAAGCAGAATCATATAATACTTGTCTTTTGGTGCCTGGCATATTGCACTAGCATAATGTGTTCAGGGTTCATCCATGTTGTAGCCTGTATTAGAATTTCATTCCTTTTAAAGGATGAATAGTATTTCATAGTATGTATATACCACAATTTATCCATTCATCTGCTGATGGGACACGGGTTGTTTCTACCTTTTGGCTACTGTGAATAATGCTGCAGTGAACACTGGCATGTAACTATATGTTTGACTCCCCAGTTTCAATTCTTTGGGATATATACATAGCAGTGAAATTGCTCGATCATATGGTAATTCTTTGTTTAATTTTTTGAGGACCCGCCAAACCGTTTTTCCACAGCATACAGATCATCTTACACTCCCAACGGCAATGAACAAGGGCTCCCACTTCTCTACGTTTTCACCAACACTTGCATTTTTTTTTTCATAACCGCCATCCTCATGGGTGTGAAGTGGTATCTCATTGTGTGCAATGTATTTTTAGTCTATTATCTGTAAATAGAAGTTCACCTTGTGCTGATTTCTATAATTATATGTAGTACAGCCACGTTAGAGATGCAAACAACAAATATTTACATGCCAATAAAATAAAGCACAGGATTACAAAGATTTAAATCAACTCAATTTTGAAAAAGATATCGAAGATGACAAAGAATGCAGACATAACACAAAACCTATAAATGCCATTTTACCCATCTGAGACTAATGTCTAAAAGACTAATATGTGTACATAAAAATTTCACAAAGCAGATTACAGCTCTGTGATTTATAGATCTGACAGTGAAACAAATGAGGAGTCACTCCTGAAGTAAAATTTTTAGAGACACATTTATCCCTGAGAGATCATTGTCACTGTCCCCATTTTAAAGATAAGTGAATCTGAAATCAAACAGGTTTAACCACTTGTCTTAGACCACAAAGCAAAGCTGTGGAAGAGATTTGGAAAATAACAATTTGATTTCTAGGAGTAAGGCAAAAATCTCATAATTTAATGTCCAAAATATCAAAGAAAAACTGAGAACCATTTCTACTCTTGACGGTGAATAAACTATGGGAAGTTGTCCCCAACACTGAAGCTTAAAACCTCCAACACTGAAGCTTACAACCTCCAACAGCAACAGCAATGAGGGATGAGCAATTCCTTGCTTATTGACCTGAATGTGGATTCCACTCAGTACTACATTTCCCACCCCACCCCCTGCCCCATATGCTCTAATAACACTAAGTCTCTAACTTTGTCTCTGTTTTCATTGTTTTGTTAAATTTTGGCGGTTCAAAAGCAGGATAATTCTGTTAAACTGACAAAGCCTATGTTGAAGCAACCAAGGAAAATGGAATTGTTTTTTGACAATCTTGCCTAAATCAGATTTAGAAAGTGTTACTTGTCTTTTCCTGCACCCTATATGCTAAACAAGATAGTTACCGTTTACCCTCACCAAATTTGATCCAATCGGTTTAGCGAAGTTTAAATATATACTACGTATATTTTAAGAAATATTTCAAGAAATTTCGAGAAATACTAAGAATATTTTAAGAAATCCATATCCAGTTATGCAGAGGTGAAATGACCTGACTGGGATTTGCTTTAAAATACTGCAGCAGGAAACAAGATGGGACCGGGGAGAGAGACAAATCATAAGAGACTCTCAATCTCACGAAACAAACTGAGGTTTGCTGGGGGGTAAGGGGGTAGGGATAGAATGGCTGGGTTATGGACATTGGGGAGGGTATGTGCTATGGTGGGTGCTGGGAATTGTGTAAGACTAATGACTCACAGACCTGTATCCGTGAAGCAAATAATGCATTATATGTTAAAAATAATTTAAAAAACTTCAGCAAAGCAAAGAAAAAAAGTAGAGATGAAACATTTATGACAGATATTTAAACTGTCGAATGTGGATGAGGACATATAGAAGTTCATTTCATCTCTTCTCTCTCTACTTTTGCCCATGCTTAAAGTTTTCACCATAACTTTTCACAAAATGAATGATTTCCAAAGTTACCGTCCTGGTTATTAAAGACGAGTCGGTGGATGTGAGCGTCCTTGTCTTCGGAACCAAAGCGGGCGATGGGTCCCCCCGCAGAGGCGAGGCCGTCGTGGGCTCCGCGCCACCACGCGGACCGAAGGCGCGCACGTTTTCTCCCAGGTTGAATCTGACAACTCACTCGGTGCGCTCCAGGGCTCGGAGGACCGCCCAGCTCAGCTGGGAAGTGGCGCACGCGGGACTCATGCCCGCGGCTCGGGGAACCCCGACAAACTCCGCTAGAGCGCTCCAAGGTCCCGGCCCAGTGTGGTCGGCCCCTGCAGCCCCTCTAGACCGCCGCTGGAGACCCCCCCGCACCGCCCCTTCTGTCCCCCCACCGCGAACGTCGGCCCAGCCCGCCGCCTACCATCTAGGTCCTCGTCGTCCTCCGACTCGGTGTCCGCCTTCGCGTCGGCGACCAGGCCAGGGCTGGGCTCCAGACCCTGGGAGCCGGAAGGAGGGGCGGCGGGCGGGCTGGCGGGCTGCGAGCGGGCCTCGCGCAGGCGGGTGAAGTAGTCCACCGCGAAGTCGACGAGGTCGGGCGGCTGCTGCCGCAGCACCTCCACGGTGTAGCCCTGCAGCAGCTCCGTGAGCCCCGGCGGGATCTGGATGTGGCTCATGCCGGCGGCGGCCGCGAGGACAGGCGGGTCCGGGCCGCCGGCGGCCACTGCCTCCGCGCTCCCTCACGCCGGCCTTTCGCCCGGCGCCCGCGAGGTCTCCTCCCGCGCGACCCGGCTCTGGCCTTCCTCGAGCCGCGCCGCCCTTTGGCCGGTGTGCGTTTCCGGGCCGCACGACCCTAAGCTACTACGGCCGGCCTGGTGCCGCCGCCGCTGTCAGTGGGCAGCCGCCGCCGCCGCCGCCGCGGGGACCGACGAGCGAGCAGGCGGGACGGGCGGGGCAGCAGCCCGGGTTGTGACGCACGCCACCGCGGGCGTGCGCGCCCCCGCCGGCCGCCGGCCGCCGGCCCCCAGTGCGCGTGCGCCGCTGGGCCGCCCGCGGGTCCTGTGCAGTCCCCGGTCCAGTCCCGGGAATGAGTGGTCTACTGCCTTAAGGGAGTCGTCAGCGCTTCCCACCTAGTCGCGAAGACCTTTCACATATTGTTTCAACATTCGCTAAGAGCCTCCTGTTTGCCAGCACTTTGTAGGCTCCAGGGACACAGCCTAGAGCCAGATAGCCAGACGCCTGGCACACACATTACAACTCAGTGTGGTTCCGGCTGTAGTGGAGAGCAGGAGGGCCCACTTTAGGGGGTGATATTCAGGCTGACTCCGAGGCCTGGACAGGATCCGACGACGGGAAAATCTTGAGGAAAGCCATCTGAACATAGAGGACAGCAAGACGTCTCAAAGGGGGGTAAAAAGTCAGGACCACCCTGGTCCCAGGTTGGAGTGGTGGCATAACGGTAGGACCTTCAGAAATCTGGCAGGTCTGTGATATATCAAACGGGAGGGGCGTGGTAGATGGTAGGAGTTTCAGTGATACAGTAATTTAAGAGCCACAGGCAGAGAAATAAGCCTGGAAGAGTCACTAGGGCAAACTAGGCCAAATGTACCCTGAGAAACTGGAATAAGGCGCAGAGCAGGAACCACCTATGTGTCTCTTCTCCTCTTGAGCACTCCCACCAGGATTCTGCAGGCCTCTTCTCTTCCCACACTCCACCCTGGGCTCACACTGTTTGGTGGTGTTGAGCAGACCGTAAGACACTGTTATCCTTTGCCCCTAGGGAGGGGCGTAGGTGAACTGGAGAGGCTAGGCTATTTCCCAGGTTGCCCCCTTCACCCACACCAGATTGAAGGGAATAGAAAAAGGTGATTGTCCTGGGTCACAGTGCTGATGAAAGGCCCAGTGGGCATAGGACAGAATCCTGCCTCTCCTTGCTGGGCCCAGACAGAAAATGACAAGCTATAGGTTTGGGAACCTCCAAGGCATTTGGGATGGTTAAGCTCCACCTGGTAATTACCCAGTATTAATTAACATCAGCACTAAGACCTCTCATATTGGCTTGGCACACACCCAGGAGTTCAGTGCTGCTAGGAACGGAGTTTCTGGAAACAGGAGCAACCGATTCCCACTGGTACAGAAGCTACCCACGCTCTAGGCCAGGCAAGCCTGTGATTCCAAACAGCAGTGTCTCCCTGGACAAGTTCCTCGACCCCAGGGGTCTTACGCAATTTACTTTGTGAGAGCAGGGATAGTGTCCAATTTGTTTCCTGCTAATTCCTTACTACACACTGTTGGGGGAAGGTTTACTGAATGAATGAATGAATGAATGAATGAATGAATGAATGAATGAATTCTTCCACACAGCAAGTGGAGTCAGTGAAACTGCTGTCCTGACTCCATCTCAGAACTAGGATCCTTTTCTTTAAAGTGTTTCTGATCTCAGCCTATGAAACTTCACTAAGGATGGGCAGTAAGAAGCTAATGTGGCAGGGTTCATCAACTCTTCTCCACTCTTGAGTAGATCAGGCCTTCCAAGTGTTCCAGGAATCAGCCCATACCCAGAAAACCTGGGTGTCACTCCCACTGCACCACCACACCTGGGGATCTGCCTGCTTCAAACAATCCTATAACGAACCCTTTGGAAAGGCAAATTCACAACTCCACTCCCTTGCTTGCTCATTCTTCAGGTTTTATATGTTTTAAAGGGGGACGGGAGCCTGTACAGTTAGGACTCTCACCTCAATTACAAAATAAGGTAGAGGAAGGCTACTCCAGGGCTGATGACAGAGCTGGGTGTGGGCAGGTTCTCCCAGTCACTTCAAAGAGCCTCCATCAGCCTCTGCCAGGAGTAGGCTGGTTTGCTGTCAACTGGCTCAAGGCTTGGCCAGCCAGCCAGCCAGCAAACACGACATTCAAAGGGCATCTTTGGACCTGCAGGGAATGAGGGCCACAGAAAGCAGGAACCCCATAGCTGTTCCTTACCTGTCTCACAAACCAGCTGAGAGTAAGGATGGACAGCCAGCCTCCAGGCCCTACGTGGCTCCCCTCCCTAGCACCTGGTCCAAGACCAAGGATCCATCTCTGGGAAGCCCTTTTGTTGCAAGTGGAGTCCCAAGGGCCTTCATGAATGCGCAGTTGAGCTGGCCAAAGAAGAGTGCCTTAGGGCAAGAGAGGATACCAGGGCCCTGAATCCCACATCTTCTACCCTTACCCTTCTAGGAGTGCCTTCATGCAAGCCTGTCCAGCTACACCATTAGAGGTTACCGTGGCAACCAAACCTGCAGACAGCAGGTAACTGGGAAACAGCTGCCAACAGTAAGTGATGGTGGAGGACAAGGCAAAAACAGAGACCCTGAGAAGCAAGAGAAATAAAGAGGCTGTGGTAGAGAAGAGGCCTGACAGGTGCTCAGCTCCAAGCGCCAGTCCTAGGAGTCGCTACACAGCAGGCAGTCAAATCTTGCAGACTGCCACACCATCAACCCTGGGCAGACACGAACACAATGGGGCCAGTTCTCAGAAATGTTTACAACTATGGATCACAGTAACACAGGTGGGGCACATGTTTAGCCTGACAGCAGTGGGTCTGGTGAAAATGAACATGGGTAGGGTACCAACTACTATTTCCAACAAAACAGTGGATTTCATGTACTCTTGATGGGTTTATTATTTTAAAGGGTTTTTTTCTCTTTCCGGGAAGAAAGGAAACATCCAAACTCCCCCAGACTCCTCTGGAAGCCTGCTCTTGGCCCAGACCTCCCAGTTTATACACCTTCTGCCCTCTGATACCCTCTGCCTGTTGGGGGTGGGGGAATGGACTCAGCCCAAGCAGCAACACCTCCCTCTTCTCTGCCCAAAGGGGATCTCTAAGCCATTCCAGTCCCCTACCTGTCTTCTGGAATCTGTTGGTGACCTGACCACCCCTGCATGCCAGCCCCTCCAGTCCAGTCTTCCCAGCTCATTTAGTTTCTACCACCATCAGTTTCTATTTTGCCTTAGAAGTGTTTATGAACCTCTTGGACAGGAATGCTTGGAGAAGTGGGCTATGTTTTCTCTGTCATCACCCAAGCTGTCCTTCAGCCTCTATAATGCCTCCTTCATGTGGCCACTGCCTGGGGTCCAGCAAGTCTGCTCTATTTTAACAAGCATCCATGCCCCAGGGAGGAGTTAATTCCCAGGCCACCTGTTTCTGCACCTGTGAGCCACCCCTTCCCCAGGACACCGTGTCCCAAGAAGGTATCAGTTTCTGCAGCGGACCTTGGGTCAGCCTCGGACACCCTTCAAGGCAAGGACAGAACCTGGGAGGCAAAGGAGAGCCTGGCTGGAGAGCCACAGGCCTACATGCTCACCAGAGCGGAGAAAGCAGAAAAGAGAGCCCTCAGGGAACGCCTGGCCCTGGGGCTTTCTCAGTGCCTGGTAGGACTCTGTGCTACCTGTGACCTGACTCACAGGCCAGTGGCCGGGCTTTGACCCTGTAGTACAGACAGGCCTCCTGGAGCTTGGGCCAAGCAGTCCCAGGACAGCCTCTGATAGCATCACAAGCCTTTTTCAGGCCTGTGGACACCCAGACATTACTCTATCATCTGCACTCTATTATCAATCTGCCATTGTTCTTGGCAGATTAGCTTACCCTGTCTGAGCATTGGCTTCTGCATCTGAAAGTGGGGGCAAAAATCCCTGCCCACTAAACATTGAGTTACATGGGGATAAAGAAATAAGAATGAAACCATGGGAAGGTTAGAAAGGGCATAGGGGGTTCTAGCCTCAAAAGAGCCGTAGGGAAAGAACTATGGGTGGAGATGGTATGACCTTACAGCAGAAATGGCACTACTGTTGCTTCTAATAGGCTTGTTGCAACATTCCATTGTCTGCCCCTCACCTTTGACCCAGTTATACTCTTCTTTGTGCCTGGGTGAGGCTGTTATCACCGGCTGGTTGTTTTAACACCTGCTGTCTGGCTTCTTCTTAATGCTGCCTGTTACAGAGAAATTGCTGAGGAGGGCCCCAGTCTCTCCCCCACCCTAACCCCCATCAGGGAGAGAAGAGATATATCAGGAACAGGTGGCATTTCAAAGTGCATCATAAAAAGGAAGTGCCAGCCAGGAGGGACTTACTCACCATCTGCTCTGCTCCCTTCACAAATACGTCTTCTGGGGCTTCCCTATTTGACCTAACACCTATTGAACAACCAAAGGAGTAGAAGACTATACCACCACCAACATCAAGGAACCAAAACATTCCATCTTAAAATGGAAGCTGTTTCGAAGGGCAAATCAGCCAGACGCACGGACTGTAAAAGTGATCCTGAGCCATGGGAATGGCTGTCATTTGGCTAGAATGCAAATGCACTCACAGAGGCTTCCAGGCAAAGGCTGAGGTTGCAGGATTATCTCAAGGACAGTGTGCTGCCAAGAGCTTCAGGAAACACATATGTGGCCTTCTCCAAACCAGAGAGATTAAATAAAGACATCTTGCAGCATGAGGGGGCAGGCATAACACTGAATAATTCTTCCTAGGCAGAGGGCATACAATTTTCATCTCTAAACAATGTTATTTGTTGTATTCTTTACTTGACCGTAATTCCTTTCTGGTCATCCAAAAGTATCTTCCTAGGAATAAACTATCCTTCCTTAAACCCCTAAATCTTTAGCTTCCTGCCAGGCTGCCCACACCCACTCTCAGACGGGGGTGGGTCCCTGCCCCCTCACCGCCTTATGCAGAGTGATGGCGCTAAAGCCAAAGTCCAAGGGTCTCTTGCTGCTGCGGCAAGGTGGGACGTACCAGCAGAACTGTAACTGTGACTGCCAGATGGGACAATGCCAAAGGAGCCCAGCTCTGGTAGCCTCGCCAGCCACTAGACAAGGACAAATTAACTTGTCTCCCTTACCTCCTCTGGATGAACCTGGGCATCACCAATAGCCTAATTAACAAAGCCCAGTTGGTGACATCAGATCACAGTGACCCCCAAACTCATATGATAAGTCAGGATTGCTTTTGGCTTTCAGAACAATCAACTCTCTGTTAGCTCAGGGCAGAGAGGTGAAAGAATGAAAGGAAGGGCTGCAGGCTTGTACTGAGGGCTATGGGAAGAGTTAGCTATCAAGCTCCCCCACTTCCCCATCAGGCAACTGCTGCTAGGACAGTCAGGGAAGGCTGGACTAGCCAAAACTTCCTCCTCTTTCTCCTGCTGAAGCCCCTGCCTGAAGCCACCAAGAAGGATACCAGATCCCTGACAGCCTCCACCAAGGCCACAGGCTGCCTGCTGAAATGACCCAGAATCAAAATAATTTCACGCGATGCAAAAATTAGAAACAATATTTATTGTTTCCTTTTAAAATAGGGCGCGCTCATGAGAAAAGAGTGTGTGAAAAGAGCCTTTCCTACACCCCAGGCTTTGTCACTTATCTCAGCAGGCTAGAACTGTTGATTCAAACCCTCCTTGCTGTGTAGGAGGGAAAGCTCTCCATCCACTCCTGGGAAATTAGGCTACTGTAGTTTTAGCTTTGATTACTTGCAAGCATTAAAAAGAAAAATCAACCCGATTGTTAACAGGCCATCCACCCCTAGGCACATGTGATCAGTCCGCTTGGACAGAGAGATGTGGACCTCAAGTCCACGTCCCCATGTGCAGGCCAGGATTAAGTGATACCCTGGAAATGTGGTGCGTGTTCCTGGGTAGGGATTGAAGACAACACCAGCTCTTGGTCAGCTGGTTGAAAACATGCATAGTGTCTCCAGTGAGAAGCTGAGATTCCCTCTTTCTCGAGTAGTATTTTGGGTGTAGTAGGCCTGTAGTCAACCAGTAGATAGCTCTCTGACCATAGGGGGTATCTGGTCTAGAAGCTACTTACTCCACTTCTAAATCCTCTTGAGATCCCTTCAACTGACATGAGTAAATTCAAGTTTCAAAATGGCACACCAAGTTATACCAGGTAGAGGATGTCATTAAGGCAATGGTCTCGACAAGTCCATGTACAGAGTTCTGATCCCACCATTCCCCTCCCTTTGCCTTCAGGACTGCCTAGTCCTGCCCACTGCTTCTCTTCTGTGATAGCTTCCATCATCCAGAAGCCTTGAGCAGCCTTCAGCCTCATAAGTTGGGTGTGGCCCAATTAAGGAACTTCATGGCAACTTCAAAGCCAAGGAAACAGGCCTGAGAAGGGGTTAGAAGGAAGAAAAAAGCTAGCAGGAGTTGGGACTATCACAAAGACCCCAGCACCATGCTTGGCTGACCCTGTCAGGACCAGAACCCTTCCCTGACTTTATCAGAACCCCTCCCCAACTTCATTCCTACCCCAGGTCAGGGAATCAAGCTGTGCTTTCGTATTCCTGAGAGAGGAAGAAAATCCATGTCCCACAACTACCCACTTCTGATGACCAAGTCAGGAGATCAAAGCCCCTCCCCTCACGGGGTCCCTGAGTGGCTCAGATGGTTAAGCATCTGCCTTGGGCTCGGGTTGTGATCTCCAAATCCTGGGATCGAGCCCCATGTCAGGCTCCCAGCTCAGCAGGGAGTCTGCTTCTCCCTCTCCCTCTGCCTTTCCCCCTGTTTGTGCTCTCTTCTTTCTCTCTCTCAAATGAATAAATAAAATATTAAAAAAAAAAAAAAAAAAAGGGTGCCTAGGTGGCTCAGTGGGTTAAAGCCTCTGTCTTCG
>CM052898.1:14249628-14399506 GCA_028534135.1 Potos flavus
CTCAAAGGCAACCCCTCCTGAAGCTTCAGGAAAAGAAGCAAGTAAGGAGACTCTGGCTGAGGGTGGGATTTGGGGAAAACTGAGCCCCCAATCCAATCCTAGGAACAAGCAAAAGTCAGCCCACCTAGACCTAGGAACCTGCTCTAAGCCCTGAAGGGAAAGCACAGCTCCTGCCTTCCACTCACCGCATTGGCTGGAAAGGCTCGGATCATCACCGCATTGAACCCCTTATACAAGGATGTGACTCCTTCATTCCGGATCAGCTCTCTCAGTACATCTCTGAAACCATTAGGGTATTTTCCAGGAGGTGCTGTGGGTGGAATCCAACTCTTAAGGCTTTAGGAAGTTTCCTGACCTGCCTATGGTGATTCACATGGGGACAATTCTGTAGTCAAGTCATCCTGCAGGGTCACCGCATCAGGAAGAGGACACCCTCTAGGTCATCTGGGACCAGTCCACAGACAACAGAGTTCACCTTGGGACAAACAGACACAATGTCTGGATGACTGATGCTGAGGGAGTGGAGAGGAAAAGTGAAGAATGTAATAGTCCTTCTGCTCATGGGAAGGCCGCAGAGTTGCTTTGACTGCTTATCTCACTTATTTTGTGTTTTGGCCAATGGGAAATGAGTCTAGGGTTCCTAGGACATAAATGACTGCAAGGGAAAATGTTGGTCCGACAGATGCTGGGTGCTGCTGTGGATAGTGAGTATCTCCAGGGCCCTAAGAGCTCTGCACCCCAGGGGCAGCCAGTTCTGGTACCCACTCCACCCCCATCTACCCCACTACCCTCCACTAACCAGTCTGGAAGCGGGACTTGAGCACGTCTGGGGGGATTGCCACAGCCCAGTTGAAGATCCCTGCGATGCCCCCAGCCACCAGGATCCGAGGCACACTGAGCTCACTGACACTGCAGAATACCAACCATAGCCCCAGTCAGACAAAGGCTGTGAGGGAGGCATTCAGACCATCCCTCCCTCGGCAGATGGGGCAGTTACAGAGAGAGGGAGAAACTGGCCAGAGGGAGGAGGTCCAAGGCCAGGGCTCCTGTGACATGGCAGCTGCCACTCCTTGGAGGAGGTTTCATGAACTTGTTTCATATACTTGCTCCAGCAGATTAGGTACAGAGTAAGCAGCGTTAGCTGGGTCTCAGCAGCAAGGACAGAAAAGTGGACACGGAGCCAGAAGCAAGCCCCACTCTGCCTTCAGACCCACTCACAGTAAAGGGCAACCAACCCATGACCGAGCAAAGTGCCCTCCGAGTTCTTATGTTCTCCTCACCTCTTTCCCTCTGGTGTGAGGATATTTTTCAGCCACTCATATGTCATGAAATACATCCCGCTGGCTGGAACATCTGTTAGGGGCAAGAAAGAAGCAAATTAAAGGATATAAAATCCTCATGGATTTCTAGAACTTAGAAGAGCCAAGCTTGGCGCTGACGCTTTCAAAGTTTTCTGGGAAGTTCCTCAGCAGCGCCTCCTATGTGCAGTAATCACTTTGCAGTAATTAGATGCTGCTTTGGGGCAAGCACTGGTGTCAGTGAGCACAAACACACACGACATCATTTCACCTTCAGGGTGCCCTCTGAGTGGTCCCATGGACACGCCCACTCCAAGTTACAACTGCAGCTAGCCTCTGGCCTTCCTCCAAACAGCCATGTCAGGACGGGGGTGAGGCTGTGCCTGCCTCTCCTACTGCCGCCCTAGCAGGACGTGCCTCTTGAAACCAGGGAGAGCCTCACTGACCCTCATCCCTCCAGCCACGACTGCTATCTACTGGCCACTCCCCTGTAACTGGCACTATCTGGACTTGCATCCTTGAGGGCCAGCCTGCCAGAAGGATACAGGTCCTCCCACCCTCATTTGTGTCCATGCTGGCCAGGGATGCGACTGCCTAAAAAACAGGACACACCATGCCAGTCTTGTCAGAAGTGTAGCTTGTACAGTGCCAAGGCTAATCTGGGGATCCAGGTAAGACCTTGTGTGGCAAACCCTCCTCAGATGAGCCCCCCTGCCCCAAGGTGACCTCAGGAGGAGAACCTAGAAGGTTACCTCGCATGAGGGTGAGCACTGTCCCTTTGTAGATGCCTCGGATCCCAGATTCCTGGTATAGCTTCTTGGCACAGTCCAAGGCCCCAGTGTACTTGGTTTCTCCCGAAGAAGCCTGAATCTGAGAGGAAGGAAAAAGTCATCAAGTCAGTAGCAGCAACATCAAAGTCAACAGGCTCAGCAGGTTACAGATTACAAGGTGAGTGTGGGAGTGGTCATTATTAGACCAATGAGAGACTTCCCTGTCAAACTGATAGTTGTTTGGAACATAGAATACTGGTGGAAATCACTAGGAAATAAGGTTAAATGAAAACATCACAAAGTATGCATACACTGACAAGAAAAAAGTCAATAGAGGAGTTGGAAAATATGTGGAGGAACTCTCTCAAATACTAGAGCATTCCCAGTAAAGCCAGTTGGAAGGTCATTCACTTATTCCTTCAACAAATATCCATTGAGCACCAAATCCATTCCAAGCTCTCACTGATCATGAAGCTCAGTTAAGGAAAGGTGATCAGGAAAGGGCAGTTCAGAGCTCTAAGTGCCAGGACGGAGATCCTGTGCAGAGCCAGGGGAGGGCGAAGGAGAGGCCCCCATTCCAGTCTCAGGGATCCAGGGCCTAATAGACAAGAGCTTAAGCGAGGCAGGCAGAGGTAATCCCAGAAAAGATCTGAGACAAAGAACCCCATGCAAGATCCACAGCGAGTACAGAGCCAAGAGGAATCACAACACACAGAGGCATCAACCAAAGAATAATTAAAGCTGGAGAGTTAAGCTTTAATAGTCCCAAGGAGAAACACGAAATAAACATATAAGTTCAATAATTTTCTTACACACCAGCAATAACAATTTGAAAATAATGGGGAAGAATCCTATTCTAAATGGCAATAAAATATATAGGCATCAAGCAGTAATAGGATTTGCATAAATAAAACTCTAAAGCACCTTCAGGGGACATTAAAAAAAAGAGAGAGGGATGAGTAAAAAGAGTCATCATTCCGGTTAGGAAAGTTTTTCATTGGAAAGACATCAATTTTTCTAAAAATAATAAATTTAGGACGATGTCAATCAAACAGTAATGGCTTTTTAAAATATAACTTCCCCAAATAATCTAGGCACATGTAAGCCTGGTATGTCTGAGGAAGAGCAAGGTGACCCACGTGACCAGAGAACACTGGAGCTGACTCACAGTGACGTGGGGGCCAAACAGGATCGGTATGGAATTGCTATCTTATTATGAGAATCTGCTCATTGTTAGGTGACGAAGGTGACCTGGAGCAATACGGCTGCAAATGGAGGGATGAGAAGGGATAGACTCGGAATATGTTGAAAGCAAGCTTAACTGTTCAACAGATGGGATATGTACGGTGAGAAAAGAGAGGCATCTAGGATGACTCCTGTGATTTCGAGCTGAACAACTAGAAGGATGGTTGCCACCAACTGAGGTGGAGAAGGTTGTAGGCGGAGCAGTTATTGGAGAAGACCAGGAATTCATTTTTGCATATGGTGACACCGAGGTGCCTATTAGCATCCAAATGGAAATGTTGGATAAACTAGTATGGAGTTCAGGAAAAGCCTGGGTTGGAAATATAAATTCTTCCTGCTAAAGTGCAACAAAACCCCCTAGATGTTATTTTTATTTAATTTGGGGTGGGGGTGCAAAAAAGGTGGTTTTATTAAAGCATGGGGACAGGACCCGTGGGCAGAAAGAGCTGTCAAAAACCCTGGACTTTATTTTTAAAGCAAACATGAGAAGACTCTGAAAGTCTGAAGAAAAAGAGAGACTGGCTAGGGGCCTTTGAACTTGAGGAAATGACTTGGTAGTGAGTCCCTTGGATTTTCTTTCTGATATACCTCAGATCTGGGGCTGAGGAAACTGGCAATCCAGGAATGCCAACAAGCATAGACCAGAAAGAAGCCCCCCCAAAAAGCCTGTGTTCTCTGGACGAAGGACCAGGAAAAGGACAGCTTCGAAAGATAAAAAATTTTTAGAAATGAACACTCTACTCCAGCCATACATCATAAACAAAAATACAAAACAAAACAAAAAGCTGGGGCCTCACTCCCATCCCTTGGACTTCCACCACTACAGGGCTCTAACAAGGCACCCAACACGCGGTCGGGGTGGAGTCAGAGAAGGCCAGGTAGGGAACTAGGACTTTCATCCCTGACAGCCAGTAACCAGCACCCTCCTATCCTAGGGGGTCAGGGGAGACGCTGGAATTCCCACACCCACCCAGCAGTAAAAAGAAGTGCCCCACCCTGAGGTGCCAACAGAGGCCAAGTGGGAAACCTAGACTTCTATCTCCACCTAGCAATAACAAGGTAGCATCCTTCCCTTTCCTGCTGGAAGAGTCAGAGAAAGCCAGCTAAAATAGAAAGTTTAAATAAGATCCACAGTCTCAACATAACATGCAAATAACTAGGCTTCAATTGAAAATCACTCATCATATCCCAAACCACCTGGATCTCAAACCGAAAGGAAAAAGACAAGCAACAGATAACAGAGATGTTACTATTATCTGACAAATATTTGTTTTGGCTTGGTTTTTTTTTTTTTTTTTTTTTTTTTTTTTGGTTTGTTTGTTTATCTGACAAAGATTTTAAAGCAGCCATGGTAAAAATCCTTCAGTAAGTAATTATACATATGCTTGAAACAAATGAAAGTATAGAAAGCCACACCAAAGAAATAAAGTCTTAGCACAGAAATAGAAGATGTAAGGAATCAAATGGAAACCATATAACTGAAAAATACAACTGGGAAAAGGAAAGGAAAGGGAAAAAGAAAAATATAACCAAAATAAAAAGCTCAATGGATGGCTTGCTCAAGAGCAGAACAGAGGGGTTCCTGGGTGGCTCAGTTGGTTAAGCATCTGCCTTCGGCTCAGGTCATGATCTCAGGGTCCTGGGATCGAGTCCTGCATCGAGCCCTGCATTGAGCCCCAGAATCGAGCCCAGCCTAGGGCTCCCTGTTCAGCAGGGAGTCTGCTTCTCCCTCTCCCGCTGCCCCTCCCACCATTCTTTCCCTCTCTCTCTCAAATAAATAAAATCTTAAAAAAAGAGAGAGAGAGCAGAACAGAGGCAAGAGAGGAAAAAAAAAAATCAACTGGAAGACACAACAATGGAAAATACCCAGTCTGAACAACAGGAAGAAAACAGACTGAAACAGATTGAACAGAACCTCAAGACCTGAGTGACTATAACAAAAAAATCTAATATTTGTGGCCTCAGGGTCCCAGAAGAAAAGAAGAAAAGACAACAGGACTGAAAAGGTACTTGAAAAAAATCATTGCCAAAAGGTTCCCAAAACTTTCTCAATGTGGCAAAAACATACACGCAGATTTAAGAAGCTGAGTGAATACTAAGCAGAATAAACCCAAGTAAGTCCATGTAATGACACATCAAAAATGAACTTCTGAAAACTAAAGATAAAGAAAAATTCTTGGGATGCCTGGGTAGCTCAGTCAGTTAAGCATCCGACTTTTGATTCTCGCTCAGGTTATCTCAGGGTTGGAGATTAAGCCCCTCATTAAGCCCCGCTTAAGATTCTCTCTCTCCCTCTGCCTCTGCCCTTCCCCCTCTAAAAAAAAAAGAAAAAATCTTAAGAGCAGCCAGAGGATAATGACACCTTACCTAAACAATCAGAATTACAGCAGAAACTAGGGATGATAGAAAGAAATGGCACAGTATCTTCCAAGTACTGAAAGAAAAGAATTGTCAACCCAGAATCCTATGTCTAACAAAAATATACTTCAAAAATAAAGGGGAGGAGCGCCTGGGTGGCTTAGTCGGTTAATCGGCTGCCTTCAGCTCAGGTCATGATCCCAGAGTCCTGAGATCGAGCCCCACATCGGGCTCCCTGCTGACCAAGGAGCCTGCTTCTCCCTCTCCCTCTGCCTGCCTGCTTGCCTGCCGCTCTCCCTGCTTGTGGTCTCTCTCTCACTATCTCTCTCTGTGTGCCAAATAAATAAAATATTTTTAAAAAAAAGAAATAAAGGGGAAATCAGGCATTCTTAGATAAAGGAAAACTAAGAATTTGTCGCCAAAAGAAGACCTACCCCAAAAGAATAGCTGCCCCCCACAAATAGTGAAAGGAAGTTCTCTACATAGAAAAGAAACAATGAAAGAAGGAACCCTGAAACATCAGGGAAGGAAGAACACAGTAAGCAAAATTATGGGATGTTGCATAATGATAATATGAGGGACACTGTGTAGTGATAAAAGGGTCAATCTACCAAGAAGATACAGCAATCCAAAATGCGTATGTAACAAACAAAAAAGCTACAAACTACCTGGAACAAAACTGATAGAACTGAAAGGAGAAACAGACAAACCAGCAATTATACTTGGAGACTTCAACTCCCTCTATCAACAAACTGATAGAACAAAAACACTGAAAATCAGCAAAGAGAAGAACTCAATACTGTCAACCAACAGGATCTAATCCACATTTACAGAACCCTCCACCAAATGAGAGCAGAATACACATTCCTTTAAGTGTCCATGGAACACAGACCAAGATAGACCATGGGCATAAAACAAACCTCAAGAACTTTAAAATAATAGTTATGTCCTCTGATCACAATGGACTTAAACTAGAAATCAATAATCGCCAATGCTTGGAAATTAAACAACACTCTTCTAAATAATTCAAAAAGGAAGTCTCAAAGGAAATTAGAAAACACACTGAACTGCTCGGCAATCAATATGTAAGTTAGAAGTGCCTGGCTGGCTCGTCAGGAAAGCATGCAACTGCCGATCTTGGGGTTGTGAGTTTAAGCCCCACGTTGGGCATAGAGATTACTTAAATAAGTAAATAAATTTTTTAAAAAAGCATATATATATACATATATATACATATATATATATATGTATATATATCTAAGTTTGTGAGACACAACTGAAGCACTAATGAGAGGAAAGCCATTAGCACTGACTGTATACATTTGAAAAGAGGAAAAGACTCAAATCAACCATCTAAGCTCTCACCTAAAAAACCCTTTAAAAAGAAAAGCAAACTAAACCTAAAACAAGCAAAGGAAGGAAATAATGAAGATATGAGCAGAAACCAATGTAATTGTAAACAGAAAAAGAGTTGAGGAAATCGATAAAACAAAGAGCCGTTTTCTTGAAAGGATCAAAAACATTAACAAACCTCTAGTGAGGCTGAAAGAGAAAGAGAAGTCACAAATTACTATACCAGGAATAAAGCAGAAGATATCACCACAGACCCTGTAGACATCAAAAGGATAATAAGGGAATACTACAAACAACTCTACACACACAAATTTGACAACATAGATGAAAAAAGAAAAACATAAACTACCACAATTTGCCCAACATGAAGTAAGTAATTTGAGTAGCCCTGTAACTATTAAGAAAATTGGATTCATAATTTTAAAACTCCTCCCCAAATCCCTGAGCCTAGATGATTTCATTATAAAATTCTATCAAATGTTTAAAGAATTAACACCAATTCTATACAATCTCTCTCCGAAAACAGAAGAAGGAACACTTCCTAATTCATTTTATGAAAATAGTATTATCCTGAAACCCAAACCAGATAAAATAATACAGAAAAAAAATGACAAACTAATAATATTTCATGACTATAGATGTAAAAATCTTTAACAATACGTAAGCAAATAGGATTCATCAATATATAAAAAGAATTATACAACATGTCCAGGTTGGTGGGTTTATCCCAGCAATGCAAAGTTAACAGCTTAAAGAAGAAAAATCATATAATCTCATCAATCAATGCAGAAAAGTATCTGACAAAAGTCAATATCTTGATAAAATTCATGATAAAATTCTCAGAAAAAAGAGTAAAAGAAAGTAACCTCCTCAACTTGATAAAGAGCATCTACAAAAAAAAAGTACATCTAACACATTAAATAATGAAATAGTGAATACTTCTCTGTAAGAGTGGGGACAAGGCAAAAATGTCCATTCTTATCATTCTTATTCAACACAGTACTTTGGAAGTTCTAGCCAGTGAAATAAGGAAATAAAGGTTAAACAGATCAGAAATGAAGAAATAAAACTTCCTATTTGCAAATGACATGACTCTATATATAGGAAATCTCACCGATTCTATTAAAAAAAAAAATCCTAGAACTAACAAGGGATACAGGAAGGTCACAGGACATAAGATTAACATACAAAAATCTGTATTTCTATAAACTAGCTATGAACATGTAGATAACAAAATTAAAATTACAGTACCATTCACAATGCAATTTTTCAAAATCAAAAAAGAGAAAAGATTTAGGGACTAATAAAAGAAAACACGTACAGGACTTATATGCTGAAAACTACACGGTGGTGATGAAAGAAACTTAAAGTTCTAAATAAATGGAGAGATATACTGTGTCAATGGATTGGAAGACTCGAAATAATAAGTGTCAATTCCATCCAAAATGACCTATAGATTTAACATAAATCTTAGCAAGATTTTTCCCAAATTTCTTTTTTTTTAAAGATTTTATTTATTTGAGAGAGAAAGAGAATGATTGAGAGAGCTAGCACAAGCCAAGAGGGAGAGGCAGAGGAAGAAACAACTCCCCCCTGAGCAGGGAGCCCCATGGGGAGCTCAGTCCCAAGAGGGACCATGACCCAAGCTGAAGGCAGACGCTTAAATGACTGAGCCACCCAGGTGCCTCTTAATTTCCTAAATTATCCTAAAGTTTATATGGAAATACAAAGGAATTAGATTAGCTAGAACAAGGTTTTTGTTTTGTTTTTTTAAGAATAAAGTCAGAGAGATCAATTTCAAGACTTAGCATATGCCTATATTAATCAAGACTGTAGTATTAGTGGAGGGATAAACACATAGATAATGAAAGAAAATACAGAACAAAAAAGTAGACCCACACAAATATGCCCAATTGATTTTTTTAAAAGATTTATTTATTTGAGGGGTGCCTGGGTGGCTCAGTCATTAAGCGTCTGGCTTTGGCCCTGGTCATGATCCCAGGGTCCTGGGATTGAGCCCCACATGGGGGGGGGGAAAGCCTGCTCAGCGGGAAGCCTGCTTCTCCCTCTCCCACCCCCCTCCCCCGCTTCTGTTTCCTTTCTCGATGTGTCTCTCTCTGTCAAATAAATAAATAAAATCTTTAAAAAAAAAAAGATTTATTTATTTGAGGGAGAGAAAGAGCACGAATTGGGGAGAGGAAAGGGGAGAGGAAGAGGGAGAGAATCTCAAGCAGACTTCCCACTGAGCACAGAGCCCAATGGGCAGGGCTGCACAGGGCTTGATGTCACCACCTCAAGATCATGACCTGAGCCGAAACAAAGAGGTGGGTGCTTAACCGGCTGAGCCACCCAGGTGCTCCTTAAGAGAGTCTTTTGAGCAAACAATTTTAATTTGGGGGCACCTGACTTCAGCTCAGGTCATGATCTTGGGATCTTAGGATCCAGCCCCGCATGGGGCTCCACACTCAGTGCAGGGTCTGCTTGGAATTCTCTCTCCCTCTCCCTCTGCCCCTCCCCTTGCTCATGCACATGCTCTCTCTCTCTCTCTCAAATAAAACAAATGAATAAAATCTTTTAAAAAAGAGACTCTGTTAGGAGGATGAAAAGACAAACTATAAACTGGGAGAAAATATTTGCAAACCATGTATATGTCAAACCCTAGTATCTAGAATAAATGACTCTCTCAAAATGCAACAATAAAAAAAAATCCAATTAGAAAATGGGCAAAAACATGAATAGACATTTCATCTAAGAGGATACACAACAAATAAGCATTGAAAAAATGTTCAACACCTTCAGCTATTAGGAAAATACAAATTAAAATGAGATATCATTACACACCTACCAGGATGGCTAAAATTAAAAATAGTGACAGCACAAAATGTTGGCGAGGATGCAGAGAAACTGGACTACTCACTCATTGCTGGCAGGAATATAAAACGGCATAGCTACTCTAAGAAACAGTTTGGCAGTTTCTTTAAAAACTAAACATGCAACTACCATATGACTCAACAATTTGTACTCTTAGGCACTTATCCCAGAGAAATGAAAACTTATTTTCTTAGAAAAACTTCTGAACATGAATGTTTATACCATCTTTATTCCTAATAGTCAAAAACTGGAAAAAACCCAGATGTCCTTCAATGAATGAAAAGTTAAACACACCACGGACTATTAAAACAGAAATGAACAATTCATACATGCAACAATCTAATGAATCTCAGAAAACTATGTTGAGTTAAAAGAGCCAACCCATGGGGTGTCCCAGTGGCTCAGTGGGTTAAGCCTCTGTTTTTGGCTCAGGTCATGGTCTTGTGGTCCTGGGATCGAGCCCCGCATCGGGCTCTCTGCTCAGCAGGGAGCCTGCTTCCCTCTCTCTCTCTCCACCTGCCTCTCTGCCTACTTGTGATCTCTCTCTCTCTGTCAAATAAATAAAATAAAATCTTTAAAAAAAAAAGCCAAACCAGAAAGTTTGCTTAGTAAGTTTACTGTATTATGATTCTATCTGTATAACATTCTTGAAATTATAAAATTACAGAAATGGAGTACAGACTGGTGGTTGCGGGGTAGTTAAGAACTGAGATGAGAGAAGGGAAGTGGATGTGGCCATGGCATGATGGAAATGTCCTATATCTTTACTGTATTGATATCAGTATTTTGGTTGTAATATTGTACCACAGTTTTACCAGATGTTACCTTTGTGGGGGAACTGGGCAAAGGGTAAATATGATCTCTCTGTATTATTATTATTTTTTAAAGATTTTATTTATTTATTTGACAGAAAGATAGACAGCGAGAGGGAACACAAGCAGGGGGAGTGGCAGAGGGAGAAGCAGGCTTCCTGCTGAGCAGTGAGCCCGATGTGGGGCTCGATCTCAGGACTCTGGGATCATGACCTGAGCTGAAGGCAGATGCTTTTTTTTTTTTTTTTAAGATTTTATTTATTTATTTGACAGAGAGAGAGAGATCACAAGTAGGCAGAGAGGCAGGCAGAGAGAGAGGGGGAAGCAGGCTCCCCGCTGAGCAGAGAGCCTGATGCAGGGCTCCATGCAGGGCTCAATCCCAGGACCCTGAGATCATCACCTGAGCCGAAGGCACAGGCTTTAACCCACTGAGCCACCCAGGTGCCCCCTGAAGGCAGATGCTTAACGACTGAGCCACCCAGGCACTCCGATCTCTCTGTATTATCACAATCTTTTCCTTTTTATTATTTTTTACAACTGCCCATAGATCTATAATTGTCTCAAAATAAAAAGTTTAATTTAAAAAATACACAAAATTGGAACAAAGCTTGTACTGTTAAAAGCTCAAAAAAAACCCCAGAAAATTCAATGACAAACGCAAACCATGAAACAGACTTGCCACATACAATAAGTAATTAACAATTACAAAGCTTTCTTAAGTCAAAAAACAAATGAGCAAAGAATACAAAGAGGCACTTCACAATGGAAAAATACAAACAACGAATATTCATCAAAATAATTAACCTCACCACCATTTAAAAGCATGAAAATTTAAAACAATGCCAATTTTTCACTGGCAGAGATTGTAAATTAGATAGACGCAGAGTTTGCTGGTAAGTGGTTGCTCTTCTATTATTGACTGGAATAGAAAGTGACAGGCCATTATAGGGGGATCATTTGGTAATAGGTATTAAAAACTTTTTTTTTAGGGATGCCTCGGTGGCTCAGTCCGTTAAGCGTCTGCCTTTGGCTCAGGTCATGATCCCAGGGTCCTAGGATCAAGTCCCAAATGGGGCTCCTTGCTCAGTGTGGAGCCTGCTTCTCCCTCTGCCTGCTGCTCTCCTTGAGTGTGCTCTCTCTTTGACAAATAAATAAGTAAAATCTTTTAAAACACACATACACACACACTTTTTTTTTTTTTAAGTATACACCTTTGGGGCGCCTAGGTGGCGCAGTCGGTTAAGCATCCAACTCTTGGTTTTGGCTCAGGTCGTGATCTCAGGGTAGTGAGACTGAGCCCCATGTCAGGCTCCATGCTCAACATGGAGACTGCCTGGAATTCTCTCTCTGCCACCCCCTCTGTCCCTCCCACTCGTTCTCTCCCTAAAATAAATAACTAAATCTTTAGGGGAAAAAAAGTATACACCTTTAAAGATAATAATTTCAAGTCTGGACATTTACTCTAAGAACATAATCAGGTACACACACAAACGCTTACTTAGCAAGACCTTCACTGCCGTATATAATTTGTCATGCCCCCAGATAAGGGATTATGGGGCAAATGACAGCCATGTAATGAAATAATATGCAGAACATGATGCTTCAGAAAAATAACCACACAAAAAATTAGGATACATCAAATGAAAAAAGCACGTAATGCATTATATGACCCCAATTTTATTTCAAAAGTTAGTGTTTCTTAACATACGTGTTTACCAAAAATATTAGAATTCACAAAGAAAGCCTAACAGTGGTAGTTACCTCGGTGGGATGGTATCATGGGTGAGAAATACATTTTTTGATTTGTACTTCTCTGCATTATCAAAATTTTCTAGCAAGAATGGTGTGTTAAGTTACTTCAGCCATTAGAAGAAAAAAGCAGTAACTTTTTTTTTTGTTTTAAAAGGAGCCCTTCGTGGCAAGGCAGGCAACTAGTTCACAGCCTTGGCCTGTGAAAGAGCCAGGCACTCCAAAGGCACTGAGCCTTTGGGCAACTGGTAGAGACATAAGATACAATGGACAGAAGCAGCCTCCCTTCCACCTCTGCAGAGACATGACTTACCTTTCAGAGTTCCTGAAGTAGCTGTTAATAAGAGTGGATAAGTCTGGAATGACACGTCACAGGTGTGACATTTTGGTTGGTTTGTTATACTGTCCTGCTTCTCGATTCTACTACGATTGCTTCCATGTTCCTGAAAACCTTGCAACTGTTTTGCACACCTGACCTGAAGCCTTTATAAAGGGTGAAAGGACATAAACATCCACACAAAATTGCATACTGAATGGAAAAAGCTAGCCGCCTCCCCCCAGATGACATCCCCCAAACCCCAGATCCCACCCTTACCTGTAACAAGCACTTGATCCGTTCTCCAGGGGTCATAATTCCCGTGGTGAATACGCCAGATAACATCCCAGCTGCAAATATTTGGGGGTAGCTGTATTGAAAACAAAAACCAGAGGCAAGCACCTGTGACTAACTACCCAGGACAGAGGCGATCCCAGCAAAGAGGATGACTTTGTAAGAAAAAATAAGCACTGAGGGTCAGAGGATGCACTAGATGGGTGATGGGCATTAAGGAGGGCACTTGTTGGGATGAGCACTGGGTGTTATAAGTAACTGATGAATCACTAAATTCTACTCCTTAAACCAATACTACACTCTCTGTTAACTAACTTGAATTTAAATTAAAAAGAAAAGAAAAAATAAGCACTTGGACTAGACAGAAGCCCAGCATAAATAAGTCCTATTTTGCACAAAAGCCAAGTTCTAGGTGTATTCTGATGTCAAATTTCCCAGGGCAAATTTCTCAGTGTTAAGAGCAATCTGAGCTTGGTCAGGAAGGCTACCTGCACAACTCAGATGGCCTCACCCATGGGAGAAGCTTTATAGTGAGACAGTTCCCTCCCTGGGCCTGCCGTGCACCAGGACTACAGACAAGCTTTTAGGCTTCACTGAGCCTTGATTCCCCATTTGTAAAATTCAGGGTGGTGGAAAAAAGCCTCTAACTCAAGATCTGGGTCTCAGTCGACCCCAGTTTCCCTCCAATCTCACTTCCTCTGGACCACCAAGGTCCTGAGAACATTTTAAGCCAAAACATAAGCAGGACAGCATCATGGCTGGGGGCCAGCTGTGGCCACCTCCAGAGGCTGAGGGGCAGCCAGGACAGCTGCAAGGACTAAGAGGCTGAGAAAGGCCCAGACAGGGTTGGTACCCAGACAGGCATGATGGGTTCTGTGGCCCTCCGTGCTGGGAATGGTCCCTCAGTGGTCAGACATACAGATGCTCACCCTGGCCCTCAAAGAATGAGCCACGCTGGGTATTTGGAGGAGACTGAGTCTCCCGGCATCTATGTTGTGCTACTCTGCCATCTCCTTTTCTTTCTGGGATTAGTAATCAAGGGTGGCCAGGAGGCAATGGAGCACAAAGCCATAATTAGTATTTCAACAGGGCCCCCACAATTAAAAAAAAAATGTTGCTGGAAATGTTCAGTTACTCTCCAGAGCCTCAGGCCCCTCCTGACCCCAAGCCTCTGCCACCTGAGCCTTCAGGCAGGTCCCCCCCACAACAAGGAGCCCAAGATCTGGAGAGCAGATGTCAAATGGGGGTAGGGAGACAGCAACTGCAGGTCCTTCCCTCTAGGCAGGGCATCAGTTTCAATGGCCCTGTTCTTTCCATAATCTCACTCCAGGCAGGGCCCATACATATACCTCAGGCAAGTTGACTGCCTAACAGTAAAGAGACTTGCTTTCGTGCAGGGCCTCCTTCACCGCCTCAGTTCACACTACTCTCCCCAAGAGGAGCCCTCTCTGCAGCTGAACTTCCCCTCATGAGACCAACTGTTCTTTGCAGGATGCCCATACCCCAGGTCAGGCACATGCCCATCTCCTGGGAGTAAGGACTTTCCTCTGAATGGGGTCTCTCTGTATCCCCAGGGTACTCCGTAGACACTCTATGACTGCCTGGCACATTCTGCCACCTCCCACCCCCACCCCAGGTTGGCATCTGTGAGTCTGGACCTCTTGGCCATCCACTCCATGGTCCTGGTAGTGCTCATTTTCACACTGTCCCTAAATACCACTGCAGGGGGGTGCCTGGGTGGCTCAGTCGTTGGATGTCTGCCTTCGGCTCAGGTCATGATATCCAGATCATGGGGTCGAGCCCCGCATCGGGCTCCCTGCTCGGCGGGAAGCCTGCTTCTCCCTCTCCCACTCCCCCTGTTTGTGTTCCCTCTCTCACTGTGTCTCTCTCTGTCAAATAAATAATAAAATCTTTAAATAAATACATACATACATACATACATACATACATACATACATACCACTGCAGGGAGGGGAACATGGCAAGGCTGATTCTCAGAATTTAGAACACGGCAGGATTACAGGAGTGGGTCCCAAGTGTCTCAATCTTTGCTCAAGCAGGAAGGGTGTTTCTCTACACACTGATGTGACCGCACAGGGAACACAAGCCACAGGCCAAAGTACAATGACCCCACTGGAGGTTTCAGTGCATGGCCCTAGTACAGCTATGAGCTGGGACATGAGCTAGAAGACCAGGTGCTCAGGGAGGACATGTGCCCTCTATTTGGACTACCAACAGTCAAATACGGCTTCAAAAAGACCCCATACGCCCCCACATTTGTGGCCACCCATGGCTGTTTATAGAAGCTGGGCACATTCAAGGGTCACAAGGACTCCAGAAATAGTTTCACATTACAAGTATCTCTATCTATGTCCTAGACCCTTACTCAGCATGCTGTGCCCTGAAGTAGTGACAGAAAACAACCTATAGCACCCTGGGCTTCCACCTTGGAGCTTGAGATCCAGGAGGGGTTCTATGCTGCCTGCAGCCCCTCCCAGGAGTTGTCACCTTGCAAGTCTCAGACTGAGCCACCTTGCCATTCCACGTTTCCAGTCAGAATTCCCCTGCATCCCAAGAAGGTGGTCTTATGAAAAGTACAGCACAGGGAATATAATATAGTCGATAATATTATAACAACTTTGTATGGTGACAGATGGTGACTATACCTTTCAGGGTGAGCACTTTGTAATGTATATAATTGTTGAATTACTATGTTATACACCTGAAACTAATATTATATGTCAACTACACTTCAATTAAAAGTTAAAAAATGGGGCGCCTGGGTAGCTCAGTCAGTTAAACATCTGCCTTCGGCTCAGGTCATGATCCCAGAGAGCTAGGATCGAGCCCCGCATCGGGCTCCCTGCTCAGCGGGGAGTCTGCTTCTCCCTCTGACCCTTCCCCTTCTCATGCTGTCTCTCTCGCTCACTCTCTCCCTCAAATAAACAAAATCGTTTTTTAAAAAAGTTTTAAAATGTTTCATTTTTTAAAAGTTGACCTATTTTTATTAACCACTTTGTCAATCCTAAACTGTAATCCTGACTCATCTGCCTCTTCGTACCCAAATCCAACTCCTTAAAGGTTATGAAAAGAAAATACACTAAGTTATTGCACTTAACAGAGAAACCAATATCTGAAATAATTATAATCATGTTATAAAAATGATGTAAAACAAAAGTTGAGACCTTTCCTTTCCCCAACCAGGTGATGGAAAACAAGGCTGCCGCTGTCTTTACTGCAGCACCAGGAACTGTTCCTGGCATTTTACACACATTGCAGCATTCAGACGTCCCGATGCTGTGGGGTTGATATTACTAATATCCTTGGTCAGTGTTACTACTTCACAGAAGAAATTATGACAACCTGGTAGGGAGGAAGGGGGAGGGCTTTGGGTTGTTTTCTTTTTCCCTTTGGTTCACAGGGCAAAAGAAACTCCAGTGCTTTCCTCATGTGGAGCAACCAGGAGCCTGGGTTAGGGGCCCAGAGGACAGCCACTCCCTATCTGCTGACCCATGTCACATCACCAGGCAGAACAGCCTCAAGTGCTCCGGACCTGTAAGTACTCACCTAAGCACATCCTCTGGGCATTTCTGTTGTAGTTTCTTCCCCAAACCAAACCCAAAGAAGCACACAGCGAACATGGGGGTGACCCCAATGATGGGGGCAGCCATGCCCCGATATAGCCCCGTGATGCCCTGCAAGGAATCACAGAAGCAGAAGCTGTTTATAGACATAACTACCCTTCGTACTGCTGAAATGGGGGAGTAGTGTGTCCTCTAACCTGTGGCTTTCTTCCTTCAGCTCTTCTCCAGGCAAAGAGAGCTTTAAATAGGAAGAAAACCCCAGAAATAGTTGTCCTCTTATACACTGCTGAAGAAACTGGAAACAGCTTTCATTCTGGAAGACAGTCTGGCAATATGCAGCATACTCTTTCATCAGGACATTCTCTGTCGAGAAATTTATTCTAAGAAAATACTCAGAGATGTAAAAAGGGAATGACATCAGGCAATTATATGCTCCCAAAATTTTGGAATAGACCAAAAAACTCCCACTTAGGACACTAACAAGACAAATGATGGGAATTCCATGAATGGACTATCACAGCCATTAAATCACACTGTAACAGGAGAAGAGACTACTGGGTCTACTTAGAGACTACTAAAAAAGCAGGCTAAAAAACAAGATGTACAATGTGATCTGACTTCCTTGGGGTGAGATGAGAGGTAATTAAGAAGTTTTTGTATTTTCCAACTATTAAGACATGGAGGTTTTACTGTTAGAAACAATAGTAAGACTGCACATCAATTTTCACTCATACAGTTTGGTGATAAAATCAACTAGGTAGTAGCCAACAAATAGACAAATAGATAATATTCCAACCAAACAAGGTTAGCAAACCAGGGAAGAGGAAGATTTGGGATCCAGGAGACCAAGGGTTCAACCCAAGAGAGGTGAATGGGGTTTCCAGGATGGTGTTGAGTACTGTCAGTCTGGAAAGAAGCCAGTCCGCATGGTATGAGGATGGAGGACTCCAGAAGGGATGTTTCCAAGAAAAATAAAGCAAAATGACTCACAATGGAACAACAGATTTAACTGTTTCAGCAGTGTGGAAAACTAAACAGAAAGGTACTCCACACAGCTTTTCAGATACGGGATAAGAGACAGTGATTCAAAGAAACACAAGCAAAAAAACCCGATACAATTACTAACCCAACCTCAAGAAAAACAGTCACACAAGAAATAAAATGTGCCTCATAGTACATTACTTAGTTAACTTTTAAACATAAAATGTTGTAATCGTGAAAACAGTGAGTTAGATTAAACCACAAAATATGATAAAATTATATGGGCAGGGCAGAAAGGAGGGATAAAGGAATGTAAGACTTAAAATCATCTACCACAAACAGGTAGCTAAAACATATAAAAAATGTATAAAATATAGTAGTAAATGTATATTATTTAGGTAGAAACAGCATAAAGTGGAAGAGCTGAAAACAGATGCCTCTGGAGAAGGGGGGGATAAATCACTTTGCTACTTTGTTACAAGCCTTTTAATAACAACCCCAAGTGCTTGTATCACTTCAATACAAAATAAGGAATAATTTTTTTAAAGATTTAATTTATTTATTTGAGAAAGAGAGAGAGAGAGCACAAGCAGGGGGAGCAGCAAGCAGAGGGAAAGGGAGAAGCAGACCCCTTGCTGAGCAAGGAGCCCGATGTAGGGCTCGATCCCAGGACCACCTGAGCCGAATGCAGAGACTTAACCAACTGAGCCACCCAGGTGCTCCAATAAGGAATAATTTTAAAAACAAATATTAAAAGGGTGCCTGGGTGGCTCAGTCCGTTGGGCATCTGGCTCTTGGTTTTGGCTTGGGTCATGGTCTCAGGGCTGTGAGATGTGCACTCAGCTCGGAGTTTGCTTGGGATTCTCTCTCCCTTTCCCTCTGCCCCTCCCCCAGCTTGCGTACTTGTGCACCCTCACACACACTCACACTCTCTCTCTCAATAAATAGATAAAATCTTTAAAAATATATATATATATATATTAAAAATTTTCCTTTAGGCACCTGGGTGGCTCAGTTGGTTAAGTGTCTGCCTTTGGCTCAGGTCATGATTCCAGGGTCCTGGGATCGAGCCCCACATCGGGCTCCCTGCTCAGCAGGAAGTCTGCTTCTCCCTCTCCCCCTATCCTTACCCCCCTGCTTATGCTTTCGCTCTCTCTCTAAAATAAATAAATAAAATCTTTTTTTAAAAAAATCTGTTCCTTAGGAGAGAGCTGCAGTGGAGCGCCTGGGTGGCTCAGTCCATTAGGCATTGGACTCTTGACTTCAGCTCAGGTCCTAATCCCAGGGTCTTGAGATTGAGCTCTGCATTGAGCTCATGCTCAGCACAAAGTCTGCTTGTCCCTTTCCCTCTGTTCACCCCCCACCCCGGCTCATGGTCGCACGCACTCTCTCTCAAATAAATAAATAAAATCTTTAAAAGAGAGCGAGCGAGCTACAGGAGAAACAGAGTGGTGCTACACACTGGGAGGGTCCACAGACACAGGCCAAAGAACCTTCTCTCTGCGGACTCCGGGCATTCACAACCAGCCTTCTACAGGGGCTAGTTGTACCAGTCGGCACTCTTGGATCTTGCAAAGGTCTAACATTGCCACAGGCTGTAAGCAGGCTCTCCGAGGACAAAGTGCAAAGGCAGTAAACAGGAAAGAATGAAGGGGAAAGAGAAGGTTCTGAGGAGCATCTACAAAAGCAGTATGTGACAAAGTCTTTCCAAAGCCCACCGCTCCCCGCTGGGGCTGAGGAGGATGCCCAAGTCCTAAGGGGCTAAGCCCATGCCTCCTGACAACTCCACTAGCCTTCCTTGCACTACACGGGCCCACTCATTTCCATGCAGCACCAAGACCTCCAGCAGCTTCAGAAAGCAGAGAGCTCAGTCTGCACAGCAAAAACCAGGGACATGCACACATATGGATTAAGGAAGCCTATTCAACTCTGCAGGGAGTTGGGTTTATACAAGCCATTCTCACCAGGCCCCCAGGATCCAGCACACTGCTAAGCCACTAAACAGGTGCTCAATGTTTGTTGACCAAGAGGCATGTAATCCTGCCTCTCTTCCTCCAGGGCAGAGGACTCTGAGCAGACCCAAAACCTAAAGCCTCAATCAGACACTGGTCAGATTCCATTCTGGGCAGCACAGAGGAAAGAAAGAATGCCTTACAGAAGAAAAAGGCAGCACCATCTCGGGCATGGGTCCTGCAGGAACCCTGGGACCAACTTCTACCCCAAGGCTGAGCCCGTCACTTCCCAACATCCCCTCTTCATCTGGGTGACATCTACTTCTCAGTTTCTGTACATTTATTAAGGATTATATGTTTAATAGAGTATTTATATGAGAGTTATATTTTAGGAAGCAAAGGAAAAGTTCTTAATAAGGTCTTTTAACATACAGGCTAATGAAGTGAGCAATAAATATCACTAGTAAAAAAGCTTTTTAAAAATTCTATGTTTTCAGGGGTGCCTGGTAGCTCAGTCAAACATCTGCCTTTGGCTCATCACCATCCCAGTGTCCTGGGAAGGAGCCAGGCTCCCTGCTCCGTGGGGAGTCTGCTTATCCCTCTCCCTCTGCTCCTCCCCTAGCCCCCCTGCCCTGCTTAGGTGCTTTCTTTCTCTCTCTCTTTCTCAAATAAATAAACAAAATCTTTAAAAACAAATAAATAAATAGGAGCTCCTATGTGGCTCAGTCAGTTAAGTGTCTGCCTTCAGTTCAGGTCATTATCCCGGGGTCCTGGGATTGAGTCCCACATTGGGTTCCTCCGGCTCTGTGGGGAGCCTGCTTCTCCCTCTCTCTCTCTTTGCTGCTCCCCCTGCTTGTGCTCTCTTTCTCTCACAAATAAATAAATAAAATCTTTAAAAATAAAAATAAATAAATAAAATCTCATGTTTTCACTCTAAGAAACACCTGAAAAGTTATTATGTAATTCAATAACCCCAAACCCCAAATCTTTGTCTAGGGGTTTGAAGACTCGTTGGCCTCTTTCACTGTTCCTCAGATTGGCTGACTTTTCCTCTAGACTTTACATGAACTTCTTTTTGACTACATTTTTTTTCTTTTCTCTTTTCTTTTCAAGTACACCCAATGAAGGGCTTGAACTTGTGACCCTGAGATCAAGAATCATATGCTCCACCAACTGAGCCAGCCAGGAACCCCAAGACTTTACGCGAACTTCTGACACTGACCTCTATCGAACCGACAGACCCAGACTTGTATTTTCTTCCATTTCACATCTCTAATGATTCCCCACTAATTCCCTGTGGTCTAATTCTGCCTTCCAAATGAGAGAACCATTTTATTAGCTTCACTCTTCCATATAAGACAGTGGCTGGAACGATCGAAGACTCCAGCGCAACTACAGGAGGGCAGAGGACGGCACAATGAGACAGCAGCAGTTGTGGACTCTCCCCCCAGGGGGATAACAAACCAGCTCTGTGAATGTGGTCCTCTGAGTAAGAGGAATGCCCAGCACTTAGATACCATACCTCTCTAACAAGAGTCTTCCGGAAACAGTCAAAGGTCCCAGAATACATGGGTGGCTGTCCAGGCAAACTCGGGGGCTGTGTCTGCAGTCGGACCTGAAACCAGAAGTTAAAATACAGTCATCTCCCAGAAACAGAACTGCCTGCCAAACTCTGAACAGAGAAAGCTGTGCCTCTGTACATGTCTTCGGCATTCACTTAACCTGCTAGATTCGGACTTCTTTTTCTTCCAGTTCATTCAAAGTCTGTACTCACAGGTCATGAGTAGCATGGTTTTTTTTCCCCTTCATCCAGTTACTTCCACCATTTATTTCTTACCTAATGGATCCCACAGTGACCCATGGGATAGGTATTCCCAGCTTACAGGTGGGAAGACTGGGTTTAGGGGGTTCGAGTGATGTGCCAGTAATAAGGCCTGGCTGATGCAAAGCGCCAGCTCTAGCCAACCCCCCCCTTTCATTTGTGATGGCATGCTGAGCTTCCCGCTTAGTGGGGAGTCTGTTCTCTCCCTCTATACCTCTGCCCCTCCCCCTGCTTGTGCTGGAGCACACACTCTCTCTCTCTAAAATAAATAAATAAATATATTTTTTAAAAAGAGTCACATGCTCTACCAACTAAGCCAGCCAGGCAGCCTGGGTTCAGTATCTTTTTTTTAATGGTGTTATTAAGATATAATTTACATACCAAAAATTCACCCTTTTAAAGTACACAGTTCAATGGTTTTTAGAATTTTGAGTTGTGTAACCTTCCTTACAATCAATTTAGAACATTTTCATCGCCCCAAAAAGAAATGCCATGCCATTAGTAGTTACTCCCCATTACTCTCTCCTCTCAGCTCTTGGCAATCACTTATCTACTGTCTCTATAAATGTGCCTAATATTTACCAAATATTAAGCCCTTTGCCCACTTTTTAATTGGGCTATTTGTCTTTTTATTGAGTTATGAGAGTTCTTTACACATTCTGGATCCCAGCCAATATCTGCAACCTCTCAAGCGACCCTGAGCCAGGCCATCTGTCTGAGCTGCCCCCAAAATCCTGCCTCAGGAAGACTGTGAGAGTTAATGACTGCTGTTGTTTCATATCACTACGTGTTGGGGTAAGTTGTTACACTGCAATAGATAACTGATACACCCAGTTACTTCTGCAGTCTATTTCCTGGCTATTTTTCCTGCTCAGAGTTCTTGGGCTTCCAAGTCCTTCTCAGGTTGCTATCATACTAAACTTTTCAGAACACCATTTTCAGCATGTTGTTCCTCTGTTTCTTTAGAATCTCTTATCCTTATATCTATTAGGGCCTTACAGGTCACAATAAGGAATCACTCTCTAGGCAATGGAGAGGACATGCAAATCTAAGTTTAGAGGACAGAACAGCAGAAATGTCCAGAGGCTCCCACTGCTTTAGATCTAAAATCCCTTATATTGGCCTTCGGATCCTCCGTGGTCAGGCACAACTTCCCTCGCTTGGTAGGGAGGGAGAAATGGATCAAAACTGCTGACCCCTTTTTGTGATTTTGTGTAAATCTCATCTTTGTCCCATCATGACCTTGGCCACCCAAGCCAGCAAGAACATTAAAGTACCCCATAGCTGATCTTATTTTACAGCCTGACTCCCACTGCCAAGCGTGTAATCTGCCTTCACTCTTGCCCTCCCCACGACCAGATGTCTGGTTTTCTACTTCTCTAGTCAGAACTCAGCCAGCCCTTAGCCACCTGCCATACAGCCTTTCCAACTCTGAAATACCGCAGTTCTTGCCTTCTCAGGCCGTGACTAGTGACCTTGGACCTTTGAAAGTGCCCCTACATCAGGCTTTGACTGGAGCCCATGTGCCTCTCTGAGGCCAAAAGGACGGCAATCAGCAATTTGTGGTTTTGTTTAAGCTTAAAACAGGCTTTCTGGCTGATAAAAATGCCAGGGAACATTTTCAGTCATTTACACTTTGGTCAGAGATCACTGGGCCCTTCCTGAGAGCAACATCTGTGGGGAGGAAGGGCAAGAGGATTCAAAAGTTAAGAGCAACATTTGTGTAAGGCAGCCAAGAAGGGTTTTGTTTTGTTTCAAGAGAGGTCCCAAATGCTTAGAACTAACAAGACATCTGGCTACATGGATCAAGAGTATGGGGCACCTGGGTGGCTCGGTGGGTTAAAGGCTCTGCCTTCAACTCAGGTCATGATCTCAGGGTCCTGGGATCGAGGGCCGCATTGGGGTCTCTGCTCAGTGGAGAGCCTGCTTCCCCATCTCCCTCTGCCTGCCTCTCTGCCTGCTTGTGATCTCTTTCTCTCTGTCAAATAAATGAATAAAGTCTTTAAAAAAAAAAAAAAAAAGAGTAGGATGAGAGACCAGACAATTCTTCTCACTTACTAGACAGTGCTGCCTAAAACGACCATTTTCTGGGAAGCACTAACACACACAGCATTTATCATCAGCTGAATAAATATCTGATTTCATGTTTCACAGTGCCCTAACCAGCCTGGTTGTTTTAATCCTGATCTTCCTATAGAATGACTCTGGCTCTTCTCCCAGATGAACGTCAGCAAAGAGGTTGCTGCCCAAACCTTCCAAGAGGAAGTGTCCTCAGAGCTATCTCCTGTGGGAGAAACCCAACCAATATTCTAATAAGTCCCCCACAGACTTCCCACTCTGCAAGATTCATGTCTGCTCCCCACAGGCCCACCCTGGACGTGATCTGCCAATTTCCTTCAAATGTGTGTCCAGAAATAAGGTTAGAAATCTCGGATAAAGTTTTGAATGCTAAGTCGTAGAGCATGGACTTTGGTCTCCAGGCAGTCCTTGCTAAAAGTGCTGCAGGGGGAGGAACTGAGGAAGGATGTGAAGAAGACCGCGGAACTCGCCCTGATTAGTTTCCTTCCCAGAGCCTCAATTTGATTATGGCTTCCTCATGTGGGAGTTGTGAGGATCAGCCTGGCCCTGGATGAAATCAGGTACTACTAGCTTTCCTCGGAAGGGACTCAGCCTCTGAGGTTATCATCACCTCCCACAGGAAACCTATCAGGCTAATGGGAGGTGATAGGCTGAAGATGGCCAACCCCCTCTCCGCAGCGGGAAAATGAGGAGATGGTGATGGGGGCTCAGAGAATGTGTCAAAAGACATCTCTAGAATAACTGCACCTCTGCCTAGCTCTCTTCCTGAGGAGGGCTTTAACAGGTGACCTGTTTCAATCCTGCTGATAATGTTATAAGGTTTGCTGATAATCAGCTTTGGAGAGGCGCTTTTTCTTTCCTATTCCCAAAGAAGTGGCACGGGGTCAGGAGAGGATGCCGGACAGAGAACTTTAAATCAGAGCCCTTGATGGACGGTTAGTGGCTGCTCTCTGTGTGCTGTCTGTCTCTTTGGGGCGAGAGGAACACCCCCCCCTCCCCCGTCGATCCTCGAAAAGAGTGAAAGGGAGATTCCCTAGACTTCTCATGTAAGTTCCCACGGGCCCCGCTTCTATCCCGGGCTGTGCCTCGTGGGAGACGCTGCTTTCTGCGCCCCTCCCGGGCCTCCTCCCTCCAGCCGGCGCCCCAGCCTCCTCGCACCTTGACGGTGTCCAGCGGGTGCCCTACAAATACTAGGCACATGCCGCCAAAGCCGCCGGCCAGCAGGTTCTTGAGCGGGCTGATAGGCTTCGCTTCGTCTGCCATGGTCCGTCCGTCCGCCTCGCCGGCAGTGTGTCGCTCTGTTCCGGACCCGTCCTGCTCCACAGCCCCAGACACAGCACTGGCAGCGCCAACCTTTCACCCACTTTCGGGTGGGCGGGGCAAGAGCCGGGGACAGGTTGGGAGGAGGGCCTAGGCTGCCGGGTCCCGCTTCCGCTGGGAGGGCGGCTTCCGGTAGAGGCCCCGCCCTCGATAGGCGTGGCTCGAGGAAGCGAAGCTGGCCCCCACAGCCTCTGGGCGGTGTTTGGGAGAGCGGGCGCTTAGGTTTACTCCTCCGGGAAGTCTTCCCGGGCTTGAATAGTTTCTACTTTGGGCTCCCATTCCTCCACTCACTCCGCTGAGGCCGACAGCGCTCTGCTACCGTCCAGGCACCCTTTCAGGTGCTGGAGGCACCGCTGGTAGCCCAGCACATGGGTCCCTGTCCTTGTGGATCTTACAGAGCATAACAAAGATTAAAAAGTGAAAACTGCGTAGTGTATCAAGTGGTGATAACTGCAACGGAGAAAAAAAACCTGGAAAGAGGGTTTATGGGAGAGACCAGGCGAGTAACAGGCAGTTTTAAGTAGGTAAGGTAGGGTTTCACTGGGGAAGTGAGGGAGCGAGTCCTAAGAAGCAAAGGAAAAGAAAATGCAAAAGCCCTGAGATGAGCTGTGCGCGGCCTGTTTGAGGAACCACAGAGAAGCCATTGAAGCTATAGCAGAGTGAGGCAGAGGAAGAAGTAGCAGGTAAAGACATGGAGATAATACTGGCACATTAAACAGGCTTTGTGGGGCGCCTGGGTGGCTCAGTGGGTTAAAGCCTCTGCCTTCTGCTCAGGTCATGATCTCAGGGTCCTGGGATCAAGCCCTGCATCGGGCTCTCTGCCCAGCAGGGAGCCTGCTTCCCCCTCTCCCTCTGCCTGCCTCTCTGCCTACTTGTGATCTCTTTCTCTCTGTCAAATAAATAAATAAAATCTTTAAAAAATAAAAAAAAGTTTAAAAACAGGCTTTGTGTGCCACTATGAGGACATCAGCCTCTCCTCTGACGGAGATGGGAGACAGAAGCCATTCTGGGTTTGTTCATTTTTAAAGATTTATTTATTTGCGAGAGAGAGTGTGTGTGCGCACTAGAGCGCGGTGGGGGGAGGGGAAGAGAGAGGAAGAGAGAAACTCAAACAGACTCCATGCTGAGAGTGGAACCCAATGCAGGGCTCGACCCCAGGACCCTGAGATCATGACCTGACCTGAAACCTGAGCGCAATCAACTGACTACACCACACAGGTGCCCTGCCATTCTGGGGTTTTGAGTGGGGGAGAGACATAGTGAGTCAAGAGCATTCCTCTGACTGCTGGGTGAGAATAGACTGTAGGGAGCAAGAAGGAAACAGGGATCCTTGAGGAAGCTAAAAGTCATGGTCAGAGATGCTGGCTTGGATGGGGCACAGAAAAGGAAGTGGTGAGAAGTATTTGGATTTTGGATATATTCTGAAAGAAGAACCTAAAGGAATTGTTAATGAATAGAACATAAGGTATGTGAGAGAGGAGTTAAGGATAATGCTAATGTTTTTGCGCTAATGACTCTAGTGGATGGTATTCAAGTATTCACTATCTTACTTTTTCAACATTTCTGTACGTTTAAAAATATTCAGTTAAACAGCTGTGAGCAGGGGTGCCTGGGTGGCTCAGTGGTTAAAGACTCTGCCTTCGGCTCAGATCATGATTTTGGGGTCCTGGAATCGAGCCCCGCATCGGGCTCTCTGCTCAGCGGGGAGCCTGCTTCCTCCTCTCTCTCTGCCTGCTTCTCTGCCTACTTGTGATCTCTCTCTCTCTCTGTCAAATAAATAAATAAAATCTTTAAAAAAAAAAAAAAAAAGCTGTGAGCAGGGATGCCTGGCTGGGTCAGTTGGAAGAACCTGAGACTCCTGATTTTGGGATTGTGAGTTCAAGCCCCATGTTGAATTACTTAAATAAGTAAAATTTAAACAAATAAACAAAAAGGCTCTGAACAATAGACATGTGGCAGGTACCTCACTTTCAAGCTGACTTGATAATAGTCCTTCTTTGTAGTACTCTCAGGCTAGAGGGAAGCCCGGAGTGGGGAAGATGGGCACGCCATGTATGCTGGGGGCAGAAAGATGAGTAACAGGATCAGGATTGGAATCTGACTGAGCCTGACTGGTCTAGAAGTCCTATAGGGGAGTAGAGGGCAAGGAGGATGAGGCAAGGGCCCAAAGCCTGTCTACTCTATGCCATACACTTTTTCTAAGAGGTGATGAGGAGCCATGGAACAGTTTTAAGCACAGTGGAGACATGATTAAATTTGTTTTAGAAAGTGTATTTTAGATGGATGAATTTGTGTTGGGAGAGACTGGAAGCAGGGAGACCAGACTAGAAAGAATTACTGCAGTCTAGGCAAGATGGAGGGAAGGCATGAACTGAGGCAAGGGGTACTGGTGGGTAGAAAAGGAGCTAGAACCCAGAGACTAATATTGCAGCAACTCTGGGTTTCAGACACACTGCAATTGCAGTGCTCATGGCACCCTGAGGACACATTTGGTCATTATCAGGTGTACAGACTGGGAACCAGGATAGAAGCCAGAGACAGAAGCCAGGAAGGCTTCAGCAAAGAAATGTAAATGCAACCGCTAGAAGACTATACTATGGGGAAATGGACTGGCATGTTAGGAGGAGCCCCCAAAGTAGAAGTCGCTACTAGAGTTTTAGAGGAAACCAAAGAGAGAATGATCCCTTTCAGTAAAAGGGATGAAAGGGTCAAATGCTTGGTCAAGCTAAGGAATTTTAAACACTCCTTAGGTTTAACTATTTGCCATTGGTGACATTTAGAAGAAGCTTGCCAGGAGTGGTGATGTGGTGGGTTGAGTACTGAACAGGCAGCAAGAAGGCAGAGGCACTGAGAGTCAATTACTTACTGGTTGGCTTAAAGGAAGGTTTAGATTTCAGTGTTTAAGATGAGACTCATCCTCAGCTCCTCATTTCGCCAGAATAAAATACAAGTAGTATTCCTTGGGCAAGGTTTTCTCATAATCTCATAGTAGCACACTTCCGCAGCCTTGTTTTTCTCTAGACTCTATCTTAATCTCTGAGCAAACTGAGCTTCTCCTGGTTTACCACACAGACCTATTACTTAACTGCCTCCCACCCTTGACCCAGGCCTTTACATGTACTTTTTCCTTCAGCACATAATGTTCTTCTCCCTACTCTACAACGTGCGGATACAAGAGATGTATACTGAGTTGCTTCCACATGCTAGACATTGTCCAACCAGTGGTTCTCTTCTTTCTTTCTTCCTGGCCTCAAATTCTAAGTCTGGGCTG
Organism: Potos flavus; assembly: GCA_028534135.1. Taxonomy (NCBI): domain Eukaryota; kingdom Metazoa; phylum Chordata; class Mammalia; order Carnivora; family Procyonidae; genus Potos; species Potos flavus. The sequence continues at coordinate 14,277,704 of CM052898.1, forward strand.
AAATCTCTCCAATCTCTGTACTTGTCATGGGCTCCACTCTTGCTGCCCAGGGATCTCAAACTCAGAACTCCTGAAGGTGAGTGGCATCCAGGAAAAAAGAACCCACAAGAAATCCTGCATTTAAAAGTGCTTCACAGGTGAGCTGAATAAAGTATGGACACTCCTAGAAAAAAAAATTAGAAAGCTCAAAGATCAAGCTGCTAAATCTCTTTAAAAAGACAATGTGAAAAAAAAAAAGACAAGCTAAAAAAGAAGAGAGGGAAATTATGGCACAAAGGACAGATTCAGAAGTCCCCACCTCTCTAATAGTATTTCCAGTAGGAAAGGACAGAGTAAGGAGAGGATATAATCAAAGAAATGAAGAATATATCTTAGTGGGAAACTCCCATCTTTCAACTGAAAAGGGCCAGTGAGTACCAAACAAGATGAATAGCAAAAGGGATCTTTATGTACTGTGGCAACTTTTTAGAACAAAGGGGGGAAAATCTTAAAAGATTTCAGAGTGAAAAAAGAAAAAGGCTATCAAGCAAGGAATAAAAATCAAAACATAGGGGGTTTCTCATTCACCACGCTGACTGTAAGACAATAGAAAATAAGTTCCAATTTCTGAGGTAAAATAATTTTGAACCTTCAATCTTATACTCAGCTGAGCAAGCATTCAAGTGGCAGGAAGCAACAAGCACACTTCCGATGAAGAAAAGAAAAACTTGGAAAGTTTGCTACCCACATGCCTTCTCTGAAGGAATTATTCAAGAATATACTACAGCCAAACAAATGAACCCAAGAAAGAAAACATGGTAAGCAAAAAAACTTGCAAAACTAATAGTTATCTTAATAATCATTGATGTTCCATTAAAAATACGAATCTGGTACAAAAATTCTAGAAGATTCATATGAGAGGTGGTACGTGGGCCATATCCAACAGTTTTCTGTATGTGGTGGATTTCACTGTTACCTATTCCTAAATTTTAGAGGCCAGCATAACCCTGATGCCAAAATCAGACAAGGATAGCATTCACATAAAAAAAGGAAACCAGAAACTACTATCACTTAATGCATGAGTAACAAAAATATTAAAAGTAAAATATTAGCAAATCAATTCCACAAAGTTTTAAATGGATAAGGTATTATGACCAAATGTGGTTTAAAATCAGTGAATCCCAGGGTACCTGGCTGGCTCAGTGGGTAAAGTGTGCAACTCTTGATATCAGGGTCTTGGGTTCCAGCCCCATGTTGGATGTGGAGCTTACTTAAAAATCCCATAATGTGTTGGGGCGCCTGGGTAGTTCAGCCAGTTAAGCGGCTGCCTTCAGCTCAGGTCATGATCCCAAGGTCCTGGGATCGAGCCCCGCATCAGACTCCCTGCTCAGCGGAGAGTCTGCTTCTCCCTCTCCCTGCCACTCTACGTACTTGTGCTCTCTCTCTCTCTCTGACAAATAAATAAAATCTTTAAAAAAATTAAAAATAGGGATGCCTGGGTGGCTCAGTTGGTTAAGCGGTTGCCTTCGGCTCAGGTCATGATCCCAGCGTCCTAGGATCGAGTCCCACATCGAGTTCTTTGCTCGGCAGGGAGCCTGCTTCTTCCTCTGCCTCTGCCTGCCTCTCTGCCTGCTTGTGCTCTCTCGCTCCTCTCTCTTTAACAAATAAATAAATAAAATCTTAAAAAAAATAAAAATAAAAATAATTTAAAAATAAAAAAATCCCATAATGTGGTCATAACACTAATATAGTAAGGATGACAATCCTATGATCATCTCAATAAATGGTATGAACTATGTAATATTTGTGGTAGACATGGAGTTGTACAACCTAGAACCTTCTTCAAGGAAGGCCTGGCTGCCCAGCTGTGGAACATAGTAGCAGACAGCCTCCAGCTCTGAGTCCTTCAGGAGATGCCTTAGCTTCAGATAGCTGCCTCCCCTCTAGGCATACCCTTCCCAAGACAGCCTACATCCAGTGATTGAGCAAGTGTATAAATCCAAGTATGTAAAAGTATGTAAATGCCTGGGCAGTCTGACCTGGTATAGGATACTCTGATAGGCACTGTTCATTCTGTTACAGGTTGCAGGGTTCTTGTCTCCCAGAGTCAAAGAATGAATCTCATGGACACAAAAGGGTGAAGTGATAGCTTATTAAGTGAAGGTGAGAACAGAAAGAAAGCTCTCTAGAGTGAGAGGGGTCCCTTCATGGTCGCCAAATGATGTAGTTTTGGAATGTTGGTGAGGTTCGGAGCTGAAGGCCAAGGAAGAATTCTTGAGACATCTTTGGTGCAAAAAGGTGATTTTATTAAAGCGTGGGGACAGGACCCGTGGGCAGAAAGAGCTGCACTGGGGTCATGCAGAGTGGCCCATTATATACTTTCAAGTTGGGAGGGAGTTAGGGATAGTGTAAGCCTCTAACGAATTTTGGAAGGAAGATTTCCAGGACCTTGAGGGGGCTAGCTATTTTTGGGAGAAGGTCACTTACTACTGTCTAATAAAACCTTAGTCATGGGTCCCTTCAGATGTATATCAGTGGGTCATATGCTTGGGGGATGATTGCCAACATGTATCATGGGGGGTAGTGATAAAGGAAATTTCCAAAGGAATTTTTATATGTTAAAGTAGATTTACAGGATCCTGGGAGTTGGGCTACAATTGCCTTTTGCCCTTAGCAAAGTGTCAACATCCAGGCAGTTGAGTCCCTAGAGGAATGTCACTCTGCCTGTTTCAAAAACTTGTCAATGGTCTGTATGTGGTAAGGAAATTAAGTAATTTTTCTCCTGCCTTCATTACCCACATCAATTCCAGTGCTCTCCGCTGCATTAGTGGCAGCTTCACTGGGCCTGCAACACGGTTTAACTTTTGCCTCTGCCCAATTCTGCTTCCTGATCCTTCCCTTTACATATGTTGGTACCTAATAAATACCTTGCTCTCTCAACTCCATCTCAGCATTTGTTTCCAGAGGGTCTGACAAGCAATAGTAGCACACAATCATTCCTTATCAAAAACAAAACAAAAGGGAGGGGTAACTGGCTCGCTCAGAGTCAGAGCAGCATGCAACTCTTGCTCTTGGGGTCGTGAGTTCGAGCCCCACGTTCAGTGTAGAGATTACTTAAAGAGAAAGTTAAAAAAAATTAAAAAGGAAAAGAACATAGGGACACCTGGTTGACTCGGTCAGAAGAGTGTGTGACTCTTGATCTCTGGGTTGTGAGTTCAAGTCCCATGTTAGGTGCAGAGATTACTAAAAACAAATAAATAAACGAACAAACAAACTTAAAAAAAGGAAAAGAACATAAATCTGTAAACTTAAGATTTTAAGTAAACCCCCCCCTTTTTTTTTTAAGATTTTATTTATTTGTCAGAGAGAGAGCACAAGCAGGGGAAGTGGCAGGCAGTGGGAGAAGCAGGCTCCCCGCTGAGCAAGGAACCCAATGCAGGATTCAATCCAAGGACCCCAGGATCATGACTTGAGAGGAAGGCAGACACTTAACCAACTGAGTCACCCAGACGTCCCTGTATCTCTCTCTCTCTCTCTCTCTCCATATATATATTTACATCTACAGCCACACACATACACACACATACTTACACAAACCCTTTTTTCATTAATAAAAAGCTATTGTAAATATTATTCTGCTTTTTCATTCAGTGGAAGGTGCTACTATTATCCCCATTTCACAAATGAGAAAACTGTCACAGAGAGGTGAAGTTCCTTGCCCAAGTTCATAGAGCTAGGAAGTCACCAAACTGGGATTCTAACCCTGGGCATCTGGCTCCAGACCCTACCTCTATAAGTCTATAAGGGTAAAGCCTGTGATTGAAAGCTTTAAGGGGTTTTGAATAGGGAATTGACACGTTTTATGCTTTAAAAAGATCTTTCTGGATAATGTACAGAACAGATATAGTAGCATGGGTAGAAGAAGGGAGACTAGTTAATTGCTCACATCCAGGCACACAGGGTGGTGGTTTGCACTAGAGCAGTAGATGGGAGAAGTGTCAAATCAGGACATATCAAGGAGGTATAGCACTTACGGATTGAATGTGGAATTGGAAAGGGAAAGAAGAGTCATAGGAGACTTGTGAATTTTTGGCCTGAGTAAACAGTGAGAGATAGTGGCATTACCAAGCTGGGACACACTAGGGGAATGACCAGTTTGGGGATAGAATTGAGTTTTGTTTTTGGGACTTCAAATTTGAGCGTTAATATGCCCTCCAAATGGGCATGTTGAATGGACAATTGAATACATTGAATGTGGAGTTTAGGGAATCAGGTAGGGCTAGAAAGAAAAACCTGTAAGTCATCATCGTGTTAGAGGTCCTTGGGCAGAGACTGGATGAGATTACTAGGGAATGAGTGTAGATAGAGCAGAGGATGAAGACGTAGTGACTCCATTCTCCTGTGCTGTACTCCTCACAGCAATTTCATACTTATTTCACGATTTCTCTAATTCTTTCATCTCTTACTAGACTAAAGCTCCTAAACTTCAGGGACTGTGATCTCCTTCCCCCACCATTATATCTAACAACATGGTGCCTGGCCTTCAGCTTGGCTCAAAGAATCAAAGGCATTTTTAAAAGGTGATTTGGAAATATGAGCATAGCAGTTGACTCACCAATTCCATTTCTAGAAATATAACCCCAAACATGTTCACATCTGTGCAAAAAGAAGTACATCCAAGGGTGTTTATTGCAACATTATTTGTAATTGTGAAAAACTGGAAACAGATGACCTGCAAAGGGAGCATGGTCAAACAGATGACAATACATTCATATTAGAAAATACTGAGAAGGGGGGCACCTGGGTGGCTCAGTAGTTAAGTGTCTGCCTTTGGCTCAGGTCATGATCTCAGAGTCCTGGGATCGAGCCCCACATCGGGCTCCCTGCTCAGTGGGAAGCCTGCTTCTCCCTCTCCCACTCTCCCTGCTGTGTTCCCTCTCTCACTGTTTCTCTCTCTCTCTCTCTCTGTCAAATAAATAAATAAATAAAATCTTAAAAAAAGAAAAAAGAAAATACTGAGAAGGGGTCCAGTGCTGCAGAAGGAGGGTAGGCTCTGGAGCCACACCAGCACGGTTAGAATCTCAGCTTGTCCACTTTCTAGCTTTATAATTTTTTTTTAAAGATTTTTATTTACTTATTTGACAGAGAGAGAGATCACTACTAGGTAGACAGGCAGGCAGAGAGAGAAGGGGAAGCAGGCGCCCTGCTCGATGAGTCCTGCAGGAGTCCCTGCTCCCTGGGGCTCGATCCCAGGACACTGAGATCATGACCTGAGCCGAAGGCAGAGGCTTAACCCACTGAGCCACCCAGGCGCCCTCTTGCTTTATAATTTTGAGCAATTACCAGAACTTTCTGTGTCTTAGTTTGGTAATTCGTGGAATGGGGGAAAATAATAGCACTTTCTACTAAATGAAAAAAGCAGCATTTTATAATAGCCTGCTACTAGCAGTAAAGAACATTCATGTAAATGTGTGTGTATAGCTGTAAATACATATGTAAATGCATAGAAAGGATCGGACAATGGTAACAACCCCAGATAGGGTAAAGAGAGTCGAAATAAGTTAATGGGAATATTCACATGTTGCTATCAATACTTTTTTGTTGATTTTTTACAACTTTAATATATCGATATATTAGTTGCATAATTAAAATCAATAAAGGTGAAGATGAAAGCTATATGTATAAGATACATATATGTAATATGTGATGTGACATTATATTTTCCAAAGATGGCCACACAAACATATATCCCATTCCACATGCTTTTCTTACAATGTGATACAATGTTGGTTTTCCTCTATCAAGGGTGGGGCTTCATTTCCTTCCTTTGAATCTGAGAGGACATTTGTAACTGCTTGGACCAATAAAATGTGGTAGAAGTAATGCTGTCTGACTTCAAAGGCTAAGTTATAAAAAGAGATACAGCTTCCACCTAGCTCTATTTCTCTTAAGGCATTTGTCCTTGGAACCCAGCTATCATGGCACCCAGACCAATGTGGAGAGGTCATGTGTGTATGTGTTCTGGCTAACAGCTCCAGCTAGACCCCCAGCTGACAGCCACCCAAACCCACTGGATATATGAGCAAACAATTCTTCCCATGATTCCATCCCCTAGCTTCCGAGTCTTCCAGCTGAGGCCCCAGACATTGAGGAGCTGAGATAAACCATTCCCACTATGGCCTGTCTGGATTTCTGAACCACAGAAATCATGAGACTTTATATATTTCACATGCATACATATTTTGAAAAACTATACATACATACACATTTCATTTCTTATCCTTATCACTTAAGAGTATATCAAAAATACCTTTCCTTGTTAATAGATGCCTTAGTACAGAACCATTGCTAATGGTTTTCTTTATTGTATATTTTACCATAATTTAACAAACTCTTACTTTTGGACATTTTGGATGATGCGAACGTTTCCTATTTGAATCATCATTCCAAAGCACATATATGTGCACATATTTTCATGCACATCCTTAAACATTTTGGCTTAATTCTTAAATCTCTAGTTCCTAGAGAGAAATTGCTACTGGTTAAAAATATTATCAGCCCAATAAATGCTAATGTAATAGAGTAATATTGAAAATACGGTTGGATCTGTGCCCTTAAGAAACTCACCTTTTGGGGTGCCCAGGTGACTCAGTCAGTTAAGCGTCAACTCTTGATTTTAGCTCAGATCATGATGTCAGGGCTATGAGACTGAGCTTCTGCCCAGGGTACAGCCTGCTTAGGATTCTCTCTCTCCCTCTCCCCTGCCCCCTCTCTCTCTTTCTTGCTCTCTCTCTCTAAAACAAACAAAAACTCACCTTTAGCAGGAGAAAGACAAGTGAACAGGTAAGGATAATACCTAGGATTCCAATATATTATATGTACACCCATGTACTTGACATATGAGCAAATTCTCTATTTTGCAAATGTAATAATGCTACAGAAAGTTTCCTTTTATTTGCTGGAGAGCATTTATTACCAGTAACCCAAAATGAGAGCTTCTAATTCAGATTTCATTTGCAGAAAATATATTTTAGGTCCTTTGCTAGATCATAATTTAAAAGAATATGTTTTGTCAAAACAAATGAAATAAGCACATTGAAGTTTAGTAGACTTTTATGTTGTTAACATATATACAATTCATAATCCTACAATTGTTAGTCATTGCTATTAATTTTCACTCCAGATTAATTTGGGCTTTCTAGTATTTCCTTTTGCAGAGGGAGGGGAGTCTTTCTAGTATTTGCTCCTTATTTAGGTACATGCTCTTAGTTAAATTGGAAGCTGAAATACACGAATACACGCATGAAGCAAGAACTAAATTAAGAGCGCTTGTTACACGGATATCTTGCATATCAGTACATACACAACTTGTGTATGGGTGGAAATAGTTTGGGTTATGGGAGGACTCGCACAGCCAGGATGCTCCGTAACATCACCGGCTTCACACCCTCATTTTCACTTGTGCAGCAGCAACCTGAGTGAGTCTCAGTGGCTTTCTATTCACAATACTTGGCAACAGGTCCTAGAAGTAACTGGCGGTCATAATGGCACATACTTCCTAAACTGCTTCTAGAAACCGTGTAGCAAGGCAAATGTGGAATTTGAGAATCAAAATCACGATTCAATCTTGGACGATGAGTGGGAAGCTGGAGAGAACTGGGTAGGCCAGGCCCCAAGAGTAAAGGGAAAGCCTGGCCTGGTATGTGCGGCTCGGGGGCCACCAGGCGGTGGCCTGAGAGCGTAGGCAAATTCCCGGCCCGGCGCGGCAACCTACAGCCCCAGTTCTTCCACCAGACAGCGGCCGGGAAACGACAGTCCTTTACTACTCCATGGACGTCAGTATGTCTTCTACGTGCACTACACTCGAATACAGTGAAGCGAGCAGTCCATCAGAAAAACGCTGGTTAAAATTATCCCGGCGGGCGGCGCCAGCAGGCGAAAGCCGGAAGAGACGCCTTGACCACTCTCCAATAAGCCAACTCCTCTCCTCCGCTGCCTCCCGTAGCCGTGGGCGCCGGCGGTGCCAGGTCACACTCGGGATCGCAGTGCTGGGCAGCAGTGAAGCGCTGGCCAAGGCACGCTATCACCCAGCACCAGCCCGCGACCTCGGCGACCTCGGGTCGACCCCGGGCCGGAAGTGACGCAACCGCACTGAGCACTTCCGGAGCTGCGGAGACGGCTCTGCGGGAGGAAGGAGCGCGGGCCTTGACCGGCGTCGGCCCGTCGTCTCCGCCGCCGCCTCTGCGCTTGTGTCTGAAACCTCTGGCCCGGCCGGACCCAGTCTGGTCCGCCCAGGCTCAGCGGGCGCGGGCTGCGGCTCCCGGTAAGTGTGCGGCGCGGGTCGCGGCCTTGTTTACCCCGGCGGGCCGGGGAGGGGGGTGGGCTCTCCGCGCGCCTCCTTAGCCCGACCGGGGCTCCGCCTTCGTCGCCGCCCGCGAGGCCCCGGTGCCCCCGGCCGCTGGTTCCCCGTCTCAAGGCCAGCGCCGCCCGCGGAGGAGCGGCTGAAGGCTACGACCAAGGCGGCGGGCGCCTGGCGTTTCTCGGTTTTTCCTTCTCCTGCTGTCTTCCCGGCTCCCGGAGAGGTCGGAGGCCAGCGCCTCTGACCGACCGGCGCCGGCGCATCTGGGCCCTCCCTGCCGGGCGCGCCGGGGATACGCGCCGCCTCCAGAGCTCCCCACTCTAGTCATCATTCGGAGCCCTCGCAGTGCCACCCGCGCAGTTAGTTAACGCTCGCCTGCGAAGGTCCCCCTGCGCGTGGGCTCCCGTGTCCTCGCGGCTGTCCCTGCGCCTCGGTAGAAACGTGCGGCGCAGGAGCTGCGCGGTGGTCTCGCCGGACGCTGCTATGCTAGCCGCGGGGGAGAGAGCCGTGTTGTTGGATGACTTCACCTCTGTACTGATTGTTGCTCTGTCCCGTAGAACTTTCTGCCACAATGGACATATTCTATACTTTTGTTCTTAAGTAGGGTAGCCACTAGCTACACGTGGCTATTGAGCATTTGACTTATGGCTAGTGAGACTGAAAAATGCGAATTTTAGGTTTTTATTTAGTTTTTAAGTTAAATTTTAGTAACCACATGGAGCTAGTGGCTACCGTATTAGACAGGATAGTATAGTATAGCGTTTTAAAACTAAGTTACTGGTTCATATTTTAAAAGTGCTAAGTAGTTTTCTTCGGAGATGCAGCCTTAATAAATGACCATTCAGAACCAAATATTATGTCTGGAGTAAACATCTTCAGACTCGCCAAAAATTGTTCTCGTCAACTTTAAACTGAGAGAGAAGTCTTCAGTTCGGATCCTTTAGCCCAGGGAGGGAGGGTGTCACGTCTCCTGAACTCGTGACTTTGGCTCTGGGGGAAAAGTAATTTCTGTTACTCCTTTTCTGTCTGGGGTGGAGGGAATATTTAACATCCAAAGGAAATCAAAGCGTTGTCATTAGTTCTGTTAAGAAGGCAGTGACATTCAGGCCCTTTGAACAATGTCAGCACTCTTTTAAGTAGAATTAGGGATATTTAACTTTGAAAAGATTAAAAATTAAGTTTTTATTTAAATCTGGGCCTAGAACTCCCACTAAGTACTCCCCTCTTTTTTGGAGGGGAGTACGAAGTTTTCCCCTGCTTCTTGAGTATTTAGTTAGTGAGTAGCCTTTGGGCAACTTCTAAGTTCAAATCCTGGGGAGAAAGCCACAGAAAGTGGAAAGCATGGTCTTCTGTTTGTTGTGATTCTGGAGGTACCTTTGTGGATAGTATTAGGTTCTCTGGGAGGGTGGTGGGGAGTTATAAATCCCGGTAGCCAGTGGATCTGGTGGAAGTATTGACTCTGGGTAATACCGGTTGCCAGCAGTGTGATCCTGGCAAGTTACTTAACCTTTCTGAACTGTGGCTTCCTCATTTGTAAAAAGGGGATGATAGCCACTTTGTAGGATTGTGAAGATTTAATGAGAATGAGTTAAACCTGAAATTGGCTCTCATTAAATGAGAGCAAATATTGGTAGTGAAATATTGTAGATGGGAGCAATACTTATGAGTTTTATTTGCCCAGGAAGCAATATTTTAAATAAAAATTCAGGTACAAGAAAAAAGATTTTTTTTATTTATTTGACAGAGATAGATCACAAGTAGGCAAAGAGGCAGGCAGAGAGGGGGGGGGGAACCAGGCTCCCTGCCGAGCAGGGAGCCCGATGCAGGACTTGATCCCAGGACCCTGAGATCATGACCTGAGCTGAAGGCAAAGGCTTAACCCACTGAGCCACCCAGGCGCCCCAAGAAAAAAGATTTTTAAAAAATCGATTGTTCTCTACTATTTTAGAAATAAATCTTCTATAATCATTGCTTAGACTTTGATTTTCATTTGGTTTATATTTACTTGTCCATGTTTGAAGTATTTTTTTGGAAGTTATAAGTTTTAGTTTTCCGAGAAATCCTAAAGGATAAAGAAATAGACATAAGATTTCTAATTGAGTAAGCAAGTAGTACATTTAGTCTTGGATAGTGAGATCTGTATCTTTGAGCAGGTCAGATGACCCTTGAGCATGTCAGAAGAGAGGCGGCAAACGGGGATTAATATTGCCTAGTGGGCATCCTATTAGGGACAATTTTTTATTTCAAAATAATTTTTTCATGAGTAAAGTGCGATCTGAAATATTGGCAATATTTTGTGTAAGATTATCACTGTGGAAGTGACTTTATACTAAAAATCTCATTTTGGGGCGCCTGGGTGGCTCAGTTGGTTAAGCGGCTGCCTTCGGCTCAGGTCGTGATCCCAAGGTCCTGGGATCGAGTCCCGCATCAGACTCCTTGCTCAGTGAGGAGCCTGCCTCTCTCTCCGCCTCTGCCTGCTTGTGTGCCCTCTCTCTCTCTCTGTCTCTCTGTCTCTCTCTGACAAATTAAAAAAAAAAATCTTAAAAATCTCATTTTAAGGGACACCTGGGTGGCTCAGTGGGTTAAAACCTCTGCCTTCGGCTCACGTCATGATCTCAGGGTCCTGGGATTGAGCCCCTGCTTTGGGCTCCCTGCTCAGCTGGGAGCCTGCTTCTCCCTCTCCCTCTGCCTGCCTCCCTGCCTACTTGTGATTTCTCTCTCTCTCTCTCTCTCTCTCTCTCTCTCTCTCTGTCAAATACATAAATAAATAAAGTCTTTTAAAAATGTATTTTTAAAAATCTCATTTTAAGTCAGTTGCAATTTACTTTATCCACTTCTGTGTAACATTTAGGATTGAAATTGTGATACTAACTTAGAGAATCTGAACCATAGGCGTAAGGTGGTGGGTTTTCAAACTGAGGGAGGGAATTGGGTATCTATTTACATCACCAGTATTCTAGGCTAAGTAATTATTGGCTGTTTACTTTGAATACTTCGTTTTTTAGAAGGCCATGTAATTCTTTTGTTGTTGTTGTTAACTCTTTTCAATATAATGACATGTATGTTTCTGTGGGACTTACAAGAAAATAATTTCATAGTTCTCAGCTCCCTAGCCGCTTATCCTTTTAAATGTATTTGCTTGTTAAAAAAATTAATTTTCAAACCAGGGTACCAACTTCAAAAATATAAATAGAATTTTCTCTTTTCATTTTAGATGGAAATTATATGACAGAATATTTGGGGTGACATCTTGAAAGATCTTCAAGAATTGCAGGTATTTTTAATTTAAAGATTAACTTTTTCTCCTACAGGAAAAGTACCATAGTTCATTTGTAATTAGGTGGTTCTACCATATAAAACAATTTGTTAAAAGTCAAACTGCATGGGGCGCCTGGGTGGCTCAGTGGGTTAAAGCCTCTGCCTTCGGCTCAGGTCATGATCTCAGGGTCCTGGGATCGAGCCCCACATCGGGCTCTCTGCTCAGCAGGGACCCTGCTTCCCCCTCTCTCTCTGCCTGCCTCTCTGCCTACTTGTGATCTCTCTCTCTGTCAAATAAATAAATAAAATCTTTAAAAAAAAAAGTCAAACTGCAAATATTATTACTGCTCTCTCATTAACGTGATTTTTTAAAAAACTGGGCATTTATGGTTAGCATGTCAAACTTAGATTCACTGATATTTTTATATTAAAAGGTGGTTCTGTAGTCCTTTAGACTGGTTACATAGTCACTGCACGTTCGTTTTTTTTTTAACACGTTCATTTTAATGTGTTTTAATTTTTATTTTTTGTCTTAATTGTGGTTGATTTTTTTGAGATTCTTTTTTTTAATTTTTTTTTTTTTTTAGAAAGAGAAAGCTTGCACAGTGAGAGCAGGGGGAGGAGTAGGGGGAGGGGCAGAGGGAGAAGGAGAGAATCTCAGGCAGACTCCCTGCTGACCTCAGGACCCTGAGATAATGACCTCAGGACCCTGAGATAATGACCTCAACCCAAATCAGGAGTTGGACACTTAACCAAATGAGCCATCCAAGCCACCCCCTTGAGAGCTTATCTATTTCAAATAGACTTTATATATACTTTTGTATTTAATCTAGATTTGGTTATATAAGTTATTTATATACTATCCAATCCAGATACTCTTGCATTTTAAAGTTTTATTAGTTTTTAGATTTAAATTACTATTTAAGGGATGGCTGGGTTAAGATGTCTGTCTTCAGCTCAGGTAGTTCTAGGATCGAGTCCCACATCGGGCTCCTTGCTCAGCGGGGAACCTGCTTCTCCCTCTGTTGCTGCTCCCCCTGCTTGTGTGCGCTCTCTCTCTGACAAATAAATAAAATCTTTTTTTTTTAATAAAATCTTTAAACAAAAATAAATCACTATTTTATACTGTTTCTTACAGATGATCATTTGAAATAGTACTTGTACAGAAGAGTTAATGGGTATTTGCCAAATCTTCTCTGTATATCTATAGTTTTCCTTCACTATTGGATCAATTTATTTGTGTTGAAGTACCCCTTTTAAAGAATCAGTAGAATCCTTTAAAGCTGAAAATTAGTTAACTTTGCAGACTGGAGGAGGGCGTTGAAGAACTTTGTGCTTTTTGTTTTCTTTACTAACCATGCACCTGTTTTCCAGATATCTGAGAGTGATGTCTGTGAAACATGGTATTCTTTTCCTAAACATTATAGTAGAAAGGAACTGTGTCATATGTGTACTGTCTGTGTCACTAGTCAGTGGGGTGTAATTAGCAAAGAGATTTTAAATTTTGGTAGCTCAGCCTTAAGGTTGCTTCCCTGGTGGGCCTCCAGCCATGGGGATGTGCCTCTTTCTTAAGGACTCCTTCAGGAAGGACGAGTCCTTGGAAATTTGACCCTTTGACATGGAATAGACAGCCCTCCTGACTCTTTCATTCCAGGCCCTTCATGTGAAGTTACCATTATTAGCTGCTTCTGTTCCTCAAGGAAAGAGTTTCTCTTAGATAAGCCTGGGCAGGGAGATGATGGTGATGTTTCCTATATGAGGCCAGTTGGAATAGTCCATAATGGGGATAGGACCAGGCTATACCATTTTGATTCTTCAATGGTTACTGTTATAACTTCTCATAGTGAAAGTAAGTAACACTTATTTTTTTCTTTTCCTTCCTTAGAAGACAAAAAACACTAATGCATTTGAGAAAGTGGTAAAGTTTGGGGGGAGGGGAAAAAACTGCTTTCCTGATCTGCAACTTGGCTGGATGCTAAGATGTCTGTGGACATGAATAGCCAGGGGTCTGACAGCAATGAAGAGGACTATGACCCAAACTGTGAGGAGGAAGAAGAGGATGAGGACCCTGGGGACATAGAGGACTATTACGTGGGAGTAGCCAGCGATGTGGAGCAGCAGGGGGCCGATGCCTTTGATCCTGAGGAGTACCAGTTCACCTGCTTGACCTACAAGGAGTCCGAGGGTGCCCTCAATGAGCACATGACCAGCTTAGCCTCTGTCCTAAAGGTGAGCAGTGTTGTCAATTCCAAGTGTAATTCCCCCAATTAAATCTAAGTACAAGCTGTTGCTAACTGATGTCTCCTCCAGATTGAATGAATGGCGCTGTAGTGAAACTAAATTTAGGTATGCATTGGATCAGTTGGACCCATTTGATGCTTTACTTTGTTTTCTAAAATATGAGTATTTAAGGCCCTCAAATTCCCGAGTTACTAAAAATTAGGAAGGAACAATGGGGTAGATTCAGGAAAGACTGGAAGTACATAGAAGCAGAATTATGTAGATTAATATTGGTTTCAGAAAGTAAGTCTTATGAAACTTAATGAGGTAAGATATGACTAGCCTCAGAATCACCATCCTCTATACAACCATGTGTGAGTTTCTGGCAAATGTCTTGAGAGGTACCCAGGATGTGCCCTGAATAATCAGTGCCTCTGGGCTTATTGAACTCCATTGTTTTATATACTAATGTCTAATGTTGAAAGAGATTTTAGTTTGTATTTCCTTGATGTGGGGGGTATTATATGGAAATTTTAAAGAGTTGGTTATTCCAGGAAGAATCTTACTTTTAACACTTAAATTAGCATGCGTTTCAATCTTGCACCTCAGGCCAGTTATTGTCCTTACCATGTACGTTTTGTGCTGTGTGATACTAGACTAGTACATAGTACACTCACATAAAACACTATGTACTATGAATATTTTTATGTTCATTTGGACAATTTCCCAGCATATTTCTTTCTCCTCTAATGTTGGCTATTATGTGAAAGTGGGGACATTTATCTTATTTCACTGTTTTCACTGCCCTTCCTTCAGGAACTGTTATATGGATCTTGTTATCTGCTTAAATCGAAGGTCAGGGGCACATTGGCATGATTTCAACCAAATAATTTTCTTGTTGGTATTTAAATGGAAGTAACTAAGGTGTGCCATGTGTGATTTCTATAAAAGCTGCTTTATCTACTAGTTTAGGGATTTTTTCTCCCAGGTGGTCAGCAAAGGCTCACTAATACCTTGTATTTGGATACTCAGGGCTTTATTAGCAGCTAGTGGGAAGTTGAAATCTACAGCTTTTTTTGTGACTCGATCCTGGAAGGGTTGCAGACTTCTTGTCTTGTGGTCAGCAGAAAACTTTGAAGAGTGGAGACCCATTGGAACCTCTGGATTTGGAATTTCTGCCTCATAGCTTTAGCAAAGCTGCTGGGACCTCTGTTTCCAGAGGACATTTCCATGGTGGAAAAGGCATCAGATCTCTTCTTCACAATGCACACACCTCTTATCTGGTCAACTAGGTTCTTTTGCTTTAACCATATTGTCAGGTTATACACAGTGTTGGTATTTAAAATTAGAAAAGGTATTGTCAGGTGTGTGGCTATGTGCTGGACAGTATCAGTTGACTAAGTTCATCAGATGTTCTCATCTATGCATAAGAATTCTGTTCCCTCCGTGCTGACTTTCCTACCCCGCTGGGTGGGCCCAGATACCTGTCCTCATTTTTTTTTTAATTGTGGTAAAATACACATAACATAAAATTTACCAATTTTACATTTTTCCTTGCTATTAAGCTGATAGAGGGTTAGCCCTCTGGAAAGTCTTCTCCCCAGAGAAAGCCTTCTCTTTCCTCCCTCAGAGCTCCTTCAGAGTCTAGCTTGTACTTTCCTGAGCGAGCCTTCTTGAGACCCCTGCAACACAGTGGTTGTACTCTCCTTTGTTCTAAGTGCCTGAACATTACAACTCATATATATATTAGAGCACATACTGCAGTCTTTGGATAGCTTATGTTGTTTTACCTTTTCGTGTATTTTTGCATGATCTCTCCAACTAGATTGTCACTCCGTGAAGGACAAACTGCTTTATACCTTTTCTCTCCCATCATTCCTGTCACAGTGTTTCATCCATAGTAGATGTTGAATAATTGCTTGGATACTGTGAATTTTGTCAGCTGTTGATGACAATAGCTGATGCTGTTGGTGTGAGCCAGATTCCCTGGTCCCCCTACTGTACATCCTTCTCTGCTATCAGGAAAAGGCATCGTTCTGACCCTCAAGATCATGAAAAGAAGGAGCAAAACGAACTTGGAATAGAGATGAAGAAATAAGAGATAAAAGAAAGTTGAAACACGAGGAAAGGGTTAAAGAGAAAATGGGGCAAAGGGGAAAATAGTCCATGAAAATTTAGATCCCAGTACAAAATAGATTTTTTCCCCCTCCCTAGATCTCACTGAGAAGCATGCTAATAACTATGTTCTTTCTGGGGCTGGGTAGCAAGGGTTCTGGCTCTTTTGGTGGCTTGGCTGCACATAAAGGGACTCAGTGGTGTTTTAAGTAGTTTGGGAATTTGACCAAAAAGGCTAGGCAAAAACAGCTTGGTTAAGAGTAAGGAGAGGGAATCACATACAATCTTCCTTTTTCAGGCTGGCTAAAAACTAACGTTTTCTTTTTTGTAATTAATATTTTATGAGATGAGAGGGAATAATTTAAGTGCTGCATTTAGAGAATGGTGTTTATTGGTGCTTTGGCTATTCTAGCTCCCCTGTTGCATGTGTATCTGAGAGTAGAGATCAGTGGTGATCATCCAGATCACTACTGATGTCCCCCATTGATCCTAGTGCTGTTTGTACAACTCTGTGACATATTGAGATATTTAATTCTTTCATATGATTTAGGTGCTGTTTGGCTGGTAGGAAATATGACATGTATGTAGTTTAAAATTATAGCCATATGAACAGCTGTTTATGAATGAAAGCTAAGTTTGAGGACTGGCTTGACTTTTTTACTGATACTCATGTCTGTTTTACTTGTTCGTGTGTTGGCAGTTACCTATGGATGAGCCATTGTCCAGCATAAAATTAAGCCTTTTGTTGCCTTTTGAGATTTGATGTCTCTTAAATATTAAAATTCCCATTGTCTGAGACCTGAACTCGGTTTTTTGGTTTAGTGAGGGCCCCTGGTGTCAGGGTAACTTCCTATCTGTGTTGTAAGACAAGTCTGTGAGTAAGATCATTAACTGAGAAAGGAAAGTGTCCAGGAAATCAGATTAAGGGCTAAGGATAGACAACAGAGAAAATGATTATCTGTTATTGGGGGGAAACTACTGGTGTTCAAATAATGGCAAAACGGAAGCATTGTTTTTAGAATTAGCTATCATCTTACACAGATAGGATACAGTTTACCCTTGAACAATGACGGGGATTAGGGGTGCCAACCCCCACACTGCCAAAAATCCACATATAACTTTTGACTCCCCCAAAACTTAATACTAGTAGTTTACTGTTGACTGGAAGCCTTACCAATAACATAAACAATCAGCACATATCCTGTGTATGTATTACATACTGGAATCTTACAGTAAAGTAAGCTAGTGAAAAGAAAATGTTAAGAGAGTCATAAGGAAAAGACATTTACAGTACTGTATTGTAAAAAATTTATGTGTAAGTGGCTCTGCGTGGTTCAAGCCCATGTCGTTCAAGTATCAACTGTAGTCATTAGAGATTACATGATTGTCAGGTGAGATATATTGTAGGAGGGAAAAACTCTCTGACAGATATTTGTCATGATTGTGTCTGTCTTTATGTCTTAAAGAAAGTCTTTAAGGAAAACAAAACTACCTTTTAATTTTATTTTTTTAAAGATTTTATGTATTTATTTGACAGAGAGAGAGATCACAAGTAGGCAGAGAGGCTGAGGCAGGCTCCCCGCTGAGCAGAGAGCCGGTGCAGGGCTTGAACCCAGACCCTGAGATCATGACCTGAGCCAAAGGCCGAGGCTTTAACCCACTGAGCCACCCGGGCGCCCCCAAAGCTACCTTTTTAAAACCCTGTCTTTTCATATGAAACTCACACGAAGATTATTCGATTATCTTATAGATGAGAGAGGCCTTTTCTGGTAATAACAGACATTTTTATTGCAAAATATGTAGTAGTTAGCCAAGAAGAATTTTGTTGTTCAGTGAATCCTGTTAGTGCTGTTCTGTGAAACTCCTGAGGCATTTGCTGTCAGGCTGCTCAGGAAGGGGCTCAGCCCAGATAGTCCAGGCCGGCTTTCATTGGTGATGAGCCAGAGGAGGCTCCCGAATGCTACTCTCCTCCTCTCAGCAGTGTGCCAGGGGTGTGAGCAGGAGAGGAGGAATGTGGTTCAGGGCCCCACCCAAATGCATAAGAAAGGAGAAGTAGTAGTCCACTTTGGGCGAGATCCAGTCTAATGGAACAAAAGTGAGCTCTCTGAGCTTTGTGTTGCAGGAGAACCTTGAAGTTGTAGAATGGCAGTGCAGGTCACTTCGGTCAAGTCCAAGCCCCACAGGTCAATAAGCATGGAGATGGGAAAGTTATCTTCTGAGCTAGAGCAGGAGACTAAGAAGTAAGTATAGGTTAAAGGGAGTTTTAAAATGTGGAAGATTGTGAATGCAGCCTGCGGTGTCTTTACTATTGGATTTTTTAAACTTCTTCATTGCTGAACTGCGCTGTTCACATCTTAAGCCTTATGTTCCCCCAGGTAGGGTTGGAGAAATAAGCTGGTTATAATGAGTGTTTTTACTACAGTTCTTGCTTTATGAATTGCTGTATTAACTGCAGTAGAGCTGGGGGAAATGTTACATAGAATACTTTATTCTGCCACCCTCTTGCTTGAATTTATTTTAAAATCTAGTGTTTGATATTCAGCAAAATGTGGCTGGAAAATCTTTTATGATTCTTCTTTGGATCATTTTTCCCCTTTGTGGATGAATCATAATTAGTTTTCAGGGCTTCTGACTCCCAAGTGCAGAAGTCTTTATAGTCTCGTGTTCAAAACAATCTCATTTCTATGCATTTGGTACTGGTAACATGAGCAATTGATGTTCTTCACAAAATACCTTATATTTAGTCTTTCTCTTAAGCAGCACCAAGTTTTTGTATAATATCTGGAAAAGACTTTAATTTTACTTATTACGTCAACTTTTTTGTATTCCGATATAGTGGGATTTTAGACCATTTTACTTTTATTTGTATATTTGTTAATGGTAATTGTTGTTTTATTACTATTAATGGGAAAGTATCCTCAAGCCGGGCCTGGTAACACTAGTGTTTATGTGCTGAGCAGCCATCTGATTTCTATTTTTATGACTTGATGTCAGGTTTCTTTGCATGCCTGTATCTCAGTAGAATCTAGATTAAATTCCTGTGTTTCAAATAGTTGGTTGTTAGTGGGTGTGTTGACATACTTCATGATGTTTTAATCTGGAAATCTGATGTGCGTTTTACTGATGTACAAATTTATTTTTAAAAGGGAAATGAGAAATGTCCAGAGTGACGTTGAGAATTGCCTGAGTACAACTAGTGCTACAGTTGTCCCTATCTTGCCAGTTTAGTAAGGTTATTGTCATCCCTGACTTTGCTCACTGTGCACTTGGCACCACACACAACATGTTTACCGCCTTCCAGAAAAGAAGTTTGTAATCAGATTCAAGGCCAGCTTTCATTCTAGTCTTTTTCTTGTACTTTCATGCTATCATACGAACCATGCGTAATCAAGGGGTGGTCTTATTTTATTTCATGATTTATTTATTTTAGAGAGAGAGCACACAAGCAGGGGGAGGAGCAGAAGGAGAGGGATAGAATCCCAGGCAGACTGCCTGCCGAGGCCTACAACAGGGGGCTCAACCCCAGGACCCTGAGATCATGACCAGAGCCAAAATCAAGAGTCAGCCGTGGGGTGCCTGGGTGGCTCAGTGGGTTAAGCACCTTCCTTCAGCTGCCTTCAATGTCTGCCTTCAGGTCTCAGTGGGGAGTCTGCTTCTCCCTCCCTCTCTGCCTCTCCCCCCCTGGTGTTCTTTCTCTCAAACAAATAAATAAAATCTTAAAAAAAAAAAGAGTCAACCACTCAGCTGACTGAGCCACCCAGGCGCCCCCTTAAGGGGTGCTTTTAATCCTACATTTGTGTTCTAATCCTTAACTTATTTATATTTAACCTTTTATTGTTGAGATGTTACTACAGTATTTAAAGAAGAAATATCCTTCATAGTTCCTTAACCTAAAATAAAAGTTTTCTTCCTTGCTTATAGTCCTAGGTCTTACCCATATTCGTATATAGTATTACTGTGCTTCAACTCATTCGTTCAACCAATATTTATTAAGCACTTACTAAGTGCCAGGCACTAAAAAAAATAGCATCGAACAACATAGATAGGTCCCTTCCCTGGTTGACGTTAGATTCTGGTTAATTGTTTTGTACGTGTATTTTTATATTCTTTTTTCTTATATACAGGCATGCCTCAGAGATATTGCAGGTTTGGTTCCAGACCACTGCAGTAAAGCAAATATCACAATAAAGCAAGTCAAATGAATTTGTTTCCTGGCGTAAATAAAAGTTATATTTATGCTATATCCATTAAGTGTGCAGTAGCAATGTGTCTATAAAACAATGTAAATATCTTAATTTAAAAATAACATTGCTAAAAATTGCTAACCATCACCTGAGCTTTCAGCAAGTTGTAATCACTGATCATAGATCACCATAACACATATAATAATAATGAAAAAATTTGAAATGTTGCAAGAGTTACCCAAATGTGACACAGAAACATGAAGTTAGCAAATGCTATCAGAAAAATGGTACTGATAGACTTACTTGATGCAGGGTTGCCACAGACCTTCAGTTTGTTAAAAAAAAAAAAAAAAAAAGAATACAGTATCTGCAAAGTATTGTGAAATTAAGTATGCTTGTATTTTAACTATTTCCCCATTTTTACTTCATCCTCATAAATTACTTTAAATGGCTGAATATCACCATCATATTGAGCCATAATTTGCTTAAACTTTCTCCATTGAGCATTTAGGTAAGTACTTATGTGTTACAGTTCTTGGGGACCGGTTATATTGCTGTGAACACTTTCGTGAATGTGGCCTTTGTGTCTCTTGGGCCTTGGCCAGAGCCTGGGCTAGGGGTCAGATGGTTGGGCTCCATTTCCTTTTTTTGCCATTTAATATAATGTGACCTTGGGCAAGTTCCTAACATCTCTAAGCTTCAGTTTTCTCATCTGTAAAATAATGATAAAAATACCTCCTTCACTGCATTAAATGAGATAATGCATGTAAAGTGCCTGGCACAATAATGTTCAAACAAATGATCATGGTGGAGGCAGGGCAAGTACAGAACAGTGGGATTGTTACTTTCACATATTTACTGCAGATCCTTAGAACATTTTCAGTTCTTAGGGCTGTGCATTTTCAGTTATAGGCTAAAAGCCACGTTGAGGAAGGTTCTGGGTGGCATATTGCTGATGATGTCTCTGAGTGTGCATGCGGTAGATGGATCATGTACTTTGGATTTTTTTGTCTTCATCCAGAGCCTCTGGTTCCCTTCTGGGGGCTCACTGATAAGAAAAGTAAAAATAACACAAAATGAATTTTGAATTGGGACCAGGAAAAGGATGCAGGGGAATATAGTTTGTCTGTTATTCCTACATTTTTGGTTGACTGCAGTGTTTGGTCTTGGGCCTGCATTGATAGAACTACTTAATGAAGTGCTTGGTTGATTTGGGGGTTCTCATTATTGGGGCATCTCATTACTTTTCTTTAACTTGTGCTCTGTCCCAGTCTCCCCTGTTTTGTTTTGTTTTACTTTGCCTTTGCCCCTACTGCTCTAGGAAAAATTTGACAGGTTAGATTTCTCTGCCCAAAAGAGGGAAGAGTTATAGGAAAGATTTGAGAAAGGTACAGAGTGAGATACAGGAAGCTTCTCATCTTACTCTTCCTAAAATGTGTTTACCCTGTGGCTTGATTAATCAAATTGACACAAATTGCCAGAATTTGAAGCTTATGTTGTGTTCCCTTTTCTTTGAACTGTCACGAATACACATGAAATGGTTTTACTGTGAAAACCACAAGTTATCAACCAGAAATGGAGAAAAATACAGGGACAGTGAGTGAGCAAAAGGTTGGTTTAGAGATTTTAACAGAACAGAGCTGTTCTTGTAATCATGAACAAAGAGTGGTCTCCATCTGGGAAATTTGCTGTCTTTGACTAGTGGTTTCTTTCTTGGCCAGTATGTGCTCTACTCATTCTCATTTCTTTTATCCCTTAGTTTAGGCTCTCATTTTCCAGAGTCTGTAGATAGCTTCACCTCCTTTTACAAGAAATAACTCCAGTGCCATCAAACTTAGCTTCCTGTATTCTCTGTCTTAATTGGTGATACCACCATCCACCAAGCTGGAAGCCAGGGATTTACCCTTGACTCCCTTCTCCCATGAAGCCCTCCCTGTTCCCCAGGCAGAGTTGGACACTCCTGTCTCTGTACCACTCTGTGGATGTTTCTTGCTGTGTATTTATGCTAATTGGAGACTCCTGTTTGTAAGCCAGGGCTTAAACTCTTTGAGAGTTGCTTGTTGTTGATCCGACAGTCTAAGCCAGGTCAATGAATGCAGAAGTTGAGAATTTAACCCCAGACCTCTACTTCTGTATGTTCTCATTGGTAAATAGAAGACACGCTTATCGAAGGACTTCCATGAAGCCGACTGAAGTCTAAGCAGAGACAGTATATGCCTGGCAGATGTATGGTTCCCAGCTTGGAGTGCATCTCAGAATTAGTTTTGTCAACTCGGATACAGAAGCCTGAATTTTATGCAGACATAATAAAACAAAATCTTCAAAGATGAGGCAAGGTATTATACATTATATTCATGTGGAGAATTCATGTGGAAGTACAAAAAAATTGTGAAACAATTCAGGTTATTGAAGCAAGGAGGAGAGTGCATCCTTTCTTTGGCTGCCGAAAGGATGTGTCCAACATTCAGAGTGTACTGGTTTCATAACTGGAGTAGGAGTAGGATAAAGACACCCAACTATACTGGCAAGTTGGATAGGTATCCTGTATTTTTTTTCCTGTAATATTTCTGATGTCAAATGTAACTTCCTGTGTCATCGATTATCAAGATAAAAGTGGGTTCTTAGGATCATGCTGAGAATGAGTAGCTGTAAAAATGACTAATAATATCTGCAATCATAAATACAATGTGAATGTTTTAAAAGTTTTGAATTTTATGACATAGAACACATCAATTATTATTATTTTTTTTTTTTGCTAGCGTGTTAACATTGGCTTCTGCTGCAAGATGGTTGGCTGTCCTTGCATACCTTTGTCCCGCCTCCATTTGTTTTTGTTTGTTTGGTATTCGAATGTCTGTAGCAGTTTTATTTGCAATAGCCAAAAACTGGAAACAACCTAAATATCCAGAAACAGATGAATGAACAAATAGTGCATGGCCATTGAACAACATACTTCTCAGCAGTATAAAAAGAGCGAATGACTTATATAAGCATCATTGGTAAATCCTAAAAAAGTATGCTGCATGAGGGAACCCAGGGGGAGAAAAGAGCAAATATTTTATGATTTCAGTCATATAAAATTCTAGAAAATGCAAACCCATTGTGAAGGAAAATAAACCAGTGGTTGCCTGGAGAGTTGGGGAGGGCAGGGAGAGAGATGATGAAAAGCATGAGGTAAATTTAGGGGTGGTTTTCTATTTTGAAATATCATGAAAATGAAAGTAAAGGCATATTCACGTTATAAACTCATAATACAACAAAGAGAATAGGTTGAGGGGGGGTGGCTTGTGCACACAGGAGCCAGTTTGTCCGGCAGATCTTTGAAGAGACTATGAGCTATGATTTGACTGACAAAGGCTGGAAGAGATAAACGAGCTGCAGATGAGGGGATTAATTAAAGATTTCTATGTAAAATAGTCAGCCCTGCCCCCAATTGGTTTCTAGGCAAAATAATCTGCTTATTTTTAAGAAATAGTATAACCTGGGGAGAAATAGGGCCTTTAGAGAGTGTGAGATTGGGCTGACCTCATTAGTCACTCTGGGGGCTCTTGAGTCTTAGGTATGTGCTGCCTCTGATTAAGCACCCTAAAGAAAAGCCTGTCAATTGACAGGTTCTGTCCATGTACACAGAGTTAGGATTCATTTTCCTGACGTCCTCCACCCCTTTTAGAATTGTAATATTCATATAAAATTAACCACTTTAAATTCAGTAGCCTTTCGTACATTCACAGTGTGCAACCATAATCTCCATCTAGTTCCAGAACATTTTCATTACCCAAAAGGAAACCTGGTACCCATTTAACAGTTATTTCCCACTCCCCCCAGCCCTGGGCAACCACTAATCTGCTTTTTGTCTCTATGGATTTACTTATTCTATGTATGTCATATAAATGGAATCATGCAATATATGACCTTTTGTGTCTGGTTGCTTTCACTTAGCATGATGTTTTCAAGGTTCATCCAAGTTATAGCATGTATTACTACTTCATTCCCTTTTTTGGTGACCCTTTGTTTTTTAACCAAGAATTACCAAACACTTGAGGAAAACATGCAAAATGGAAGAGAAACAGGAAAATTGATCTGAGCTGAAACAGACCGGTAGATGGTTTTGCTTGTTTCTAAAAGCATACTATTTAGTATTCTGCTAGGTATTCAAGAAGATATGGCATCCATGAAACAATCAGAGATGCCATCTGGAAGAAACTGTCAAAATAAAAAAGCTCACAGAGATGAATTACGTGTTTGCCAAGTTAAAAAATATTCCGTAGATAGATCGGAAGATAAAGTCAAGAGAAAATCTCAATATAAAGCCAAAATACAGGCAAAAATTGATGCAGAAGAAAGAGACATAGAGGATCAATCCAGAGATCCATCATCTGCCAGAATTTCTGGAAAGTGAGAACAAAAAATTGAAAGGAGGGAAATATTTAAAAGTATAAGAAGAAGAAAATTTCCAGGATCTGAAGAAAGGAGCATTCTTGGGGTTCCTGGATGGCTCAGGTCATGATCTCAGGGTCCTGGAATCGAGCCCCAAATCGGGCTCTCTGCTCAGCAGGGAACCTGCTTCCCCCTCTCCCTCTCTCTGCCTGCCTCTCTGCCTACTTGTGATCTCTCTCTCTCTGTCAAATAAATAAATAAAATCTTAAAAAAAAAAAAGAAAGAAAGGAGCATTCTTCATATTGAAAGTTTCTACCCAATGCTCCAACGAATAAAGAAAGACCCATTACTAGAATTGTCACTGTGAAAATTCAGAAAAACAAGAACAGACGAAAAACCCTAAAAGTTTCTATGAAGATACACTGGGTCTTCTAAAAGCAATGGGAATCAGATGTGTTATCCACAACAGTGACAACCAGAAGGCAGTGGAACAGCAGTCTTCTAAGCCCTGAGGGAGAATGGTTTTGAACCTAGAATTCTGTCACAGCAAAATACACTTGTTTTCAGATGTGCAGGGACTCCCGAAATTTTCTTTCCTTATACCTTTTCTGAAGCAGTTACTTGCAGATGAAAATTTAAAAAGAGGAAAATATTCAAGAAATGGCTGAACTAACCTAGTAGTCCAATGAAAAGTCTCATGTTACCTGTACAACAGGAACTCTGTTTTACCCTGGAAAGTAGCCATCCCAGATTTGAACACAGATTTGGTGGGATCCAAGAAAAATTTATTCGGGAATGGGAATGGGTAGATTCTAAGCAACAGGAAAAATGAAGAAGCTGGAAGATAGTTGGAATACAGTGAAGAAACCATAGAACTTTTTACAAGCGGCAAGGGAATTAGAATGCCTTTGCAAAGCAGAAAAACTATATGCAAAAAGTTGTAAGCCAAATGTAAATCGAATACATAAGTGACGCAAGTATGAGTAATTGTTGGTGACTGAATAGAGATAAATGTATTTGTGCCTAATGAATGAAGAATATCTTTTATGGATAGTGGCTTTGGAAGCACAAGGAAGAAAAGGCAATTCTGGTTCTGTAAACAATATTTTAAAGTTACAAAGGTAATTGATAGAAGGAACTGAAAATAGTAATTTAAATATAAAAAGGTTGGACCTTGGAAGGGGTGGTAGAGAGTGGTATAAGTAAACTAAATCTGCTAGAGAATTATGAGCATACTTAATGAGGTTGGTGACAACCAGAAGAACTGGTGGAGATTTCTCCTGGATAGGAAGACTGGGACGCTGGGGAGGGATGGCATGGCAGGTATTGTTCCTTTTCATCAAAGTGCTTTTTATGAACCTTTGGATTTTCTTTGTTCATTGGTAATTGGGATAGGTTAAGAACTTGTTGATTCCCAATAAATAAGTGTTTCCTGAGTGTCTTCCATTGTTGTAACTTTCAGATAGACGCTGACAGCTGGGGGAAAATAGTTTGACCTCTACCATAAAATAATTTTAAGATCTCTTTGCCTTTAGTTTCTGCCACCGCTTTTTTTAGAATGGTGAGAGAGGAGATATAAATAAATCTTTTTCTACTTCTATTTCATATTTTCTGATATATTCACTAAAAGTGCCTCTTTGATTATTTTCGTCTGTTGAAAACTTAGTAGCTTCTTCAGACTCCAGCCTGAACTCCTTCCTGTTGCCCCCTTCTCCAACCCATATGTTTGATTTTTGTCTCCTCAAACCTTCTGTAAGCATCTCTGCCCTTCAGAACCCTCTGCAAACTCTCAGAGGACTTCTTGTCCGTCCGTCCGTCCGTCCTTCCTTCCTACCTTCCTTCCTTTATTTGTTTGTTTATTTATTTAACCTTCCTCAGAGGAGGTGGATCTGGCCTCTTCCTGCATCCCCTAGAGGCCTGGAAGATCTTGGTGCCTGTCTGGGTTCTGGAGGAGAATGTGGGTGTGCAGTGACAGGATCTAATACTGGGGCTGGCATTGTTCCAAGTGCTTGCATATGGCAGAAAAGAAAGTTGCTTCAAATCTCTGTCCTCAAGGAGCTTCCATTTCTGATGGAGTGTTGTATAAACAGAAAGGTTAAAAAGATAGCATTATATGTTTTAAGCACAGCTAAGGCCAGCAATCAGTAGTTCGGTCTTTGCAATATGTTCTTGGAGTCTGTGACTTTTATCAGTAAGATATGCTAGCCTCTGAGGTATCCTCTGGAGAAGAGTGAGAACATGAATGGTACTGCCAAGGTAGTGTTTGGTATTCCCTCTTACATGCCTCCTCACAGTAGCAGTAGCTACAAGAGGCAGAGCATTATTCGAAGTCATTTTTGGACAAGATGGGCTTATGGCTGCGTGAACATGGTAGGAGATTTGGCTTTTAGTCCTACAATGTGCAGTTCATTGGATGTCAGCCCCTGTCTGCATTTCTTTTGGTTTGGTTACTGGATATGACCTTGGTTCGTAAAAATAGTGGTCATCCTGCTTATATGGCAGCCCCTGGAATTCTTAGAATTCTCATAGGGGCTTAACCAGCCTTTTGTACTAAGTACTTTCCAGAGGTTTTTCATTAAAATGTACACCCTAAAAGATAGGCTGGGATTTACTCTGTGATACTGTAGCAGGGAATGGATAGATGAGGTACAGATAGAGTGGACCTGGCCATGAGTTGATGTTGGAGCTGGGTCACGGGTACACGGTTTTCGTTATACTCTTCACTTTTATAAATGTTTGGAATTTTTCATAATAAAAATTAACGTCGCGGTCAGGGATGGATGACTCATATTTTTGCTTTATTGTATTTTACATAAAGTTTTTTATTTAGTGAGGTCTTTGGGTTTCTTGGTATTTATTTTAATGATCAGAGACAGACTGAGTTAAGGTTAGATGAGAGAAATCGTCAAATTTAATCAGATTTTGAAAGCATTAATAGCATGGGTGCCTTGATTACAAGTCAGCCCTCCCTCCATGGAGACCTGTAAAGAAAAAGTGAAAGGAAGCAAAGTTATGATCAGGAGCCAGAGAGCTGACCTCCTAGAAGCTGAGAATATGTAGATGTGAAGTATGGGAGAAGTGAAGGCCCACCACTTAAATTAGACCCTAGAGGTGAGCCTTGCCTAAAGTCACAAGCCTGCTGGGACCCCGCTATCACCTTCATTGCTGCTGATTTTGTCCCATTCTCGGGTGATATTCACCTATTCCTTTGTCTCTGTGCTTTAACCTTGTTTCTTTCTCTTACCCCTTTTAGTACCTTCTTGCCTCACCCCCTACCTTCCAAGACCTGAATTCATCCATCTTGATCTCCTTAGGCTAGCTTTCCTATATCATGTCCCTTTCTACCCCAGACCCAGAAGCTCACCCACAATTCATTCCTTTCCTTCATCTCTGCTGTTGAGTGAATTACCACTAGTATTTGTTAACAAATGTGATTGGACCACGAAGTGGCTTAACACAGGCTGAGGCATGGAGACCCATTCATGTAGCCTTAAAAATTTTCAGGCAGTTGGCAAGTAAGAATTCTAAATAAAAATTGAAACTACCACCTGTATTTTTTCAGGCCGTTGATGCTCACTGCCATCAGCTGCATCCTCCCTATGGCACTGGTAAGTGTGGGAAGGGCTGGTGACAGTTTTGGTGGGCTGCTGGATTTCTTTTTTCTGGGGGAAAGATATATTTGCAAGCTGTGTTATTAACTTGTCCCTGAGGGCTGGACAGCTTCAACCAGCTGTAGATGACTAAAAAGAGGAAGAAGCAACTGACCATGCTCATGGGTTTCCTTGGGGAACTGTTGTCAAGAGCAGAGGCTATTCACTATGTGCCTTGATCCTTACATAAAATTAGCATGTTCTATACATTATTTTGAATACTAAAAATGCACTATCCAGGTGCTCTGGAATGTCAAGTAGTAACTGTTAAATTTCCTGAAACTCTTAAAACATTTTTTCTAAAGATGGATATTGGCTGTATATTAGAAAGGGTCCAAATGTTGTATGTACTTATCATTTCCTTCAGTAGCAAGGTTTATCTCGCTCTGGTATTTTAAGTTCTTTGTGGTCAGGAGATCAAGAAATGTTTGCTCCAATGATGAATATAAAATTCTGATAGAGACTTACAGAGAAATTTGTGGCTCTCGTTTACTAACAAACTTGAGGTGGACTTGGGGACCTGTGATTTTAAAAATTGTTTTTACCACGGTCTGCTTTCTGCTTAGGGACCTAATGGAGAAAATATACACAGTAAAGTTGAAACATAGGTTGGAACAGCAAGCTACAGAATTGCTGAAGTATAAGCCAGTAGCCAAATTGCTGCTGGGATTACCTTATCTAAGGTCTTGAAATCGTGATGCTGTTTCCTTGTAGCGAGTGGGTTGGAGGCCATGCAGATTCAGAAGCTTTATCTCATCAAGGTGGTCTCGACTTTAAGTGACAGTTGGATGTTTACACTGTGTCATTTCTCTAGTCTCTGAAGCCCTTAGAGCATGGAAGGAAGTGCCTCCAGAATATCTAATGAAATGCAGAGGTGGTGGGCTTACATACTGTTAACTAGTGAGGAGCTCCTTGCTGGTAACTGGGGCTAAAGCATTCATATTCACTTTATTACATCTCTATGAGAAACATCTTACCACTGTTGGCCCATATTCTAGATTTCCCACCGATTCCCACTTCCCCCACGCCCTACCTATGAAGTAGGGATGGAATTGTATGCACACTTACTACATTGTTTATAAGAAACAGAAAGAAAAACTTGACTCTCCCAGCAGCTGTCTACTCCTTTAGGTTATCTGTGCGCAAGTGGTTAACTACTGAACATGTTTTGAGGGCCTGTATCAGGGAAATAACTTTTAAGCGTCTGTCCCAACTATAGATTGTAGAAGATGACAGAAGATTTTTGTCTGCAACTTTTGGGAAATACTGATGACCAGCAGCAATGTCCTTTCTGACATGCGTGTAGCTAAGGTTTTCCTGAAACAAAGAACTGGAAACCATTCGAGGGTGTTGGGATTATAAATGCAATGGCAAAACAAAGCCAGACTGGATTGGCAATGCAGAGCAGTGTTCAGGGTAAATGACAACAGAGGGTGATCCCACAGTTTTTTCAAGCTGGAAGGAGAGCTCCTCAGAGGTTCCTGATCCATTGTTGGTCAGGTTTAAGGGTATAGAGAGAGGAGGAAAAGGCAGGGAAGATAAACTGCTCTTGGCTTCTGCTCTTACCACATCTTTGACTCTGGACCACTAGAGACTTGAGGGCGTTCTTCAGTCTTTGATGAACTTTTTACCACTATTTGCTTCCCTTCCCCACCTTGTTCAGTCACATTTCCCTCCCCAGCTCCCAGGAAAAATAAGAGAGGAGTTCTTACCTTTGGGGCTTCTGTTCACACTGACCAAGGCTTAAGCACAACTGTGATGACTCAGTGACAGGCCTGAGAGCTGTGCTTTGTGGAACGGCAACATTTAAGGAGCTGAAAGACTAGGAGCAGAGTGTCTATTGGAACACTTAAGAAGACTTGGTTTGGGAGGTTGAGAGAGAGCCACAGAGTGTTGTAAAGTTACCGGCATTATAGATCTTTGTGAAAGTTGTATCTGCTTATACTGAAATTCACATTGTATGATCAGTTAACCTTTGGTCAGAACTATGTTAAAACTCTGAAGGGGAATTTTTCATTTTGAGGAGTAAGTAAAAGGTCAAAATGACTATTTGATACAGTAGCATAAAAGTCAGCCTTTTGTTTATTGTGACATTTGTTTATGCAAGTGACTGCAATTGTGTTAAAAGTCCCTCCTGACTTATATTTTGAAAAATTAAAGAAGTTTAAGGAATTGTACAGTGGACATCCATATACCTACTAACGAGATTATACAGGTGCTAACCTTTTGCTACATTTGCTTTGTTATGTATCTAGCCATCAACCAACCATTTTATTTTTATAGAGATTTCTTGAAGTATTATTTATATTCCATTAAATTCGCCCATTTTAAAGTGTACCACTAGATGAATTTTATTAAGTTTATGCAGCTATGTAACCATCACCACAATCTGAGTTATAGAACATTTTCATCATCTGGAAAGCTCCCTTGTGTTTGTTAGTCAGTCCCCACTCACAGCCGCAGGCAACTAGGGATCATCTCTTTCCCTATGGTTTTACCTTTTCCAGAAACTGCATATAAATGGAATTGTACAATATGTAATCTTTTGTGTCTGGCTTCTTTCACTGAGCACAGTGTTTTTGAGGTTCATCCATGTCGTATTACATGTCACTAGTGCTTTCCTTTTTATTGCTGAATGATTTTCCATTGTATGTATATATTACATTTTGTTTATCTATTCATTCATCAGTTGATGGACATTGGGTTGTTTCCAGTTTGGGGCTATTATGAAATATGCTGCCATGACCATTCTTGTCCAGGGCTCTAAATGGACGTACGTTTTCATTTCTCTTGGATAGATATCTAGGAGTGGGGTTGCTAGGTTGTATGGTAAGTGTGTGCTTAATGTTTTAAGAAACTGCCAAACTGTTTTCCGAAGTGAATGCTATTTTAGATTCCTGCCAGCACTGTATAAGGGTTCCAGTTTCTCCACATCACTAGCACTTGGTATGGATAGTCTTTTGGATTATATTCATTCTATTGAGTATGAAGTGGTATTTTGCGGTTTTAATTTGCATTTCCCTTATGACTGATGATGTTAAGTATCTTTTCTTTTGCATATTTATTCTTCATACCTTTTTCAGGTGAAGTGTTAAGATCTTTTGTCCATTTTTTAAAAATCGGGTTTTTGTCCTATTGAGTTGCATGAGTTCTTTATAGATTCTTAATTAAGTTCTTTATCAGGTATATGATTCGTAATTATTTTCTCCTAGTCTGTGGCTTGTCTCTTCCATCTCTTCCAAGACATTCTCAATAATGTCTTTGAAGACTAAAAGTTTAATTTTAATGAAGTCCAGTTTATCAGTTTTTTCTTTTAAGGATAGTGCTTTCATTGTTATATCTAAGAAATCTTTGCCTAAACCAAGGATGCAGAGATTTTCTTCTACAAGTCTTACAGTTTTAGTTTTGCATTTAAATCTGTGAACTATTTTGAGTTAATTTTTGCGTGCTGTAAAGTCTCTAAGTTCTGTGGTTTGTTTTTGTATAACGATACTTGGTTATTCCAGAACCATTTGTTGAATGTTTCTTCTACTCAATTCCTTGGCACCTCTGTATAAAATTAACCGTAAATGTCTTGACTTTACTTCTGGATTTTACTGTGTTTCATTGCTCTCTCTGTTTGTTTCTAAGCCCATACATACTTCACTGTCTTGATTACTGTAGCTTCATATTAAGTTTTGAAGTTAGATGGTGTAAGTCGTCCAACTTTGCTCTTTCAAGATTGCTTTAGATATTCTGGGTCTTTTACCTTCTGCAGATTTTAGGATCGACTTTTAATTTGTGCCCTCTACCCCCCCCCCAAAACCCTCTGCTTTGATTTTTATTAATTTTGATTGCTATGTTCAGTCTGGAGCTATGTCGTTCAGTATGGTGGCTATGACCCCGTGTAGCCATTGGGCATTTGAAATGTGGCCAGTTTGAATTGGTATGTGCTATAATTCTAAAATATACAGTGTACTTTGAAGACTTATGTGAAAAAAAAAGGATATGAAATAAAATAGTTAATGAATAATTTTTGTGGATTACATGTTAAAATAATATTTTAGGTGTATTAGTCTAAATAAAATATATTATTAAAAACTATTTCACCTGTTTTAAATTTTACTTTTCATTTGTTTGCTGCTGTATAGAAATACATTTGTTTTTTGTATATTGACTTTGTTATCTTACTAAATTCATTTATTAGTTTTAGTAGTAGTTTTGTACATTCGTTTAGGATTTTCTGAGTAAACAGTAATTTTATCTAGGAATAGAGACATATTTGCTTCTTTTTCCAGTCTTTTATTAATGTATTTTATGTCTCCCTCCCCCCCCTTTGTCTTACTGCCCTGACTAGGACCTCCAATATAATGTTAAATGGTGAGGGTGGTCATCTGTACCATTTTCCTGATAGTAGCATAGTAGCATTCACTGTTTCATCATTGAATATAATGCTTTTCATAGATGCCCTATATCATATTCAGTAGTTCACTTTTTTCCCTGTTTTGCTGAGAATTTTTATCTTGAATGAATATTGAATTTTGTCAAATGGGTTTTCTGTAACAGAAACGATCATTTTTTTTCCACCTTTATTTTGTTAATTCAATGAATTACAATAGGAGCTTTCAAATGTTAAATCATCTTTCCATTCCTGGGATAAACCTCATTTCATTATGCTATGTCCTTTTTCTGTATTGCTGGATTTAATTTACTAAAATATTTGGGTTGATTTTTTGGGGAGGGGTTGATTTTTGTGTGTGTTCATAAGGGATACTGGTCTATAATTTTTGTTACATTTTTGTCAGATTTTCGTATCTGAATTATGTTAGTCTCAAAATTAATTTGGAAGAAGTATTACTTTCTCGAGTTTCTGAAAGTGTTTAAGATTAGTGTTCATAAAGTTCACTGGTAAAAAGTTGTGGGCATGGAATTTTGTGAGAAAATTTTTGATTATGAATTCCATGTCTTTAATAGATATAGAGTTATTCAGCTTATTTTTTTCCATTTTGTGTCAGTTTTGCTAAGTAATGTTCAAGGAACTTGTCACTTTCACGTAAGATATGAAATTTATTAAAATTAGATTGTTTATAATGTTCCCTTATTTTCCTTTTAGTATCTGTAAGGTTTATAGGGATAGTCCCTTTTTTACCCCCATCATTGGTAATTTGTATTCCCTTTTTTTCTTAAAGGTTCTAGCTAAAGTTTTTATCAACTTTGTTGATCTTCTTAAAGAATCAACTTACAGGCTTTATTCAATATTATTTGGTTTGAATTTTACTTATTTCTGTTTGGTTCTTTTTAATTTTTTCCTTTCACTTGCTTTGAGTTTAGTCCTCTTTTTCTAGTTTCTTTCTTTTTTTATTTGTTTTAAAGATTTGTTTTATGTATATGCAAGAGCTCTCACACCTTTGGAGGAGTGGGGCGGGAGCAGAAGAGAATCCTCAAGTAGACTCCTCGATGAGCTCAGAACCCAGCATGGGGCTTGATCCTGAGATCATGACCTGAGCTGAAACCAAGAGTCGGACACTTAACCGACTGAGCTACCTAGGTGCCCTCCCCTCCTTTTTAAAGATTTATTTATATGATCTTTTTCTAGTTTCTTAAGGGAACTTTATGTCATTGATTTTTAGATTTTTTTTTTTGTAGTATAAACATTTACAGTTGTAAATTTCCCTCTGGCATCATGTTAGCAGCATCTCACCAATTTTATTCTATGGTATTTTCATTATCATGTAGCTCAAAACATTTTCTAATTTCTCTTGTGATTTCTTCTGTGATACACAGGTTCTACAGAAGTATGTTCTTTAATTTCCAAGTATTTGCTACAAAAAAGGGCATCCTTGGTAGAGAATAGTTAGCAAAGTATATGGGGGTGCTAATATCACTTGGTCTATCCGGGGCACAGTGGTTCTGATGACTCTTCCACTAAGGGCTTAGGGTTTGTCTCGTCAGTACTGGAAAACAGTGACGGGTTTTAAACAGTGTGGGAACTGATCCTGGCAAGATGTGAGAGCTCTGTAAGAGCTGTTTAGTATTACTACTTTTACATCAGGATTTCAGGAAAGTAATCCGGAGCGATATAGACTGGAGAGGTCCAGACAGTAGTACTGATAGGTTGTTAATTTCTTGATCAAAACAGTCCAGCAAAGGCTCATCTTGATTCTACTAAAAGATTCTGTTCTCCACAATTGAAAACATACAGAAGAATGGAAGACTCCCCAGTTGTGAACTATTGACTCTAATAGATTCAGAGTGGATTGCTGAGCTTTCCGAGCATTAAACAGTAATGGTGTGAATACTCAGGGAATTCTTTCTTGAGAAAGTTCAGCTGTTTGCACTTTGAGAAAGATAGATTTTTATCTTTAATGTTTTAATACTATCCCCAAGGTTTGTCGTGGCCCTCTTGTGGAAGATGGCTTAAATATTGGCATCCCTGCACCCCCTCCCACATCCTTTTCTGCCCCCAAATCACTGTGTTTGCTTCCTCTGAGATACTGCTAGGACATGTGTACAGTCTGTTCTCTCCGTTTTAAGATTTTATTTATTTTTGTGAGAGAGAGAGCTCCTGCCCAAGCATGAGCAGGAGGAGGGGAAGGGGCAGAGGGAGAAGCAGGCTCTCCACTGAGTGGGGAGCCAGATGCAGGACTCAATCCCAGGACCCTGGGATCATAATCCAAGCCGAAGGCAGACCCTCAACCGACTGAGCCACCCAGGCGTCCCCAGTTCTCTCTCCTGACCCCAAATCAAGGATGAGGTGGCCTTCCTGCTGGGACTTTTTTTTTTTTTTTAAGATTTTATTTATGGGGCACCTGGGTGGCTCAGTGGGTTAAGCTTCTGCCTTCGGCTCAGGTCATGATCTCAGGGTCCTGGGATCGAGCCCCGCATCAGGCTCTCTGCTCAGCAGAGAGCCCGCTTCCCCCTCTCTCTCTGCCTGCCTCTCTGTCTACTTGTGATCTCTCTGTCAAATAAATAAATAAAATCTTAAAAAAAATAACAAAAACGATTTATTTGTCAGAGAGAGCACAGTGTGCAAGTACTAGCAGGGGGAGGGGCAGAGGGAGAGGGAGAAGCAGGCTTCCCGCTGAGCAAGGAGCGGGATGTGGGACTGGATCCCAAGACCCTGGGATCATGACCTGAGTCGAAGGCAGATGGTTAATGACTGAGCCACCCAGGTGTCCCATGAGGCTGCTTCTTTTAGCATAAATTCTTCTAGGTACTCTTCCTCTACCCCTGTGCTGTTTTTGCCAGAGAGCTTTTTAGAACCTGACTTCCCTATAGAATCCCTGGTGTCCACTGTAGGGCAAGGCACAGTCACACTGCATTTTGCTTAAATTAATGGTCTCTGAGTTCCTTCAGGTTTATAATGGATTATTGAGGGAAAGTCCCTGATACTCAGTTATACACTGTGGACATAATATGGCCATTTTCACACCTCCATCTGTGATGTGAGGATCACAATAGCACTTCCTGCAGAAGGCTGGTGGGAGGTGCATATAGCTGACACATGTGTGCCTCTTATCTTGTATATATTGATGTATTCTTGGCTGTTGGCAAGAATAGATTCATATCACTCCACTATCAGTTTCATAAAGTGCTAGATGTATCCTCTCTTCACATAATTTCTTCTCCCCAAAACTCAACTCTGCTGGGATACTCTGAGTTGGTCATTAGTGGACTTGCAGTCAGTCATTAATAAAATTTCTGTTTCAACAGAGGGCTGTGTTTTGCATAGGTGGGGGTACATGTGGTGTGCAAATTCTGAGGTTTTGTTGCTGCTGTTAAGTGCTATTCAAATCAAAGGATCAGACTAGGTAGAGTGTTAAAATTCTGTTTCCTAAGAAAAGTTGAGGAGTTTCATTTTGAAAATCCACAGATTAAAGACATGATGTCACTTAGTGATCGGCATCTGTTGAGTGGTCACCCTCTGTCCAGTCCAGTTCTAGGCTCTGTGGATCTATGAGAGGCAGCCTAATCCCTCTTTTTAGCTCCCATGCTCCACCCAAGCCATCTGTGGTGAGAAGGTCGGGGTGGCTGCTGGACATGGTGAGGACTCCTCTGGGTTTCCTGAGTGGTTGAGTGCCTTTGTCAAGACCTAATAGCCACAACATGCCAAGACATTTAGCGGTCAGGACAGAAAATGGTGCAGGGCTGATTGGGCCCCATTAGGTAAGAGGTGATAGAAAAGGCTCCGTGAACAGTATCACTATCAGGCTTTTTTTTTTTTTTTTTTTAATTGTAGTCGGAAGCCATATTCAACTTTAAACCATATGTTTTGTTTCTGTTTTCATTTTGTAATAGTGGTTTGCTGCGGATAAATAGTTTTGTTATGGCTACAGTTAGAAGAAATGTCAGCTACAATTCAGGAATCCTAGACCTAAAGTCTATGGTCCTCAACAGGAAAATACTACAGCAACATGTATGAGTCAGATGGTTGTTACCTTGCATGGAAGGGACGTGGGGATCCCCACCCTTAGTGAAGTGTGCTATCTTGAGACGTTGGTTTTCTCCAGATGTACCTGGGCTGTAGGACAAAAAGACATTCACTCACTGCACAGCCTTTGGCCCTGACTATACACTGGGACATGCCCTTGTTTAGTAAGTATGCACCTGTTTCCTTTCAGGAGTAACTTGAGCTCTAGGAGCAGGGATTACATGTTGGTCACTGTGTCTTTCCCCCTGTGGTTCTTATCTGTGAACCAGCTGCCTACAGTTCCTTGGTAGCTCCGGTTTAAAGACTCAGTCCAGTGGGCAGAGTACCAAGGTTCTGTGTGTTCTCTTGGCTCCCTGGTCTGAAGTGTGCTCCTTGTTTCTCCTTGATTCAGTAGCACCCTCATGCTATGCAGTGCTCTCTCTAGGAAGCCTGATCTAGACCTCCAAACACAACCCTGTCTTCTGTGGCCCTTACCCTAGTCTTGACAACCTCAGGGTGTTCCTTTTTGTAACTAGTCTGTTTCCCCTCCCCACCCCCTTTTTTTTTAGCATGTGCGCAAGCGCACGCGAGAGGGAGAGAGAGAGAGAGCGCACGAGCGCACGAGCGTGCGTGAGCTGGGGAAGAGCAGAGGGAAAGAGAGAATCCCAAGCAGGCTTTCCATTCAGCGCAGAGCCTGACACAGGGTTCTATCTCATAACCCTGAGATCATGACCTGAGCTGAAATCAAGAGTGAGATGCTTAACTGAGCCACCCAGGTGCCCTAGTCTGCTTTCCCTATTAACCAAGATATTGTGGCTATAACACGTACATGCTATCTTACTACTGGCTTCTTTAGCCTAAATTAAAATGTGAACACTCTATGTCAATAACTTTTTTCTGTAACATCCTTTTCAATGATTGCATACTAAATCATTGCATGGATCTGTCATATATTGTTTATCTAGTTCCTTTTTGTTGGACATTTAGGTTATTTTTAATTTTTTACTCTTGTAAAACACTGCTGTACACATCCTCTATGATACAAATCCTCTATGATTTCCTCAGAAAAATTTGCAGTAGAATTGCTAGCTCAGAGCACCTTCTGAGACTCTTTGATAGCCACAACCAGTGTGCTTTAAAATGTAGGGGCCACAAAGCTGTTTATAGGCTTTTAAATCATACTTGCGATCAGGGCTCATTGGTTGCCAGGAATTTGGAGATTTTAAACAGGGATGTTTTGATTTGCTGGATTTATACAAGAAGTCCAAGCCTGGAGATTTTCTGCAAGCAACAGGCCTAACTAAGGTGCACTTCCCATGTGCGGCCTCCTACGGCAGCTTGAGGGAACATAGGCCACATTAGGGAACACACAGCTCTTTTGCTTCAATTGAATGCTGGGTTGTTATTGTAACGGGGTGGTTTTACTTCAGTTTCAAATCAAACTAATTTCTTGGAAGTGTCATTAATGAAAACAAAAAAAGTCAAGGAGATCCAGGAAAGATTATATTAGGATTATCCCTAAGATTATAAGAGTCCGAATTTAAAACATGCAGCAGAGAACCAAGAGGAAGGATTTGGAAATCAAGCCTGGGCCTGCCGTAGACCTGAATGTATGCACTTCTCAAAATGTGGAGTTCTCTGAAAGAAACTACAGTTGTAATTTGATTTTTTTTTCCTTTCTTCTTTCTAGGTATCTCATTCAGTTGCTAAACTTATATTAGTTAATTTCCATTGGCAAGTTGCAGAGATATTGGACAGGTAAGGTGTTTGGGGGAAGAGAGGTGGCATCGCCCATAACTTCTTTCTCTGCCCATCCACCCAGTGGTGATTATTGTTTTATGTTTTGGAGTATACTTAAAATGTGCATATTATATATTTAAAACATTGGATCATATTGTATATCCTTTTTTTCTCAATACCTGGAGAACATTTTCCCATGATTGCATCATATTCTTTCTATCTCAGTTTTATTGCTGGCTCAATATTTCATCGTGTAGACATCCCATGCTTTTTCCAAATCCCTATTGTCGGTAAAGTTAGTTCAGTTTTTTAATGCTATTGTCAATTTGTAATCTTCTATATAACACTTGCCAACATCTCCATTTGTTTCTTTTGGATATATCAAGTGAGAAATGCAACATACTTTTGAATATTACCTTCAGAAAAGATAGGCCAGCTTACCACCAAAACCAGACCTCTTGAGGCATAGACCTTGGAGTCTCAAGATGTCCTGGAAGTTGTCAGGAAAAGGGATTCCTCTTCCTGCTGCCCCTTCTGGGAAGAGTTCCCATGCCCTGCCTGCAGAGGCATGTGCTTCTATTTAGTGTAGGGTGTCTCACCCTCGGGATCCATGCCATTTGGGGTTAGATAATTCTTTGTTGTGGGGGCACTGTTCTGTGACTTGTAAGAGGTTTGGCAGAATCTCTGGCAGAATCCTTTTTTTTTTTCTTTTTTTTTAAAGATTTTTATTTATTTATTTGACAGAGAGAGATCACAAGTAGGCAGAGATGCAGGCAGAGAGAGAGGGGGAAACAGGCTCCCTGCTGAGCAGAGAGCCCGATCTGGGGCTCGATCCCAGGACCCTGAGATCAGGACCTGAGCCGAAGGCAGAGGCTTTTAACCCACTGAGCCACCCAGGCGCCCCTGGCAGAATCCATTTGAAAAGACAAAATAACAATAAAAAATGAGCAAAAGACAGAACAAGCATTTCACACAAAAGAAAGCATGAACAGGCATTAACATGAAAAAATGCCCAACCTCCATAATAATCTGGGACACTGAAGTTCACACCCCAAGCCTTTGAAATTAAAAATGTCTCCAAGTAATCCCTGGAGAACAAAATTGCCACTAGTGAGAATCACTGGTCATATCTCTGCCCTTTCACACACCAGTGAGTCTTCATTTGTATGGTGTGATCCATTTACCTGCAGAGGAAGGTCATGCCTTTCCTTCTCCAGGCTAAACATAACTGGGATGGCTGTACCTGCTGGAGCAGTTCAGGCCACTGAGGAAGGAGCAAGCACGCTCGTGATTTCACTGACTACACTCTCACTCTATCCCCAAGAGGCGAATGCATTTAGATAGACTTTCAAGTGAACTTCCACGGTCTGCACTGCTGTTTCTACTACCCAGAATTCTGGATCCATGTAGGTTCCAGCAGTGGGGTATCTCTCGCTGTCCAAACTTTGTAGCCTAAGATGGGAATGGACAAGATGGCTGAAGATATTAAAAATATGGTGTGAGAAAGTAGGAATAAAAGCAGTGGAATGAGGCATTCTGACTAGGTGGAATAAGGAAGTCACGTATAGGAGACATTTTTCCCTGCTCGGGTTCCTGGATTCTGGGTAATGCGTTTTCCTGGGCTTTGTGTGACACTTTTATTGCCACATGATAATTGTTTTTATTTTTATTATTTTTAAGCTTTATTTATTTATTTTAGAGAGAGAGTGTGTGTGAGCAGGGGGAGGGGCAGAGGGAGAGAGAAAGAATCCAAGCCGACTCCCCATGGGGCCTGATGCAGGGCTCTAAAAATCAAGAGTCAGGATGCTTAACCGACTGAGCCACCCAGGCACTCCTGTTTTTATTTTTAAATGTATGTATTCCATACCTCATTCCAGAAAGGAATTAAATTTTTATTATGTTTCTTTTTCAAAAATATATATATGTGCACACACATGTGTGATATGTATAGGTTAAAGGATGATAAAGCAAACATACTTAAGTGTCCACCCAAATAAGAAACCCTCCGATCTTTACTTAGAAGCCTCTGATGGCAGGGCACCTGGGTGGCTCAGTTGGTTAAGTGACTGCCTTCAACTCAGGTCATGATCCTGGAGTCCTGGGATTAAGTCCCACATCGGGCTCCCAGCTCCATGGGGAGTCTGCTTCTCCCTCTGACCTCCCCTCTCATGTTCTCTCTCTCTCTGTCTCAAATAAATAAATAAAATCTTTAAAAAAAAAAAAAAAGAAGCCTCTGATGGCAGTGTCTGCCAGGCCACGCCACACCCCCTTCCTTCCTCTCCAGAATGACTAGTATCTTGAATTAGGTATTGATCATTTTCTTATTTATTCTTTTTTTTTTTTTTAAAGATTTTATTTATTTATTTATTTGACACAGAGAGAGAGAGAGAGAGTACAAACAGGGGGAGCAGTAGAGGGAGAGGGAGAAGCAGGCTCCCCACTGAGCAGGGAGCCTGATGCAGGGCTCAATCCCAGGACCCTGGGATCATGGTCTGAGCCGAAGGCAGACACTTAAACCAACTCAGCCACCTAGGCGCCCCTTCTTAGTTATTCTTAAATTGTATATCCTTTAGTTTTGTATGGTTTTGTGTTTTTGTTTATTTTAAGTAGGCTCCATGCCTGGCATGGAGCCTAGCAATGGGCTTGAACTTCCAACCGTGGAGATCAAGACCTGAGCTGAGATCAAGAGTTGGATGCTTAATCAGGCGAGCCATCCCAGCACCCCTAGTTTTGTGTGTTTTTAGAACTTTACGGACATGGGATCATGCTCTATATGTTCTTCAACTTTTAAAATTAACAAGGCTGATTTTATGACATCGTGTCCATATTCCTGTCAAAAGCCATTTGTGAGGGACACCTGAGTGGCTTAGTCGGTTAAACGTGTGCCTTTGGCTCAAGTCATGATCCCAGGGTCCTGGGATCAAGTCCTGCATCGGGCTCCCTGCTCAGCCAGGAGTCCGCTTCTCTCTCTACCTGCTGCTCTCCCTGCTTGTGTTTCTCTCTCTGACAAATAAATAAAATCTTAAAAAAAAAAAAAAAACATTTGTGAGTTTTAGTTTTTTGCTGTTACAAATAATGCAGCTCTGAAAACTCTTGTGCATGACTCCTAGTGTCATATATTTTTCTACTGTTCAGTATAGAATAGTTCCTTAGTATAGTTCCTTAGCTTTACTAACTGGCAAAATGTTTCCAAAGTGATTGTACTGTTACATGCCCACCAGTGCTATAGGAGTGTTCCTGATACTGTCAGACTTTAAGTTTTACAATCTGGTGGGTATAAATGACATATAATTGTGTCCCAGATTATTATGTTTCATGTTAAGGGCCATTCGTGCTTTCTTTTCTGTGAAATGCTTGTTCTGTCTTTGCCCATTTTTTATTGTTATTTTGTCTTTTCAAATGGACTTGGAGGAAGTTTTCTTTTTATTCTATCAGTCTTTTGCCAATTATATATGTATTGAATTATCTTCCATTTATAGCCTGGCTTTTCAGTTTATGGTGTGTTCTGATGAACTGAACTTCTTAAATGTAATATAATTTCAGTTTTTCTTTATGCTTTGCATTTTTTAAAGTTTTTATTTGAGTAATCTCTGTACCCAACATGGGGCTTGAACCCACAACCCCAAGATCAACAGTCACCTGCTCCACCGACTGAGCGAGCCAGGTGCCCCTGCATTTTCTTTGTCTTAATATATCCTTCCCTATTCTGAAGACAGCGATATTTCCAGAAAGGAGTTGAAAACAGACATGGACCTTCATAAGTATTTTTCATACAGTTTGGTATCTTCGAATCAGGGTTATTATTCTCATACCAGTTGAGGGCTAAAAAATTGAAAAAGATGGGGCGCCTGGGTGGTTTAGTTGATTAAGTATCTGCCTTCAGCTCAGGTCATGATCCCAGAGTCCTGGAGTCGAGCCTGCTTCTCCCTCTCCCCCAGCTGCTCCTCTTACGTATGTGCATGCTCTCTCTCTCTTTCTCTCTCTCTGTCACATGAATAAATAAAATCTTTTTTAAAAATATATAAAATAATAAAAAGTTGAAAGAGAGAAAAATATTTAAGGTAAAAGGAAGCTGGGGCGCCTGGGTGGCTCAGTGGTTTAAGCCTCTGCCTTCGGCTCGGGTCATGATCTGAGGGTCCTGGGATCGAGCCCCACATCGGGCTTTCTGCTCGGCAGGGAGCCTGCTTCCCCCTCTCTCTCCGCCTGCCTCTCTGCCTGCTTGTGATCTCTCTCTCTGTCAAATAAATAAATAAAATCTTTAAAAAAAAAAAAAAAGGTAAAAGGAAGCTTGGTACTGTCAGAAGGTAAGCAGAGACAAAGACACTTTGTGCAACCACAGCACTTGTCAGTCTCATCTGGTTTTGTTCAGAGGTTAAAGTGTTTGTCTTTGTTTCTGAATCCCTTTATTTCTGCTTTTTTGTTTTGTAGATACAAGTCTAATTCTGCTCAGCTGCTCGTTGAGGCTCGAGTTCAGCCCAGTCCCTCAAAACATGTGAGTGTCTCCCACTTGAGCAAGGCTTCTCCTGACACATGGCTCTTGCTGTGGCTTATGGTGTTAGTGAGAACCATCTTGCTTTGTTTATAGTATAACATGCTTGGGATTTTTGTTCCAATATGGGCCTAAATCTTCCATTTTCATTTTAGTTTAAAGAGTTTCCTCATGAGTAAAGAATAAATGATTGCCAGTTCTGGGGCCCACTCCAGCCTCACCTTCCTCTTTACCCTTACACACAGCCTGTACGCCAGTCCCGCTGGGTTCCTTGGTTTTCCCAAGCTCACCGCACACCTCTTCGACTCTGCTTGTGCTGTCCCTGTCCTTGAATGTCCCGACCGTATCCCCATTTTTGCTGTGGGAATGAAACTCATCTTTAAAGACCCATCTCTGGGGCGCCTGGGTGGCTCAGTGGGTTAAAGCTTCTGCCTTCGGTTCAGGTCATGATCTCAGGGTCCTGAGATCGAGCCCCGCATCGGGCTCTCTGCTCAGCGGGGATCCTGCTTCCCCCTCTCTCTCTGCCTGCCTCTCTGCCTACTTGTAATCTCTCTTTCTGTCAAATAAATAAAATCTTTAAAAAAATAAAATCAAGACCCATCTCTCACAAAGCCTGTGATCTCTTCTCTCCAAATGCCTTTAGTTATGTCTTGAAATCTTTATCTGTGTGATATAGCGATTCACTCATCGTTTTCAGCTCCCCTACCAGACTGTGTGCTTTATGGTTAGGAACCATATCTTACAATGCATAGCAGTGTCCTTTGTATTTAGGAGTTTGACAAACAGTTGTCACATGAGTAAAGGCCATGTCGAAAGCATTCTTTAGAAGGGAGAATCGGGGTTCAAATAAGCACACAACTTCTGTAGCTCTTAGGAGAAAATTTCTAGAAGCATATTGGATAAACATGAGAATACAGCCTTTTTCCTCCGGTTGTTTTTTGTATTCCCAATGAACTAACCAGAACCTAATGTAAACCTATAGTGGACTTCTCCATCAGTTTGTGGCTTGGGCCAGGGATCTCACATTTTCTTTGCCAGTTCATATGGCATGGCATGGCATGGATTCTGGAGTTAAAGCTTTGCAGTTATTTGCCCACATCCTGGAAGGTTTCTTCCCTAGTAGGAGCCTTCCTTATCCCTCTAAATTAATTGTATAGGATATCTCTGCAGTGTGTTAAGAATGAGTTGTGAGTTAGTAAAAACTGTAAAGTTTTGTGTTTTGGGCATATCTATGTGGGAAAAGCACTGTTTTTGACGAGTAAACCTGCTATTTG
Organism: Potos flavus; assembly: GCA_028534135.1. Lineage (NCBI taxonomy): Eukaryota > Metazoa > Chordata > Mammalia > Carnivora > Procyonidae > Potos > Potos flavus. The sequence goes on from CM052898.1 coordinate 14,321,738, forward strand.
GGCTTTTTAGAAACTTCACACGCTCAGCTCATCCTCTAAGAACCTCTGTAGCACTCGTTGAGTGGCAGCTCTGTGCACCAAATGGGGCAGTTTATAAAAGAAACCTGGTAGTCTCTAAAAGCAGAAGTTGGTTTGAATGACCTTTAAAGACCTTGGCAATTTGGAAATCCAGAGTTTTTCAGCCTGACATTATAAACTACTGTAAGTTCTCCTTTCAGCCTTCCTCTGCCTCTCCGAATCCTAGTGATTGTGCAAGCCCAGTTCATGTGCCTCCTCCTTCAGGAAGCCTTCCTGATCTGTGCTTTCTGTTCAGAACTTTTGGGACCCACAGAGCCCACACATGGCAGTTGAGTTCTGACACTTGTTTCAGGGTCAGGCTCGCCTCCCATGAATCTAGCTGCATGAGGCACCCTGTGGCCTCCCAGGATCTGAAGCCTCCTCTTCACTCATTTGACTCTGCTTCTCCCCAGGTTCCCACAGCCCACCCCCCTCACCACTGCGCAGTGTGTATGCAGTTTGTGCGGAAGGAAAACCTACTTTCTCTGGCCTGTCAGCACCAGTTTTGCCGTAGCTGCTGGGAGCAGCACTGCTCAGTACTTGTCAAGGACGGCGTGGGTGTGGGTGAGTCTACTGCAGAATTTGTAAAAGGCTGGCATGAAGTATTTATCTTCAGCTTTGCCCTTGCAGGTACTCAGGTCAACTGCGTGTTTTCTTCTGAGCCTGATAAGGGTTTTTATTGTCAGAACCATTAGTTTCTAAAACATCAGGCTGAACAGTGGCAAGATTTTCCCTAGTCCTGAGCAAAATGAGAGGATTAAGGCTTTTGTTTGGGCATATATGTAAATGTTGGTGTGAGTGCAAAGTGAACTTTTGAAAGAACTCTCTTTTAAGCTGTCTACTATATCTTGATGCCCCAAGTGGTAGCCATAACTCAGAAACCCTCAGAGAATCCTGCTATTTAGATAGCGTAACACAAATCAGATTTGGTGACTGGTTATAGAAGTGTTTGTCGTACTATGACTTAATGGTATTAGAACTCAATTAGCATCCCATTAACAGTATCTGCAGAATCTCATTGTGTTGGATGGTAGTCACTTGCACATAATATTAAATACCACAAAATGAAATTGTTAGTCAAGAACCGTATACAATTTTTTAAAATTAATCTCTACACTCCATGGGGGTCTTAACTCACGTTCCCAAGATCAAGAGTCGCCTGCTCTATCAACTGAGCCAGACAGGTGCCCCAAGAACCATATAGGATTTTTTTAGATGATACTGCTTTTTTAGTGGTGCTATTTGAGATATTATATGTAATTTGAGGTAAATTTTAGTTGTGTCACTGCAAATACATTAATTTCTCTCTTTTTAAAATAAATTCTGTGGCTTCAAGGATTTCCTTTGTAGAATTTGAATTCGTTGGGTGAACTCGGTGGGGAAATATATTATTGTCATTTCTTTTGCAGTGCAGTTATCCAACATGTTGTCTTTGTTCAACAGGAGTCTCTTGCATGGCTCAGGACTGCCCACTCCGAACACCAGAGGACTTTGTGTTTCCACTGCTGCCCAATGAAGAATTGAGAGACAAATACAGGCGCTACCTCTTTAGGGACTACGTGGAGGTAAGACCAGCCCCTGTCGTTGCATGTCTGTCTTCCTGGGCCTACCTTGCATCTCGTGCTCACCGCAGTCACTTTGTAGACGAGGCTGCCATTTGGTGCTATAATTTGAAGAAAGAGCTCCGTGGCTTTTACAAAGTGGAGAAACTGCTAGAGTGGTAGTGAGGAACATAGGCCCTGGAGTCAGGCTGACAATGATGTGAATCCCAGGTCTGTTACTCCCTCAATGTGTAGCCTTCCACCCTTGATTTGACCTGAGTCTTGGTTTTCTCTGGTAGAATGGTCAGCCTCCTCTCCTTCTACACAGTTGCTTAAACAAGCTATTTTATGTCAGGATGAACACGAGTCAAGGCTATCTCAGGTGTTGCTGTTGGATTTGGTTCACTGTGTGATTATAAAGCACAAGGAAGGGGTATTGCTTCTTGTGCAGTTTGAAAACTTGTTCAGGATTCCAGCATGGCCAGTTTTGGATTCCCTCCCTTCCTTTGGGCTCCTGGCTCAGGCTTGCAGCCTCAGTGCAGCATAGTTATCATCTTCATCGCTTGTGCCTGAGCTGAGAAGATTGCCTGACAGACTGAGTCTTCTCGTGCATGGGCTGCAGGATAAACAGTGCCTTGTCCCTTGTGCTATTTGCCACCTTTGGAACGTGTGTGAGGGTCATTGAGCCTCTCAGAGCTTTTGGTTTTGTTTTTAGGTAAAATTAGTGTGTAACATTATATTGGTTTCAGGTATACAACATAATAATTCAATATTTATATATGCTACAAAGTGATCACCAAAGTAAATCTAGTTACCATCTCACCATATAATTGACCCCCTTCACCCATTTCACGCACCCCCCTTCCCCTTCTATTCTCTGTATCTTTGAGTTTTGTTTTGTTTATTCTTTTTTTTTTTAGATTCTGCACAGAAGTGAAATCATATGGTACTTGTCTTTCTCAGTCTTGTGTCACTTAGAATAATACTTTCAGATGCACAGCTCATTGGGCTGTGTTCCTTTCCAGACCTGGTGCCTATGCACTTTCATCTCACAGACACAGTTCTATACTATAATCTAGCCTTAGATCATTCTAGTGAGTTGCTACCTAGTTTTAGCTAAATATTCATAGGTGTTCAATATCTGCCTAATGCTGTTCTTTGTGACATGCTTTTTGAATTCCTGTGCCCCATGATAGAAGTCATCGGCTGGAAGGACAGAAGGTGCTTGAGCTCTCAGGGAAGTCTGATTTGGAAGCAGTGACTAGGGGATGACCTCATTGTTTCTCCTTGGTGTGTTCACAGAGTCATTACCAGCTCCAGCTGTGCCCTGGTGCAGACTGCCCAATGGTTATTCGGGTACAGGAGCCTAGAGCTCGCCGAGTACAGTGCAATCGGTGCAACGAGGTGTTCTGGTAAGAGTGAGTGTGGGCGCTGAGCAGCCCTGGTCTCCTGCCTTGTCCTCCAGAGCACGGCTGCTGTTGCTGTGGGTGAGGGTGGGGCTGGGAAAGACAGGGTCTGTGAGCCTAACCAGAGTATGTATCTAGCATCTCATGTTCCACGGGATGTTTGATCATGCTCAGTCCAGAAACAAAAAAGTGGCACAGATTCTCAGGGAATGTGCTATGGTTTATGCTATGAGACTCATGGCACAGAGATTGTGTCTGTGTGGGTGTATATGTGCCTGCACAGATAATCATATATTACTGTGTTTGAAGGCTACAACCTTCAGCGTTTGAATCTTTCTCTATCTTGGCCTTTGTAGGCTAATTTTATAACACTATAATTCATAAAGATAGTTTACGTCTACTTGGGGTTTACTCCAGGTAGGGGAATAGCTAAAGTGTACTAAAGACTTAGGGGAATAGCTAAAGTGTACTGAAGACGGGAAAGACACTATTCTGATCACTTTACCTACATTGTCACAACTGTATACAATTGATACCGTTGCCCTTATGTTATAGGGGAGGAAATGGAGATGCAAGGCAATGGCAGAGCCATAATTTAGGTCCACATCTGTGTCTGTCCCTAATCATGTGTCCCTAAGATGATTCATGGTGGGGCTTCAGAAAAACAACATGGAAAATCGGTGCGTGTGCGTGTGTTCTTGCCTTTCAAAACATTGTTGAGGGAGTCTGTGGCTCACCAAAGATGAAGAACCACTAACATAAGGGTGCCTTGGTGGCTCAGTTAAGTGTCCGACTCTTGATTTCAGCTGTGGTCTTGACGTCAGGGTCATGAGTTCAAGCCCCATGATGGGATCCATGCTGGGCAGAGAGCTTACCTTAAAAAAAAAAAACCCAAAACAAAAAATAAACCACTAATGTAGTTGCTCTCCGTCCTTTGTGTCCCACATTATTATTAATTTTTTAAGATTTTATTTATTTGGCAGAGGGAACACAGGGAGAGGGAGAAGCAGGCTTCCCACTGAGCAGAGAGCCTTACACGGGGCTCGATCCCAGGACCCTGAGATCATGACCTGAGCCAAGACACCCCTGTATCCCACATGCAAACTTCCTTCCCTGGGGCATGTGTTAGGCTGTTTGCCTGAGTGCTTTTACTATCCAAACGTTGTGCTAGCTTGGATGAAAGGGAAATTAAAAAGATGGAAGCCTAGCTGGGTGAGTGTTGGAGTGTTTTCTTTTCTGATTTTAAGTTTCAGGCATTGTCAGATGTATCATGGCCCTGCAGACTGAACAGGTCCTGTCATGTGTACATCTTGTGCACATTTGGCTGGGAGCTAAGTCAAGGCTCCCAAAAAGTGGATCTTGGTTCTGCCTTGGGTCTGAGCTGAATTAATCGTCTCAAAGAACCTCGCCATGCCCTTTGAGAAGCTGAACTCTGAATTTGACATCCTTTAAGGGAGGGTTGACACCACACAGGATATTTAAGATAGAAGCATTTTGTTGATGTTTTTATTAAGAGTGTGACTTAGGGGGTGCCTGGGTGGCTCAGTTGGTTGAGCAACTGCCTTTGGCTCAGGTCATGATCGCAGGGTCCTGGAATCAAGCCCCACATCGGGCTCCTTGCTCAGTGGGGAGCCTGCTTCTCCCTCTGCCTCTCCCCCTGCTTGTGTTCTTGCTCTCACTCTCTCTCTCTGTGTCAAATGAATAAATAAAAAATCTTAAAAAAAAAAAAAAAAAGTGTGACTTAGAAGTGCTTAGATTGAAGAGAAATTCATACAGTGTTTCAGTATAGCCCTGGATAAGTAAGGATCCCAAAGGCCTTGAGAGGTGATACGACTTCTTTGAAAAACTCTAATTCAGGATCTGCTGGATATCTGCTTGGATAGAAGGAAAATTGAAAACATGGGACCCTGACCTAACAATTATTTGAATGTTTTTCTTTTCTGGTTTTAAGTTTCAAGTGTCGTCAGATGTATCACGCCCCCACAGACTGCGCCACAATCCGGAAATGGCTCACGAAGTGTGCAGACGACTCTGAAACAGCCAACTACATTAGTGCTCACACTAAAGACGTAAGGACTGTATCTTACCTGTCATGGATCTGCCCTCCTTAATGCTGCCTAGGGCCTCGCCCAGGAGGCTGGCCATTTGAGAGCACAACACCCAGGGCCCCAGGGCCCTTGCTGGAGGCTGCAGACCCTTGCCCAGACTTGGCAGAGTTTGCAGTGGACTATCATAGTATGTGTTGGGTGCATTTATTTTAATAAAATGCTGAACTACCTGGAAAAGTTTGACCCATGGGGTGACTAATTAGAAGAAAACCTGGTTTTTTTTGAGCGCCTCCGAGGCTTTAACAGCCCTGGAAGGGAGGTGGTTGATAGCAACATGTAGTAAAGAGCAAGGCTCTGATGCAAGCCTAGGCATGCCCAGTTCTCATTCTGAAATTTCCCATGGGAAGACATGGCCCTCAGCCCCGTGAGCCCTGGGTGACTCAGCACCTACCCTGTGCCGGTCATGTGCTGAGTTGCTGCACTCACAGCATAGCCGTGACCATGACCTCATTAAACTTAGTCTGCTTCGTGGCCATGGGAGAGCAGAGCATCAGACTGGTCTCTGCATTGCTGCCTCTCAAATGAGAGCAAGTGAGCTTTAGATGTTGTTTCCTTGCCCTCTTGTGGAAGCAGAAGTCCAGGCAAGCTGACCAGGACGTGGTCCAGTGTGGCAGCTCCTGTGTTGCTTTGGCATTCTTCCCAAGCAGGAAGGCTTTGTGCTGACTCAGCTTGTGCTTAATCTGAGCAGCCTCGTGTCAGAGACAGATGGTGGAAGACTTAGTGGGGCTCAGCCGATGCTTGGAGTGTTTCAGAGCCAAACGTGCTGACCTCATTTCCTTGAATTGCTGTTCCAGCCTCAGCGACCCGCCACATTTAAGTGAGATGCTCCTCCCCAGAAAGGCTCGCACGATGAGCTACTGGGCACGGGTGCCAGGAACTTTGTGTAATTTGTCTTAGAACCAGCCTGGTGGTGCGTGAGCCTAACGGCGCCCTTCTGTCTCCTCAGTGTCCCAAGTGCAACATCTGCATTGAGAAGAATGGAGGCTGCAATCACATGGTGAGCAGAAGCCTGTACTCTTTGCATATATGCCATGGAGCCTTTGGTCAGCATGCCCTTAACATGTTCTCTTCTGTTTCCCTCTGACAGCAATGCTCCAAGTGTAAACACGGTGAGTTCCAGGCGTGGCGCACAAGGCCCAGGGGCACAGTCTACGTTTCTTGTGCGTGGGCCTCCACTGCTTGTTTAGTGAGTGCTTTTGTAGTGAATTGACAAAGGGCGGCTTCAGTCACTTACAGTACCCAGCCTAAAGCAGCTCTTGATTTTGTATTTACTCCTTTCTGGTGCCTCTTACAATCTCACTGCCCTCTTGCTGACACAGATAGTCAGAAGTCAAGGTTGGGATGACTCTTAGACCTTCATGATCCTCAGTCATCCAAGAAGATTTAGTGTGCTCTTTTTATTTTTACCAAGGCAGGTAAGTAATGTGGGGCTTATCTGTGCTGCCTTACAGATACCTTTTAGAACAGGCTGTTTTATTGGAGGGAGCAACAGAAGAGTCTTCCTTTGAGGTTTTACAAAGTTGCCACAAGGGCTTTTGATTTGGCCTTTCAGATCTCCTTCATCTGTCAGGAGTAGCTTACATGGAACCTGTTGGCTTTGCTTTCCTTCCTGCCAGATGAAGTAAAGAAATAACAATTGTTCAAGTAGAAAGTATGTACAAACAGGTCTCCTACTAGCAGCTTCAGTGCTGACCGGAAGGCCCTGAGGGTTTCTCTTTGTAAGGATCCATCTAATGGTATTCCTGTGTTTTCCCAGGAGCCCACCATAATCAGAGTGGACATGACAAGGAGTTAGAAGGGAACAGTGACTGAAGTGTACAATGAAGATAGGCCGTGGGTAGTGGCATATTTCCTCAGTGGTATCCCACTCTTTGTGTGTTTAAGTGAGAGGGACATGTAACATCCACTTACAACAGTGCATAAGACATGCATACAGATTAAAGAGAAATGGCAAGTGAACACCCCGATACCCGTCATACTCTTAGTACCGAAGAAGTCCCCTGAGTGTCCCTCCCTATAGTCTCCCCATCCCTCACCACCCAGAATTAGCTCCCATCCCTTGCATTCCTGTATGGTTTGACCACCTCTACAGGCAACCCTAACCAGTGTGGTAGTATTTAAGACAGTAGCAAGTGCCACCTAGCTGATTAAGGAGATAGCAGTATTGCCGCTGTTTGGTGAAGGCTCCCAGGAGAAGAGAATGACCTCTGGGTCCCTAAGTTTGGCTTTAGCCTCCCCAGATTTGATGTAAGAGGTCCTTTGGAGAAGTCAGTGAACCATCTTGAATCCTGGGAAACAGGGTTTACCTACTGTCAGGGTCTTTTTCAGAGACAGGATATAGATCAGACAGGCTAGAGGCGTGGCCATCTAACAGAACTGTGGTTGGCCCCTCTCCGTTAGATCACAGTAATTGTTGGATGTTTGGGGGATCTTTATTTTCACCTCTTTGCTTACTCAGTGTAGAAGCAGACTCATAATTCTGAGTAGAAACTATTGGGTAGCTGTTGGTTTTATAGAAGTGTTCTTTTTTTAAAAAATGACAAAGTAGGGGCACCTGGGTGGCTCAGTGAGTTAAAGCCTCTGCCTTCGGCTCAGGTCATGATCTCAGGGTCCTGGGATCGAGCCCCGCATCGGGCTCTCTGCTCAGCAGGGAGCCTGCTTCCCCCTCTCTCTCTGCCTGCCTCTGCTTACTTGTGATCTCTCTCTCTGTCAAATAAATAAATAAAATAAAATCTTAAAAAAAAAAAAAAAAAGACAAAGTAGGGGAAAGCCTTTATTCCTAGCTTTTGTAAAAAATCTTCTTAGGACCGGCGTTGTGAGGGTGGGAGGTAGTCAGGGCAAACCTGTGTTCTGGAAGACCAGATGGGCCTCACTGGACAAGTTTCTGCTTCTCTCAGGGGCACTGACACAGCACACCAGCGGTCTCGTACAGTCCGCATCCGCCTGTGGTGGGTTAAAAAGGTACAAAGCTTATGTGCTCATGGAACTGAGAGTATCTGCTGGCTGTTGTGTACATTATTGGCAAGGAAAGGCTACAGGGGCAGTGCGATGTGTCAAAGAGGAGAGGTGCACATTCCTTCTGGAAAGAGGCACCCATAGGAAGCTCTGGTCAGGTAACAACCCCCACCCCACTCCCCTTTCACAGGATCTGTCTGTCCCACCGGTTTGCTGTTGGAAGAATGTGGGCTTACCTTGTGGGTATAAATGGCTCATTTTCTATTCTTTGCAGACTTCTGCTGGATGTGTCTAGGAGATTGGAAGACCCATGGCAGCGAGTACTATGAGTGCAGTCGGTACAAGGAGAACCCCGACATTGTCAACCAGAGCCAGCAAGCACAGGCCAGGGAGGCCCTCAAGAAGTACTTGTTCTACTTTGAGAGGGTAGGCATCTTCTCTGGCAACTGCTCCTCATGAGTGGGCTTCTTCCCACTGGCCTGCTGAGGGAGAATTCCCAGGGACTGGTGTGCTGGTACGTGCACACACAAGTCAGGGAGAGGAGCTCCTGCAGGGGGCCTGAGGGATGCTTCCATAAATGTGGCTTTTGGGCTCCACAGGGCAGCCACAACCAACAGTGCTCTTTGAGTCATGGGTTGAAGGACAATGAGGGGTCTTTTGACTAATGAGATAGTCTTTTACATTTGGTACCATCTTTTTTTTTTTTTTTTTTAATATTTATTTATTTGACAGAGAGAGAGATCACAAGTAGGCAGAAAGGCAGGCAGAGGGAGAGGGGGAAGCAGGCTCCCTGCTGAGCAGAGAGCCCGATGCGGGGCTCGATCCCAGGACCCTGAGATCATGACCTGAGCCGAAGGCAGAGGCTTAACCCACTGAGCCACCCAGGCGCCCCCATTTGGTACCATCTTAATCAGATTTAGAGGGCACTTCCTCCCAGGAAGACTCTTCAGATGCCCACAGAGCATGGCGCATTTGCTTTCTAAGCACAGTAGACCAGTGGGTACCTAGCTTTGTTTAGTCCTCAGGCTGAAGCCCTCTTGCCCTAGATGGTAAAGTGATCTGAATGGCAGGTACTGCTTAGGATAGGGTTAGTAGTATGGCCTGAGGAAGTCCCCTTCCTCGGGTGCCTGAGTGGCTTGGTCGGCTGGGTGGCCGACTCCGTGATTTCGGCTCAGGTCATGATCTCAGGGTCCTGGGATCAGCCCACGTTGAGCTCCACACTCAGCAGGGAGTCTGCTTCTCTCCGTCTCCCTCTGCCCCTCCACCCTACCCTGCGTCCATGCTCTCGTGCCATCTCTCTCTCAAATAAATAAATCATTAAAGAAGAAGAAAAAGTCCTCCTGTACTCTTAAGGACACACAGTCCCCATAAGTTAGATGAAGCTGTGGCCATGCCGTACCAACCAAGGTGTCTATTCTGAACTTCTGTCTGGACTTGTGCACCTTTCTCTATACCCTGTAGTGGGAAAACCACAACAAGAGCTTGCAGCTGGAGGCACAGACCTATCAGCGGATTCATGAGAAGATTCAGGAGAGAGTCATGAATAATCTGGGGACGTGGATCGACTGGCAGTACTTACAGAATGCTGCCAAGCTCTTGGCCAAGGTCTGTACCACCTCCCTCTTCTGATCCCTGGCCCAGCACCTGGCCCTGTCAGGCCCAGTCATCTGAGGGTGGGAGGCAGTGTAGGGGGCAAGGGAACACAGCACTTTGTGTCGCTCTGCATGCTTCTGCTTCTGGGCCCACATCTCCCTGGGCTGTGCCCACTGAGGACCCAGCCTGCTGCTGGCTGCCAGGGGATTTCCAAGAAGAGTATTGCACTCCCTCAGCCACAGGGAAGGAAGTGCAGGGAAAACTAGAGCCCTTCTCTTCTTTTGTCCTATCCACACATCACTCCGAAGAAACTAAGAGATTATCTTTGGACAAGTGTTGAGGTAGATGTGTGGACTCTGATGTCTGACTCGAAGGAAGAGCCATTGAGGCAGTTGCTGGTAATAAATCACAATTGGGAAAAGGAACTGTGGATGTTCTGTGACCATTTCTGTTTCAGCTTTTCCCATGTTGTCGCCCAGTTCATCCTTGATTTGGCTTGGCCTCATTTCTTTCGAGCCCATACCTGTAGAGCCAGGGTAACTTGCATGGTAGGGTAAGAATTGTGAAAGCCACCTGAGATGCATGTGGGTTGGGTTCACACGTGCACGCGCCTTCTCTCTTCTGTTGCAGTGCCGATACACCCTGCAGTACACTTACCCGTATGCCTACTACATGGAGTCTGGACCCAGGAAGAAGCTGGTAAGGCCAAGCAGGCCTCTGCTCTGCCCTCTTAGCTTCAGAGATATCCTTGTCTACCTGTACTTTCCAGGAAAGTGGGGACCAGACCTTGGTTATTGGGAGGGCAAAACTGTCAGTTTCAAAAGTTCAGCTCTCCTGGGGTGCCTGGGTGGCTCAGTCGATTAAGCGTCTCTTAGTTTTGGCTCAGGTTATGATCTCAGGGTGGTGAGATTGAGCCCCGCCCCATGCTCAGCACAGAGCTGCTTAAGATTCTCTCTCTCTTTCACCCCTGTGTGCATATGTGCTTGCTTGCTCTCTTTCTTTCTCTAAAAAAAAAAAATTTGGTTCTCCTCTAGGCTTCTCTAAAATAGACTTCAGGCCCTGGCTGTAATATCAAGGCAGATATACCAAAGCTCCTGAATGGCCATAGTTATAGGACAACTGGCTAAAAAGCTCTGGCCACTTGGGAGGCCGGCACCATGCTTTAGGAGGACACCCCAGCTTGCATGTTCTCAAATTATAGTGGACTTTTTTACATCTTTGTTTAATTCTCTATCTTAGATATGGGTTGTTTCCTGTTTTTTTTTTTGTTTTGTTTTTTTTTAAGATTTTTTTATTTATTTGACAGAGATCACAAGTGGGCAGAGAGGCAGGCAGGGAGAGAGGGTGAAGCAAACTCCCCGCCGAGCAGAGAGCCCAATGCGGGGCTCGATCCCAGGACCCCGAGATCATGACCTGAGCCGAAGGCAGAGGCTTTAACCCACTGAGCCACCCAGATGCCCCTCCCCTGATTATAAAGTAATTCACATTTATTGTTTAAATGTTGGAAAACAGAAAAATATTTACATCATCCATAATCCCACCAGAAAGACATGGTCACTGTTAGCATTTTTCAGCCTTTTAAAATTATTTCTACACTTAATGTTAATTATATACATGACATTCTGTTGTTACAACCATTTATTGTTACAGCTGTCCTTATTTACCAGGCTGGTAAATACCATTTTTAATAAGTGCATAAATGTTGAATGATATGGTTGTACCATCAGTTCGGGCATTCATTGTTTCTGTTGTTCGTTACTATAAATAAGGTGTTGAGGAACATTTTGTGTATAATTGTACAATGGATGTACAATTACTAAGTCAAATGGTTTGAATATTTTTAAGACTTGATTTGCAGAAGGGCTGAAAAAATGAAGTATTCAGTGAATACTATGTCTGTGAATATCCATTTTGACTTGTTTTTGCAGCATTTGTTTCCCTGTATGTTGGGAATATTGTCTTCAGTGGCTTAAATTTTCCCCTTTCTTTCGGGGTAGAGGGTGAGTGTGGCCTTGCCGCTTGGCTGCACTCTTCAGGTGGCCTTTGACTGGATTCTGGCTCTGGCTGTACGAACTAACACCGCTCTCTGAGGACAGTGTCAGGGTTGTCTGTAGCTCATGCGAGCCTGAGCTGCTGCGTCTACCCCTCCATCTGCAGGCCCTGCCCCGGCTGCAGCCCCTCTCCTTTTGACCCTCCTGCTCTGCCCATACAGTTCGAATACCAGCAGGCTCAGCTGGAGGCTGAGATCGAAAACTTGTCGTGGAAGGTGGAGCGCGCAGACAGCTATGACAGAGGGGTAAGTGCCTGTCCCCTTCCTCGTCCTGTTGCAGGTCAGGGAGGACTGGCTTGTTAGCAGGTGACAGGGTTGTTAGCATGTGGACCAGAAGCTGCTGCAGGGAAGGGTGGGAAGGGCAGTGCCTTTGACCCCTTGAAGCCCCTGACATGGTGGGCGTGGCTTTGGCTGCTCTGCGCTCTCGGGACCGGGCAGTGCAAGCACCATCTTGCTTCCCTGGTGCAGGACTTAGAGAACCAGATGCACATAGCAGAGCAGCGGAGGAGAACCCTGCTGAAGGATTTCCATGACACCTAGATTGGGATGCGGATGCGCTGGAGTGAGGACGATGTGGCTGCGAGGCCTCCCGGCTGCCGAACTGCATGCTGCAGGCTCTGCCTTTCACCACCTCAGGCAACAGCCAGGGCCCCACTCCTGACAGACACTGGCCACACATCTTTTAGTCCATTTCTGTTTTCTTCTCATCTTTTCGCTTTTTGTTTCTACCAGGGTAGAGGCCACGTTGAATTGGCCTCTTTTCAGGACTTTTAATTCCCCCTGGATGGTTGTTGGGAGGGAGGGAAAGTTTTTTCTGAATGACTATTAATAGTATTAGATCATTACAACTTATGTAATTTTCAAAGGTTGTATAATTATACAAAAAAAAAGGCAAACCATAGAATTACACAGAACCCTTTTTAAAAATAAATTGGCATTGGAGTGTTTTACCCTCTAGCTATTTTACTTAGAATGTAACATGCTGCCTGCCCACCCTGCCTCAGAATGTCTCCTGCAAGAGGGCCCCAGGGTGGTCTCTGTTTTCCAGATTCTCATGTGTTTGGCCACAGCTGGTGTCTCAAGGGAAAAGTGTGGGTGGCAGACGGTGGGGAATTGAGTTGGAGCATGGAGCACAGGGAATCCCATCATGCCTCCTGCCTGCTCCTTGGGGACCCTTTTGTGGTCGGGTGTACCTGCCTTACCTTGCAGTGAGGAGATAATACAGAAAGGCGCCTTGTCATAGGGTGTCGTTGTCTCCGATGGCGCTGTGTGTCTGGGCTCCTCTTTCTTCCAGGTTTATTTGGGTCTGGCCACTGAGGCCAGAGCCCATAGCAGAGTATAGGTGGGGACATGAGTTCAGCACAGTGTTTCTTCTTGTCTCCTAAAGATAGAGATCTACTTTTAAAAGGAATTATTCCCCAAAATAAATTTGTTTTACCTTGGTCCCTTGTGCCAGTCTTCTAGTGATATAACTAACCGGGTTATGTTCACACGCGGCCGTCCATACCGGACACAGCTGCTACACTGTTCTCTGGTGAACTTCAGGGTCAGAGTTCAGCATGGCCCTCCCACGGGCACAGGTCTTCTGGACTCAGGGACTTTGTTCGCACAAGTGCTTTTCCTGTTATCAGGAGTGTGTTCTTCTCCTCCAGAGTGGCTGCTCTGGGGTCTGGAAGTCTGAGTCCAGGAGGGCCCTGGGTTTGTGGTCCCAGCTACTACACTGGAAGGGCTGGCCAGGGGAGAGGGCCAGCTTTGGTATGGTTGAGTGCAAAGGAACAGGTGGTCGGGGTAGTGTCCTGCCAGTCCGGAACCTGATCCTGTGGGCCTTTTAAAAGTTATATCTGTGGTTCCTGGGCGTTTTGTGGCTTTGTTCACTGCTTCCACTCTGAGGCTGGCAGAGCTGTCTGTACTCGACAGGGCCTCCTTCACGGAAGAGTTGCTTGGGAAGTCTGCGAATATTACAGAGGAAGTCCTTTGATACTCATTCTCACCTCAGTCAGCAATTTCCCAGGGACCATGTTAGCTGTAAACTGAGTCACTCTTGAAGACAGAGGGCAGCTGTAATTCTTGGGATCATGGGGTACACGGCTGGCTGCAGGCTCCCTGTCTCCCTCCAGTCCTAACCCAGGCTTTGTCTCTTCCTGTGATCTGCAAGGGAGGGACTGTGGGGCGGAGTGGGAGAACAAGTTAGGAGTGCAGCACATGAGCCCAGAATTGAATGGCGGGGGGCTCACTGAAGGAGGAGCGTGCCTGCTGCAGGACCTAGGGCTGGGTGTCCGTGCTACTCACTCCATCAGGTCCTTCCCCCTGTCACCGCCATGGCAGAGGCGTTGCAGCTCTGTGCCTTAAGTCACACCCTGGGCATCCTGGGCAGTTCTTGGCCTGCACGGCTACCACGTGGTGCACTTGTAGCCAGCTGTGGCCCCAACCACCGGAGCTGCAGGAGGTTCTGTGCCTAGAGTGTAGCCTGCAGCCCTTGACCTGTGGAGAGCTTCCGTTTGTGCCCCGGGGCTGTTCTTCACTAACATCATCAGGAAGATGGGAAAGGTCAGGCAGAGTTGTTCTGCCCTACAAAGGATAGACGATAAAGGAAGGCACAGTGTTTTCATGAATTTACCGTAATATCTTTGTTTTCTTCAAAGAAAAAGTTGAGGCAACGTCATCTGCTCAATGTTGAGTGGTTTATTCAAAATAAACAAAGTTTCTGATTATAAAATTGTGTAGAGTCTTCCTTCCAAGGATCCAAGTAACCTGAGCCAACACCCCAGGGGATTCTGGCCAGTCAGCATCAAATGAGGGCCTTCCTGATCAACTGCCTCCTCTAGAGAGCTGTGAAGGGCCCAGGGGTCTCTGTTCTACTTTCCTTCTCTGACTTTCTGAGAAGAGGGCATCTATGGAGGGAAGTCGAATATCCTGCCCGTTTTTATTTTCTTCTCCCTCCCTGAGTTGCAGGCCATACCATTCCCCGCCACAAAAAGATCCTGGGATAGCGGCAGAGTACTGGTGGGAATGCCTCACAGCTCCTGCAGAGGCCCTGATTCAGAAACCTCCTAGGTCCCTCCAAAGCAGATGTGGAAGCTTAGGGTTATACAGTATGGGGGGGGGGGTGGGGGGGGAGTGGCTTCACAGGGACTCTAGGATTACAAAGCTAGGACTCTAGACAGAAGCCTAAGTGTGTGGAGTTTAATCCCGAGGACTGAGGACAGGAAACGGAGTTTGGGTTCTGAATTGAGGGGGTCCACACTTGTGGTGGCAGGAGTGGCAGCAATTTTAGTTGTAGTTCAGAGGTTAAGGCTCCAAAGCTGTGGGCAGCATGCACAGGACAGGCAAGGCCAGAGAGGCTCTAGACACTGCCAGTTTGAACTCCACAGCTGCTCATCCCTTGCCCTCTGCTGTGCTGAGCCCCATGCATGGCACCTGGGCATACCATGGTGTGCAAAAGATCCACAGGCTCTACCCTCTTAGCCTCCAGAGCATGGGGGGACACAGATGGAATTGATCACTAGTGAAAGTCTTCACTGAGGCAGCAAGGCCCAGACTAAAGGGTTACTCCTGTAGATCAGTGGGCAGGGTACCATGGCCTTGGCACCATACCCTTGGGGATCTTAAAAATGAACAAGAGGGCACCTGGGTGGCTCGGTCAGTTAAGTGTCTGCCTTCGGCTCAGGTCATGATCCCAGGGTCCTGGGATTGAGTCCCGCATCGGGCTCCCTGCCCACTGGGGAGCCTGCTTCTCTCTCTCCCTTTGCCTGCCACTCCCCATGCTGTGTGGTCTCTCGGTCAAATAAATGAAATCTTTAAAAAAAAAAAAACTTTAAAAATGAACAAGATAGCACATTCTAGCAAAGTCTAGAGGAGGGATTTTCCATGTGGTCTTCAGGGGTAACAATCAGAGCACTATCCCTGTACTGGGCCCTGTTTTGGGTACTGAGGACACAGCTATTGTTCTTGGCTAAGGCCAGTTTCTGTCCCCACAAGACAATCACACTAATGGTGACTGAGCAGCCCATACCCACCTAGTCCTCACAGCAGCCCTGTGTGGTAGGTGCTGTCAGAGTACACATCATGGAGCTCTTCAGAATACGAAGTAATTTGCCCAAGGTTACCACGGCCGGTAAAACAAAAAATAATAATAAATTTTAAAATGGGGCACCTGGCTGGCTCAGTCGGTAGAGCATGGGACTCGTGATCTCAGGGTCATGAGTTCAAGCCCCACTTTGGGTATGGAGCCTATTTAAAAAAGAAACCTTATGGCCCTTAGGTAGCAAAAAGGCCATAGGTCGGGGCACCTGGGTGGCTCAGTGGGTTAAAGCCTCTGCCTTCAGCTCAGGTCATGATCTCAGGGTCCTGGGATCGAACCCTGCATCGGGCTCTGTGCTCAGCAGGGAGCCTGCTTCACCCTCTCTCTCTGTTTGCCTCTCTGCCTACTTGTGATCTCTCTTTCTGTCAAATAAATAAATAAAATCTTAAAAAAAAAAAAAAAAAGGCCATAGGTTTTAAAAGGCCAAGTTCCAGTTTATGATGTGGTTGTGAGATTCCCACAACCAACAGCAGGTGGAGCAGAACTAGACCGTGAGCATTCCACACCCCCACCCCGGTGCCCCAACAGGCTTGCCTTCTTTTGTCTGGCGATGAGTGAGAGAAGGAGCTGTGCATGGCAGTGAGCATTAGTCACTTGGGTATGGGAGATAGGAATATGGGAGAAAGGGGTTCCGAAAAATAAGGAACATGAGGATTTGTGGTTATCTAATTATAGGTATTTTTTAAGATTTTATTTATTTATTTGACAGAGAGAGAGCACAAGTAGGCAGAGAGGCAGGCAGAGAGAGAGGGGAAAGCAGGCTCCCTGCTGAGCAGGGAGCCCGATGCAGGGCTCGATCCCAGGACCCTGAGAACATGATCTGAGCCAAAGGCAGAGGCTTTAACCCACTGAGCCACCCAGGCGCCCCTAATTATACATATTTTTAAAAAAGATTTTTATTTATTTGACAGAGACACAGCCAGAGAGGGAACACAAGCAGGGGGAGTGGGAGAGGGAGAGGCAGGCTCCCCGCCAGAGAGCCCGATATGGGGCTCGATCCCAGGACTCTGGGATCATGACCTGATCCGGAGGCAGATGCTTAACGACTGAGCCACCCAGTCGCCCTGAATTATAGGTATTAAAAGGCTAAAGAGGAAATGGTCTCAACATTCATTCATGGGTACCAGAAAACCGTGACATCCTTGGTAAAACTGTGACTCGGTTGTTTGGTGGTCTTCTCATTAAAGAATTTAGGAGCGGGAACCTGGTGGCTCAGTGGGTTAAGTGTCTCCTTTGGCTCAGGTCATGATCCCAGGGTCCTGGGATTACGTCCTGCATTGGGCTCCCTGTTCAGTGGGGAGCCTGCTTCTCCCTCTTCCCTTGCTCCTCCCCCCTGTTCATGCTCTCTCTCTCTGTCAAATAAATAAAATCTTTTAAAAAAATAAAAGAACTTAGGAGATTAAAAAAGAAGAAAAAAAAATTCAGATGAATAATACGATTCGGGGAAAATTTACTTGCTCCGTTTGTGCTGTGTACTTGGAAGTTGAGAGACTTCTGACATAACTAGAGTGGCTTAAAGACAAGCTGCAGGAAATCTGGACACTGCTAAGTTGGTAATAGGATTTTTTGCATTTGAATCCAAAACAGTTCTTTTGTGGCCATTCTATGTATATATGAATGTATGTATGTATGTACTTTAGAATTCATTTCAGGGAGCAGGAGCCAGGCCCTTGCTGCCTCTGCTCTTCCACGCACAAGGAGTCCAAGCTCACCTGGTTACCTGCAGACTTGTCGGTTCCCAGTCGATCTGAAGCAGAATACTGGTCCACCGGTGGTGTTTGGTCAGCATCCCAACTTCGGCTGAACCATAACGATTCCCATTACCACTTCCCCCTCCTCCCCATTAGAAACGTCCAGAATGTCTCCTTTGGTTGGGCAGTGTTTCTCTGTAGTATCCTAAGGAGACTGACAGGATGGTCCCTGAGGGTGGCTGGCTGAGTGGGTGCACCCATGTCCTTGGGCACTGGTGAAATCTGCCATTGTGTGTAGGATCTCCAAGAGAAAGAGGTGGGCCTGCCTTTGGAGCCCCTGGCCTGCTCTGGGGAGACCAGAAAATGCAGACTCCACTTTTCTGGAAGAAAATGGGTGGGAGAGAGGCCTGTTAACAGGGTAAAGGGAAAACCACTAAGGAGACCTGACTCAGTGGCGTGGCTCTTGTCTGCCTGTGCACCTGGAGAGGTTGGCTTCTGCCCTGGGGACTGTGCATCTCTGCCTGAGGATAATCCAGCCCTAAAAGAGCTGGGAGCATGAAAATGCCCAGGCTTTGGCACTTGGCTGCTGGTATGTCCTCCCACCTCCATAGCTGGTAGATAATCTGAGTTTCTTTCCTCTGAGGCGACTACAGCCATACCACCCCGAATGCGCCCAAGCTTGTCTACTTTTCTTCTGAGGCAATGGTGTCTCAATTATAAAAAAGTCCCTTTCGCACAGAAAAGTGCTTTTCTCCCTCTTTCTCTGTGCCAACTTTGAGGCAAAAATGTTTCTGTGCACCAGAGCACCTGAATACCTGCTTGCGTTCCTGCAGGTTGTTGTTAGGGGTTTGAGCTTCCTGGTGCCAGGGCTCCTCCAGGAAGCCCTCTCTGACCACTCCAGACTGGATCCCACCGTCTATGCACGTATGCGACCTTGAACATCAGGCCGCTCCTACCTAAGGCCTGACTCCTATAGGCCTCCCTGTGAGGCCGCAGAGCCGAACTCCAGGGCATTCTTGGCCTTCTAAGCTGGCGAGCCACAGTGCCTAAAGCTGTGGGTCCTACACCATCACATGCGCAGTCGTCGGCCTCCGCGGCGTCCCCAAACTGCCGCATTATTGAGTCATCTTTTGGCACTGCCTCGTCGCTGTCACCCCACTCCCGGGAACGAGAAAACGCAGGGCATACTTTTCCTGGAAGTGGGAAGTGCATCTTAACTAGGGGACGGAGAAAGTACTAATAGGGTTTCCTTTAATGGTGCTGCTTTTGTGTGCCCCTGCATTGCGGGAGAGGGAGGGGGGTCGGCTTCCGCCCTGGGGAGTGCGCATCTCCTCCTGACAGTAACCCACCGCGGGAAGCGAAACTCCAGCGTGGGCCGGGGTCCAGGGCACAAGGGAGACGGAGCGCCGAGCAGGGGCGGGCGCGGGCGGCCCCGGCGGTGCAGCATCCCCAGGCACGGTCTCCTAGAGACCGCGGCGCGCGCGGGCTCCGCGGCGGTTGTCCAGGCGACGGCGCGGCGCGGCGCGGCGCGGGCATCCCCGCGGCCCCTCCCCTGGGCGTGCGCGCGACCTGGGCGCCATGGCGGCGGCGGCGGCGGCGGCGGCCCCGAGGCCGGAGGCCGCGAGTCCGCAGTGGGCGCCGCCTGGACACGAGCGGGCCCGGACCGCGGCCGGGCTGGGCGACTGCGAGGACGCGCCGGTCCGGCCGCTGTGCAAGCCCCGCGGCATCTGCTCACGCGCCTACTTCCTGGTGCTGATGGTGTTCGTGCACCTGTACCTGGGCAACGTGCTGGCGCTGCTGCTCTTCGTGCATTACAGCAACGGCGACGAAAGCAGCGACCCCGGGCCCCAGCGCCGTGCCCAGGGCCCCGGGCCCGCGCCGACCCTGGGTCCCCTCACCCGGCTCGAGGGCATCAAGGTGAGGACCCTCGTCTCGCCGGGCTCCAGGCCCTGCACGGCGAGCCCGTGACGGCCGCCGCGCAGCCCACAACCTCCACGCTGCTCCCCGCGTCGTCCGCCCCGCGCGCACACCCCCACTCGTCGCGCTCGGGGCCCGGGCGCCTGCACCCTCCTCGGGCGGCGCGGACAGGGGCCCGAGCTGCCCGCAGTGCCCCTTTCCCTTAGGTGGGGCATGAGCGTAAGGTCCAGCTGGTCGCCGACAGGGATCACTTCATCCGAACCCTCAGCCTCAAGCCGCTGCTCTTTGGTAAGTCAGCTGGGCGCTCCTGGGAAGGGCCAGGGGCTGCTGTTTGGGGGCGCCCGGAGGCTCGTTTTGGCCACGTGACTTCTGTTTTGAAAATGGCTGCTTCGAAGTAGCTTTTATCACCCAAAGGTTTCCCAAAGTGAAGTACCAACCCCCACCTCTATAATAGGGTCACAGGGTGACCTTTCCACACTCCCCTATCTGACCCCTACTCTGCAGCTGATTCTTCCATTACAGGGCTGGGCAAGGTGACCCTGAGGCGATTGTCTAAACACTTCATTGAAACCATCTTTGGACACTTCCTGCCATCATTAATTCTGTCACATTCTAGAATTGGGGGAGGGTGGGAGAGACTGCTAACCAGGTCCTAGCTGATCTCAGGGCCTCTGAGGAGGAATCTCACTCCCAAAGTGGACCCTGTGGTCTGACGAGGGTTCTTAGGATGCAGTTGTGTTCAGCCATAAGTAGGCAAAACCTTCCAGTGTGACCTCATTTGGAAGCAGCATCAGAGCTCAGTTTCTGAGCTCCGGTTATGTGCTAGGCTTCATGTGATCGTTTCAATTAATTCTTACAACGCCTATGTGAGGTGAGTGTGGATCCCACCCTCAGGTTGGGGGGCGGGGGGAGTGAGACACAGAGAGCTGCGGTTGGTTGGCCAGACTCCTATAGCTAGCTCAGGAGCGAAGCTAGGACTAGAACCCAGGCAGCCTGCCTCTAGAGCCTGTACTCTCTAGCCAACATGCTAGCTGAGAAGACTCATGAAGTTCTTCAGAGACCACCAGTGTCAGCAAGGTGGGGTTCCCCAGACTCATGACCCTGCCCAAGAGAGGTTTGCCCACCCAGCCCTGGGTATCCAGTGTCAGTGACACACTAACCTGCAGACCTGGGGCCATTCCTGCCTGCTGGGGGACGGTGTGGGTTAGGGGCTTTCAGGAGGGGCTGGGGACCAAAGCAGAGCATCTGAGCACATGCCATTACCCCTGGGGCAGAGCGCCCTGGTTGAGAATTATGCCTAGACCTATGAGAACAATTTCACATGCCTGCAGTGTAAGGGGAAATAGGTTATGCTGGTCCTGTTGTGGGAAGGGCCCTAAAAGGTTATTGTTACTATTATTACTGACACGTAAGGTTGAAATCTGTGCCAAGCACTATTTTAAGTGCTGGGAACACAGCACTGAACAAAATAGGAGAAAAAAAAAAAAAAGCAAATACACCAAAAAAACCAACAACACACACACCTAAAGCTGACATTCAAATAAGGAGACGGACAATAAACAAACAAATATATATGGCATGTCAGTTGGTGATAAATGATTGCAGATAAATAAGGCAGAATTTCAGCTGGGGTTGAAACTCTTAATAGGGTGACCAAGGTAGGCCTCCCTGTGAAAGATATTTGAGCAAAGACCTCTAGGAGCTATGGGATCAAGCCAAGTGGCTGTCAAGAAAGGCTGATCCAAGCAAAGGGAACAACACTCACCCCTTTACTGCTACACTGCTGTGAACAGACACGCCTGAAGGGATTGTGTTCTCAGCCTTCTTGGGACATGTATGCATGTAATTCAGATGTACATTATGTTAAATGAACCATGACCCATAACTGTACCCCTCATCCCCTAACAAGCAGCTGTTGCATCAGAGTCCTATAAAGCAGAGAATGAGAAACCCAAACCCCATAAAGTATAGGAAGCAGGAGAGATATGATGCAAGGTAAACTGGTTCTGGTTAAGCCATCAGATGGGTCTGTGTGTCTGCAGATTACGAAGGGCATGGCTGGGAGAATTGGATGGCTGCACCAAGAACTTCCAGCTGTGGCCCCCATTTTCTCCCAACTCTTACATTGACTTTGAGTCTGCTGGTGGACAGTGTCCTGGGTTTTACCCAGGAAGTCCTGGGACTTGCTCCCTGATGAAAGGAGGTGAGCCACATGAAGAAGGGATCAGTGATTATAGGAAATCCACTTGTGAGGCAGGGGAAGCACAAGGGAGAGGATGTCGGAAGGGGGGCAGTTCCTGAATGCTGTGGTGTTGGATAGATCCAAAACAGGAAGCCTTACCCCAAGAAGGAGCAGAGTCTGTCTTCTCTGCCTGCCCATTTATTCATCTACTATCACCCTAAAAAGGCAGGAGGGCCCAAGGAGAATGGGCCTGCCGTGGGCTCTGCCACCTCTGCCTTGCTGTTCTTGGTTCCAAACCTGTGACCTTCAGCCTCGGGACCCAAGATGCCAGGACTTGAGGGGCGGGTGTTCAGGATGTAGACTGGGGCAAAGGGATTGGGTTCTACCCCAGAGTGCCCGCATCTCCAGGGGAGGGAGTCCCACCACTTCATGGGGAAGACCCCATGCACCTACAGCCTCTCCCTTTGGGAAACATTTCCCTGTTTCCCACCTTTGTCCTAGAGACCTGGGGCAAGTGGGACACCTGGAGCACTAAGGCCCCACTGTGAGTTCTTGGCATAATACCTGCCAAGTATGCCTAGTGTGGTAGACATTTCGCAGGGATTTGGACCATCAGAAGTCAGCTGAGGACTTCGTCTTGTTCAGTTCAGAAGGGAGGTGTTGCAGTTTTGGTCATCTCTCTGGGGACATTGCCACCTTTCACGTGGCTCACCTCTCCCTCCACCCCACCCCCATTCTGTGTCTAAACAACAGATCAATCTTACCACCCACTTCCTTAAAAGTCTCCAAGATTCCCACTTCACCTCTAAGTGTCATTTGGTGGTGCCCTCCTCTCCTGCTGCCCCTTCCTCACTTCTTGTTGTCCCCAAACTCATGCTGCCTTGGGGCCTTTGTATGTGCTGTGCCCTCCACCAGAAGGCTCAGACCTGACTCTTCCCACAGAGGGTACTTTCCGCTCCATTGGGCCTGTGCGCACACATCCCCTCCTCAGAGACCTCTCTTGACCTCTCACTGGTCTTAAGAGGTTCCCAGACGCCCTTGCATCTGACTGTTTGGTTTTCTTCTCGGCACTTAGCAACCCTGGAGACTGTCTTCTGTATTTGTCATTCGTACCTCTGCCCCTAAAGGCGAGCTGCATGCGGGAGAGGCCTGATTTGTGCGGGCTTTGTAGTCAGCAGCCGGAGTCGTGTCTACTGCCGGTCATGACTGGCTGGCTGGAGGGATTTACTGGGCACTCAGCCAGGCCAGCACCTGTCTGCTTGCTCCAAGTGACCTCCCACCACCCTGGGAGGTGCCCCCTGATTTGGCATTCCCTTCAAGAGCAGCAGGGGGCGCCTGAGAAGGCTAACAAGAGTTTTAGCCCATTTTCCTAACTACTTTACTTAAGGTAAATGAATAACTGACATCAGTGCACAAAACAGTTTATCTTAAGACCATGACTGCTTTATCATAGGGTTTCCAAGTTGGCTCAAGAAAACAATCAGGCAGTTACTTAGGATGGCTGTATTCTTGACAAACACTGGAGGCCCAGAAATAGGGAAAAAACTGTGTGTGTGTGTGTGTAGAAGTTCAGGTTTGTAAGCAGCTGAATGCAGTTTTCTGCATGGACTTCTCCCCTATTCCCTGTGCTTTTCCACAGGCCTGCAGCTTGGTGGAACCGTGGGCTCAGTAAAAGTCAGGCAGATAAAACCGGGTCTGTGGGGCTTGACGGGCGCTTAGCCTGAGGCTTTGCACCTGCCCTGAGGCAGCTTGGGCTGCTAGGGCTTGTGGGCATTAGCCAGGCTGTCATCCCAGACCTGGGAAAGGCAGAAGGACAGAAGAGTTGTCTTGCCCACCCAGCACACACTCTCCTGCTAGGGGAGCCAGCCTCCTTCGTGTCTGGGCAGAGCACTATAGTTCAGGAAGGGGCCCCTTAGCTGTGACCACAGCAGTGGGCTCCTGCCCTGCTTGGGCCCTTCCTGGGGCTTCTCGGGACTCTGGTCTGCAAGTGTCCGTGAAGGGCCGCAGATAGAGGGTTTTAGGTGTGTCCAGGGCAGTGTGGGCTTCGTGTGGCTGGCTCTCCCTGCCTGTAGAAACCCCTATCATGGGCACTGGTGATGGTGCCACCTACGCACGGCCAGCTGCAGATGTCGGTGGCCTTGGCTCCAAACATAGGCCGTGGTTACCAGCAGCTGAGGGCCCTGCACCTCCCCACTCAGCACATAGGTCCCAGCATGCCTTCCTCGCAAGAGGTTGTGCACGCACGTGGCATCCAGCTGCAGCCAGCGACGGAGAGTAGGGGCCAGTTCCACGGCAGGCAGTGGGCCCGCCTTCAGCACCTCTAGCCGGGAATCCACATGGCAGTGTGAGAGACCAGAGAACGACCCGTTGCATCGGGAGAGCCTAACCTTCACTGCTGAATGGGATCAGAGGAGTGGGGTGACTCCCAGAGCCTCTAGGAGCACCCCCCCATCCCCTCCACCTGGTGAACCACACCCTCTGTGATGCTCTACTCCTAATCAGGGTCCTAGGGAAGGGCTGAAGTCCTGGCCACCACCCTCCTAGGCAGATTTGTTTGGTGTGTTGTTTTAGCAATGCCACGCTTATTACAGGCATTTATTTTGTAGCTCTAACCAGGTACAGCATCTGAGTGTCCCCTCTTTTCATTTGTCTTACACGGAGCTGGGAGCTGGGATGGAGGCACTTGTGAGGTGGGTGTAAAAGGCTTTGGACTCTAGGGGCTCACCAAAGTCGCTGGCACAGAGCGCGTCCAGGACCTCGTTGGACGAGCGGGCGTCCTGCAACTCACAGTCCCTGCAGCTGGCGCGCGGCACTGGGGGGAGGGGCCGAGTGAGGCTCTGTCGGGAGCGATTGGGGGAGGGGCAGCCAGCGCGGGGTGGTGTGGGGGCCCTCCCACTGGCCCCCCGTTCTTCACCCTGAGACCCGTTGCTGTGGCCGGTCCCTGTCTCCCCTACCAGAGGGACTCGTGTACCTGGCTCTGCGGGCAGTGGCTTGGGAGGGTGGGGCCCCCGCGCGTGGGCCGGGCCTGGGAGCCGTGCGGGGACTCACGTGGGCGGCCCAGGCGGGAGCGGTTGGAGACAGCCGCGACGCAGAGGCCGTGGCCGGCGGGGAAGCGGCCGCAGTGCAGGATGGCCGGCCAGGGGTAGCCGTAGCAGGCCATGATGGGCGCACAGCTGGCCTGCACGGCCTCGCACAGGCTGCGGCACGGATAGATGACCCTGCGGAGGTGGGAAGGATGGAAGGATCGCGGCGACGGGGCGCTCAGGACCGGGTTTCCCGGAGCATGGGCTAGGCCCCCCCTTCTCCATTCCCCCCACCCCCGCCCCCCTGCAGCTCCCAGTACTGAGGCACAGCAAGGGACTTCGCGGTTGCCGGGCAACGACACCTGGTCACCTAGCAACGGCTCTCAGCCCCGCATGCCCCCCGCCCAGCGCTTCGGTCTTACAGCCCCCACCGTCCTTGTGTGGCCAGGGCTG
Source organism: Potos flavus (assembly GCA_028534135.1). NCBI lineage: Eukaryota > Metazoa > Chordata > Mammalia > Carnivora > Procyonidae > Potos > Potos flavus. The sequence continues at coordinate 14,346,795 of CM052898.1, forward strand.
CTTTCCAGCTTTCCAGCGCACCTCCCCCTCCAGCTGCGGACGTCCAGTGCCGCGGAGAGGGGCGTGTGCGAAGGGCCCTGCGCTCCCGGCCTTCACTCTCCATCTTGGAGGGAGAAAGCAGAGCCCTCCCTCTTGTCCTGAAAGGCTTGTGGGAGACTGCAGTTTCTGGCCAGGCAAAGAGCAGAGGCCCGATCATTGGATTCTGAAAGAGCCCATTCTTGGTGCTACTGGCATGGTGACCCTGAGGCTCTGGGAATGTCCCTCAGAGGAGGGACTGAAGGAGCTGTTGTTGACCGGGTAGGTTAGGCTGGGGAATCAGCCTTGCGATCTCTGGGCTTGGAGAAAAGGCCCTCAGATGAGCTCCATCTCTTGCCAGGATCCCTTGGGCAGTTTCCACACCTCCCTGGAGAGGGGCTTCCAGCGCCTCAGCCCAAAGCAGCCTACCCATTTGCCGTACCTTGACATTAAAGAGCCCTTGATGCCAAGGGTGCTCACCATTGATGGTCTCCTCCCTGTGTCTCCTCTGTCCCATGGGCACCTGCTCCCCTGGGCCAGGAACACCCTGACAAGACAATCCTTCATTTCCGTCCCCACCCCTGTCGCACCCAGCACTGAGAGATACATGGCAATGGTTAGCGGCCAGGCCCCAGAAGAGGAAAGCCCCCACCCTCCCCACCTAGGAGCCCCTGCCCTACCTGTCGAGGCACACAGGGGCAAAGAGGGAGCAGAGGAAGAGGCGGGCATCCGGGTGGCACTCCCTGGCCAGCAGGGGCAGCCAGCTGACCGACTGCTGGAGAGCCTCGGCCGCCGTGTCATGATCCAGCAAGTTGGGCAGCCGCATCTCTGAGTAGCCAATGTCGTGGCACAGCGCCATGGCTTGGGGAATGGGCATGCAGTGTGTGGGGCCCCGGGAAGCCCCTGCTCCGCTGTCAGCCCACAGCACCACCAGTGCCACTAACAGCCACGGCCCTTGATCCATCACCTGCTTTGTCTGCCTTGGTCTTAATGGGCTGGGGCTGGGGCCTTTATAGGTCTGTACCCACACCCCAGGAGCCGGTGTTTGTGCAGGTCCTGGGTGCTGGGACCCATCTGGTTAGGCCCCAGTGTGCTGGCCTGGGCCATTTGCATCGGATTAGCACACCGCAGGGGACTGTAGAGGCTGGCGGCATCTTGAGGCCTGCGGATTACCAGCACTTAATAAACTGAAGAAACCTGGGCCTGTGTTTTTTCTTTTTCTGGTTTACTTTTCTTGTTTGTTTATTTTTTAAGCTACCAGGAGGTGACTGTTGATTAGCAGTTTGGTCTAACCCATTGTCCGGAGCTGCGTCTCCCCCTCCCCCGCAGTGGATGGCTCACACCCTTTCTGGGTTTGCGGGGTTGGGGGGTCAGGCAGGCCTGGGTGGAGGCCTTTATCCTGCCCTCAGTGTCACCGCGTCTGGGTCATCTATCCAGGGAAGCTGAATGTGGTCGTGAGCATGGACTCTGGAGTACGACAGCCTGGGAGGTCCGGGACAAGTCACTCACGCCTCTGTGCCTGCTATGCGTCAGGGATGAGAAAGGCAAATTGAAGGGGCCCAGCTTTCTAGGATGAGTGTAAGGATTAAGGAGTTGATGACGTGCTTAGGACAGGACACAGAATCCGTGCCCCCTAAGTGTGATCTGCTGTGATAACCACTAAAAACCCTTCGAGGCCTGGCTCTGAGCAGCCGTTTTCCTTCCTCGTGGCAATGCCTGGAATTTAATGCTGGGAGTACAACCCAGAGAGGGGGTAGGCCGCTCTGCAGTTCTGAGGGCTCACTGTGGCCGCAGGGCCCTGCCTCCACCTCCAGTCAGTTCCTCTGCGGGCCTCTTGGTCCCCATCTAAGGAAGTCCTCTGTCCCGGGAACAAGGGGAGGAAGCAGGGCCCCCGCTCCTGTCTACGAGTGCCTGGGACCACTGGGGGATGGGCTCCAGGTGTGAGACTCACTTTCCAGCATGAGCAAGCTGCTTGTGGAGCTGGTGTGGGGCATCCAGCCACCGGAGCCGAGCCCAAGCCTGCCTGGCCTTGACTCAGACTTAGAGGCGTGACGTTCAGTGTACGCTTGTTCCCAAAGCCAAGGACACCCGGGGCATCTTCTCAGAGCATCTGCCAAAAACCTAAGAGATCCCCACAGACAGATGTGCCAGCACAGGGCAACTCAGCCCTGGGCAGATGGTCAGCGCCGCTCGTGCAGGAGAGTGGAGGGCAAGGACTGGCCCACAGCCCTGAATGTTTTACACTTTGTTTTTATTTGATCAATGCTGAAAAGCAAAAATGAAAGCAAAAACCAGTCACCATCACCCCACTTTAAAATATGTACCCAATCAGAAGTGGAGGTCAACCCTCTGGCCCAAGGTGGGGGAACTCCTGCTCAGCTTAGCTCTAGCAGGCTTCCCAGGGCTCCCCTGGGAAATGCGTGCCCTCGGCATCAAAGAGAAAAGCCCCACATTCCGAATGCTAGCCAACCTTTGCGGAACAAATCAGTCCTGGGGTCAGAGTCCGGAGTAGAGGTAAAGAGGTGTGTGAAGTCCTGACCTGGTGTGTGCAGGGGCACAGGAGTCCCCCAGGAACTCTGCAGAGAAGAAGGCACTGGTTGCATCAGTGCCCTGGCTCAGTCCTTGGCCTCCCCCACCTCCTCTTCTGGCAGAGATCCCTGGCTTCCTGAGTGATGAGGAGTGTCGGCTCATCATCCACCTGGCCCAGATGAAGGGGCTACAGCGCAGCCAGATTCTGCCCACTGAAGAATACGAGGAGGCAATGGGCACAATGCAGGTCAGCCAGCTGGACCTCTTCCGGCTGCTGGACCAGAACCGCGATGGTCGCCTGCAGCTCCGTGAGGTTGGGATCCTGGGGTGTGGAGTAGGCCCAGGGTGGGAGTGCCTAGAATGGTCTTTCTGGTGGCCTTCTCAGCCCTGGCCCCAAGAGTCAGGTGCCCTCTCAGATCGGCTTGGGCATGCCCAGTTCCAGGGCCCGCCCTTCTCCTTCCCTGGAGAGCCCCTTGCTGCCTTGGGAACCCCAGAAGGTGGCAGGAGAATCCCCCTAGGGGTGATGACATTTATTACCACAGTTCCTGGGTGCCATGCCATCTGTGGTCTGGATTCCTTGCTGACGTGGCTAGGGACCCATGGTGGAGGGGTGGCAGGTCTGAGGGTAGCCAGAAGTCTGCATCTCTCTTTTATATGCCTCTCACACCGGGCTTCTGACAGAGGTCTTGGCAGGGTGGAGGGTCCCTTGCCTATACAGAGTGCCCCACTGAGCCTGGTCTTCTCGGCAAGTCTGGTGGTCATGCCCTGGCCAGGCCTCCCCTGGGTGCGTGTTCCCTGTTTGCACCCAGGCTTGGCTTCCCCCCTCTAACCTGGACAATCTGAGTGGGTCACAGTCCTGTGCTTCACTCTGCCTCCAACCCAGCTGGCAGTGCTGGCCATGAAGGCCACAGTCCCAACAGGGCCAAGAATGCCTATGGCCCACAGGTCTCTTAGCTGTCTTCCTGGCCACCTCCCGAGATGCCTGTGGGCCTCTCTGCCTACCCTCCCTTCAGCCCAGGGACCCCAGGCTCTGCCCTGTGTCCTCACCCATTACCCCATCACCTGAACCCTTAGCCCTTACAGCAAGAACTGGGTGGCCGTCTGTGCTCCGGTGGCTCTCCATCGTTGGGGCCGCTCCACTGAGGGACCATCTTGTGCTTTAGGTCCTGGCCCAGACTCGCCTGGGAAATGGACGGTGGATGACTCCAGAGAACATTCAGGAGATGTACTCTGCGATCAAGGCTGACCCTGATGGTGATGGTGAGCTCATACCTCGCCACAGTTCCGTCCCTGTGAGCCTCCTGCCCCCCGTACACCCAGCTTCTAGAGTAGCCAGATATGGAGAGGCGAGGATGCACCCTTGCCTCTCACTGCCAGGCAGTAGACTGGGTCCTCCCATTTGCCTTGGTGACAGTCTAGAGGACAGTTCTTGGAGGCCCTTTTGACCTCAACAGGCAGAGTCTGGGGTCCAGGAGGGGAGTTGCTGGTTAGCAGAGGCCAGTGTAGGTCCAGCAGGAGCAGAGGGCTGGTGAGGCCAGCTTGAACTTGGCCGTTCTCTCTGCTCTATCTACTCTCCGGCCACACGGGATCGTCCCCAGAACCGTCTCTGACCTACCTAAAATTTTGCTTGCCTTCCTCTCGCTCACCTAGAGTCATGGTAACTGCTGGGGGTGGTTTGGGTAGGGGAGCTGTCGTGCAATGAGTCTGTGCCCTGTCCCCACCCCCTTTGGGCATAACTCTCAGGATGTTACTAAGGTGTAGTCATCACTCACATGCCCAAGTTCTAGGCGAAATGGGGAAGATACAACTGTGAAATAGGACTCAGGAGAATGGTCCTGTGGCTGGTGATCCCAGAGTGCAGGATCTGGCCAAGACCTGGGGCTGGAGGGATGTCATGCTGCTACTGCCCCTGTGTATAGAGCTGGTGACAGGCCTACAGGCCTTGAGTGTTCCCCACCCTCAGAGAAATCAGGGCCAAACAATGGAAGGTTTCTCCCTTAGGAGAACCCGAGTGGCTGAGTCGCTTAAGCATGTGACTCTTGATCTCAGCTCATGTCTTGATCTCAGGGTCGTGAGCTCAAGCCCCACGTTGGGCTCCACGCTAGGCATGGAGCCTACTTAAAAAAAGAAAGAAAGAAAGGTTTCCCCCTGAAGTCAGCCAGGATAACATGGACACCAGCTACTCTTCCAGAACTCCGGCTTCCAGTGGGGCTCCTGCTTTACGGGCTGGGCGGGAACAGGAGGGAGTGGCCTCATTTGGGAGAGTGGCCTGACTTTCTTTGTTGAGGGAGAGTGCTAACCCAGCAGGCAGGACTGGCTAGGTAGATAGATATATTCCACTCGGGATGGGACCTGAGGTCATAAGGGCCTGGTGCCCAGGAGTTGAAAGCCGGACAGCATGGAAGGCCCTGGACAGAACCCAGCACTGACTGCTCTTTCTTCACCCTCTGTAGGACCGGAGGGTGGCCACCACGTGCTTTAGAGCCAGGCTGGGGGGCCAGGGGCAGTCCTTGGGGGGTCCTGGCCATATGGTTCAAGCTTCCTTTGGCCACCCCGCTCTGGCCAATCTGGTAGGGGTTGGGCTTCTTCCTTTGGGGGGCTAAATCCAGGTTTAAACCGAGGAAGTCAACTTCCCTGGGTCTTCCTGGAGGGCCTGATGTGACAGAAGCCAGGTCCATCTGACCCAAGAGTCCAGGTTGGGGGACAGGTGCACGTGGGCCCCCAGTGGCTGAGGCCCCTCCCCCAGGGGGAGGGCGGGGGTGCTGCCTGCCACTGTGGCCTCCTCGCATGGGCTTGGGGGGCATTGATGATGGGCGCCCTGCGCAGGAGTGCTGAGCCTGCAGGAGTTCTCCGGCATGGACCTTCGGGACTTCCACAAGTACATGAGGAGCCACAAGGCGGCATCCAGCGAGCTGGTGCGGAACAGCCACCACACGTGGCTCTACCAGGGGGAAGGTGCCCACCACGTCATGCGTGCCATCCGCCAGAGGTGAGCACGTCAGCGGGAGCAGGCCTTGTGGGGCCCTCACAGAAGGTCTCGGCTAGGGCCAAGAGGACAGGCTTGATTAGCCAACTCCGGATTAAGTTCTACTTGTTAGACCAGGATTAGGACCCTTTAAAAGACAGGCAATTAGCAAAGGCAAATTAACCCTCGTTGCGGGCCAACAATATACATTTGGGATTAGAAATAGACTGGAATGTTTGTTTTTTGCTAGTTAGAGAAATGACTTCTTATCTCTGTCCACAGGACCCCCTGCCCCTGAGCAGCCAGGGGTATTAGATAAGCAACCTCCTTCCTGAAGGGAGTGATCCCTGTTCCCAATTTAGTGGAGATCTCATCTTCCCCACCCAGCGTGGTCTCTGGCATCCCAGGAGAAGGGCTCCTGAGTAACCCCTTCCCACTCCTACTGGGCCCATCTGGGGGGTGGGGCTAGGGGCTTCCAGGGGAGGTGGGCAGGGGCACAGCTTGTGGCAGGTCTGGGGTCTGGCTTCTTCAGGGTGCCACCTTGCATGAGACTGCCCAGCTGAATGCCTGCTGCCCACCAGGGTGCTACGCCTCACCCGCCTGTCACCTGAAATCGTGGAGCTCAGCGAGCCGCTGCAGGTTGTGCGGTATGGCGAAGGAGGCCACTACCATGCCCATGTGGACAGCGGGCCTGTGTACCCGGAGACCATCTGCTCCCATACCAAGCTGATAGCCAATGAGTCTGTGCCCTTCGAAACCTCCTGCCGGCAAGTACCTCCCACCCGGGGTGACCTTCCACTCCTAGGCCAGGCATTCCCGTGACATAAACACAGCCCTGTCCTAATGGGATGCCCCCTGTATGGGTCCAGGAGGGCACTGGGCCATTCTGGTTGAGGATACGCCATCTCTCTCCCCAGTTTGTTTACCAAGTGGCAGGAAAGGGGTGGCCATCTTGTCTTAGCGGCCAAACTAAGGTGCCCATAGACACTGGAACTTTTCCCCAGAGCACTGAGGCAAGGGGCAAGGCTGGGTCTCCAGCTTTTTTGGTGCCTCCTCCCCTGGATCTTGATTCTCTCCCACGGCTGGAGGCCTCAGCTTCTCCCTTTGAAGCCGTGTTCCCCTCCCCTGCTCAGGCAGGAAGGCAGGCCTCTTCTCTTCATGTGACTGCTCTTCTACTCCCGGCTAGCCCTTCTTCAGGACTGTGCTGCTCCTGCGAGCCTGCCTTTCCCAGCCACGTAATTTAGCTAAGCACACCTGTGATCTTGGTCACACAAAACACTGTGATACACAGAAAGAGACTCGGTTTGTGGGAGGAAGGACAGGCTAGGGACATCTTGGCACTGACCTGCAGTGTTGTCGCTGATCTCAGCCTGCCCCCCTCTGGCCCTTGGGCACCTGGGCAGCTTATCCTGCCCACAGGTAAGCCTGTGGGAGTGTCCACAGCTGCTCAACGGGCCCCCTGCCTTACAGCTACATGACAGTGCTGTTTTATTTGAACAACGTCACCGGTGGGGGCGAGACTGTCTTCCCTGTAGCAGACAACAGAACCTACGATGAAATGGTAAGGGCCAACCAGGCTGTTACTCTGGTGGGATGGCAGGGCCTTGGGCAATCATAGTATATACCCCTCCAGACCTGGGATGATGGGCCCAGGTGATCCCCTGGGCACTTCTGACTGGTTTCCCTCTGGCCACTTTTGGCTCCCTGGCCTTGGCTCCTGGCCATACAGTGGCGGCAGTTTGAAAACCCCACCATCCTGCTGCCCACAGAGTCTGATTCAGGATGATGTTGATCTCCGTGACACTCGGAGGCACTGTGACAAGGGGAACCTGCGTGTCAAGCCCCGGCAGGGCACAGCAGTCTTCTGGTACAACTACCTGCCTGATGGACAAGGTGAGGGCCTGTGACTAGGCCAAACATGCCTTGAGGGAAGCTGCCCTTTATCCAGCCCAGACAGCCACCCCAGTGGGATGCTTCCAGCACCCCTATGAATGTTTTTCTGGCCCTGGTGCCTCCCAAAGGTCCTCAGTGACTTCAGCGGCCTGCACCTGTGTAGCCTCCTGGGTTATCTTGACGCCTGTGATTGATTCCCTGATGCTCCAGCCTTCCAGCTCACTGGGGCTGGGGACAGTCTGGCAACAAGAAAGCTGGTTTCAGAAGACCAGTGGTGGTGTCAGTGCATTGGTTGGAGAGAGATGCTGAGCCCCAAAGGAGGCCGTGCAGCCAGACTTTGCCACCGATGTGGGGTGGGCCCACCGATGGCCACCCTGGCCATGCCCTTGACCTGTATGAGGTCATGCTCAGGTCAGCGCCGCCTAGAGCCCCTCTGGTCCACCTCCCTCGCTCACACCATCCTCCTCTCCTAGGTTGGGTGGGGGACGTGGACGACTACTCGCTGCACGGGGGCTGCCTGGTCACAAGCGGCACGAAGTGGATCGCCAACAACTGGATCAACGTGGACCCCAGCCGGGCACGGCAGGAGCTATTCCAGCAGGAGATGGCGCGCCTGGCCCGCGAAGGCGGCACTGACTCCCAGCCAGAGTGGGCCCTGGACCAGGCGTACCGCGACGCGCACGTGGAGCTCTGAGGGGAGTGTCGGCCTCAGCCCCCAGCCCCAGGCCGCCCGCCGCCCCATGTCCGGGGACTTGCCATCCCCCTGTCCAGATGCAGGCCCACCCCCGCCCCCAGCCGCGATTAGGGCACAGTTCCTATATTCGTGTTATTTATTGTGTACAGACCCATGCTACCCCCAATAAAACCACGGCTTTGAGCCGCTGGGCTGAGAAGCCATACGTCGGGTCGGGGAGGGGGAGGTAGATGGGGCCAGTGGAAGCCCGCGGCTGCGCTCGGCGAGCGTCACGTCAGGGGGAGGGGCGAGGACGGTCTCGCCAATGACGAGCTGGATTTCATGGGGCGAAGGGTCGTGATTGGACATCGGCCGCAGGCGACCCTGGGCTCCGCTACCTGTTGCTAAGGCCGGTGCAGATCGGCTCTGCTGCGCGCGAGGAGGGCTCGTCTCGCGAGAGCGCAGCTCCCTTCTTGGCCAAGGCAGCCGCAGCGGCTCGAGGACCGACATGGACGCCCACGAGGACTACGTCTGGCCGCGGGCAACCTCAGAGCTCATGCTCCTCCCGGTCACGGGTCTGGAGTGCGTGGGGGATCGGCTGTTGGCGGGTGAGGTTTGGGCCGAGGCGCGCGCTAGCGAAGAAACCGGGCGCTCGCAGGGGGCGGGACCATGAGAACAAAGGGATGCCTCCAAGGAGGAGGACGGGCGGCGAGATGAAGCCTGACCGGGGTGGGCGGGAGCCCAGAAGATGGGCTGGAGGCCCTGCCGGAGGAGCCCCAGAGACAAAAAAACGGTGTGGCTATCGAGTTCCTTCACAATCTGCAGCTGACGTGGAAAGGGCGGTGGGGCCGCGGGAAAATGCGGGGAAACGCAGTGGCTTGGGAGGCGGGGCAGGGAGGGAGAGCGGTGTGTGGCCCCCGCCGGGAGCCGAGGGGGGAAGTCGGCGGTGAGCCCCCTCAAGGTGGGCGGGCCCCGGGGGCGGTCTGTGGTGTGGCCTCTCGGGGGAAGGCGGGGCTCGGTGGGCGGGGCTGTGGACTCCCAGGGGCGGGTGAGGCTCCTCCTTGGAAGGTGGGGACGACGAGGATGGGGTAGCGGGAAACCAGGGATGAGACCTTTCTGAGTGGGCCAGTGCTTGGGGAGGCAGACGCTGAGGCCCCTTCTGAGATGGTTGTATCCAGGAAATCGAATGTTGATGGCCCTTCGGGGGAGGTCAGGTCGAGAAGCATAGGCCATCAAAAGCCTGGGACCGTATGATCTCAGGGTCCTGGGATCGAGCCCCGCATCGGGCTCTCTGCTCAGCGAGGAGCCTGCTTCCCCCTCTCTCTCTGCCTGCCTCTCTGCCTACTTGTGATCTCTCTCTCTCTCTGTCAAATAAATAAATAAAATCTTAAAAAAAAAAAGCCTGGGACCTGAAGCAGCAGAGCCCTGGAGAGCATCGAGGAAGCCACTAGTGACTGATGGTGGTGCTGCTGTTTTTTAAGGGCCCTGAGGCAGGGCATTGGCATTCAAGCTTTGAGTGAGCTGTTTCCTATCCTAAGGGGGTGGTTTTTTTTGTGTGTGGAGGGGTGGCCCAGGTATGGGGGCTCTGGGAGCCCAAGGTTCACTACCATGGGTTAGACTCCTAAGGGTCCTGCGGGAGGGGATAGGTAGGCAGAATCACAAGAATGAGCTAGGAGAAGAGAAGAGGTGAGTTCCTGGCAGAGGGAAAGCATGCCAAAGGCCTTGAGACTGAGAATTTATTACTTTGGGGGAAAGAGAGTTCTTGAGAGGCTGAGCAGGGGTGGGGTCTGGGAGAAGAGGCTGGAGAAATGAGCTGAGGTTAGACCCATTTTATTTCTAGATCTGACTTTATGGTGGTGGAGAGAGGCCTTGTGAAGGGTTTTAAACAGGGAAATGACTTGGGGAATGCAGGTTAGAAAGCTCATCAAGTGAATTCCCCTGCTCCTGTGATTTCCAGAGTGACTTTTCTATTGCTACAATTCTGAAATTCCACCCATGTGCACCTGTAATCTCAATTTCCAGCCCTATTTGCTCGTGAGTTCCAGGGCCAAGTGCACAGGTGCCTTCTAATTGAAATCCTCCTGCTGGGTGCTCCAGCTGAATGGGGAGAACAACAGGTGCTCCAGCCCAAGCATCTCTCTCAGTCCCCAAGCCAGTCCGGTTGATTTTGACTTCATACTTGTAGCATCTGTTTCTCTACCTTATTGCGATCATTGGAGGCCATGCAAGTTTGGCTCCTGGATCCCTTCAGCTGCATTCTCTCAGGCCATCCTTGAGCCCTTTGTTTCCTATTCAACCTAGAGTTCTTGCTCACCTCAGGGCCATTAAACTTGCTATTCTATCTGCCAAGAAAGGATCACCCATCTCCCCCATGCCTGCTCATTCTCTGCTTACCACTCCTTGTTGATTCCTCAGCTTAGATGTTAACGTTCTCAAGGTGGCTTCCCCTGACACTCACCAAGTTGCTTGGATGACACGGGGGTTTCTCAGTCTCGGCACTGTTGACATTTTGTCCCAGGTCACTTTTTATGTGAGGGGCTGTCTGTGATTTGCAGGACATTTAGCAGCATCCCTGGCTTCTATTCCTAGATTCCAGTTAGCATAACTCCCAGTCGTGATGACTAGAAATGTCTCCAGATATTGCCAGATGTCTTCTGGAGGGAAAATCACTGGAGTAGATTTCCCTCTTTTATATTAAAGCAATCTGTATAATTCTTTCCTGGAACTTACCAAAGTTATAACAACGTAGGTTACTTGGGTGATACTGTTTAGTGTCTGCCTGATGGCCAGGAGCCCGGGTCTGTGCTTGTCTTACTCACTACTCCAGGATGTAGTTCCTTATCTGGAACTACAGACAAAGGGGGTCTGTAGTTCGATGTAGTTCGATGCTCAGCGCATGTCTATTGAGCATTGAAAGATTGAGATTGCAGGCGAAGATGAGCATGAGGGACTGTTAGTGTCATCTCAGGTTAACAGGTGATAGATATCCTGGACAAAAGTCACTGTGGTGGGGAGGATTTGAAAAATCTTTAGAAAATGAGCACGTGGGACTAGGCAACTGAGAATATGAGAAGATGGGGGAAGTTTGCAGAATAAGCAGTGAGCTTCCTGGTTTGGAGCTGGGGCTGGGTAGAGGGTGGTAATGGTCAGTGGAGCGATCAGTGGAGTGAGGAACATTGAGAGAACTTGAAGGTGAGCTAGTAGAGTGAGAGGGGCGCAGGGCAGCCAGAAGGCAGCTAAGGGTCATGGGAGTCTTGACTGCCAAAGTGAGGGCCACCTCTCCTGGTTTTCCCTGTCAGTTTTGAACATGTTCACATCTGAGCTGCAAGGAAGAAGCTCTTGGAAATCAGAGGGGTTCTGCTGTGGCCCCAAGGTGGGAGGATCACCTTTGGGGACAGCCTTTTCTCTGGGGGAGGGAGAGTGGGAAGACTATGTGTGGAGGCAGATGCGGCTGCGGATTTGGGACAGAGGCTTTGAGGGTTCCTGCAGGAAGCGTGAGAAGTCAGGTGAGGTGAGGAAGAGGCAGTGTTTGAGGAAGCCAGGTCTGGAGTGTGTCTGGAGCCACTGGTAGGTATCCGCAAGTCAGCACTGGAAGTCCAGCTGAAGCTGAGGCCAAGGATTTTCGAGGGTTCAAGCCAGCAGGATTGTGTGTTTTAATGCGTTCGCAGGCTATACTACATGCCCGAGTTTTCCCTGCCCCCATGTCTTCATGGTTTGGCAGAGTTGAGTGAGGTTCTCTCTCTCTCTCTCTTTTTTTTTTAAGATTTTATTTATTCACTTGAGAGAGAAAGCATAAGCAGAGGGAGGAGAGGCAGAGAGAGAGAGAGAGAGAGGGACAAATGCACTTCCTACTAAGCAGGGAGCCCAATGTGGGGCTCAGTCCCAGCACCCTGGGATCATGACCTGAGCTGAAGGCGGACGCTTAACCGACTGAGCCACCCGGACGCCCCGTTGGGTGAAGTTCTGATGTGACTCTCTGCTTCTGTCTAGGTGAGGGGCCGGATGTCCTGGTGTACAGCCTCGATTTTGGTGGCCATCTGCGGATGATGAAGCGTGTGCAGAACCTGCTTGGCCACTATCTTATCCATGGGTTCCGGGTACGACCCGAACCAAATGGAGACCACGACTCGGAGGCTATGGTGGCTGTGTTTGGGAGCAAGGGACTCCGAATTGTGAAAGTCAGCTGGGGACAGGGCCGCTTCCGGGAGCTCTGGCGCTCTGGCCTGTGGAACATGTCTGACTGGATCTGGGATGCACGTTGGCTTGAGGGCAACGTGGCCTTGGCCCTGGGCCATAACTCGGTAGTGCTGTACGACCCTGTGGTAGGGTGCATGCTGCAGGAGGTGCCCTGCACAGACAGGTGCACCCTCTCCTCAGCCTGTCTGATCGGAGATACCTGGAAGGAGCTGACCATAGTGGCGGGTGCGGTTTCCAATCAGCTCCTTGTCTGGTATCCAGCAGCTGCTTTAATAGACAATAAGCCTGTGGCCCCTGACCGGCGAGTCAGTGGGCATGTGGGTGTCATCTTCAGCATGTCGTACCTAGAAAGCAAGGGCTTGTTGGCCACAGCTTCAGAAGACCGAAGTGTCCGCATCTGGAAGGTGGGTGACCTGCGGGTGCCTGGGGGTCGGGTACAGAATATTGGGCACTGCTTTGGGCACAGCGCCCGTGTGTGGCAGGTCAAGCTCCTAGAGAATTACCTTATCAGTGCAGGAGAGGACTGTGTCTGCTTGGTATGGAGCCACGAAGGGGAGATCCTTCAGGCCTTTCGGGGCCACCAGGGTCGTGGGATCCGGGCTATAGCTGCCCATGAGAGGCAGGCCTGGGTGGTCACCGGGGGTGATGACTCAGGCATCCGGCTGTGGCACCTGGTAGGGCGTGGGTACCCGGGTTCAGGGGTCTCAGCTCTCTGCTTCAAGTCCCGTAGCAGGCCAGGTACCCTCAAGGCTGTGACGCTGGCTGGCTCCTGGCGACTACTGGCAGTGACTGATACAGGGGCCCTGTATCTCTACGACCTTGAGGTCAAGTGCTGGGAGCAGCTGCTGGAGGACAAGCGCTTCCAGTCCTACTGCCTCCTGGAGGCAGCCCCTGGTCCTGAGGGTTTCGGACTTTGTGCCTTGGCCAATGGGGAGGGTCGTGTCAAGGTGGTCCCCATCAACACTCCAACTGCAGCTGTGGACTTGACCCTGTTCCGTGGGAAAGTGCATAGTCTGAGCTGGGCCCTGCGTGGCTATGAGGAACTCCTGTTGCTGGCATCGGGCCCTGGTGGGGTGGTGGCTTGCCTGGAAATCTCAGCCGCGCCCTCTGGCAAAGCCATCTTTGTAAAGGAACGTTGCCGGTACCTGCTGCCTCCCAGCAAGCAGAGATGGCACACATGCAGTGCTTTCTTACCCCCTGGTGACTTCCTGGTGTGTGGGGACCGCCGGGGCTCTGTGTTGCTGTTTCCCTCCAGACCAGCCCTGCTCAAGGATCTTGGGGTTGGTGGCAAGGCCGGAGCTATCGCTGGAGCACTTGGAGCAGGTAGTGGCAGTGGTGGGGATGAGACCGCCTCGACAGAGTGGGGCCCTGTGTCCACCCTCCCTTCTCTGCATGGGAAGCAGGGTGTGACATCGGTCACCTGTCACGGTGGCTACGTGTATACCACAGGGCGCGATGGCGCCTACTACCAGCTCTTTGTGCGAGGTGGCCAACTGCAGCCCGTCCTGAGGCAGAAGTCCTGTCGAGGCATGAACTGGGTGGCTGGGCTCCGCATGATGGCCGACGGGAGTATGGTCATCCTGGGTTTCCATGCCAATGAGTTTGTGGTGTGGAGTCCCCGGTCACATGAAAAGCTGCACATCGTCAACTGTGGTGGAGGGCACCGCTCCTGGGCCTTCTCTGATACTGAAGCGGCTATGGCCTTTGCCTACCTCAAGGACGGGGACGTCATGCTCTACCGGGCTCTGGGTGGCTGCACCCGGCCGCACGTGATTCTCCGGGAGAGCCTACATGGCCGGGAGATCACTTGTGTGAAGCGTGTGGGCACCATCACTCTGGGGCCCGAGTTTGAGGTGCCCAGCTTCATGCAGCCTGACCGCCTGGAGCCTGGCAGCGAGGGGCCAGGCCTGACCGACATCGTGATCACGTGCAGCGAGGACACTACCGTCTGTGTCCTCGCGCTCCCCACCGTCACCGGCTCAGCCCACGCACTTACAGCGGTGTGTAATCATATCTCATCCGTGCGTGCCCTGGCTGTATGGGGCGTCGGTACCCTGGGTGGCCCTCAGGATCCTCGGCCTGGCCTGACCGCTCATGTGGTGTCTGCGGGGGGCCGGGCCGAGATGCACTGCTTCAGCATCATGGTCACCCCCGACCCCAGCACCCCAAGCCGCCTCGCCTGCCACGTCATGCACCTTTCATCCCACCGGCTAGATGAGTACTGGGACCGGCAGCGCAATCGGCACCGGATGGTCAAGGTGGACCCAGAGACCAGGTGATGTGATGAGGCAGGAGCACGGGGTGGTGGCCTGCAGGGCAAGCCCCTTGCAGCTGCTCCCAGGCCTCCCCTGACAGCCGGCCGGTGTTGTCTCTGCAGGTACATGTCCCTAGCTGTGTGTGAACTCGACCGGCCTGGCCTCGGCCCCCTTGTGGCTGCAGCCTGCAGTGACGGAGCAGTGAGGTGAGAGCAGAGGGCTTTGGGCCAAGAGATAAGGGCTGGAAGGTTGTCCGGAATGGGTTCTAAGTTGGGCCACCCTCCGCCCCCTAGGCTCTTCCTTTTGCAGGACTCGGGGCGGCGCCTGCAGCTCCTGGCCGAAACCTTCCACCACAAGCGGTGTGTCCTCAAGGTCCACTCCTTTACCCACGAGGCACCCAACCAGCGACGGTGAGGGGGGCTGCCTGGTGGCCCTGCGTGGGCTTGGGGGGTGTCTCCCGTTGCTCTCCATCTCCCTCACTGACCCAGCTGCCCGTCCCTGGCTCCCAGGAGGCTCTTCCTGTGCAGTGCAGCCACCGATGGCAGCTTGGCCTTTTGGGATCTCACTACTGTGCTGGACCACGGTTCCACTGCCCTGGAGCCTCCAGCAGACCCTGGGCTTCCTTACCGTGAGTAGCTAGTGTGCGGCCGTGGCTGTCCCTCCCCAGCTCCCACTTCGCCTTCACCCATGTGGCAGGCTGGGTCCTGACAAGCATCTTTTTCCTCCAGGGCTGGGCACCCCCTGCCTGACCCTCCAGGCTCATAGCTGTGGTGTCAACAGCCTGCACACCTTGCCCACACGTGAAGGCCATCTCGTGGCCAGTGGCAGTGAGGATGGCTCCCTCCATGTCTTTGTGCTGGCTGTGGAGGCTCCGGAGCTGGAAGAGGCCGTGGGGGGTGCCGAGCTGGTGCCCCAGTTGCATGTGCTAGAGGAATACTCCGTCCCCTGTGCGCATGCTGCCCACGTGACAGGCCTCAAGATCCTAAGCCCAAGCCTCATGGTCTCTGCCTCCATCGACCAGCGGCTGACCTTCTGGCGTCTGGGGCATGGCGAGCCCACCTTCATGAACAGTACCGTGTACCATGTCCCAGACGTGGCGGACATGGACTGCTGGCCTGTAAGCCCTGAGTTTGGCCACCGCTGTGCTCTTGCGGGCCAGGGGCTTGAGGTTTACAACTGGTATGATTAAGGTGTCCCGCGGTGGCCGGCGTGCCGGGCATGGGACCTGCTCGCAGACAGGGTGGAACAGGAGTGACCGTCTGTGCCCATGCCCGGTGTGCCTTGAGAGGAGGAGGTGGCAGCCGCGGGTTCCTGACTTCAGAGCAGGAGCTGGAGGTGAGTCGGGTACCGTTTGGGCAGACCAAAAATACGCCCCACTGCCTACCAACAGGACCAGGCTTTGTATGGAACAAAAGCAATTTATTTTGGCTCCAGGTCTCTTAACAAAATCTTGGTGTCTTTTTTTCCAGGTGATGACTTTGTAAACATTCCTAGATATTGAGATCTCTGTGGCCTTAGATGTGCTTCAGCGGAGGGAGACCCAGTGTGGCTAGGCCGGCGTGGAGCACGGCCCGCACGGCCCGCAGAAGCTGGAGACGGGCAAACATTTGACCAAACAGGTGTGGTCGAGGCTCCTGGAGGAGAAAAGGGGCCTGCTGGTCTCTTCCTTTGCTTCCCTTGCACCCCCTGCAAGCACCCCCCCGCACCGCCCCGCCTTTGCTGTGTACTTACCCCTAGGATGTGTACGCGGTTATAGTATGAGCTGAAATCCATGCTGAGCTGAACCAGGAACTTGCACATCTAGAGACAGAGACTGAGTCATTGGCCGGTCTCTCTGATCTCGTGCCCAGCCCAGAATAAAGCATCAAGCTCGCAGTGTCTGTGCCGGGCTTCTCTGCCTCACCGTCTCGGTGCGCGCAGTCGCGTGGAGCCCCGGGGCCGCGTGCGCCAGGGCTGCCGTCTGGCTCAGCAGCTCTGGGAAGGGGAGCACGCCATTGAAGAGCAGCAGCCACTCGCCCTGGGGGGTGGGGGTGGAGAAGGGCGCTGGGAAGGGAGGTCCCAACCTCCTGCAGGTGCCCAGCTACCCAGGAGGACACTCACCTCATCCTGTAGCAGTGAGAAATCGAGACTGCTCACAGGTGGAAAAGTGGGGTACAGACCTTGTTCCGTGCTGTGCTTATACCCCTCAAATAGTGTGGCAAGACGAGCACAGTTATACATGACGAAGGTGCCACTCTTGGTGCCCTTTGTGGAAATGCTGCTGTCGGCCAGGGCCAGGAGGAGCTGAGGAATGGGGGCATAGCTGCAGCCACGACACGGCCTGTTCCCCAAGCCCTGATCCTGTCGGGCCCCCCGGCTCACCTGACTCTGCGGAGCTGTGCTGAGCATCTCAAACTTGATGGTGGCCGCGGACAGAATGCTGCAGACCTCCGTCCAGGCTGGGTCTGAGGGAGTTCAGTCAGTCAGTCTGGGCAGACAGGGAAGCGGAGCACCCACCTCAGCCCGCGCAGCCCCCCAGGGCATACCTTGGCCGAGCTCCCTGCCGCGCTTGAGGGCCGCGGCCTTGCACACCTGGGCGTGCCGGAGCCTGCACATGGAGCAGAGTGAGCCGGGGGTCTGTGGGGGGGCACCTCCCGGGGCAGGTGGTCCCCCCACCCGCCTCAACGACCCTGACTCGGTGGCCCCCCCCTTCCAGCCTCACTCACTCGTAGTACGCGGAGGCTGTCAGGGTGCTGGGTGCACCAGCTGTTTTCACTGGGCCACAGACCAGGTGCTTCTGCGAGGGCGAGAGCAGGCGCTTAGCCCAGGTGGCGATACCGCCAGCAATAAATCCCTCAAAGAACCTAAACCTGGTGCCTGGACTCCCCCAGCCTTTTGCCACCAGGCTCTGGGCCTCCCTCTCAAGCCTACCCCTCAGGGCACAGTCCAGCCTCCCCGAGCTGTTCTTCAGTGTTCTCTGGGATGCGGCTCCAGACCCCACCATCTCCCAGGACGCTACACCTGCTGCAAGTGCCCATTCACTGAACATCTTCAAGGTCAAGTGCCCCTTGACGGGTTTGCAAGAGCGCTGCGCGTTCGTGCAGGGAGGGGGCGCTCCGGCATCCCCAGCCTACCTGTGTGCGGGGAGCCTGCTCATCCAGCTTCCACCAAAGCAAGTCCAACTTTTGTTGCTGGAACTCCTCCTCACAGCTCACCACGTGGAGGACCATGCAGCCGTCCGCATCAGCATCTGGGGCGGCTGCCTACAGGGTAGGAGGATGGTCACTGGGTGGGCACAGGACGCGGCTTGCCAGAGGCCTACGGGGGTGGGGGGGTGGGCGTCAGTCACTAACCAGGCCTGGAGGGCCGTCCCCAGGCCGGTGGCGGACAGCCGCCTGCAGCTCTGCCAGCACGGAGAGCAGATCCTCGGTCACTGCAGACAAAGCACAGGGCCGTTGAGGCTGGTCAGGAGCACAGGGTCCCCACCTTCCCTCCGACCCTGCGAGGCTCCAGCTCCTACCCAGACACTTGTCCAGGTTGGGGTCATAGCCAGCCGCGCGTCCCCGTTCTCGCATCACCTCCTTCAGGCACACTGTGCCCAAGACGCCGGGGGGCAGGGCTCCCCCGTCCGGGGCAGGGCTAAGCTCTGCCCACGCGAGGCTCCTCAGGGCTCCGGTGGCGGCTCTTTCGGAGGCAGCGGGCCAGTCCACGCGCAGCTGCTGCAGGAAGGTCGGCATGTGCGGGTCCCGCACGGCGGGCACCAGCCGCACATTCGCCCTGGGAAGCGAGGGCGGCGGTCTCAGCCCGAGCGCCCGGGCAGCTCCACCCCCTCCCTCCCGCAGCGGCTCCAGGCCCAGGTCGCCACCCCGGCCGGTTCGGGCCCCGCGGCGCGCTCACCCATGAGCGCGCAGAGCTCGCGCCAAATGATCGGCCACGAGCACGGCGCGCAGCTGGCTCAAGCGGAGCGCGCCAGGGGCGCCGCGCAGCGCCGGGCAGTGCAGGAGGACGCGCGGGCCAGGAGCGGCCGGCGCGGCCGGCGCGGCATAGGCGGCCACCGCGCCGAGCACGCGCTCGAAGACGGCGGGCCGCTGCAGCTGGAGTGCCAGACCCGCGGGCGTCGGCGCGCAGCGCAGCACCGGGGCCACGCCGGGGCCTCGCAGGCCGGCGACTGCACGGACCACACGCTCGGGTACCTGCGGGAGGAAGGGCGGTGAGCGGGCTGCGGAGCTGCCCCTGGGCGGACATCCCCGCCCGGCTGGCGCTCACCTGTCCGTCCCCGAAGCGCGCTTGCAGCGCGGGCCGCGGGGCCAGGAAGTCTCGGGCGCGCAGGTGGCGGGCACGCGTCTCCTTGAACCACACGGGCTCGCCCGGCCCCAGGGCCGTATTGAGGGCCCCTAGCGTCTCTCCGACCCCCAGACGCCCCGTCGCCATGGCGACCGGAAGGAGCTGGAGGAACCGGAAGCCAAGCGTCGGGAGGTCGAGCTTCCGGTAGAGCCGACTGGCCGGGGCGCGTATCCGGTGGAGGTGCTTGAGCGGACAGGTGCGCCGGAGGGAACCGTGGCGGTCGCTTTAGACGTTCGGCCCCAGCACTCCCTCCGCGTGGCCCGCCTGCCCGGCCCGGCCCCGACATCGCGAGGTCCGCCTTAAGCCTAGAGTTCCGCCGTCGTCACCGGCATTAGCAACCAGGGAAAGGATCTTCGCTACGGGGTGGGGCTCAGATCCGACTGTTTTTCTCATCGAAATTTTATCTATTTGTGATAATGTCTCTTTCCCCACATTTGACACTTGATCAAACGTCAAAAGTTGCAAATGAATTGTCAGCGGAATAGGGCAGCTAACATTAAAGCCATTTTCACGACCTCCTTAAAAAAAAAATCTCATTTTTGAAGGAATCTGTGTTCTGCGGCTTCAGGTTATTTACAACCATTTCCTCCTTTGCGATTTGGGTCGTCTTTACTCCCGATAAATGTGTACTCTGGTAGAATTTCTTCTCTTGATTTTTGTGGAATTAGAACCATCACAACACTTTCCAGAATTACCAGTTTTTAATGCTTTTCTTTTAACCTTGTGTACGTTATCAAGGATACTCTGGCCTGGTTTAGGCAACGAGCCATTGTAGGCAAAATAAACAATGACCATAAGAAGACCCAGCTAAAGGACCGCTCTCAGGTGGGAACTCCCACTGCACTAGAGAAAAAGGTCTTTCCTCTGTCCCATGAGGGCTCGTTTTCACGTCAATGTAACTTAAATCCCCCTTTCCTCTATTTCCTTTACTGGAGATCGAACCTGACACAGCACAGAGCAGAGTGCAGGAAACCCATAATTACTTCTCTGGAACAGTAAGCGTGCCCAGAGATCAGAAAGGAGGGGGATCCTAGGGGCAGGAGGTCTGGCAAGACCCCCTTTCTGGGGCAGGCCTGCAAGGCCCCTGCTGGGATCGTGGAAAGAGCACTGGGCGGACACGACATTCCCGATGGCTTCTTGGGTGCCCACTCAACGGGAGTGATCGTGTCATTCCAAAGCGCTTTCCATTCCGCCACAGTCGCATGACCCTGGGACAGCTGCTAACAGGGCTGGGGGCTGGAGGCCAAGCTGGGGATTTCAGCTACTCTCGGTATACGAAAACGGTTGGTGTGGGTTTTCTCCAGGAAGTGAAAGGCTATCTATAGCGAGCTGCGGGCTGGGGTGGCCCTGCTCTGTGGGACTCACCGCCATTGCAGCCCTGTCCAAAGGCCCTGAGACCAACCTCCCTTGTCAATGCTACTCCAGGTTCCAGAGATGACCACAACCCTGGCTCTCCGACGTCTACGCCCACCACTTCCAGCCTGAGGGCGCACCTGAGACCGGGGCTGAGACCAGAGCGACCCAAATAAAGTATGTCTGGGGGTCAGGGGCTGGCCCACCCCATCTAGGCCAGGACGCTGCTCTGGCAGGAGAGCAGGGAACGAAATCCAAGCGCAGCTGGAATGCTCTGGAGACAACAGCTGCTTTTGGGATTCCGTTGCCCGCTGTCCAGCCCTGGGGGGGGGGGGGGGGAGATAACCCTGGGAGGATGGTGGTCCCTTGCCCTGGGGCCAGATCAGGCCCCCCCCCCCCAATTCCCATTACCAGAAGACGGACCTAGGAGTGGGCAGTAAAGCCGAGTGTAGTGGGAACGAGGCG
Organism: Potos flavus; assembly: GCA_028534135.1. Taxonomy (NCBI): domain Eukaryota; kingdom Metazoa; phylum Chordata; class Mammalia; order Carnivora; family Procyonidae; genus Potos; species Potos flavus. Next base: position 14,367,463 of record CM052898.1, read on the forward strand.
CTCACCTGGGCCCCCAAACAATAGGAAGATTGGTAGGGGCCTCCCCTGGGACCGGTCCCGATCCGGATTAGATCCGCAGGGTGGGATTACCCCTGTTGGTCCCATGAAGCCAGGCCACTGGTGCGCTGACGGTGGTGGGGCGGGCTTCGGGATCGGCCAAAAGAGAAACTCTCCCGTGGGGCCGGAGAGGAAGTAAACCCGCGCACCCGCCTCAGGGACACCCCCGCACCCAAGGCCCTTTGTCCCGTGACTCTGCCAGCGCCCGGAGCCCTGGGTGGGGGTGCCCAATGGCGGCGACGGGACCCCCGGGAATCCATTGCGAACGTCCTCCGCCGTGCCGAACCTCCCTCCCGGCCCCGTGGGTAGCAGACGCGTCAACGTTCCCTTGAGGCCACGACACGGTGAGGGCGCGGAGATGCCCGAAACCCGCGCGGGCGCCAGCGACTGTCGCGCCCGTAGGCCCTCTGATTCGGCTCAAAACGGGGGGGGGGGGCGGGGGGCGGGGAATTCTCGGGCCTCGAGCAGAGTGCGCGACGACAGGGCGATGCTCCAGCCGCTGTCTAGTTCAATAGCTGGTCCCGTTCAGCCCGGTCGATCCCACCGAACAGCCACAATCGCCCTACCACGGCGTCCCCTTCCGCTTGCTCGGGCCGCAGACTCGGAGCCATTTTAAGGAAAAACCACTCAGCCACGCCCCCTCGCGCTCCCGAGGAGCCAATCCACGCTCAGCCACGCCCCGGGAAACGCGCGGCGGCGACGCCAACGGTCGCGGGGGTGACGGTTGGGGAGGGGCGTGATTCGCGGGAGAGCGAGGGAAACCTGAGCCGGCCGCCCCGCCCTGGGAACCCGACGCCCCAAAGCCTGGGATTAGAGGCTTGGAGGCTGGCCCCACGCCCTGGCCAGGTGTGCGGGACTCGGCCAGGTGCGTGGCCGCCCCGCCCCAGGCCCCGGGAGCCCTGCGTAATGGCTGAGAGCCGGGGACTAGGCTGCGGCGGGGGCCCTGGCAGCGCTCTGAGGCCGGCCACGCCACCAGGTGTCTGGCTCCCCCAGGATGGTCTGCGGGGGCCCGGGGCGGGGCGGGCGGCAGGTGCAGACACCGGAGCCGCGCTGGGGGACAGGCCCTCCTGGGGCAATTGGCACCGGCCGGATCCCCCAAAATCCCGCGCTGGGGCCGCCGGCCTGCGCGGTGCCCTCCGGGACGCAGGGGGCGCTGTGGGCGCGCTGCGGTGGGCTCCTCCACGACCCCACTGACCCGGCGCCGGCCTCCCAGCGCGCGGGTCCGCCATGGTCGCCGCGTTCGTGCTTCGCGGCCTGTGCCGAGCGCGAGCCGCGCTGCGCTGTTCCCCCGCCGAGCTGCTGAGGTGAGCTCGGGCCCAGCGTCCCCGATCCTCCTCCCCCAGCCCCCACGGCCGGCGATCCCGGCCCGGCTCGTGGCCCGCTAGACCCTGAGCACACCCCTCCGCAGGGCCCCACGGCGAGGGCACCGGCTCACGCCGGCGGACGACGAGCTGTATCAGCGGACGCGCATCTCTCTGCTGCAGCGCGAGGCCCCGCAGGCCGTGTATATCGACAGCTACAGCAGCCGCGGCTTCATGATCAACGGAAATCGCGTGCTTGGGCCCTGCGCGCTGCTCCCGCACTCGGTGGTGCAGTGGAACGTGAGCAGTGAGGCAGCGGAGGGCCCGAGTCCCGGGCCTGCCCCCTGATTCTGTCCCTCGCCACCTTGGGCTTTTCCGTTGCTCCTTTGGGGCGCAGGTAAGGGCTCTGTGGGGGAAACCGCGCGAACTTGTTTAACCTGCCTCCTCCCAACACAGGTAGGAACTCACCGGGACATCACTGAAGAAAGCTTCTCTCTCTTCTGGCTGCTGGAGCCCCGAATAGGTACTGGAGAAGGGGAGGGCTGAGGTGCCCTAGAAAGCCAAAAGCCACCCCGCCCCAGCCTCCCCACAGAGCTGCCGGAGGCTAGCCCTGGCCATCTTTCCCCAGAGATTGTGGTGGTGGGCACCGGAGACCGGACCGAACGGCTGCAGCCCCAGCTGCTGCAAGCCCTGAGGCAGCGCGGCCTCGCCGTGGAAGTGCAGGACACGGTAAGTCCTGCCCCTCGGGAGCGCGTTGCGGGCCCGGCCTCACCCTCGCCCAGCTGATGCAGGCTTTCTCTTTGCAGCCCAATGCCTGTGCCACTTTCAACTTCCTGTGTCATGAAGGCCGAGTGACAGGAGCCGCTCTTATCCCTCCACGCGGAGGGACAGCGCTCACATCTTTAGCACGAGCTGCAGAATGAACCACCAGGAATTGACCTAACCTGTCCAGGAGGTCCCTGGCACTTTTTGCAGAGCACAGGGGGTTCCAGCTCTTTCATTAGCCCTTCCCCTTTGGCACTGTAACACTTGTTTTTCTTGCCAGCAAATTAATAATTTAATCCACTTTTCCCATTTTGTACTAGGTGTGTTGCTGGCCAGGAAGAGCTGCTGGCTCAGTGGGCCCTTGGGGAGGGGGGCTTGTGAGGAAACCAGGGGATCCCCTTTTTATGTAGACTACTTAGCTTCGAGGCGGGAGGCAGTATAGTCACCTGTTCCAAACTGCAAATCTGTGTACTTGCTCACATGCAGATTTGAGGGGACCTCAGTGCTTTCTCCACAAGGTCCTTTGGAGCTTCACGTAGAGAGTATGTATGTAGGTCTCAACTGGGTCCCTGTGGCCAAGCAGGAGGCCCTGTGGGTTCCAGTCCAAAGCCCCCAAGGACTATTCCATGACTTGTCCTAAGCAGCCACGATGTGAGACTGAACCCTCATGAGCCAGACCCGGCCAGACCCTCCTTTGTGAGCTGCCTCAGGAGGGACTTTTTGAATTTAGAATTAGTACCTCCTTCCAGATCCGAGGAATAGCCTGACCTCAGGATCTGAGGCTTTCCTTACAAATGAGTGTTGTGACTATGCATCTGTGATAGTGGCCGCCACACCTGCATGTTGACCTCAAAGATCAAACATCACTTTTTTTTCCAAACTTTTATTGAAAAACTGAGGGAGTATGCTCTATCCCTTTTCAGAAAAGCCTCTTCTCATACCTGTAAGCAGAACAACCAGCTTTGAGGTGGGGGCAGGAAGAAGGAGGCATGGCAGAAACCTCCGCCCCAAGGGTAGATGGGTACGAAAGGGTTACTTACGAATGGAGGCTGTGAACACCACCTTCCACCTGAGCCGAGGACGTTCTCTTCTCAAACTTGAGTTCTCCAGAATACATCATGGCCCTGAAGAAGGGCAAACGTCAGATGTGGGTACCTGGCCCTCAACTAGCTCCTCCACCCATGTCCCAGCTCCCCAAGCTTACCGGACTTGGGTCAAACTCTTGGCACCAATGTCCTGGCAGGAGTGCTGGATGCCAGCGATCAGGTAGGGCACAAATTTGTGGATGGACCCTTTGTCCTGCACAGCCCCAGAGACCCCCTGGGCCACCTTGATTTTATCAGCTTCACTGTAGGGAGAGGCAAGACAACATAGGCAAGTTCATAGCATGGATGAGGCTATCAGTACAAGGCTGTCAGTATAGGGTAACTGACCTTCCTGTCCCACCTGAAATATCGGTTCTGGCTGCTGAGGTGCTTGTCCATGGCATCAAGAGAACCCATACCACGGTATTTCTTTAGCCGGATCCCATCAGAGAAGAAGTACTCGCCAGGGGCCTCAGTGGTAGCAGCCAGGAGGGAGCCCATCATGACTATGGACAAATGGGAGTGATGGGAGCAGACCCTGAGTGGCACTCGGGAAAGAATCCCACCAGACTCCCTGGGTGTTGGGCCTCACCTGTGGAGGCCCCAAGGGCCAAGGCTTTGGCGATATGGCCCACGTTTTGGATTCCTCCATCAGCAATAACAGGAACACCGAAGCGCCGTGCATATTCTGACACCTTGTACACTGCTGTTGCTTGGGGCCGCCCGCAGGCCAACACTATTGAGAAATGGAGGAACAGATGGGTGGTGGAATTAGTGGGGACAGGCAAAGGGCCCTGGGCCATAACTCAGCACCCAGGAGCTCTCTGCTACACCTGCACCAGGCCTGCAGCCCAGCCGAGAGACGGTCCTGTCTGGAATGGCTGCTGCCCCGTCTGCCTTCAACAGTTCAAACAGCTGTGATGGCCTCCACTCAACCCTGCATGTGCTCGTGCATGTGTGCATGGCCCAGGGCAGCCTCAGGCACATGCAGTCAGCAGCCGGGAAAAGCCCCACCCAACTGGTATCAAGTGGGGGTAGGGGTCACCGTGCAGTTAGTACCCGGAGGCCCACCCCTTCCTCCCAGCATGGTTGGCAGCTCGGGCAAGATCAGGGGAGTGGTCATGTGGAAGGAAGAGTGGGCTTGTTGGTCTTTGAGCTGTGCCTACTGGGAAATGTGGGCCAACTAGGGCCTACCTGGGAAGGAGGTCCTGCCCTACAAGCACCCCAGGAAGAGGAAGGAGCTGTGTTCTCCAGCAGCCCCCAAAACCATGGTCTGTCATTCAGTTTGCCCTGCCCACCCATCAGCACCACAAACCCCGGGGAGCTACAGCTACAGTCAACCAAGCAGCCGGGCAGTGGGCAGCTGGGCCGGGCCAGTGGGCCGGGCTGGACTTACTATAGCAGCCCTTGACAGTAGAAGGGCATTTGGGGCTGTGGGACTTTATGTCTGGAGGGATCTTGGGAGCCACTAAACAAAACAAACAGACCAGAGTTTAGAGAGGGTGCAGAGCAGGAGCAAGGAGGCCAGGCTAGGCAGGGGGGAAGTGGCAGGTGAGGAATGACGAGCTCGTCTTCCAGCATGTCACCCATCCAAGGGGCCTGCTTGGCCCTGGGACTGCCCTTATTGGAGGACTCAGTATAGTTCCCACAGGAGCGCCTGGCTCCAGGCCATATGGGACTAAGGGCCCTGCTGAAGCCAGGGTCTCTGAGGGCCCCGCCAAAGCATTTCCTACCTTCCTGGGTGATGCAGATGGAGCCACTGCCCATGCCCACCCGCAGGGCATCTACACCGGCATCAATGAGGTTCTTGGCCTGAGCAGCCGTGACCACTACAGTGAAGAACAGGGAAAGGCTTGTGTGAAGGTCTGAGTGGGAGCCTAGCTCCCCTAACTCTTGCCCCACATCCTTTGGTGCCCAGTCTTGCCTCACCATTGCCTCCAATAACTTGGAGAGAGGGGTATTTCTCCTTGATATACTTGATCATGTTGATCTGGAAGATGGAGTTTCCTTGGGAAGAGTCCTAGGACCAGGAGAAAGTCCCAGTGAGACATACTGGTATGACAGCTGTCCCTACCACCCCACCCTGCCTGTGCAAGTGCTCACCAAAACCACTACGTCCACACCAGCCTGGGCTAGCAAATCCAGCCGATACTTGTCATCTTCATGAGTGCCAATGGCTGCTCCGCACAGCAGCTGCTTCTTGGCGTCTTTGGAGGCCAGTGGGTAATCCCGGTTCTTCTTCAGGTCTGTCCGGGCAATGATGGCTACCAGCTCATCATCTTCATTTACAATGGGTAACTTTCCTGAGGGTAGGGAAGGTACATAAATCAGAACCCTGGTTCTTGGTTCCAGAACCCTACCGCCTCTAGAACTCACCCTTCTTGCTGCGCTGCAGAATTTCATTTGCTTCCTTCAGTGTGATGCCTGCAGGGGCGACCACCAAGTCTTCCCTCTTCGTCATGATCTAGCAGTGAGGGGAGCTGTGAGAAGGGCCCAGAGACCAGACCTCCCAGTACACCCTGTCCTGACTCAGGGGTGAGGTTCCACAGACCACCACGATCACACACCTGCACCCAAACCACCCTCACGTGAACCCAATAGCCAGTGCAGCAATATAGTGGCATGGGTGAAAACGGAGTAGAAAGGACAATGTGGTACACGGAACATGCTGTTACATAGTGGAGAAAGAAGGGCCACGCCAGAGCAATGACGAGAGAGAAGAGCAGGCTGAAGTTGGTCCTTGAAAACTGCCCCCATCTTGGGAGTGGCAACACAGCATGCATGCTGACAAATACTTGGGCAGAATGAGAGCATCTGGTGGGAGAGAGATGCAGGAACCCCCTGAAGGGGTCAGAGACTTGGCTGGGCATTCATCTTTCCTGGACAGCAGAGGCCCCCAGAGATGCCATTCAGGCAACAGAAACCTCATCTTAAGCCTTGGTTGCCAGAGCTTGGCTTGGCATTGTCAGTAGCACTCACCTCTTCCAAAAACCGGTCGTGCTCCTCCTCCTTGAGAAAATCTATGTCCCTTGAGGAAATGATGCCCACCAAGCGGCTCCCCATCCGGCCCGTGTCGGTGATTGGGATACCACAGAATCCATGCCGGGCTTTGGCTTCAAACACATCCCGCACTCGATCCTTGGGGCTGAGGACCACAGGGTCCGTAATGAATCCCTGCTCATATTTCTGGAAGGGATGGTGAGAAAGAACATTTCTGAACCATCTTTATCAGTCTCGAGCCTGCAGTCTGTGCCAACTCCCCCTCTGGCAGTACCACAGGACCAAATCACAATTCAAATCCAGGGATAGTAAACACAGGTGGGCTGTAGGTTCTGTCTACCTGGTCCTCTTCTCTTGCCTTAGGACACAGGGTCTCATGCTTTTCTCAGGAATTGAACCCCAAAGTGGGGAAAAAAAGGATCCTAAATTAGGAGAACAAATTCCCCACTTCCACCCCACTCCACCTCAGTGCAATTCCCAGGAGCTCTTGACCACGATCCTTGCCCTTCTGACCTTCACTTTCCGAACTTCGTTGGCTTGGAACTCAGGTGTACAGTTGTGGTGGATGAAGCCAATACCACCTGTAAGCTGCATGGTAAACAGAAGATAGTGAAAAAGTGACAAGGAGCAGCATGACTATGTATGTCTTTGGGGAAGAGTGTGAGTGAGGCCCCTCCTTTTGTCCTTACACCCCATGACGCTCACCGCCATTGCTATGGCCATGCCGGCCTCTGTGACTGTGTCCATGGGTGAGGAAACCAGTGGGGTCTTCAGAGTGATCTTTTTGGTCAGAGCAGAAGTCAGGTCCTGAGGAAATACGGCCAGCTGAGGTGGGAAAGCACCTCATAAAAGCCTCAGGGTGGTGCCAGGTCTCCCATAAAACAGGTGCCCTGTACGACCTGCATGCCAATTAGACTATTCCATAGAATCCACCCCCAAACCCAATCTGCTGTGGTAGCAGAGAGACCAGGAAGAGAAGTACCTTACCCAACCTTGATGCTCAGGACCCAAATTCTGGCCATACTCACCACCTGGTCTGCAGTGAAGTCGATGTACCCAGGGAGAATGAGAAAGTCACTACAGGGAAGGGGAGCGAATTGGGAGTAAGGCTCAGGCTTGGGGAGGCTCGAGATTCCATCCCCACAGATCATGTCATAAGGCATTTGGGCCTAGAGGGCACTGACCTAGCCCTTGTCACAGGGAGGGCAGACAAATCACAAGGTGGACATGAAGACGGGACCTTTTCTGCCACCTAGCTGTCATCAGCGACCCTGGCACCCTGACAACTCCATGTGCCGAGAGAATAGAGCTTCTAGCCTGAAATCTCAAGCACTGCCAAGATGCCTCCTCCATCCCGCCCCACTTCAGATCTATCAAACGGAGCTCCAGAGATGGGTGGGGGAATTCTCTGGAACCTGTCTCCCATGCCTGGGTCCAAGCGGGCTCAGTGGAAAACCCCGCCCGGCCTCCCAGTCCAGCGCGCCGCCCCTCTCCTCGCCCAGGTGAGCCCGCTAGGCCCGCACTTGTAGGTGAGGCCGTCGCCGCAGTTGAACAGCTGCTGTGCCGTGAGCCCGTCGTCTGGCACGTAGGACGTGCCGCCGCTAATCAGGTAGTCGGCCATGGCCAGTGCCGGGCAAAGCCGCGTGTGTCCGAAGACCGCGCCGCAGAGGCCTCAGCGGTCTGGGCCGCGCCAATATAAACCCGCCGCTATCGTCATTGCGCCCTGCGCGTCACTGACGTCAGGACGCAGTACGCACAGGCGGAGCTCGCGGGCGGGGCTATCGAGGGAGCGCATGCGTGGAGCACGCTCTAAATGTGTAGCCACAAAGTTGGGTGTTCCCGAGGCCGCCCCCTCCCACAGGACGGTGACCCGTTCAACTAGCAGGCAAGGCTTTCCTTGCACTGGCCCGCCAGCCTCCTCCCAAATAAAGAGGCGATGTTCACTAGCATTGTGAAAAGACGTGCTTGTCATTCTTAATAAACAACTAGATTAAGAATACATAAGAGAAACAGTGGTATCTTTATATGATACACGAGTGTATGTTACAAGAATTCCATCAGGCACAGGAGCCTCAGGTTTAAGGCCTCAATGTTAGGCCAAAAAAAAAAAAAAAAAAAAAAAAGGCATGGTAAAGTTTTTACTTTAACATCTAAAATGTCACTTGTCAGAAAGGAGGGTGTAATAGAAATTGTCTTTAATAAATCATAATTGAAGTTCCCCTCATTTTCCTTCCATTAAGATGCTAAGTTTATGTCTGAGCATGAAGAAAGAAAAGACCATGGCTCCCCTGTGGTCAGCGACGTCTGCCAGTCAGAGTGGAAGCCAGCTGGGAGATTCCCTGGAGGGTCCGTCACTAATTCCATCTTTCTGGAGTAAGGGAAGGGGCCACATTTCTTCTAACAGTCCGAGCCCTTTCCCCAGGCCCCAGACAAAAAAGAAAAAGCGAGCCAGAAACTTTCTAGGACATCTGGCTTTCGAAACCCAGAGCCCCCACAGGCTGAGGAATCTGCTGCGACAGATTCAAGGTGACGCACAGGAGGCAAAGTTTCCTTTTACATTTTAAACAGAAGCAGTCTGAAAGGCTTCGTAACTACACCAATAAAAAAAAAAAAGGAAAAAGAAAAAAAATGGAGGCCTCTTCTTTAGTGTGAAAGTCTGTCCATTTTTTTTTTCCTGGATCATCTCCCTTGCACCATGGCTTAGGGATCTCAGTGCATGGTGCTTGCGTTGGCCACTGCGATGGCCTCCTGAATTTCTCGTATCACCAGGATCCGAGTCAGCATCTGTCCCATTTGCTCTCTGCTGATAGGCTGGACCGAGTACCAGATTGGGCTATTGGGGGCCACCACTGGCTCAGGCGTCAGATAAAATGTGTCATTCCGGCCTTTCACACTCTGGGGGCTGAAAAATATATCAGTAAAAGCTGGGTAAAACCACAACATTCTCAACCCTCCCACCCTGGAATCTTCCAGACAGATGCTATATGCAAAAGGTGGGAAGAAAGCAGCTCTTGAAGGTACGATAGCATAGCTACTGAATTCCATGCAGTCAACACACAATTACCTCTAGGGCCTCCTTTGGGGCTACTGCCAATACCAGTTAATAGGCTGCCTCCCTTCTACTCCTCTCTCACATGCTGCCAGCTGTGATTCCTCTAACAACCCGCCTCGGGATGTCAGGGTTCATCTACTTGAGTCCAACCATATCCCACTTGAAACCAATTTCACCGCCTACAAGGTCCTCTCCAAGTCTTTGTTCATGTTGTTTCCTCTACCCAATTCACTGAATTGCTAAATTTTACATAAGGGACTCTGCCTTCCCAGCTTGGCTGTGATGCTGGACCCTTACCACCCTCTACCCTCTCAAAGTTGTGCTGTACTTAGCACATGCCACCTTCTAACAGTTATATTCCCCTATCCACTCAAGACTTATCAAAGGGCTACTGTGTGCCAGGCCTGCACTAGGGACTGGTATTCAAGAAATGAGCAGGATCCAAGACTCCCTAACTTATGGAGCTTATAGATACGAGACACTGAACAATTAAACAGTTACATAAATACACACAAAATGACAATCAGTTCTAAGTGCTACAGAGGAAACAGCCCAAAAGAACAGGTAGGGAATCTGGAAATGCTTCTGATAAAGCTGTTTTGAGAAGAGGGATGGATAGGAGTCAACTAGCCAAATATGGGGGTGGGGAGGGGAGTCTTGACCAATAGGGAAAATTTCTAAGCTGAGGCCTGGAGGTAGGAGAGCATGACGTTCTCAAGTGGAGAGGAGCCAGTATGGCTAGAGAGCCAAGAGCTACAAGGACGTGAGATTAGCAAAGGGGAGTATACGTAAGGCCTTGTTGGCAAGATTAAGATTACTCTTTCTCTATACAATAAATGGAAACCACTGAAGGTTTTAATCTAAGTAACATAAGACCTATAACATAGAAAGATGATTTTGGCATTGCTGTAAAGATGACATTCCAAACTGCAAGGGCAAGAGAGTAAAAGTCAAGGAAAGAAATCCCCCCCCCCAGACTGATGTTGCTAGTGACAAAGGTCAAGGCCAGGAAGATGCAAGGCTATGCTATATGATGGAGGCCACCTTTCTATACTTTCCTCCATCTACCTTCATTCCCCTCTCCAAGACAGGAGACCATATAAAATCACAATATAGTCATTTCACATGCTTTGGGGAAACCAGTCAGGCTGCTTCTCTGGAAGTGTGTTTTTACTGTTTGGGACTAAAGAATGCCTTGTACACAAACACAATGTACATGCACTGTACACAAGGTACAATGCACACATGCACACATACAGTCACCCAGCCACCAGAAAGCTTCCTCACCATTTAAAGAGGTAGAAATCGTAGAGCTTGATGGGACATCTCAGTGGATTCTCTGGATTTTCCGTCTGTTCTGCATACATGTCATCTGTAACTATAAAACACACCCCCACCACCAGGGACATGGCATGAGACTGCCTTAGCTCAGGACCAGATTAGGAACCTTAGGCTTCCAGATATCCCAACTAGACTTACTGGGAGGGGAAAGGGTGTGCAGCATGGAGGGAAAAAGCAGCAATGGTTTCTGGGGCATCTCTGCTTCTACAAGAGTTTGAAGTTGCTAGATAGGAAGAAGGGAATAGAGAATTCCTATCCAGCAAATCCCAACCTTCACACTCAACACTAACCCCCCAGGCATAAGGGCAGGTCAGGACAAGCTGCACCTGTCTTTCTGCAGCCCCTACCTTTCTGGCCAGTCTGGTGTATCCCAAGAGCCTTCAGGTACCGAATACTCGTGCTTTTATCCTTAGGATTAGAGGGGTTCTTCTTTGTCTGTCGCAAAACCTTGGAGAAGGCCAGCTTCATGTGCTGGTCCACTGTCTTCAACAGGAAGTATCTGCACCAGAAGTGAAAGCAAGGCAAAGGGAAGGGTGCCAGGAGGAGACTATGACTTACCCTCTGCCATCGGCGTCTCAGAGGAGTCGCTGCGCACACTCCCAGAATCTGGGCAGGCCCATACCCAAAACACTGTCTAGTGGAGGAACCATATCAAGACTGATGGCAGGGGTCTGGCAAGGCTGTCTGCCTCACTGGTCACCACACCAATGTAGCCAAGTGGGGCTGAAGGCTTTCAGTAGCCCAAAGGCTCTCAAATATGTGTCAAAGGAATTCCTATATCTACCTGGATAGTATCCACCCTCTTCACTGGGCAGATGCCAGCAGTGGCTAAGCATGGAGCTTCTAGAACACTTACTTGGTGTTAAAGAACATGAGGGTGGTCAGCAGGGTGGAAGGGGAGTGAGCCCCGAGCTGCTTGCACTCCCACAGCATCTCCTCAGTCACGTGGCTGGGCAGGACATAGCCTAGGAGGAATAGAGCACTGCTACAACAAGAGGATGGCAGGTGGGCCCTCAGAGGTGTAGGATGGGAGGTGGGAGGCACAACGACCACAAAAGAGTACAAGTTTAACCAGAAAAATCTCCCTAGGGAATGGCAGAATCATCTGGAAGCTTGTAAAACACAAATGGCTGGGTCCCAGCCCATGTTGCTGGGGTGGGACCTGATAATGTGCATTTCTAACAAGTTCCTGAGAACAACTGCCCTAACATGATTGCTCTTACCTGTTGTTAATTCTTCCTTTAATCCAAAGTTAAAGTGGGGCAAAAGAATACTGAAACACCCGAAAGTATAAATCAAACTCTGCATATATGCATACTTCTATAGAAAGAGGGTACAGAGCTTTCATCATATTTTCAGGTGTCAAGGGCCCACAGAACTGGTATAGGTGCCCCTGTTTGCCCGTGCTAAACCTCTCACGTTTTCCACCTCTAGAAAGCAAACCCATTCTCATCCCCTCTCTGGATAAAGGGGAGAATCATACTCAGGACTATTACAGGATTCCCCGACAGCACAGGTTTTACTTTAAGAGCCTGGTTTGTAAGTGAATGGAGAGCTGGACAGGGGCCAAGGTCAGTGTTTGATCAAAGCCTTGTGTAGCCAGGTCTACACCAAAGGAAGAGGAGACTTGAGTTGATCACCAAACCCCCTTCACGTGTTCACTCAACAGTTAATGTACAAGTGTTTGTGTGCCAGACACTGAGGCCGTGATGAAAGTATTCTCTTGCAGGAGTTGCAGGGTCCTCCAGGCAGGCAGTAAGGATGTCACTTCCTAAAAGTGGGGAAAGAAATATTCTGCCCAACACATTCCTCTTCTCTGCTCCTGCCAAAGCTGGCCCTCTGACTCCATTAAGTGCACTCCCATCTCTTCAGCACAGCTCTGCCTCTACTCTTCTTTTTTGTGACCTACTGTCAATGAGATAAGCTTCCCTGCCCTCAAACATATCTGAAGCAGGTGAGTGGCACAGCGAGCCCTCCTTGGGGAAGGCCAGTGGTAGAAGTGGTCCCACACGTAACTTGACATGCACTATTTTCTTGGGTTTGCTTCACCCTGCCATTTATATGAGCTTCCCTAGCTTTAACCACTTCTTAACAAAACTTAAACTGAAGTTTAGGGTCTAAAAACCAGGACTGGCATGGGAGAAGAGAGATGCAGATACGGACATCATATAAAAACTTGATAGTTTTCAATCTGAACTGCAAGCATCAAAATGACCTATTTTATCTGTTTTTAGTTCTTCCCACTGAAACCCCTATGAACAATGAGCAACCCAGGAGCAATGAACACCCCTGTGCATCCAGACTGTGCTACTTAAAATGCCATTTACCACTAAAAGGAACCAGTCTCCATGGAGAACTGACCAATTCCACATTGAGACAGAAAACAGAAAAATGTCCAAGATCAGCCTGGAACATTTGCCAAATCAGAAATCAAGGAAGTAGGGCCATGTCAAAAGAACTAAAAAGCCAATTTAGGAGGTTCCAAATGGCCAAAGATGGAACAATTTTCACAGCAAAAAAGAACTGCAATGGATTGAACCAAATTAAACATGTTTAAATTCATTAGTTCACAAATGATTCCTTAAAAAAGAAAAAAAAAATGAATTGGTTATCACTGGATGAAACCAGTGAACCAACTCATTACCATAAAAACTGCTAAACAAAGAAAAGAAATAAGCCCTTATCCGTCTCTCCTATAAAATCCATCATCTATACTGCTAGGTATTCAAAGAGTGATCAAGGGAAAGTTTTGCTTTGTACTTCAGCTAATAATGAAGAAGTAATAATATCAGAATACTGCCATTTGCAACTCCTAATGAATTAATGGATACAGACATTATGGGTATCAGATGGAAGTATATAACCAACATCTATGACATAACCTTGCCAAAAAGAAACAAAAAATCAAAACCAGATCAAGGAAGTCTTTTATATGGACCTATCAATTAACTGTAAATATAGGCAACAGAAAACTATGTTAAACTGCACTATGGGGATGTAATCAGACTGACAATTTAAAAGGCTAGTTTCAGGGTACCTGGGTGACTCAGTCAGTTGAGTGTCTGACTCTTGGTTTTGGCTCAGGTCATGATCTCAGGGTCGTGGGATCAGGCTCCATGCTGGCTGTATCCCAGCATGGAGCCGGCCGGAGATTCTCTCTCTCCCTCTCCCTCAGTCCCTCCCTCCGAGAGCACTCTCAGGCACTCTCTTTCTAAATCAATTAATAAATGGCTAGTTTCTTCCATAAAAAATTGCAAGAAATAGAATCAAGGAGAAAATTAAAGATTAAAGCTAAATATTAAGACATATCAGCAATTTCAATGTGTGGACCTTATTTGCACCTTGACTCAAACAAGATCATGACATTTATGAGACACTTAGAAATTTGAACAAAGGGTAGGGTAGACTTTGATGACATTATGGAATTATCTTTTTTCAATTATAATAATGGCATCATGGTATGCCAAGCACACTAAAATATTTATGAATCAAGTGTCTAGAAGTTACTTCAAAATAATATAAGAGGGGAAAAGCAGGTGTACACATGACACAAGATTTGCCATGGACAGTGAGTACATGGGAATGTCACTTATCTATTGTTTAATTTTTATATGTGCTTAAAATTTCCATAATACAATTTTTAAAAAGCAAACTCTGCATAGCCACATTTGGCTTGAAAATTTGCAAATCATGTAGTGATTCACTTACTTGATTTCTGTTGTTTTTTTTTTTTAAAGATTTTATTTATTTGACAGAGAGAGAGATCACAAGTAGGCAGAGCGGCAGGCAGAGAGAGAAGGGGGGAAGCAGGCTCCCTGCTGAGCCGAGAGCCCGATGCGGGCCTCGATCCCAGGACCCTGAGATCATGACCTGAGCCAAAGGCAGAGGCTTTAACCCACTGAGCCACCCAGGCACCCCTTGGTTTCTGTTCTAATGACAGTGCCTCAGAGAGGCCTTCCTCCCAATGCCCTTAACACCTTCCATTCCCCTGTGCTTGTTCTTTAAGACATTTAATCATAAATTGGTTATTTACACACTCTCTCCCCCTATTAGACTATAAGGTCCATTTTGTTCACTACAGTATTATATTATCTGTACCTGGAATACTGCCTGGCACATAACAGGCACTCAAAAAGTATTTGTTTAACCAATAATTTTTTCTTAAAGGTTAAGCATGTAACTCTGTGGTGATGGATGTTAGCTAAACTAGATCATTATATAAGATATACATATATCAAATCATTATGTTGTATACCTAAAACTAATATGTTCTATCAATTATATCTCAATTTTTAAAAAAAGTTTGTTTTTTTTTTTAAGATTTTTTTTATTAATTTGACACAGAGAGAGAGATCACAAGTTGGCAGAGAGGCAGGCAGAGGGAGAGGTGGAAGCTCCCTGCTGTGCAGAGAGCCCGGTGGGGCCCATGCCAGGACCCTGAGATCATGACCTGAGCTGAAGGTAGAGGCTTATTAACCCACTGAGCCACCCAGGTACCTCCAAAAAAGTTTTTATTTTAATTCCAGTTAGGGTTTTTTTTGATGGGGAAAAAAAAATTTAAGCAGCATACATTCTAATAAATGGCAAAGCCAGGATTAAAACTCATATATCTGTGTGGATTTAAGTTTTCAACTCATTTGGGTAAACACCAAGGAGCACAACTGCTGGATCATAAGGTAAGAAAATGTTTACTTTTAAAAGAAAATGTCAAGCTGTCTTATAAAGGGATTATACCATTTTGCATTCCCACCAGCAAAGAATGAGCATTCCTGCGCTCCCTTCTCCAGCACTTGGGGCTGCTACTGTTTGTGATTTTAGCCATTCTAATAGGTGTACAGTGGTATCTCATTTTAGTTTGCAATTTCCTGATGATACCTAATGATAAACATCTTTTCATATATTTATCTGCCACTTGTATATCTTCTTTGGTGAGGAATCTGTTCAGATCTTTTGCCTATTTTTTGGATCGGGTTTTTTTTTTTTTATGGTTAAGTTGTTTGTATATTCTGAATATCAATCCTTTATCAAGTATGTGTTTTGCAAAAGATTTTCTTCAGGTTTGTAGCTTGTCTTTTCATTCTCTTAAAAGTGTCTTTCATAGGTCATAAGTTTCTAATTTTTTTTTTTTTAAGATTTTATTTATTTATTTGACAGAGAGAGAGATCACAAGTAGGCAGAGGCAGGCAGAAAGAGAGCGGGAAGCAGACTCCCTGCTGAGCAGAGAGCCCAAGACCCTGAGCCGAAGGCAGAGGCTTTAACCCACTGAACCACCCAGGCGCCCCATAAGTTTCTAATTTTAATGAAGTCCAGCTTATCAATTATTTTCTTTCACGGATTGTGCTTTTGTTGTTACATCCAAAAAGTTACTACCAAACCCAAGGCCACCTATTTTTTCTCCTATGTTATCTATGCTATCTTCTAGGAGTTTTATAGTTTTGCATTTTACATTTAGGTCTATGACCCAATTTGAGTTGATTCTGTGAATAGCATTAGGTCTGCATCTAGATTCATTTTTTTGTTTGTGAGTGTCCCGTTGTTTCAGCACCATTTGTCGAGAAAACTATTCTTTCTCCATTGAACTGCCTTTACTCCTTTGTCAAAGATAAGGTTATATTTATGTGACTCTACTTCTGGGCTCTCTATTCTATTCCAGTGATTTGTCTAATCTTCTATTCTTCCACCAGAAACCTGCACACAATGTTTATAGCAGCTTTATTCATAATTGTCAAAACTTGGAAGCAATGAAGATGTCCTTCAATAGGCGAATGGATAAACAAACTGTGTGGTACATCCATACAGTGGATTATTATTCAGCAGTAAAAAGAAACGAGCTATCAAGCCATGAAAAGACACACAGGAACATTAAATGGATATTGCTAAGTGAAAGAAACCAATTTGAGAGAGCTGCATACTGAATTACTCCAACTATATGATATTCTGGAAAAGGCAAAACTATGCAACAGTGAAAAGATCAGTGATTGCCAGGGATGTGGGGGGGAGGGGGACAAATTGGAACACAGAGGATTTTAGAGCCCGAAACTTATGTATGATATTGTAATTATACATACATGTCATTATACATTTGTCCAAACCTAGAGAATGTAGAACAGGAGTGAATCCTAATGTAAGCTATAGACTTTAGTTACTAATATCAACACTGGCTCACCAATTACAACAAATATACTACACCAATACGAGATATTAAATAATAGAAGAAACAGTGTGTGAGGAAGTATTATGGGAATTCTCTATGCCCTGCTCATTTTTTCTGTAAACCTAAAATTGCTCTAAAAAGATAAAAGTTCATTAAAAACAAAACACAGACACCTGAGACATTCTACTGTAAAACTCTTTTCCAACACATGCTATTCAGGTGGTTATATGGGTAAAGCAAAAATTATGTTCTATATATGTAGAATATATATATATATGTGTGGGGGGGTGTATATGTGCATGTTCAAACACATGGAAAAAACCCCCAACATGTAACATGAGTAACCTACAGATGAAACAGTTCATAATTCTTAATGCAGTGATTCTAATTTTAATCAGTAAATTTTAATTAAAACAAACAAAAAAAAAAAGAGTAATTACCCCAACTCTGCATGCCCCCATGTCCTTGCCACATTGGGACCAGCCAGGTTCTGTCTGGTGTGCAGTGCCCCTTCCATATCAGGGCAAGCAGCACAGAAGTTGATGCTGGTACCTAGGATTTACAGCCTCCTCACCCACATGCTGTATCACAGCCAGCCACACAGGCAGTGGACCTTTTTTAAACCCAGGTGGGAAAGATATCCAAGGACTAAGGAGACTCTTACCAAGTGGAGTGACTCGGGGCTGAACATCTTTCAGAACTTCATGTAGCCACTCCGTGAATCGGACATAATAAAGATCGGAGAAAATGTCATCAACCCGTCCATTTTCAAAAAGATACTAAAAGAAAAACAATAAAAGTTGTTGGTAATCTCCTGAGTAAAACTTTCAGGGGAAAAGAAAAATTGTGCTACCAGTATCACCACCTCTCCCTATGCATTTCCGCCTCCTTAACAAACCAATGAAACAGGTCAAAAATGTCCAGCATATGACACTTCCACAGTATACTTTGGATCATGTGAAATGACTCTCGTAACACTCTGGGGAGTTGGTCAATGGGACGGATTTTGTGAATGCTATTTCACCCAGGCAAGGCATTGTCTTGTGGTAGCAAAAAACATATGCAGGCTCCGGGGCCAGCCTCTTATTAGCTATGGTGGAAATTAAGTAACTCATGCGAGTATTTTAACTTCTGTGGCTCGGTTTTTTTGTCAGTGGAAATGACTCTCCCTGCCTTCCAGGACTAGGGAGAGCATGGAATGAAACAGAGTATGTAAAGCAATTCACTCAAGTGCCCTGGGTGACTGGGAAGAAAGAGAAATAAACTGGGAGGCAGACTTTTCTTAGGCCCAGGCAACAGGGTGAATCCCAACCAGCAAGTGCTCTTCCATCATGCTGTGTGCTTTTCCACAAAAGCATTCACACACGAAGAAATCCAGCCCTGCTCTCCTAAACTGCCAGTCCTAAATCAAGTTTCCCTGTTATGCTACACCTTAGATGTCCTGAAAGCCTACCTACAGTTGCATATTCGAGCTAGATTCTCAAATAATTATTTTGTGTTAATGCAGAGAATAATGAGAAATGAGCTGAATGTTAACACCAGACTTTGTTTTGGATAATTACTTTTATGTAAACCATGTTTACTTTAATAAAAAGTATTACATAAATGCTTTGTGTTTTTTTTAAAAAGACTAAGATACTATAACAAATATTTTAACAAAAGTTTCTCTAGATGATGGGATTATGGCTGATGTCTATTTTTTTTAAAGTGAACATATTCGATCTTCTGCAATTTTTAAAAATGTACATTAAAAAACTCAATATATAGTTCATTTCACTCATACGTGGCATTTAAGAAACAAAACAGGATCATAGGGAAAGGGAGGGAAAAATAAAATAAGATGAAATCAGAGAGGGAGACAAACCATAAGAGACTCTTAACTATAGAAAACAAACTGAGGGTTGCTGGAGGGGAGGTGGGTGAGAGGATGGGGTAACTGGGTGACGGCATTAAGGAGGGCATGTGATATAATGAGCACTGGGTGTTATATGCAACTGATGAACCACTGAATTCCACCCCTGAAACTAATAAACTCTATGTTAATTAACTGAATTTAAATAAAATTAAAAAAATAAAAACTCATTATTAGTTGAAAGAGAAATTCCTTGTAACCACTTATCATTTTACTAATTTCAGTAACCAGCAAATACCCAACAGGAACACAGCTTGAACATGTTCCTCTGAAGTCTGTTTCCTACCTTTTGAATACACAGGAAAATATAGTAGAGCACATCTGGATCATAGGGTTCACCTTCTCCATTTCGAGCTTCCCGTGTCATTAGACAGAGCCCATAATTCAACTCGGCCACAGCAGAAGAGATGAGATCTTCCTGGAATCGCAACAGTTGACGCCCTGCAACACAAACCAAAGGTGACCCCCAAAGGTGAATGAGGATCCTGGCAACAGTAATCTCAACTGGCTGCTCATATCCCTGGAAGGAGCGCTCAGAGAAGATACTGATCATCAGGGAGCTAGGATGGAAATGGTCACCTGTATCTAAGGTCAGAATTGGCCTACTAAGACAATAATCCCATATACTCTATTTACACTAACGGTTTCCTTCCCACAATCCTCCCCACCTCACATACCTTCAAAATTATTACTGGGACCAATACATGAAAGCAAAAAACCCGCAAAATCCATACTCTGTAAGGTGAGGAAGAATATGAACATAATGTTAAGGAAGAAGAGCCTTAAAGACAGTCACTGGTTCCTATCTCGATACTTCCAGAATTCACTCTGCCCAGATCTGCTAGGTTGACTTCAGAAATTCATGTGTACGAATATGCCTGGTCTTGGGCAAACACCATAAATCCTGCACATGTGCAGCAGGTCTGGTCTGCTTGTTGTCTGTCCTGAATTCGGCATACTATTTCAGATGGTGATCCCTAACTCCCAGAGCCAAGGGACACCACTTTCCTGCCATCACGTCCTCCTGCTGTTTTAGTACCATTACGTTTTAGACAAAGTCCACCGCCCCCCCCCCCCATACTCACTCCCAATGGGTGCCAGTCTGTTCTGAGCATCCTTCTCTAGCTCAGCATTCTTGGTCTGGGCCCAGTTTTTCCATACTTCAAGCCCTTCTTCTGGCTTCAGAGAATTTGGAAGCAGAAGTTCTGGGGAAGGCTGTGGCTGTGACTGTGGTTCAACTTCAGCAACTTGGACAGTCTGAGCCTGTAAGAGAGAAACCATCAAAATGTGTCAATATTGTTTTGCACCAGGCCCTTCCACAAAAATGCCAGAAAAATGTTACCTGTGGTTCTTGTAATAAAAAAGTATCTTTCTTCCACTTGTTATCCTACTTTCAAAGACCGCTGGAGTTCTACTCCTTGCCCCAAGGACAGTTAAGGCTACTGCAGTGTTTCTCAGCCCTAGCTGGACTTCTGAATCTCCGAATTAGAAATACCAATACCTGGGTTCTACCCCAGAATCTCTTTTTAAAGAGATTACAGTCTTTCAAATACCTTCCCACATAAAAAGGTAATTCTAAAGTTTAGTCACTACTCAGAACTACTGGCCCAAAGCACTGCCTGCCAAACTATAAAGTGCCAAAAAAAAAAAAAAAAAATCACTTACGGATTTTATTAAAGTGTAGATTCTGATTTGAAAGGTCTCAGGCGGGACCTGAGATTTTACATTTCTAACAAGTTCCCAAGTAAGGTAGTTGGTCTGCAGACCATACTTTGAATACCAAGTGTCCAGAGTAATGACCATTAAACTTGAATGCACTTCAAAAACATCTGGGCTGCTTTTAGAGTATATCCACGCTTGGGTTATGATTTACCCCTACAGGTTATGATTTAATTGGTCTAAGATGAGGGCCTGACATCAGTATTTTTAAAAGCTCTCAGGTGATTCTTAGGTCCAGCCATGGTTGAAAATAATTGTTTTAGAAAAAGAAAAGTACAACAAACAAAAGTTGTGTTCTCTCTCGTGCCATTGAAAGATAAGAAGAACTGAAGATGTATATGGCTTATCTAGCTATATATAAGGTTGTTTTTTACCCCCCAAATTCCTTCTCAATAATACTGCTCTATTTCCTAAGGGCATTTTCTGAAGACAGGAGGCACTACTCTAGCTTCGTGCTTCCAAAGGAAGAGTCGTCTTGTCCTCAATGGTCTAACAGTCAAGCTGTGCACACAAAGGGGCAGGAAATGTCCATGAGCATCAATCATAATCCCCATACTGGGCGGGATAAACACCAACAAAGATACCAGTCATAGGTTCTTGGTCTAACACACTAGTCTATATTCTGAACCAATTCCTTTGAGCAATTCTCCATGCCAGGGCCTACCCAAAGGGCTAAGGAATATCAAATCATTCAAATTGAAGGCAAAATAATTTATGACACATACATCTGCTTATCAATGAATAAAAGTAAAAACTCTCGGGTGCCTGGGTGGCTCAGTCGGTTAAGTGACTGCCTTCAGCTCAGGTCATGATCCTGGGGTCCTGGGATTGAGTCCCCCATTGGGCTCCCCCTGCTCTGTGGGGAGCCTGCTTCTCCCTCTCCCTCTGCCTGCTACTCTCCCTGCTTGTGCGCTCTTTTTTTCTGTGTCAAATAAGTAAATAAAATCTTTAAAAAAAAAAGTAAAAACTCTCCTCTTAGCTTTCAAAAGATAATTAAATAAGGAAATAAAGCGGTATCAGTGTGAGGCTCTTAAATGTTTGTCAACCCAGGAGCTCCACTCTAGACACACTTCCCAGTTCAACTACCGATCTCTTTTGTGAGTCTTACCCACTTTTCCAGTTTGGACTTCCATGTTTGTGGAAATGATTGCTAACTATGCACCGCCAAGCTAGACCTGCCCTTAATATACCCAGGGGGTACTTTATGTCTCCAACTGAACATCTTACAACTACCTCAGACTACCATCTATGGAGAGAACTCATCACTTTCCCTGTCCAGAACTATTCCCTTCCTATCTTGTTCAATGGCAATACCACCTACCCAAGGTGCAAACCTAGGAGTCTGACTAGATAAGTAGGTGGACGCCAGGACATGTGGAGCAGTACTTTGTTTCTGGTGTTTAGCCCGGAACCCTTCTCTGTGTGCCTTCACCCACTAATATAGCATTTCCAAGCATCTTGACAACAAAATTCTTTTACATGTCTAAATGTCTATCAGTGGGTAGGGGTAGTAGTGATCCCAACCAGGATGAAAACTACTGATGTAAGTAGGGCCTTGTACATTGTGGTATAGAGTTTTCCTTCCTCTTTATAATGGAGTCGTTAGAGAGTTTTAAGCTGGGAAGTGACATAATCTTACATTTAAAAAAATATTTTGATTTACAGAGAATGGATTGAAGGGCAAAGGTGCTGGTCGCCTGGACTAGGATGGCAATGGAGAAGATTTAAGAAATGCTACGAAGTGTGGTGGCAGAACCAAAGTGGCTTGTTGACGAGTTGGCTGTGAGGAGTAAGGGAAAGCAGACTCAAGGATGATTCTTGGGTTTCTGGTTTAAACAAATGGGTAGAGACGCTACCACTTTCTGAGAAGGGAAGTTTTGTTTTTGTTTTTTAAAACAGGTCATCCACCCACCCATATATGTATCTATCTTTAAGTTAACTCTATCACCAAAATGGGGCTAGAACTCATAATCCCAAGATCAAGAGTCGCATGCTCAAAAAAAAAAAAAAAAAAAAAAAAAAAGAGTCGCATGCTCTACCCAAGTGAGCCAGCCAGGTGCCCTGAGAGGAGAATTTTTCAATAACGGTAGAGGTGATACTAATGAAGGGCTGAGATATCGTCAATAAATCCAAGTAAATGAAAAATAGGCTGCTGGATGCATGAGAAAGTTTAAAGGAAAAGGCACGGTCTAGAGATAAAGTTCTGTGTCTCAGTGCAGCACAGGGTATAAGACACGGGCTCCAGAGGCAGCCTGTTCAGGGCTGAACCCCAACTCTTTTATTTACTAATCGTGGCTTTGGTCTTGTTGTTTAATCTGTATCTCAGTTTCTTCATCTGTAAAATGGAGGTAGTAGTGCATACCTCATAAAGTTGGTGTGAGAAATTAGTTAACCTGTGTAACACTGAAATAGTGCCTGGCAGATGGTGTCAGTGAGTATCATCTTCAGTGGCACTAGCCATCTAGCGGGTGCTGAAAACCACGGCCATAGACAGAAACTCTTTAGGGAGAAAAGAAGGCTAGTACTGAGTTCCGAGGAACATTAACATGTATGGTTCAGATAGAAGCACCAGCAAACTCTCCTGAGAAGTGAAAAAAAAACAGTGAGGGTAGGAGGAAAACCATGCCAGAGAATTCCAAGAAGGCAGGTATGGTCTGTTGTGTCATACGTTGCCGTGAGATAAAAACAGACATGCCTGTTGGATCTGGCCACGAGGTCACTGCTGACCTTGACAAGAACAGAATCGGTCATAAATTGAAGAGAAAACTGGTTAGTAGGCGGAATCAGCTTGTACAGATAATGCTGGAGAACTCTGGGAATAAAGCAGAGTGGAGAAATGGGGCCACAGACAGGTGGATGTGAGCTCAAGGGAGAGAGGTTTCACCATAAATCTGGTTTTAAAGGCAGGTGATAAGAGAACTTTCATAAAGGATATGCCAGGTGAAGAGCACAACACTTTGTCATCAGCTCTCCTTAGGGTTCAACTCAAATCACAGCACAATTATCTTCCCCATGGACTACGAGTACTCCAGGGGCAGAAACTATTCGTATCTGTTCCTCAGCACCTGGCACTAAGCCTAGTAAGGAGGGCAGAGGATGTTTGTGGTATAAATGGACAAACTCATCTTTCCTACATGATGGGTATTCTCAATTTTTCCTTTTCTGGTAATACCTGACATTCATTCCTATAAGACTGTCCCAAAGGAGACATTGCCTCTAAAGAACATGGGCCTACTAAAATGAACCCCCAAAAGGATCTTCTCTTGCTTAAGGGCCCAGAAAAGCTGAGGAGAGCCCTAATGTCCTCCCCATCCCTGTGAGCAAAAGCTGAGCTACATTACAATTCTCTAGGCTGGTCCCTCCTACATGCAATTAATTCTACACATCTGTACTTGGTTCTTGTTATCACAACTCTTAGGATTATGGAAACATTTCCTACCACAGATCAGGTCAAGCTCAACTCTTCACTTTGGGAAGATAAATCCTTTGCTCCCTGTACTAACTCCTCTCCCACAGTCCCCCTCTCATGCTGCACTAGGCCATGTCCCTTCTGTCCATCCCTGGCTCTGTAATGATGCTGCTCCACTCTTGCAAGTTGAAGCTATAGAGATCAAATGCCACTTTTTCCACAAAGACGCCTCCGTTGACTTTTTAACCTAGAATGGTCTCTGACTATCCAGTTTGTTTTTATGTGTGTGGAACATACAATGTCACACTTGATTATTCTGCCTTATAAGAAACTCAGAAAATAGAAATCATACATTATCACTCCCAAACTGGACTATAAGCTACCTGAAGCAGTACTGTTCCATGTGTAGGCCTGACAGCTGGATGTTTAATAGTCCTTAACAAAGTCACCTACAGTAATATACCATTCTCTATGAAACCGCTTGGTCAGCCTTTGCTTACAGCCTGAGTTTCTGAGTATGGTCCCTGGTCTAATAGTGCTGTTTATACCAGCTCCCTTGCATGCATTCCCAGGAGCCCCTGCCCTCTGAGGCACATTTTGTTTAGCAGTCCCATGAGACCAGAGGCCCTAAAGTTTGCTAACAGTCTCAAGAAATAAATTTATCCACACCTCTGTGGTATCCTTAAAAAGACTTAACAATTAGAGGAACCTGGGTGACTCAGTTAAGCCTCCAACTCTTGATATTGGCTCAGGTCACAATCTCAGGATCATAAGATCAAGCTCCAAGTTGGGCTCCACACTAAGCGCAGAGTCTGCTTAAGTCTACTTAAGACTGCCTCTCCCTCTGCCCCTGCTCATACCAACACTCTCTCTGTTAAAAAAACAAAAAAAGTTTAATAATTAGAAAAAAGAGCCAATTTTAAAAGTTAGAATTTCAAAAGAGTTCTATTTTCTGTAAGTTTAAGATTATTTCAAAATAAAAAGTTAACATTTTTTTCAACATAGCTTCCATAACAGAAAATTAACCAAGGCTTGATTATTTTTAAGGAACACAAAAACACTTGCAGTGGTGGCTTATTTGACACTCCCAAAGGTGATCACTTTTAACAGGCCCCCCAGGAAGTATTTTACATCTTCTAATTCACCTACACTGTGTCCACAGATAACTAAAAAGGAATAATTTCATAGCCTCTCCGCTATGATGAGTTTACAGCCTGTGTACTGAACTACAAGGGTTCCACTAGATCCATTCATTTGTGATGCAGAAAGTAGCTTATTAAACTCATATAATACTCAGCGTGTCCCATTAGTCCTTCCCTAGAACTTTATTCTTCTTAAAAAGAGATGACAAAGAAGCATCCAAGGCATCTACCCCCAAAGCAGCTGTTGATCATTTCATCTACCTCCAGGTCCCAGGACAGAACTCCTGCCTATTCTATAGTTTTCACCGGCTGCTTCTATTCCCCTCCCCAACCTCAACTAAAATATTAAATATACTACTGAAAGACCAACATCACTGCAGTAAACAAGCCAGAGGTTGCCAGGAAGTTCTGTGTTGCACTCGGCCCTGGGGGAGCAGGCTGCCCTACAGGTAAGTCGTCACTTACTGAACAAGTAACCTGGAGCTGCTGCTGCTGCTGCTGCGGCGGCGGTGGCGGCGTCTGTTCCTGGGGAGTTTGCTGTTGTGGCTGCTGCTGAGGGTCCCATATATGGACAGTCTGAGCTGTGTTCTGGTAGGTGCCTGCCACAGCCTGCACAGCCACTGGAATGTGGATGTTGCCATTCATGAACTGTGCTGGAAAGAGAGAGTTTGCAAGGGTCTGCACTACCTCTTCATGGGAGTTTTTCACTACAGACGTGGTGCCCACCATCTTCTCCTTGTCATCCTCCAGCTTTACAGCTGCCAGGGCCGTGGGTGAGCCACTGACGTGAACTGCATTGTAGGCTTCCTGGGGAATGGCAATGTGGGTAATGCTCTGCTGCTGAGGATCCCCACGGGGCTGGGCAGAGTAAACAGGGATGGTCCAGGTTTCTCCTGTAGGGCTCGTAATGGTCCCAGTGGCACTGTACAGGTGGGCACTGTCTACTGTCAGTAAGTCTGGCCTCAGAGACACATAACTCTGCTGCTGGCCCTGTGGAATGGCCAGCACGGTAGCCACCGGTTGCCCTGAGATGGCATAGGACACAGTGATGGGCATGTCCACTTTGCGTTTCTTCACTGGCTGGAGGACGCTGGCTGTGCCAACCCGCCGTTCCCCTTCCCGGGGTGAGCCCTGCTGAGACGGTGGTGGGGAAAGGGCACCCACGGTCTGGATTTGGATCTGCTGACCCCCAGCAAGAGACTGGCCAGCCACCAGCTGAGCCTGGATCTGCTGATGTGGGATGTGCTCCTCTGGAATCTCTGCAGCCTGGATCTGCTGGGCTGCCTGTACGTGCTGCACCTGGATCTGGGCCGCCTGCAGCTGTGAAGGGCTGGGGCTCTGCAGAGACGGGGTCTGGATGGAAGGGGCTGCCGGCTGTGGTGCTTGGCCTTGGATCTGCACCTGGACCTGGATGGGCTGCTCGGCAGGCTGGTGAACAGTGAGCTGCGGGGAGAGCTGCTGAGCCGAGACCTGCTGCGGAGACTGTTGTACCTGCACCTGTACCTGCAGTGACAAGATTCAGCAGTGAGTGAACAAGGCAACATCAAGAATCCAGCCCCAAAAGGAAGTGATCTCAGGCAGGGGCCCTAGGTAATGTGAGGAGAGGCTGCCATACCCAAGGCTTCTGAGGAGGTCACAATCCCCAAAACCAAATGCAAAACTCTCCAGCATCACACAGCATTCAGAGCAACAATTATCTACCAGGGAAAGCAAGACCATCAAATGGGATCTATGAAGAAAATATCAGAACTTCTTATTTTTAATTCTTGTTTCAAAGTGTGACCCCCTTTGTTTTTGCATATTGGTATAGTAGTACCAAAATGTAATTTATAAAATATATTTTGTTGGGGCGCCTGGGTGGCTCAGTTGGTTGGGCAGCTGCCTTCAGCTCAGGTCATGATCCTGGAGTTCCGGGATCTAGTCCCGCATCCGGCTCCCGGCTCCGAGGGGAGTCTGCTTCTCCCTCTGACCTTCTCTCCTCTCATGCTCTCTCTCTCTCTAATAAAATAAAATAAAATAAAATAAAATAAGATAAAATAAAATAAAATAAAATAAAAAAGAAAATATATTTTGGTGTATGTTTAAAGAATAGTTTATCCATGGACTGAGTGGTAAAAAGTGTGGGGACCAAAGTTCTAAAAGATCAGTAAATAAGTACATTTCACAGGCATGCAATTCTCAACCCAGGATCAAAACGACTCCCACCAAAGACTAGTGAAAAACACAGTAGAGACAAAACTTGTGAAATCCCTTTTGGAGGGACCTCCCAACATTGCTACTAAAATGCAGCACTAAAGAGTGCTTAATTAAGATACATTTAACGAGCCATTAAACGCCCCCCCCAAGATTCCTGATAATTTAATCTAAGGAAGGTTACTATAGTTTGAACCACACATTTCTGATGATAATGCAGCTCATTTCTTGTTGCTGTTACCTCAGCATACATAGCAGCATGAAAGGTTGCCATGTATAGTCTGTAACTTGAAAAAAAGATTTCTTCCTCCAGACACACACATCTAAACACTGGTCTAGGAAGGTAACTAGGAAGGTAAAAAGAAGGCAGATGAGAGATTATATCTTTTCCTTTTTTTTTTTTAAAGATTTTATTTATTTAACAGACAGCGAGACAGTGAGAGAGGGAACACGAGCAGGGGCATGGGAGAGAGAGAAGCAGGCTTCCTGCTGAGCGGGGAGCCCGATGCAAAGCTGGATCCCAGAATCCTGGGATCATGACCTGAGCCAAAGGCAGCCGCTTAACAACTGAGTCACCCAGGCACTCCTATCTTTTTCTTTTTTTTAATATTTTATTTTTTTATTTGGGAGGGAGAGAGAATGAGAGCGTGCACGCATGAGGGGAGGAGGGGGAGAGGGAGAAGCAAACTCCCTGATGAGCAGGGAGCCTGATGCATGGCTTGATCCCAGAACCCTAGGATCATGATGTGAGTTGAAGGTAGACGCTTAACCAACTGAGCCACCCAGGCGTCCCGAGATTGTATCTATCTAGTAACAGGAGACACACCACACAAATAACCAAGCATGGTGCTGGGACAACTGGTTATCCACATAAGAACAAAGAAGTTGGACCACTTCTTTGTATCATACACAAAAAAAAAAAAAAAAAATGAGGGAGGATCTGAATAGACGTTTCTCCGAAGATAGGCAAATGGCCAATAAGCACATGAAAAGTTGCTCAACAACACTAGCTATCACAGAAATGCAAATCAGAACCACATTAAGATGCACTTAAAAACCAATAAGATGGCTATAATAAAAAGATAAATAACAAGTGTTGACAGGGATTTGAAGAAATTGGAATCTTCACATACTGCTGGTGGGAGTGTAGCCGCTTTGGAAAAAGTCTAGCAGTTCATCACAAGGTAAAAGATACCATATGACAGGGGCGCCTGAGTGGCTCAGTTAGTTAAGTGTCTGCCTTCGGCTCAGGTCATGATCTCATGGTCCTGGGATTAAGCCCTGCACCAGGCTCCCTGCATGGCAGGGGGGTCTGCTTCTCCCTCTGCCCTCCTCTTCCCTGGTGCTCTCTTTCTGTCTCAAATAAGTAAGTAAAATCTTTAAAAAAAAAAATACTATATGACAAAGATACGAAAAACAACCACACAACCCAGCAATTCTACTCTCAGGGATATGCCCAAGAGGAATGAAAACTATGTCCACAAAAAGCCTGGATGCAAATGTTTACAGTAGCGTTCTTCATAATAGCTAGAAAGTAGAAACAACCCAAATGTTCATCAAATGGTAAATGGATAACTAAAATGTGGTAGTTCCATAGAATAGAGTATTATTTAGCAATAAAAAGGGATGACATTTTGATACATGCTACAACCTAGACGATCCCTGAAAATGTTACGCTAAGGCAAGTCAGTCACAAAGACCAAATACTGTATGATTCCATTTATGTGAATGTCCAAAATAGGCAAATCTATAGAAATAGAAAGACTTGTAGTTGTCTAAGAGCATAGGATTAGGGAAAATATAAAGTGCCAATGGGTAAAGGGTTTCTTTCTTGGAATACTGACAATGTTCTAAAATTGATGTAATGGTTGCATAACTCTGTGAGTAGATTAAAAAACTGCTTAATTGTTCAGGTGCCTGGGTGGCTCAGACAGTTGGGCTTCTGACTCTTGATTTCAATGTTGTTTTTTGTTGTTGTTGTTGTTGTTTTTAAAGACTTTATTTAGTTGACAGAGACACAGTGAAAGAGGGAACACAAGCAGGGAGACTGGGAGAGGGAGAAGCAGGCTTCCTGCCGAGCAGGGAGCCCGATGCAGGGCTTGATCCCAGAACCCTGGGATCATGACCTGAGCCGAAGGCAGACGCTTAACAACTGAGCCACTCAGGTGGCCCCTGACTCTTGATTTCAGCTTGGGTCATGATCTTGGGGTCATGGGATCAAGCCCCCTGTCGGCTCCACCCTCAGAGGGGAGGCTGCTTGGGATTCTCTCCCTTTGCCCTGCCCCCTGCTCATGTGTGCATTCTCTCTAAAATAAATCAACCCCCCCCAAAAAAACGGAGACACCTGGTGGTGCAGTTGGTGAAGTGTCTTAACTCTTGGTTTCAGCTCAGGTTATGATCTCAGAGTCATCAGACTGAGCCCCGTGTTGGCTCTCTGCTCAGCATGGAGTCAACTTGATATTCTTGTGCTCTCTCTGACAAATAAATAAAATCTTAAAAACTGCCACAGCCACCCCAACCTTCAGCAACCAACACCCTAATCAGTCAGCAGTCATCAACATCGAGGAAAGACCCTTCACCAGCAAAAAGATTACAACTCACTCAAAGTTCAGATGATGGTTAGCACATTTTTTAGCAATAAAGTATTTTTAAATTAAGGGATGTACATTCTTTTTTAAGACATAATGCTATTGCACACTTAACAGACTACAGTATAGTGTGAACTTCTATACACACCGGGAAACCAAAAAATTCATTTGACTCGCTTTACTGCAATATTCACTCTATTGCAGTAGTCTAGAAATGAATCCGCAATATCTTGGAGGTATGCCTGTATTTGCCAAACAAAAAATTTACAAAGAGTTGCATTTTTTACATTTTTGCAAAACTTTTCAATAGCTGACTTAATTGAAGATAGCTGGATTCTCATATCTGCTTCTGCATTCAATCTGTTGTGCACATATCATACGTGACCTCTAAAAATCACCACTGTACATTCATGAGAAAATGAGAGTGACAAAGGCAAATAACATCTCAGTATTATAATAAAAACAGCTTTGACCTTAAGGAACCCTGCAACGGTACTGGAGACGACTGGTCCCGGACCACCCTTTAAGAACCACTGCTATAGGGGCACCTGCGTGGCTCAGTTGGTTAAGCGAGAGACTCTTGATTTCGGCTCAGGTCATGATCTCAGGGTAGTGAGATTGAGACCCAGTCAGGCTCCGCACTCATTGGGAAGTCTGCTTGGGAGTCTGTGCCTTTCCTTCTGTCCCTCCCCCTGCTCTGCACATGCTTACTCACTTTCAAATAAATAAATAAATAAATTTTAAGGGGGGGAAAAAAAAGAACCACTGTTACAGAGTTAAATACATAGTATATTTTATAATTGTTGTTACTTGCTTAAAAACAAAAATTTAAAAATCTGGCTATTGGGGCATCTGGGGGTTCAGTTAAGCCTCCAACTCTTGGTTTAGGCTCTCCTTGGTTTATGATCTCCTTGGCGGTGAGACTGAGCACACATCCGGCTCTGCATTCGGCAGGGAGTTGACTTGAAGTTGCTCCCTCTGCCCCTCCCCCCACTGACGTGCACACTCTCAAATAAATCTTATAAATAAATATACTAAAAATCTGGTTATTATCACTAAAACATAGCCCATATGCTTCATAAGTTTACTGTATCTTTTTTTTCTTAAGGATTTATCTATTTTAGAGAGAGAGTGAGTGAGCAACCACGTGGAGGTGGTGGGGAGGGGAAGAGAGAGAGAGAAAACCTCAAGCAGACTCCCCGCTAATCGAGGAGCACCACGAGGGGCTTAATTCCATGACACTGAGATCATGACCTGAGCTGAAACCAAGAGTTGGACACATCTGACTGAGCCACCCAGATCCCCCTGCTGTATCTCTTTTAATTAATTTTTCTTAGAAACCATTTATCAACATTCAAACTTCCAATAGAAACAAACAGTTATCACAAATAATATGGAATCAGAACTGCGGGAGGGGAAGGGGGGAACAGGACTACTCCTCACTCTAGAATAAAGAAGTACAAATAATCTGATGCCATTTTATTTTTATTATTATTTTTTAAAAGATTTATTTATCTGACAGAGAGAGAGAGAGAGCACAAGCAGGGGGAGTAGCAGGCAGAGGGAGAGGGAAAAGTAGGCTCCCCACAGAGCAGGGAGAGCCCGATGTGGGCCTCAATCCCAGGACCCTGGGATCAAAAACTGAGCCAAAGGCAGTCACTTAACCAACTGAGCCACCCACACACCCAATCTGATGCCATTCTAGATCCAAAGTAGTTAGAATTTAAAATTAGAGGACTAAGATGGGGCACCTGGGTGGCTCAGTGAGTTAATAAGCCTCTGCCTCCAGCTCAGGTCATGATCTCAGGATCCTGGGATCGAACCCCTCATTGGGCTCTTTGCTCAGCAGGGAGCCTGCTTCTCCCCCTCTCCCTCTGTCTGCCTCTCTGCCTACTTGTGATTTCTCTCTGTCAAATAAATAAATAAAATCTTACACTAAATAAATAAACAAATAAAATTAGAAGAATAAGAGTTAAAGCACTTTGTGACATTTCTTTACCAATGTCAACATACTGAATAAGAAATCAGATACTATACATTCATAACCTTTATTCATAACTATCATTGGTCAATAAGAATTAAGTGTTATTTTTATTCCCTCCCAATTTTTTAATTTATATAAAAACATTAACTTTTTATCTGGCTAATCACAACTACATGGTCATAGCAAGAATTTGGAAACTCAGCAAAATAAACACGAAAAAATTAAATTTTACTCAAAAAAGAAGCAAAAATGAAGTGAACTGAAAGAATTGTTCAACTTAAGTATTTCTTTGCAGTAAGAAGAATTCCTAAAAGATTCCTCTTAAAAAAGAAAAAAAAGAGG